>JAPPVO010000029.1:97653554-98339971 GCA_030407325.1 Camellia japonica
TGAAGTAAAAAAATGGGTATTAAATTTTTTTATTTTCTATTGTTATTTTATTTTATAGAAAATGTGAAAATTTATTGAGAATTCAAGATTTTACTATAATATTAGGTAAATTTAAAATTTTTAAATATCATTGTGTTATTTATTTTTATCCTCTTTCTATCCCATTATACAATTACAGCTATTTGTTAGTTTGTTAATTATAATTCAAATAATTGAATATGAAAGCTTAATATAACTTTTCATATATATTATAGTTAATTTGTTATAGCTATAGTTGTATATAATAGCATAATATATAGGGATAATCTCCAAATATAATTTCTATTTTTTTATGTGATTAAATAGTCCATCTTAAATAGTGTATAGAAGAGTTAGATGGCTTATTTTATCTTTAAAAAACCCAATCTATTTTTTTTTTACTTTTTAATTTTTTAATTGATACACATCAATTGTTTATATCCATAAAACAAAACTAATAAACACATATCCAAAAGCTACACATTTTTTAAAATTTTTTTTAATATGTAGGATATTTACAAATGGAAAATGTTTGACACCTCAAAATTTTTTCCATAATCTGACTTATAAAGATGTTCTCATAAGTGTCAATTTTTATACAAATATGAGAGGAGAATTAATGAAATTATATATTTTAACCAACCACATACTCAAACTCTGACTATTTCAATATGTTATTTTACTATAATTCTAATTAATAGAATCTTCAACCCTTAATATTTTTTTTTATCAAATTATAATTTGATAAAAATTTAAAAAGATGAAATGTTGAAAATTATTGTTTTTTTCATCAAAATTGGTGAAAAGGAAAAAAAAAATGGGATAAGAATGAAATTCTTTTAAAAATAGATTAAAAAAATTAATGAAAAGGTTAAAGTAATTCATATAAAATCAAAAAAATTATTCAAATTTAAAATCAAATTAGATAAAAAAAAATTAAAAGAAAATATTTAAAGTTTGAAAATATTTTGAAACCTTCTTATTCTTAAAAGACTAGATATCCATGTGTGTATTATATTCATATTATATTTTTAGTTATGAAATTGAAATCAAAAGAAATGTAACTTAAATTATTAGATTAATAATAGAAACATCATATTAATTATTATTAAATGTCACTTCACATTTAATAATAAAATTATATATTTATCTTAATTATAACTTTTAAATTTGTATATTTTCATAACAAGAAGAGGTATGTCATAACTCATTTAATTTCATTTAATCAAATTTAACTTTTTTTTAATACAAATTATCAAAATTGCACTAATTAGACTTATATATATATACATATATATTTTAATTTTTTTAAACTAATAATTTAAAAAGTTTTAAACAAGACAAAATATTAAATTATTTCAAGATAATTATAATATATATATATATATTTTTTAATTTATGAAATCCCCGTGCATAGCAGGGGTAACTACTAGTTTGATATGATAGCTAATGGATGTACTACATATTGCTTATGACTTCTAATAAGTATATGATTCTGAATTTGTTTCTGATATGAATTATGATTTCTGAAATTGTTTGTACATCATTCATGAAACTTTTACTCTATTGTTATTCACTGAACTCCAGCTCACTGTATTATTTATGTATGTAGGTGACCCAATGCGTGGCTAGTTTTAGAGTTGATTGCCTGGAGTTTCATCTGTTGGCCAGCCACTGTACCTCCCGAGGAGGTTTCCTTTTGAGAAGTGGTCAAGTTTTTGTGAACCTTGTTATGACTTTTGTTTTCCTTTTTGTTTGAAGTTAGAACTCAAATTTTGGTTTATTTGTAATGTGGTGACGTTAAACTAATGTAATTATGACGTCACATATTTTATAAAGTTTTAAAATTTATATCTCATGTATGTCTACACAGCTCTATGGACATTGTATGTTTGTATTTGCTTCCGCTAGCCCCTATACTATGTTTAATTTGTTCAGAGGCCTTTGATAATCCCAGGATTACTAGCCGGTTACGGTACTAAACCTATAGGGGCGGGTTTGGATCGTGACAGGCAATACAAAAAATCAGAAAAATCAAATAGAAGATCAACGGTGAGATTGAGATCAACGGGTTTGGATCGTGACAGACAACATGAAATTTCAGCATGACAATCATGGAGCTAGGACGGTCTTATCCTACCGTCATAATCATAAACTGAGATGGTTCAACCAAGAAGTCAAACAATAAACTGTTAACCTAACCGAAGTAAGAACATTTTAACCTTTTCTTTCTCCTCTTTTTTTTTTTTTTTTAACCTTGTTTTGTTAATTTACTCTATTTATAGATGATGATATATGTATAGTATATGTGATATTATATGTTGGTTAAATAGTGCAATTATGTAAAGCAAAAGCATAGTGATTATAACTTGATTTCTTATTTGTTCAGTAAATTATTGAAATATCAAATCTTTATGAAATCAAAATCTGTTTAAATAGGGCATTAATTGGTGTATGCATAGCATGTGTGATTTTTTTATAAAAGTCTAGAAAAATGTGTTTTAATAGTCCAAATAATTCCTCAAAATTTTTGACAATAAGTATATGAAATTATGTGTGAAAGTGCTCTTAATCATGGATTATCATTGTTATTTCACATCTCTTGTGCATTTTAGCTTTGTTATGTCATATATACTTATTTTATGAGTTTATTTTATTATGCCTTGGTTAGTATTGTGGTGATCATGCGTTGTTCTAACCAACAGAATAATGAAACTAATTAAGGAAAAACCTAATAGAATGGTAACTGGTTTGCAATCACTTGTAATGATTTGATAAGATGAATGAACTTGTTTCATCCGTAATGAATTACAAAGATTATTGTAAATTGAAGTGTTGGTACTGTAAAAAGAAGTAGTGGGACGTGTTACTTTGGAGTTAGAATCTGTTTCCTTTGGGTGAAGTCTTGCACAAGTGTTTCTTCAAACCCTAACATGGCACGGGAGGTATTCTGGCTGCTTAATGAAATTGAGAAGCATAAGGGTGGCAACGAGGGTCTCATACAGGGAGAGCATTCTTGGAAGGTCATTCCCTTGGAGTAGACCCATGATATCACCACTCGGGTACATAATCTTAGTGCATAGGCATTATTGGTGTTTGTGTAATAAACGACACAATGGTGATTATGCAGTAAGTGACGCATTGGTTTTTGTTTAACCAATGGGGAGTCAAAATTGCTCGTGACCAGTGTTAGTGATTGGGTAATGTAGTAGCTGAAATTGTCCCACATATATTAATCGAGAAATCAACAAAGAGATGAGTCATCTTGTTCTGAATCTGCAAAAGAATATATGATTAATGCCTTCAGACTGGCAGTTGTCGGCTAGAGGGTGTAGACACCCCATTTTGACTGGCTCTAAGACTTGGGCACTTTCTTCTTAACACCCGATGATGAAAGTTGGAATGTTCTATCTTATGAATTCCTTAGCAAGAGAGTCGAGTTCAAGCTTTAATCCCAACCTTAAACCCGTTTTGGCCAAAACATTTTAGACCTTCTTAAAACCCTTTTCAAAAGTTTTTTTATCGTGTGGATCCAAACATCTCTACAAAGTTTCAAGGCTCGCATTTTCAAAATTCAAGTGTTATACTTTTGCAGTAAATTGGGCAAGAACAAAGTAGAGATGAGAAGAAAAAGGGCAATTCTCTAGAAAAACCATGTTTTCAACTTTAAAAAACTAAGTTAATTGCGCAAGAAAAAATTGTCTAGCCAAATGTTTTTTTGCCTGTGTAGACACCCCATTTTGACCAGCCCTAAGAATTGGGCGCTTTCTGTTGATTACTCGATAATGACAATCAGAATGTGTTCTCCAACAGTCCTCAACAAGAGAAATGAAATTTGAGCTTTAATCCCAACCTTCACACATTTTTGGCCAAACTATTTTAGACCTTAAAACCCTTTTTTCAAAATATTTTTCCAAATGTATCTACGATGCTCCGAGGCTTCCATTTCTATTAAAATATTGCACTTTTTAGCAAACCGAGTAAGGACAAAGTAGAAATAAATGGAAGGGAGGTGAACTCTTTGAAAAACTATTTAAAAACATCTTCTTTATAGGTTTGGATTTGAAGGAAACAGGAGATGATGGAAGAAAACTGGTTTAGGAAAAGAATAAGCATCAAATCATTAAGAAGGAAATAAACAGCCTTTACTAAATTAGGCATATCTCTTTGTACACTTGGATTTAGATGTGAGGCTATCACCATTGGAAATTAGACTTCTGGGGCTTCAATTTAGACCTAAGAACCACCTAAAACCAAGTCCGGATAAGGAAGATATGCCCATTTGAAGTTGGGTTTAAGGGCAGATTTTGTTGACCTGGCCCGAGGGAAATGAACAGCCTTCACTAAATTAGGCATATCTCTTTTTACACTTGGGGTTTAGATGTGAGGCTACCACCATTGGAAAGTAGACTTCTGGGGATTCAATTTAGACCCAAGAGCCACCTAAAACCAAGTCCATATAAGTTAGACTTAATAGTAGATTTTGTTTGCTCGGCCCAAAACAGTAGCAAGTTTTTTTTTTTTTTGGTTTTGGCTCGGTAGGGACACCCCATTAAGCCATTTTCTGATCCATTCCAGTGTACCCACTCATCCTCATTATCTTCACTCACCCCCTATTGTTAAAAAGAAGTTTTGTTTGCATCCATAAAGGAGTATCCCATGCAACCACCTTGAAAATTTGCCCTCCTATCACATTCTTGTCTCCCACCTTCTTTTTGACCTTCACTATCCCTCATTACTTATATAGAATGATCATATTGTAAGAGAGAGAGAGAGAGAGAGAGAGAGAGAGAGAGGGCCACGAAATTGAAGAGAAAAGAGTAAGAAAATGGTAAAAAAAGAGCGAAAGATTGAGTTTTTGAGCCAAAAACATTCCTACCTTCCATATACACCCCATACCTTCTATACAAACTGAAATTCCATCTTTCCTACACCCAAAACTCCTCCAAAAATTCTAAAATAGCTAAATTTCAGTAGTGATTGATCAAAGGAAAGAGTGAGTGCTATTGAAAGTGAGAAAAACTATGAGAGTTAGCCACTTTTCCACCATACATACCCAGAGTTCCATTCTAGTTTCAAATTGAGGATTGAGAACATACTTCCTAAACTTGAGGGCAATCAAGAGGAAGTTTGGAAATCAAGAAGTTCAATCTTTCTTTGGAAGGTGAATTTCTAGTCTTTCATTTTCTTATATTTTTATTGCTTCTTATTTCATAGTGTTTGTTATAATCCAAGTGGTTTGTTTATCTCATATTTATTTTCTTACTTTATATTTCATAGTGTGTTGTTATAATCTAAGTGGTTTGTTTAGCTCAAATTATTTATTTATTTTTATTTGCTTGCTTTAATTTCATATTAGTTTTGTTGTAATCTTGCATACTCTATCTTATATTTGCTTTCTTGTTTTAGTTTCATAGTAATTGTGTTGTAATCTTGCATTTCCTAGCTTATATTTTTCTTGTATTGGTCTCATATTAGTTTTGTTGTAATCTTGCATTTTCTACTTTATATTTGTTTTCTTGTTTTAGGTTCATGTTAGTTTTGTTGTAAGTTTTCATTTTTTTATTTTATTTTATATTTGTTTTCTTATTTTTAATCTAACCGGTAGTGGTTAGTTGAGCCACCTACATATTTCTTATTTGTTCCTTTTGTTGGTTTCGTAATAAGACAGGTTTTGCTAGGCCTAGTTGGCCGGCCAGCCTATTTGGTTAGTCGGTTAGCTTCTTTCGAACAAGATGGCGTAATCTCCCAATGTTGACCAATTTCCACCAACAGTTTCAAGGAACATGAAGCTTTTATTTTATTTATTTTTATTTTGAGTGTTTTGCGAGTTTTTATTTTGATGTAATATTCTCTCATCTCTCTCTAATTTGCTTTGTAATTATTCTTTCAAGTGTTGTAATAATTTCCCGTCCCGCTTCTCTCTATCCCATTCTTTTACTTGCTTTCTTTATCTGTGAATATGCATCATATTTTGTCTTTCATTATATCCATGTTTTGCATCCATGTTTCATGCATCTTGATTCGGCTAATTTTATATTTTGTGGATTTAATCAATTCCTATGTGATTATATACGCTACCTCATGTTCTTGAGATGATTCACTTGCCATATTTTAGAAGCCGAATATTTAGTTGCATCTCATGAGTGAATTGCATTAGGATTTTGTATATAAGATTATGCATGTTTTATTAACTTTATTTTGTAGCTTGTTCGCGGGACGTCAAACATGTAAGTTTTTATGCTTTAGCATCCCGTTTGTATGTGTTTTTCTTACTATGTTTAGCATTCTACCATGAGGCTATTTGCTTATGTGATATAACTCTATGAATGCCAGTGGATAGAGGTTGTGTCGCTTAATTTGGAATGATGTTGATTTTCATGTTTGTAAACCCAATTTATTTGTGTTGTACATATTCAAAACTCTTTCAAAACTACATAAAATCAAGTTGTTCCAAAGTGGGTGACATAGTCTATACTTGTATGTTTCACATAGTAAATTTTAGGATTTATTAAATAATCAAAACATGAACATATAAAGAAAATAAAATTCATATCATGGTTAGTAAAGGTCGATCTTTTGATCGAGTGAGCAAGGGTGCTCAATCAATGACCTTCCCCTCTCATACCTAAGGTTCCGAACCAAGACAACTTTGGTTATGACGAACAGTGGCCTTGGCACAAGTCATGGGTTTCCTAATTTCCTAAAATATTAGGTGGTGACTCTGAAATATGATGACGCAATCCATTTGTGACAATAATTTTTGTAATAAAATGAATCTTCTATAAAGTTGCTAAATCTAGACTTTCATCTATGTTTCACATTGCACTCGTGAGACTTGATCAAAGAGATCTCGGGAGTCCAAACTGTTTAATGCACATGGATACCTCCCAGGCATGTTACAGTCTAGCTGGATGATTTGTCCTGAGAACAAAGTAGTTTCCGAATATTCTGTTTTTTTTTTGCAAATTTTACACAAATAGCTTAGATATTTTTCCTTTAGGCTTCCTCTGCAAGTTTCTTAGATATTTTGTTTTAGCTCCAAGCCTATAAATACACCTCTCTACTTCATTTTGAAGGATTGAAAAAATCAATATCAAAGGCTTAGACCTCGCGACTCAAAGTTTCTCACTGCTCCACCACCCTCATCATACACCCACCACCCAAACACCACTAGAGCTTGATCTTAAAGCTTCTTACTGAGATTCCAAGCCATCTAAAGGACCTTGAAGGTGCTAAGAGAGAGAGTTTGACAACCAAGAAGCTCACTCTCTTTTCAAGAGGTGAAGCTTTGAATTTTTCTCACTTTATCTCTCTCTATTTCTCTATTTTTAAGCTTTGTATCTCATTATTGTTATGCTGTAATCATGTAATGGGTCCTTATGGATGTGGAGGGAACTAGGATGTAGCCACCCATCCATTAAGTTGATGGAGTTCTTTACTTTCTTATACTTTTGTACTCTTTTCTTGCTTTCTAGTGCTATAATTCACTGTTGTTGTATATAGATGTGATACTTGGAACCTTGTGGATGTAGAGGGAGTTAGAAAGTAGCTACCTATCCACAAGTTTGATTATATAGTGTAGTTTCTTTCATTTTCATACACTTTCTTATCACCTAGCTCATTATTCAAGTAAGTTAGCTCATATGCTTCAATCCATACTCAATTCTAATGAGTAGTTGTGATTGTTACATGGAGTTAGTTGGATGATTCTTGAGATTTGGTGTTGAGAGAGTTATTAGCATTCATTTTTGGTTGTTGTTTTCTTGAAAGTAAAGTAAGAGGTTTTTTGTCAAAGATGTTAAAAACTCTCTTTTTAATCTATCTTGAACATGGAACGGAGTAGAAACATCCTTATTCCATGAGTAGAAGAGAAGTTTTCGGCACTCTTTGATGAATCTATGACTTTCAAAGCAAAGCTTCCACCAAGAAATACTGGACATTAATCTACTCTCTCTCCAATTAATAGCATGAATTTGAGTATTAATATACCCTTATTCACAAAAAGATGATTGTAGGTTTCCATTTATTTCTTGGGCTTAAATTTCTTCCAGCTTCAATTTCTATTTCATTTGATAAATTGTTATAAATATCATGTTGTATATAGCTCTTTGTGTTGTTAAATAAGGGTTGAGCCTATCTACTCCTTTCTTAAGCATACATGTAAGAGGAAGAGGTAGGAAAGATGAGCAACCCTTTAGAAGATGTGTTTTGGTTCTACTTCACAAAACCAAGTTCCCTCAGAATTTTTATATAGCCAGATTGCTTTTCCATCAGTTGGATGATTTTTTTGTATGGCTAAATGATTTCTCTGGGTAGGACAGAGCAGAACAGGGCAATTTCTGAGGGAGTGCTCTCCTAGGCATTTGTGATTACTATTATATTTTGTTTTTAATTTTATTATGATTTAGATACGGGTCCTATTTAGCTGAATCAATTCATTGTTGTAATAACTTCCAACCCCACATCTATTCATTCAATTGTTGTAAAAACCTCCAATCTCACGTCTTTCTATCCCTTTTATTTACACACTTAAGTATCTGTCGAGTAGCATCATGTTTTGTTTATCATGTCCATGCTTTGCATTCATCTTTCAT
Source organism: Camellia japonica (assembly GCA_030407325.1). Classification (NCBI taxonomy): domain Eukaryota; kingdom Viridiplantae; phylum Streptophyta; class Magnoliopsida; order Ericales; family Theaceae; genus Camellia; species Camellia japonica. The sequence goes on from JAPPVO010000029.1 coordinate 97,662,170, forward strand.
ACATTGAGATTCGGTTAATTTGCATTTGTGGGTTTTATCAATTCTTACGTGGTTATATGTGCTACCTCATGCTTTGAGATAATACACATGTCATATATTTGAATCTTTAGTTGCATTATGTGTATGTATTGCATTAGATATTTTCATATAGGATCATGCATATATTTATAACATATTACTTTTGAGGCTTGCCATGAATGAGTACTAGGTAAGCATTTCCAGTTTTAGCATTTTATGTATGTCTGTTATTTTACTATGTCTGGCACTATACCATGTGGCTACTTGCTTATCTAAAATATCTATATGAATGTCAATGGATGGAGGATGTGTTGCTCAAATTGGAATGTTATTGATGGTTATATATGTGAAATCGGTTTTCTTTGAGTTGTATAAAAAGGCTTTTTTAAATACATAAAGTCAAAGCATTACCAAAATGAGCAACATGATCTATACTTAATTGCTTTACATAGTAATTTCTAGCATTATTTAATAAATTATAACATAAGTATATAGTGTTTATAAAACTCATATCATGGCTTAGTAGAGGTTGATCTTTTGACTAGGTGAGTGGGGGTACTCAATTCATAACCTTCCCCCCTTCATACCTAAGGTTCCAAACCGAGGCATCTTTGGTTATGACGAACAGTGGCCTTTGGCACAAGTCACAGGTTTTCTAGTTTTTCAAAAAGATTAGGTAGCGACTCTGAGATCTGATGATGTAATCCATTTTTGGCATATTTTGCAATAAATAGATTTTGTATAAAGTTGCCAAATTTGGACTCTCATTTTCTATTTTACATTGCATTAGTGATATCAAATAAAAAATCAGGAGTCTGAATTGCTAGGCACGCTCGGGTACTCCTAGGACACTACTCTGACTATCAAGTTAGATAACATATACATAAATGAAATTGATATGCCTAATGAGTGATTAAGATCAAACTTTGAATTAATTGCATATAAATAGCATCATTTGTGTTTATATGTGTTTATCGTAGAAATATCTGTTTGCATTTCTGTTTCATTCTGCGAATTGAAGGCCTTATTGACATCTGATTATGAAATTTGACTTGATTTCTGTGTTAGTTAGAATTTTTAGAATTTTATGGTAGGCTCAATTGAAATTCGACTCAGAATGGATTAATTAGAACAATTAATGTCCAATTGATTAGCTTAATCAATAATCTAATTAAGCCACTAACTAAGCCTATTTAAGGCCCATATGAACTCATTAGTTCACTTTATACTCTTCTATCACCCTCATTTAAAGAGAAAAACGTAGAGAGAGAGAGAGAGAGAAAGAAAAGAAGATTGAGCTCATCTTAGGAGAATTGCTAGAGAAGTTGGAAGGTTTGGCTTGGGGCTTCAAACAATTGACCATTGACAGTATAATTGACCATTGAAGGTAAGAATTCAACCTTCTAGCTTTGGGATTAAGTCACTTAGCGCATGAATTCAAAGAATTGAGCTGTGTAGTGCAAGAATTGAACTTAGACGGTTGACTATAGGAGTGTAACATGCATGCATGCATATATCATAGCATTTGAGTTTGATTCTAAAGAATTTTCACATGCATGTGTCTATCTTGACTTGGTTTTGAGAATTCATCACATTTCTTACCATTTGACCTTAATTAATCATGTTTTGGAAAGTCTAAGGTCATAGTAATTCATGTATGTCATATTCATGGCATATTCACAAGTTTCAAGTTGACTTTTGAACAATTGGCATGCTATTGGGCCTTGATTTTACGAAATGGTTTTGAATTCAAGATGTTTTCCAAGTTTAGACTTGTTTTCTCAAGTTTTAGGGCCCAAAGATTGAGTTTGAAGGCATTGAATTCGAGTTTTGGACTTGAGAGTGCAATCTAGAAATTCCAGAATTTGCACCCTTCGCTCGAGCGACAGAACCTGCGCTCGAGCGACCACTCTGTGATTTTGCACTTCCGCTTGAGCGACCAGAAGTCCGCTCAAGTGTGAAATGCAAGCTCCTAGAAGTTTACATGTTTGGTAGACTGCTCGAGCAACAAAAGTTGCGCTCCAGCGAAGACCTCAGTCACACGCTCGAGCGACTGTCGAGCGGTCGTCGAGCATAAATTTCACACAACCAGTACTTTTGCAAAATTTACAGACTGCTCGAGCGAGGGAATTTGCGCTCGAGCGACTACTCACATTTTGCATGTCCGCTCGAGCGAAGGAAGTTGCGCTCGAGCGGGACCCCTGTTTCCAACATTTTTGACCAAGTGTTTACAAAGGCATTTTGGCATCCACGTTGCATCCTACTCATTCCTAGGCCAAGATTAAGACATAATATGAAGGATAAGGACTAGAAACATAGTAAGAATGAAACGAAATAAGTTAAGTACGACCCGAGCGTGTGTTTCAAAATGTGTATCTATTACATTTGTGTAGGTCATGTGCCATGAACTTTTGATCCATTGGCTGCTATCAAAGTTATCTGTGCAATAATCTGTGAGTAGTAACTCTGTAAAGTTATGTTTGACTTAATTATTTTCTGATGATATGAAATGATCAGTTTCTGAAATGCTATGTTTTATATGAATGAATGATTGTCCAAGTTTTTTAAATGTATTCGTGGCATCCTTAGCAGCATATTATATGTGTCCTTTTATGGGTCATCGGAATGCCTTTATGGCCGTCCCTTTATGGGTCGTCGGAATATCTTTATGGCCATCCCTTTATGGGTCATCGGAAACGTCTCTATGCACATGAGTCATCGGAAGGCCTTTATGGCAGTCCCTTTATGGGTCATCGGATACGTCTCTGTGCACATGAGTCATCAGAATGCCTTCACAGCCATCCCTTCATGGGTCGTCAGATTTGTTAACGCTAATGGATGTGCCACGTACTATAATGTGAAATATACGAACTTTGAATACAAATACAGCTACGTTTATGAATCTATTTCTGCTTTGACATCTAATCATGTACAAGACTCTATTTCTGTATGGACATCATTTATTAAAACCCTTTACTTGGTTATTAGTCACTGGGCTTCCGCTCACTATTTATATTATGTATGTAGGTGAGCAGGAGCGTGACCAGGCCTAAGCTGTTGCCTGGAAAGTTTGGGTCAACTAGCCACCATGCCTCCCGTAGGGGTTCCCTTTTGAGATCCGATCAAGTTTTTGAGAAACAAGCCTTTGGGGCTGTTGTACTTTATGATATTTATATTTTGTTTGAGCATGTTTTTGGAAATTCTGTATATGTGGCTTTGGTGACGTATGACTAATGTATTAATACAACGTCACTCTTATGTATTGAAGTTTTAAGCTTATGTTTCGTGTATGTCTGCACAGCTCTATGGACTATGAATATTTCTATATTTGCTTCCACATATGATATTCAGGTTAGAGGCCTTTGGTAATCCCAAGATTACTGGCCGGTTACGACGCTAAACCTATAGGGGCGGGATTGGGTCGTGACACTAACCTATCACTCATTTTATCCAATAAGCTTAAGCCACCAATTTCATCTAATGAAAATAAGCCATTTTTATGGCCTAAAACTCATTCGATGCATGTATATCAGAGCAACTTGGCAAGTTGCTTTGCAAGTTATTATTTTATTACCTTAATTCTTATTCCATGTAGGCATTGGGAGGGCACACATCACATGGGTTAATTTTTAGGACAAACTTCACTTTACTCCCTTGTGGTTTGGGCCGGTGTGGATTACCCCTTTATGGTTTGGGCCGAGTGTGGATTACCCTCCTGACATTTGGAAATTACTACTTAACCCCCCTCCCCATGGTTACTTGATTAAAGTGCATAGTTACAATTTTTGTCAAAACTAACCAAAAGTATAATTCATGCACATTTGTTGAGAGTTGTTATGAATATGAGATTTTTTTCAAATCAAAACACCCTAATAAGTAGGGTTGGGCATAGGGTTAACCAACCCACACAAACCGCTCTACCCTACCTTACTCGAATGATTGTCGGTGATTTCGAGGGATGCATACAAGCGGGTACGGGTCTACTTTTGGTTGAATTTGGGAGTTGCGGGTGAGGCGCGGGTTCTACATATCCACTCGCAAAAAAGTGACCCGCCACTTTTTATTTTTATTTTTTAAAATCTCCACCATCAAAATAACCTCTCATTTTCTTTTCTTTTTTTTCCATAAAAAAAGCCTAACACACTCTCTCTCTCTCTCTCTATCCTACATGGGTTGCTCTATCCTCTCTTTTTTCGCCCTCCTCTCTCTACCCACAATCTTTTCTTTGCCGCCGTCCTTGCCTCTCGCCTCTGTTCCCCTATCGGGAGTCAACCTAGCTCGCCATCACCCCCTCATCTCCTCCTCTATCACCATTGATTCTTACATTCATACATCAGCCGAGTCACCTCTCACGCTCGGACGTCGTCGTCTCGTTGTCGACCTCTACTCCAACCGTTGTCGTCTCACTCAATATGAAACAAATCTGGAATATGTAGGAGAAGAAGAACTGTTAATGAAAATCTCCATATCTTCTATCTATTTTTTATTATTATTTTTTGTTAATGGAGAACTGTTTGGGTTGAATAAAAAATAAAAAATAAAATCTCTCTTACTTGTTTCCTACTCGCACAAAATAATTCGACCACATGTACAAACTGTACTTGCATTTTAGGCAGCTATGGGTTCAGTTTTCATAATCCGCACCAGTACGGGTTAGGTGAAAACTGATTTAAACTCATACAAAATCGGTCTGTGACCAGCTCTACTAATAAGTCTCTAAAATTACAACCCTACCATTCATCTACCTCTCATGATCCCAGGCGGTTTGGACCAGCAATTTGGACCCTATTCCATTCACCACGACAACGATGTCAAAGCCAAGCAATGACAACTGCAGATGATACGGACCCAACACTTTGTAACGCCCCAACCCTTCCCATGTTATCGACATTGTCCGCTTTGAGCCATGCCCGCACGGATTTATTCTTCCCAGTAGGCCACCCATCCCAAAACTACTCCAGTCTAAGCACGCTTAACTGGAGAGTTCTACTAGGGATTTCACCACCTAGAAAAAGGCCTCGATGCTATATAAGGCCCCTAGTTTTTACTTTTATAGCCCAGGAACTCCCCCTCCATTCCTGATGTGGGACACTGGGACCTTACAATCCACCCCCCTTAAGGTTACACGTCCCCTTGCAATAGCCTGCCAGCTCGCAAGCCCGCCCACATGCACCTAGAGACGCCAGGGGCCCATACTTGGTACTCCGAAGAGTCGGCTATGATACCATTTGTAACTCCCCTCTTTCCTTTCCCCACCGCTATCTTCAACTTTATCCTCTTTCCTCACCTCCATCACCACCGCCATTTGTTCTCACATCCCTTTTCTGACCACTGTCACAACCATCTCATTTTTTTAGAAATCCATGGAATCCATTGCCTCACTTGAATTTAAAACAATTTTTCTTTGAAACAATGCGTGTCTTTGAGCCAAAGTCAATGATGAGAAAGAGGGAGATCCAAGTCTTCTTTCAAAGCTCCCATGCCGTGATAAACATAAAAAACCCAAATTTTATATAAGCCTAATAGTGTTTATTTGAATTTAATTATTCATTCTCTTTGATTTCCATCAATTGGGTCTTGAAAATCAAAAGGTTTCTGTTTCTGGGCATTTTTTTATTTTTTATTTTCTGACTCAAGATTTTAGTTTTTTATTTTTATTTTTTGTTGAGGTACATAAATGGTTCCGCTTGGGTTTTGGATTGTAGATTGTAAGTGTCGTCTGCTCTCTCTCTCTCTCTCTCTCTCTCTCTCTCTCTCTCTCTCTCTCCATTCTCTGTGCAATTTCCATTTGCTTCCCTCTCTCTCTTGTTTATTTATATCTTTCTAGTTTTATTTGGTGAAGTTCATCTTCCACTAGCTTGTATTTGTAATTTAATCAACTAGGTTTTGATATATATTGTTTAATTTAGTGGGTTTTTGGGTTCTATTCTTTCAAATTACTATATCTTTGGTAGGTGTTAAAGTTGAATTTTTAAGGGTTTATGGTTCTGGGTAGTATTCCTTGAAGAACTTGCATTTGTAATTAACAATTTCCTCTTGGAAAGAGCAAGTTTTTGAACTTGTCAACGGTGTTTCTTTATATGTTTTGATGGAAATTATGTTGTTTAAATTAATTTGTTAAATCAAAACCCTAATTTCACATGTGGAAACCCCAAGTTGTCTCCACACAACCCTTACTCTTCTCAAATGCACGACTGTTGAATGAGGAATGGTAAACAATGGTTATATATATAAGGGTAAAATAGTCTTTTTACTTCTACAGTTAATAGTGTTAATTATGCACTTCAATCCAGTAACCATGGGAGGTTAAGTGGTGATTTTCAAATGTCATGGGGGTAATTTGTACCTGGCCCAAACCACATGGGATAAAGTGAAGTTTGCCCTAATTTTTATCCCTCCACAGGTAGAAATGACATTCCATAGGCGAATCACCTAGAATTGACTTTGGACTGAACATTATGAAGAGTAGAATTTATTACTTGCTTGTGCATGTTTAATGTTTCCACTATATATTATTGTACATCTTACCGCATTACTTGTGTATTCGTGTATCTTGTTGCTATTATATTGCTATATCTATATTTGTTTGTATTATCTGCAAGTGTAGAAAGTAGGGGTTAGGTGTTTTTATTGGGTTTCACAGCTCACGGCTTTTGCTCTTGCATTCGATGCCAACTTCTGAAGAATTCATTGGCGAAGAAGATTTTGTGCAAGAGCTTGGGAAGCTGCAACATGCGTGGACTGACGTTGGATTTTCCATTTCACTATTGCAATTTTATTTTTACTTATAATTTATAAAATTAAAGCAACATTGTTTATAATATATAAATTATGACGTACTGTTATTTATTTTTGGATGTGTAACCTTAGTAGAACCCTATATTTCTTTATTATTATATCCCCTAATATTCTCGATTTTTGGGATGTCATATTTCACTTGTTTTTAAAATAAATTTTCACTTTCTCCTCTTACCCACCACCTACTGCTACTACCACCACCACCGCCCACCAACCACCACTACCTACTAAAGGTGGGTAGTGAGCTCTAGCCAACTCCTGGTGATTCTTCAGTTGGTTGACGGTCACTGTTGTGATCTTCGACCACCTTTTGGTATCCTTTCAAACACCTTGTGACCTCCAATGACATCTGACCACTAACTATAGCAGACATCTCCAGCCACCTACCACTACTAGTCACCACATTTGTCTACCTTTTATTTCCAACCATAGACTCTGACAACTTATTAAATATATTTTTCTATTTTAATTTTTGTTTTTTAAAAATATTTTTTTTTAACCAAACAAGTTTTCTATTTTTATTTTTATATAAAAATAAATAAAGATTTGTTTATTTTTATTTTTTGTAAACTAAAAATTAAAAATTAAAAATGTTAACAAACGAAAAAATAGTTTTAAAACTCAAAACGAAAGAAAGTGATTATTTTTAAGTTTTTTTTTTTTTTTTTTTTAACAAAAAAATGATTCATCCACCTAATTTCTTTTGGATCCTTCTGAATGTGTTTCTAATTGGTAAGAAATGATTCTGACCAATAAAACTTATTTGGGAAATTCTACTTGCACCACAATTTTACCTCTTTACACCTGTTTTCTCATTATACCACTAAAAAAATTGAAAGGGTGATTCTACTTACACCACTATTTAACCTCTTTACACCTCCCATCCCATTACACCACTAAAAAAATGTAATTCTCATTACACACCCAATATATTACCAAAACTAAACCTAAATTAACTATTTCATCTCTTTACACTGCTAATTTTGGTAACACGGTACTAAACAATTTACATTATTCCGGTGTTATGCTGCCGAAAAAAATAGATCTCTCCAATATTTTGTTGCTATACATTTACAGAGACATTTACTTCCAAACAATGATTTTTTAATTCGTGGTGGGCCTGTTCGGTAATACAATGCTTATTAATTTGAATTACTCCAATGCCATGTTACTGGACAATATTTTTTTCCCAGCATTATGTTGCCGTCCAATTAGATGATAACAAGAAATTAATTTGGGCCACTTGCGAGGTGAATGTTCAGTGATACATTGTTGTACAAATGGGATTACTCTAGTGTCATGTTGCCAAACTACAATAGAGTTGTTTACGCCCCCGTCGCTGTACATTGAAAGATTTACTTTTTCCTTGAAGCATCCATAAAAAAAAATCATAAATCAAACACGCATCCATAAAATCATACATAAAAAGTATCCATAAAATTATTCATAAAAACATCAAGTGTACGAATATTCATAAAGTATCCATAAAATTGGTCATTGTTTGCATCCATCAATCAAACATGTTATCGCAATTCGTCTTGGTAATTTGTAGGTAATTTTTCCTCCCTTAATAGAAATAGACATCCACACTTTTTAGAACCTGCCAATCTCAATCGTTCCTTCTTAATTTTCTTGTTGTCTCTATAGTAACCACTTCTTTTACAAGCAAGTGTAAGTCTTGGTTTTTTGTCATTGCTTCCCGCATCTGATGTTTTATAACAATGACAAATCCAGTATTCTTCCCAACGTCAGAAGCCCATTTAATTAGTGCTTCATGACTACTAAAAATCTAAAGATAATAAATACATTTATACGTCAAATTATTAATAAAACTCAATACAAATTAAAAATAAGAAAAATTGTATTCATAAAAAAAAAAAAAAAACACCTTAACAAACATCGTCTATAATGAATTCATTACTATAGTCCACTAATATTGCAGTACTTGCATTGTTACATTGAGTATAAGTATAATCCTTTCAAGCAAAAAAATAAAAAATATAAAAAAATGAAACTGAAAATACATGGTAATGAGAAGCCGAAGAAATTAAAAAAATTCGGTGTGGGGTTACCGGAAATGTATCTTTTATTCAATAGTTGGTTACCAAACTTATTTTTTTGTTCGACAATGTAATGCCGGACTATTTTATTTTGTTCGATTTCGAACCACCGAACGAAAGTCGAACACCAGTCCAGAAGAACGAAACAAAAACCTACCAAATAAAAAATAAAAAAAAAACTCACCATTTCACTTTTTTGATGGTTCTTCACCACCGTTTCTTCATCCATTGCTTTCTTTAATGATCAAAATACCATGATTATTACTTTTTGAAAAGAGATGTGTAAGAGAAAAGAAAAATTAAGAAAGGAAAAAAAGGGGTAGGTATTGAAGACTTAGGGGTGTAAGGAGATAACAAAATATATTTAATTTTAATGTTTTGTCCTTAAAGGTAATTTCACACATGGATAAAATTGGGGGAGGGGGAAAAAAACTCATATGGAAGGTGTAAAGAGATAAAGTAGTGGTGTAAGTAGAATCACTTAAATTGAAATCCTCATTACACCCTTTATAGTACCAAAACTAACCCTAAATTAAACCTTTTTCAAAATTATTGCAGATTTTTCGCATTACACCTATTTCTTTTGAATTACTCTAGTATCATGTTACCAAACAAATAATATATGTTTAGCCATTTATTGTTGCACATTTACAAATTCAATTTCTTTAAAATATCATTTAAAAAAAATAATTTATAATGGGCCTGTTCAATTATACATTGCCCAACAATTATTCCGTTGTCATGTTGCCGAACAAACTAGATTTGTCCAGCCATCTGTTGCTGCACGTTTACAGATTCACTTTCCTTAAAATATCAAGCATCCATAAAAATATGAAGTGTACAAACATCTATAAAAACATTCACAAAATCTGCCAATACAATATCTTCAAATCTGTTAATACAAATATCTAAAAAAATACACTGAGATATTATCACAATCCATCTATGTTGACACTTTCAGTAGTTACCATATCAGGGCTGACAAGCATATGAAATTGTTCAATACGAGTAGGATATGCTTTCTCCCATCCATTAGCATACGGGTGATGAAAGCACATTCAATTATTTGTTATCAGAGATATTGTGGATGACCAGGAAGCAGATAAATCTAACAAATCTCGTGTATATAGCCCATCAACAATGCACTACTAGTCTTACTGCAATGAATACAAGCATAATCCTTCAAAACAAAAAAAATAAAAATATTAGAAAAATGAAACTAGAAATGTTTGGCAGTGAGTTACTAGACATGTACTTTTTGTTCTGCAGTAGGTTATTGAGCAAGTATTTTTTGTTCGATAGTGGGTTACCAAATATGTATTTTTTGTTTAACAATGTGATTTTAAGCTATTTGATTTTGTTTGGTTTTGGTACTTATAGCAAAAGTCGAACAACTTTATTAAAAAACAAAATGAAAATGTAAAAAACAAATAAAAAAACTCACTGGTCCTTTACCACCATTTCTTTGTCCATTACTTTCTTTTATGATCAAAGCACTATGATTGTTATTTTTTGAAAGTAGATGTATAGTAGAGAATAAAAAAATGAGAAAGAAATAAAGAAAAAAAAATAGGGATTGAAGTGTAACGAGTGTAAAGAGATAATCAAATCTATTTAATTTTTGTATTTTGCCCTTAAAGATAATTTCACACATCGGAAATTTTTTTTAAAAAAAAAATCTCAAATAAAGAGTATAAAGAGATAAATGTATTGTGTATGTAGAATTTCCCAAATTATTCACTTACCGGTCAAAAATATAGAGAAAATTAGTGATAAATCTAATTTAGAGTGTCTAAGGCATTAGATGCAGTGGATATTTTTTGTTGGTGAGAGGTCTATGTTTTCTGAAATAGTTTGATGACAAGTCTTGTAAGACATTTTGTTTTCAATTTTACCCATTGACCTTTTTTTTTTTTATCTATTTGACTTTTCGTTGACTATTTGTTCAAAATTTTTACCCTATTTGTTTACTTTTTTTAACCTTTTTAACTCAAATTTCCCTTATCTGTTTAAATATTTGTCTAAATAAAATTCTACCTATCCAATTTTTTGTCTATCTATTCAATTTTCCCTTTGATTTGAATATATTATTTTATATATTGAAAACTAACTATAACATATCTGTTTAAAACAAAAATGTTCTATCTGTTCAAAATTTTATTATTTTCCTATATGTTCAAATCTCTCATATATATATATATATATATATCCTATCCATTGCAATTTGCTTATTCTTTCATTATCATCATCATCATCATCATCAACAACAACAACATAAAAAAATTTAAAAAATAAAAAATAAACAGACGACGGTGACAAATCAGTGAAATATTTTCATCATTTTGAACAAATCTGAGCTATTTTGAACAAATGTGAACATATTTCCTTTCATCACTCTTCTCTTTGAAGCCATCAACACCATATCCACTAATACCTAACAGTGTAAGGGAATATGGTGTAAAGCCCAACAATAGAGCTAAAGATTTAAGGGGAATGGTAAATGTCCTAAATCAGTGCTACAATATAGAAATTGTATGATATATATATATATATATATACATATATGAAATACACGTACATACTTGAGTGGATTAAGAACAAAGAAAGAGGTTTTGAGTGGATTTCGACCTAATCTTGATTTTCAGGCTAGATCTTGACATAAGCTTGAGGGACAACAGATAAGAGAAAGAGAACAAATAAGGAGAGAGAAAATATATGATAAAAGAGACGGAGAAGGTGATGAAAGATGGGGTAGAGTAGGAGGCGACGACGGGACGATGGTGGTGTTTTGGTTGTAGCAGACAAATGAGAACTGAGCTGACGATGGAGTAGATGAGCAACGACGGAAGAGATCAGCGACGAAGAGGGTGGCAGAGGAGATCGGCGATTGGCAGAAGCGGTCTGCAAAAAAGAAGAGAGAAGGCCGCCATGGCTGCAATGGCGAGGAGAGAGAAGAGAGAGAAGAAGACGACGAGGCTAAAAAAGAGATGAAGAGAGAGAGAGAGAGAGGTGTTTCATTTGTTAGAGAGAGAGAGTGTGTGTGGGGTTTGAGAGAGAAAGAAACACTTATAATGTATATATAGGTAATTTAATCATTTTATTGACACTTGTTCTTATAAACATAATAATTTTACACTTGAATCTTTGACCAAAAAAATTAAAATTTTAACCATTACTGAATCCCCAAAAATATATTAGAGGGCATTTTTTTTTTTAGGACTCAAAACAGTACTATATTACTTAAAATTTAAGTACACCAGTTGTCAGTTCGTGTGCTGGTTGAATTACATCTTTAATTTCCTATATTTCTAATAGAACAGTAGTCCAAATTGTTAGCATAATGTATAATATCATTAATAATAGTAACAATCTGCCAGTATATCTTGGTGCTTTCCTTTTGTAGCATGCTCACTAGAAACTTGGCAGTCCATTTGAATTCTTACACATTTTAGCCCGGTGTTTACCGCCCCTTCTAATAGCTTCCAAGCATACTGTTGCTTCTGCCGCCAATAGAGATTAGAGTGGATTCATCACTAGTGCTTTTTGACTAATTGGTTTATTCTTATTGTTTAAGCAAATCCACGCGATCCCCACACTTTGATTAGATGACTTCCATGAGCCATCAATGATGAATGTCCCTGATTCTCTCGCGTTCCCAGGCGCTTGTACATTCTGCAAAACACACAAATTAGATTGATTATCCTCAATTGTAAACACATTATCAGTGTGTATAGATGACCCATGATGTGCATTTTTAATAACCAATACGGATAATGTCTTTGCTTCCTCAATTGTGCTGTCAATAGTTTGAAATCCTTTATTAAACACAAAGCTATTCCTTTGCTGCTATAAGGCCCAAAGAATGGCCACGGAGTGAATGAGAATTTCATCATCTATGACTTGTTCCATCCACTCCTTAAACCATTGAAATAAAGACACCGATGAGCCTATACTGAAATCTAGCCCCAGCGTAAACCCTCTCCACACCTTTTGCGCCCAATGACAGTCAAAGAATACATGTTCTAATGTCTTATCACTATTATTACATTGAGCACATCGCGAATTGATTAGAACTCCTCGCTTCTTTAATTCACATTGGATTGGCAGGATTCGATGGAGATATTTCCAAATAAATAAAGCCCACTTCGGAGGCATCCTTAATTGCCACAACTTTATCCATACCGTTTTTTCAAATTCATTTCCATTCATCAAAGGGTAATAATGAAGCAAGACTTGTCTGTAACCAGATTTAACTATATAAACCCTATTTTTGATAGGACTCCAGACTAATTTATCCTCATAAGAAGGATTGGGAATGTGAAGTGCTAGAATATTCCTTCTACGTTCTTCCAGAAAGAAGAGCCAAACCGAATTTTCTCTCCAGCAACCCGACTCCATATAAATAAAATGCTCTATCTGCATTTGAGGAAAAAATCTGTGAAGCCCCCTCCCCCTAAATGGATTGGATACTACAGGAATCCATTGATCCTCGAAAGGCAAAATTTGTATCCCATTCCCCACTACCTAGTGTAAACCCGAATTTAACAAATCCCTACCCCATAAAACACTACGCCAGCCCCAGGAAGAATAAGTTCCCTTACCCACTTTCAAGAAAGATTGATTAGTACAATACTTACCTAACAAAACTTAGGACATTAAAGCATTCAGATTTGTTACCAACCGCCATGCCTGTTTGGCTAACAAAGCTTGATTAAAACATCTAAGATCCCCTCATCCCAAATCCCCTCATTCTTTTGGAAAACATAAATGAGTCCACTTTTTCCAGGAAATTCCTTTCTCTTGGTTGGAATTCCAAAGAAAGTTCTTGACCATTGCTGTGAGTTTTTCCAAAAAAATAGTTGGCATTTGGAACACAGACATTAAATAAACCGGAATAGAATGCAACACATGCTTAACCAACATACCGCTACTAGCAAAATTCAAAAGATTGCATTTCCAACCTTGGAGCTTACTTTGAATTTTGTCCAGAATCAATTTGAAAATATCCCCTTTAGCCCTACTTGAGAACCCCAGATTTGCCCCTAGGTATATACCTGGTTTAGACACCACCTTAACTCTCAACATTGATTGAAGCCACTACTTAACATTTGTGGGCATATTGGGACTAGGATAAAGTTCAGATTTTTGGTAATTAATGCGCGAATCAGTCGAAGAGCAAAACGCACTTAAAAACAATTGTAAACACCAAATATGGGACACGTCCAAATTTTGGAATATGAAACAATCGTCCGCAAATAACAAATGGTTTATAGGCAGAGATGTACAACTAATAGCTATCCCCTTACAAATGCCCTGGGTTGCAAGATGATCAAAGCCATCTGATGAGGGTTGCATAACAAGTAAAAAACAATAGAGCGACAATGGATCTCCTTGCCTTAGACCGACTGTTGGTTGAAAACTGGGTCCCATTAAATAAAATTGAAAATATATTAGAGGGTATTAGGGGGAATGGATGATGTGAAGGTAGTAATCCTGTTGTTTTTAATGTCAGATGTAGTAAGTTTGGGTCCGTTTTGTAATACCTTGAAAATAATAACCATAATTCATCCGATGATATTAATTAAATAACAACATAGTTCTGAATATAATATCATTCCATTCATATGATACCATTGTACAAAAGATAACATATGCAGTTATACATTCATAAGCCTTAACCCTGAATTTATAGCATGTGCCACAAGTAAACTATACAAAATAAAGGTTAAACTAATAAAGTAATGCCCTAGACGATGCTTAGTTACAACAAAAGTGAGTTTGAAACTCAATACAAATAAAGCCCTAGGTTTGTACAAAAATAATTACAACAATAACAAAAAAAAGCTCTTGGCTTCAAGTCCTCCGAAGCTATGGCCTTCGCAGAGGCATATCACCAGCACCTGAAAATGATTTTCCACATAGGGTGAGTCAAAACCTAGTAAAGATACTCTAACACAGTATAGAAATCTTAACAAAGCTATAAGATAAATGCATATGTAATGCACATGCTAAAACATTTTATATCTCTTTCCAAAACCATACAATGCCAGGTTTATATCACAATTCATGAAATCATTTCCTTTTTAATAGAAAATAGGGCCGTGGATATAACACTGGAAATCTCTAGATACATGTTTACAAGTAGGCTATACAAGCACTACCATTTGTCATTTTTAAAGTGCTAACCAAAAGGCTCAGCACCTAACCGCGTGGGTTTCTAGACTTTCACCAATGACACATAGGCCAACAATAATACTACAACCACACCTCCTACTCAGATTCACCAAGGTATTTATCCCATTTTTCTCAAAACAATATACATTTTCAACGCGTTAAGTATGCAATAATACTCAATGCAAATGGATGAAAAATTAGTTTCAATTCTTTTAATTCTCATGCAATCTCTACAACAATCATAACTATCCTCCATTGATAGCCCAAAACAAATATCTCTAAATAGATAGATAATTTCTCATAAAGATAAGTTTTCCAAAATTTCAAGATGAGAGTGATAATGCATATCCAACTCCATCACCACCACTACCACTACCATCATCATCATCATCATCATTCCAATTCTGTAAAACCTAATATCATTTCCATTTCCTCTTTACAAACTCAAGTATTCACATTTTAGGGCAAAATCCCATTTTCTTTATAAATGAATTCCAAGGATAAAAATCCATAATTTTATCATAACTCAACCACATTTACAAATCCACAATCATTTCCAAGAAACCATTTTGAAAACCCCTCTTTTGATTTCAAAACTAAAACCCTAGATTTTGTTCAAAATCCCCAAATCACGATGTTGTTTAGAAAATCAAATAACTAAGTTAAAAACCATACAGAAGTGTGGATAAATCTCTACCTCAAAGCTAAAAGACAAGGGAGAGAGTGGAGAACCCTCGACAAAGCCGAAAATCAACTTTGTTCCGATTAAAATGAAGTTCTAAGTGAGCTATCTTTTTATCAAAAGGACTAGGGTGTAGAGATTAATAGATGGAGAGTATTTGGAGGTTGAAGATGAGTTTTAGAGAGAGAAGGTCTAGATTTAGGGTTTTGAAATGTTTAGAGAGAGAGAGAGAGATATGAAAAGATAACTTAAAAAGTGAGTTTTACAAACTATTATACGTGCAGACAGCTCGAGTGACTAAACACAATAAGTGAGACTGCTCGAGCGAAGAACATCACTCTCTAGTACTTTTGCAAGCCTGCAAAAGTACTAAGAGTTCCCATAGATCGCTCGAGCGTAATAGACACTGCTCGAGCGAAAAAGACACCCTGCAAAAGTACTAGAGGGTTTCCAAAGACCACTCGAGTGAAATAAACATTGCTCGAGCGAAAAAGACACCCTTCCAGTATATTTGCAGACCTGCAAATATACTAGAAGTTCTCAAAGACCACTAAAGTGACCAAAGTACCGCTTGAGTGAACTGATCAAAATCTGGGAAACAGTTTTATTGAAAAACAAACTCTTAACCTGTTTCAAACGCAATCATAATACTCAAACAACCCAATTCAATAAGGAATAAAATGAACAAGGATATAAATAACTAGATAAAACAAGGAATCTGGATCCAAAATAATAAACGAGTTGAGTCTAAACCAGAATCATTATACGTTTAGTTTAGTTTTAGAACTATAATTTGAGCGTGAAGTTGTGTTTTGAGTTTTTAAATTATGATTTGAAAAGAAAAAATTTATTTGATTATGAGTTTTGAAAATAGTTTTGGGATGATTTGAACTTTTTTTTGATTGATTGATGTATAAAATGTGAGAAGAGAAAGGAGCGATGTGAGATGAGAGAGAAAAATTGATTAATTGATTACTTAATAATAATAAAAAAAAGAGAAGAAATAAATTTTAAAAATAATTTTGAATTATACTTTAAAAATTTATTTAATTATAATTTTTAATTCAAAATTTGACAATACTTTAAAAATTTATTTAATTATACTTTTTAATTCAAAATTTGACAATATTATTTTCATTTTTTAGAAAATACTTTTCAGAAAAATTCTACGTTCTTATTTTTCGTGTTTTTTTGTTTTTATTGAATTTTTTTAAATATTTTTAATAATTTTTTTACTTTTTAGAGACACCTAACATAAATATATTTAAAAAATAAAAAAATTATAAAAAAAATCTTTTAAAAATTCACTAAATACTAAAAGTATAAAAAAATATAAAAATTCAGTACATTTTTTTATATTTTTATATATTTATTAATTTTTTAAAATATTTTTTCCCAAATTTTTTATTTTTTAAATACATTTAACTAAAGCACATCTAAAAAAATAAAAAAATAATTTAAAATTTAAAAAATATTCACTAAAAACAAAAAAATACGAAAACCAAAATACTCAATTTTCAAAAAATTTAAACCAAAACCAAACCCACTGATTGAGTTTTAAAAATCAAACCGAACGCTACCTTTTCATTTTTTTCTTTTATTTTCTTGAATTTAAAAGAAAAATTTATTGACTTGGGAAGTTGGTCGTCGTCGGCTATGGATGCTGAAATGTGAAGTACATTCCATTCCATGGTGATATGCGGGAGGAAAAGAAAAGGATCTTCCATTCTTTTCTGTCATAGTTTCCAAAGCGAACTGTCTGTCTGTCTGTAAGAGAGCCAAGAAAGATAAGGTACAGACCACGCCTTCGAAGATGGTGGCTCGGAAGTTCCTCGTTCGTCACAACGACTCCGACTTCGATATCGACTACGACACAGACGACGGCTTCGAAGTCTCTCTCTCTCTCTCTCTCTCTCTCTCTCTCTAAGAAGCTGTTTTCCCTATTTTTCTCTCTCTGAATTCTTTGTTATTGCTCTTCATTTACAGGTTTTGAAATTCCAGCTCTTCTCTCTCACTTCAATTCCTCCCGATGAACAAAAGGTAAATCTCTCTCTCTCTCTCTCTCACTCTCTATCCCTATATATATATATATATATGTATGTATTTAATGCGACTGTTTTGATTAATTTCTTCATAAGATATTCGGGGGTGATGATGATCGGCTCGTGTCGGACGACTCTGATCTCCTCTCGATTTCCGATAGACTTCGATTGTTATCTGTCAGCGACGAAGAAGGAAAATCGGTGGATCAAAATGCTGAATTGGCCAAATCTGATGAAGAATTTGCTCGGATGTTGCAGGTTCTTCACCAAATTTGATTGAATTTCGTAATGCTTTTGTTATTATTAATGAATTGATCGAATTTTCGAAAGCAATTTTGTTGTTGTTGTTGTTGTTGTTTAGGCAGAAGAAGAAGCACTTATGTTGCAGCAGTACGTTGCCACTGAGGATAACTCACAAATTGAGACCAGGATACGGCCTTACGTCGGTCAGGTTCTAATGGTAATTGTGAAATTGCTTCATTTCTTTCTAATTCTGTGCATTTATTTTATTTTATCTTATTTTTACTCTCCCTTTTTGGCTGGTGATAATGCAGAGCAAAAGAAAAAGAGTAAAGATGTTGAATTGATTTTCGTAATTGGCAATAAATTCAATGTTCTATACTAGGTCTGAGCTTTTGAAAACTTCAAAAATGATTTCTTGAATCAGGGCTTTGTACAAAAGACTCATTTTCTCCTAGAAACAGTTAGCAAAAAAAATGTTCCACCGAATAATTTTCTGTTTTGTTTTCACATTTTAAATTTTCAACATAGAAAACGGTTTTTAGAAAGGATACCAAAGAGGTCACCAAAATCTTATGTGTTTTGTTATTATAGTTTTTGAGAAGTTAACAAACTTAGCTTACTAAGCCAAGCAGTTGAATAAGATGACTGGATGGTGGTGTAGTTCTTTTGGTGTTGCATAGTGAAAATTACTATATCAAGAAATTAATCTGGCTTCTTTAAGCAGTTAATGGCAACCAAATGGAGCATAATTCTTCTTTTTTGTTTCTTTTCTCTTTGGTCTTGAATTCTTCTTCTTCTTCTTCTTCTTCTTCTTCTTCTTTTTTTTTTTTTCAATAAAATTATTTATATTAATTTTACCTGCTGTTGATATAGTACGAAGACCCAAATCGCCAGGACTCTGCTAGGAAGACAGTGCCTGTGGAGAGGCTTGAGGAGAAAGCGTTGGTTGCATTGGCCAAGGTGGGGGGCTTTGATGCCTTTGATGTACATTTTCATTTGTATCTATAGCCATAAGAATAGGTCTTGTACTCATTTGTGTGTAGACAAATGCCATTATACTCATCTAGAAACTACTGGATATCATCATATTGTGCATCACAAAATTTTGAAAGGGATGTTCTTTGGATAAGATTTTTCCTTGATTCATCTGTTGATGGCCTCTATGATGCATTTCAAGTTAGAAACTCATATATGCATGAAGCCATATATTATTTAAATGATATGGCCAGAAAAAGCCTCATTTTGTGGTAGATAAAGGGTTTGTTTAAAAAGAAAAAGCATCATATACCATGAAGATAAGAGGACAATGCTCCCAGATCTTATCAAACCGAAAGAAGGCTATATTAGTCCTTACATTTCAAATGACTTTGAAGTCCAAAAATTGTTTGGGTTGTTTTTTGGTTATGCTACTCCAATTCAATGTTAGAATTTATTTTGGGAACCTTTATAAGTTGCATGATTATTTGACAATGCAAATTTATGTATTTTCTTGATCACTCCGTCAATTGTCTTCTCTTCAAGAGACGTGTATTCTTGCTGGATGTACTTTATAGTAGGCCAGACAACAAGTCTCTGAGTTATTGTTGTGGTGGTTGAGCAGTATTTCATTACTTGCAAGTTGTCACACTTCTAAAAATTCCACAAACTAATTTGAGGGAAAAAAACATTTCTAATAACTTACCTATCTCTGCTTTAGGAGGGAAACTTCAAACCAACAAAAAGTGAACAAGATCATGCTTTCCTGCTGCAGCTGCTTTTTTGGTTCAAACAATCATTCAGGTTGTTTCTTTTCTCTTTACTTTGGGTTTTGGAAAAGATCTAGTATATTGTTGTTTTATTATACTTTTTAAAATATATCATACATTTCTGCTTTTTTGTAAAACACAAACAAAAATAGGGAGGGCCACAGTCTACAGTGGTGCAAGTGAAAAAATGCAGATTTATGGATCGTTGATTGTTTATGTTTTGACTTTTATTCTCTTCTTCCTTCAGAAAAAGACTTCAGTCTTTTCTTCTTTCATCTGACATACTTTCCTTCTACATTTAATTAAAAAAGGAGAAAAAAGGGCCTCAATATCCATTACTTTGTAGTATCACTATCATTTACCTCTTTTGAAATTTAACCAATGCAGCTGCAATGAGATCAATTTTTTTTTCTTTCCTTTTTATTATTTTCCATTTGTTATACTGGGGTTTCATTGCAGAAGGAAATAATTGTACAAGAGATCCCTCCTACAACAAGAGGAGAGTTTTGGGGGAAAGCAACTACAAAAATGAACAGCATTAGCCTAGGTTAAGATACATACCACCTTTCTTGTGAGTTTTTTGAATGAAGCCTTACCACGAAAACTCAGTTGATGTCGGGAGGCATCAAGCTAAGAGGGCTCCGCTAGTGATTTATAAAAAGTTTGACACAGAACTATAGGAAGATTTTGCATCACAGAACTATAGGAGGAGATTGACTATTTGGTTATGTGGTGATTATAGGCTAGTTAAGACACAGTAAGTTTTCCGGAGCCTTACCAGTAAGTTTTCACAGAACTATTTGGCTTACACTCAATCTTTTTGAGTATGCAACATACAAGGTCTTTGTGTGTACATGTAAAAAAGAGTGTGATAATCTGGTGTCAATATACCCATTTGTGTTGACCGATGTGTCCAACTCACACATGTTGGGTAAGGTCACAAACTAGTCTCCAATAAAAGATTGGACTGGCTGGCATGCTACCAGCTACAAGCATCGGTTCACTGGTTTGTCTTCTTCCCTAGAATTCCCAGAAATAGAAATTGCAGATTTAACTGTGAATCTTCAAAAAATCTCTCATTTTTAGTCCAAATTAGGTCCATTTTATGTTGATGGAAACCTTATGCTGAGCACTTTCTGACCACATAAATTTAATTTACAGAAATGAAATTTTATGTGTGTATTTATTTTAAGCATGAAGTTTCATACAAAAAGGTGTTTTTCAAAACTAAGGTTTCAAAAAACTTTTTCTCCATCCCATGATTAGGTCCATTTGGTGCAAAATTTTGACATTATGAGGAACATGCATTCTAAATCATACTAAATTCAATGAACAACATATATATATATATATATTAAATGGCTCATATATTCAGATGCACACATCATGGCATTATGATGAAGAGGCAAAGGAAAGCGACTATGACCCTTACACCAATGTTAAAGACTAAAGATAGGTATACAAAATACCTCAACTGGAAGTAATTTAACTAAAACCCAAATGCTTTGCTTGGATTAAGAGCCTATACGAACGATCACAAACACATGAACCATGTACAACAGCACCTTTTAGTCTGTGAGTTGGATACTCCACTCTAAGATCTTGAGGCATTATGATGGTAGCCTTAGCTATGGACTAGGAGAGGAGGGTTATCTCATCTCGAGATAGACCATTGAATGGCAAAAGGAAAAAAAGCTGTCTATAAACTGGCAAGACTAGTGCATGCAAAAAGTGCAACACACAAGGTCTTTGCGTGTACAAGTAATGGAGTGCAGTGGAGTAATCCACTCACATGGAGTTGTATCAATCCACAAATGATCAACTATCTCCTTTGCTACGTCACAAGTAGTTTCATCTAACAAGTGTAGTCCCCTCTTCATCAAGTTATCAAATAGTAAGAATGGAGTTTAGAGTTATTGTCCAAAGAAAACACACCACTTTTGTTGGCACTCCAAACAATATGAATGAGCTTTGGGAATGCCGCCAATAATGGGATGTCCCAACACCAAACATCTTGCCAAAACTAAATTTTACAACCATAGCCTAAAACAAACCTCACATGCTTAGCAAATTCCGGCACACTCTCCTAATGCCTTTCCATACCGTAGGGGTCCTGAACTTCCTTCGAAACCCATCTCCTCTGATTGACCTCAAATGTGCAATCAATCACCCTATTCCAAAGAAGATGGCCTTCTTCTTCTTTCTCTTTTTCCTTTTCTTCTTCTTCTTCTTCTTCTTCTTCTTCTTCTTCTTCTTCTTCTTCTTCTTCTTCTTCTTCTTCTTCTTCATACCACCAAATCAACTTATCCAATAAGGTATGATTAAACTAACGAAAAATGACAAATGCCCAAGCTGACGTCTTCCAAGGGAATGCACACCTTGACCACACTCAGGTATTTAAATTCCTCACCCAAACTATCACGCCCCAAAATGGGCATGACCGGCTGTGGATCACTGGGGTTCAGCCCAAAGGTACATGCAAGCGTAATAGTGATAAATCATTACATGTGAGCAAAACAATTGAAGATAAAAGTATGTAACTCAATGATCTCATCAAAACTAGTTGGGGATACAACCCCTTATCCATGAACAATTATTAAGTCTAAGGAACAAATAACCCATAACCAAGGACAAACCCAAAATAATCCAAGTACTAATACTCCTATAAAAGTATATTGTTGTTTTGTAACGCAAAATGTAAATGGTCCTAACTCTAAACCATTATTCATCCATGAGGTCTTGTTGACGAGTTCTTATCACACTGGTTGAGTCTAGGACTAATGGGGAAGGAGAAGGAGAGGCTGTGGAGGGGTGGGGGAGGGTGGAGATGGGGATGAGGATGCACAATGGTAGAGAGGGGTGGAGGAAGGTGGGTCTGGGGCTAGGGGTGATAAGGATAGGTGGGAAATGGGTTGTCCAAAGTGGAGGTGGGTCTAGGGTAGGATTTCCAATGTTAGTTGTGATGGTAGAGTTGGGAAGAAGGTGGGGGCCCAAAGAAAAGAAAGAAATTTCAAAATTTTGAGGTAGGGGTTCAAAGAATTTTGGTGGCTGCTATGAACATCATTCTCTCTGGTAACTTTGCATGGGATATGGTATTAGAAAAGAGATATAAACTTGTTTAATCTAATTGCTTATAGCTCTTGACAGAGCAAATTGGTGAGGAAGGATTTATATAGCCGAACCCACTTGAGCGGGACACAAGGCTTAGTTTGGTTTGGTTTGCTTTAATTTGTGTGAATCACATTTAATCAAGCGGTCATGCCTGTTTTTGATTGCCTCGTTCGCTGCCTAGAGTTTACATTATAATGCATTTCCTTCTAGCTATAATTTTGTTCTTCTTTATCATCGTTGCTAATAGGCTCTATCTTTCATGTTTATGTTTATTCATATTTCCTTACCGAGAAAATTTATCTAATTGTACATGGTGTTACTCATTTTCTGATATAGGTGGGTAAATGCACCTTCTTGTGATGCTTGCGGCAGTGAAACCACTAGTAATGGCATGGGCGTTGCACTTTCTTCAGAAACCCTCTATGGAGCTTCACGAGTTGAACTTTATCGGTATGAGCAGAGAATATTTTTATTTTCAGTTTGTTTGTGTTTGAACTTTGAAGGTTTATTGATTCCAGATCTTTTTTGAGTTGTATGTTTTTCCCCTAGTTTTCTACATGGTTTCTTTCTCATAGATTTTTATTGATTTTATCACTGTTGGTGTCACACCCTGGTATCTAAACCCTGTGGATTATCACTAAGTGTACAATGAAGGTTGTTTAACCCAATTAGGTTTGGTTCTCAATTAATTGCATTAAATTACATTAGGTCAGTCAGTATGCCAATCATTTAATTATTCCAATTCTGATTACCTTAAAATCTCATTTATTTGGATTGAAAACATGAATTAAGTATAATAAATCCCATTTCCATTACAAATCCGCTTGGTTTTAATTATAGGCAAAAAATTGTCCAAATAAGCTTGTAAAGAAGTCCTAGTCAACTCTACAATTTAAAGGACTCTAGGTAGAACTTCAATTTGAGAAAATTGGTAATTTTTTTTTTTGATAAATTGGTAATTTGAGGGAGTCAAACAACTCCAAGACTATTTAATTAATGATAAAAAAAAAAAAAATGATTTGGGATAGATTTAAATAAAGAGTTATTTTTCTTCAATTCCCAATATCTGAATGAGTTGAATTGTATACTAAATATTGGAGTGGATTGCAAAGGCATCGAGAATAGTTTGAGTTAAATTAAAAAGATAGCATTGCAGTGTCAGGCTTTGAAAAACCAAAGTGTGCCCACAACCCAAATACATGAAATACATAATAAGCATGCTAATTAACTAATTTTACAAGTCTGAAAATAAACTAGTTAGGTTTACATGTCCGTACGCAAAATAACAACAAAACTCAAAGAGGGCATCAATATGCATGAGTATGCATGTATGAGTCCACAAAAGAAATAAAAACAAACTTGTTAGGTTTATATGTCCGTGCCCAAAATACCAACAAAACTCAAAGAGGGCATCGATACAATTAAGCATGGGTGTACATGTATAAGTCCACAAAAGAAATAAATATAAGGCACAACCTAAGTCACCAGTTCGCAGAGCGGGAGCACGAGCAAGAGCAAGAGCAAGAGCTGGAGCGAGAGCGTCAACTTTCAAATTTATAGGATCGAGAGCGCCTTGAGAGCATCTATGTTATATTATATTATATATATGTATATTCTATAAAATATATATTATGACAGATATTGTATCATTACTTTTGTTTTATTTTAATATTATTAAATATTTCTATTTGTAAAGTATATATAAGATTTTGAACTATAAATATATGATTTATGTAGTTTAATACTAAACATTTATGCGTTTTTACTATTTTGATGTGTATATAAGTTTTTGAGGTTTTTAATAATAAAATAGCACCAGAAATTTTATGACAATGAGACGGCATGATGGTAGTTGCTGTTGATACCTAATGTTGCGCTGGTGCATTTTACATGTACGAGTCCCTTCTTTCAAATGTTGTTTTATTACATTCATGGAATCAGTGCCTACAGAAAGGTAGACTCTCGTGTGTGCGTGGTACACGATGTAATGGTGATTTGTTGCGTAAACGTTGGTCAAAAAGTTGAAATCACGAACTGATGATGACAAATCTGTGGATTGATCACGAATTCCCTGCAAATTTGCTAATTTGCACTCTAGTTCGTGATTCGCCGCTCCGTCTAGATGAATTAGGTGACCTAGGGCACAACCGCCCAACTCTATGGCGCCAGTGGTGTAGTACTTGTAAATGTAGAGGGTGAGAAAAGCAACAGCTCACCGAATAATCATCTATGACATTTGAAATGAGTAAATTACATGCAAGTATTATATTAACTTGTTTTTAGTCTTTGTATTTGTTATAATGAGAATATTGCCATAATATATATACAACAACCAATTTCTCAAATAATCTGAAATCAAGGATAAAATTAATACCGACTCAAAATCAAGGAAAACTACCCTTCAACAACATAGTCAAACCCCATTGAGTCTAACTGAACTGAACCACAAGTTGTCACCTTAATCTAAGCAACTACTCGAGCCTCTAATTCCATATTCATGGTTTACCAGACCAATTGACTACGGGGAAACCAACCAAGTGCATGTTTATGGGCTCTCACCAATGGAATGACGCAATACCTATCCTTGCTCCAAGTCACATAACTAACCAAATGAACGGCCTACAAACAAAGCATTCAAGTCCAAAGCTAAATCAACACTTCAAAATCCATCCCAACTCCTCTGAAATCAATCTCAAAGTTTCTCAACACTTATAAAAATTCTCTTTTCTTTTACAAAACATTTTATTTCAAATATTCACCTTTTATTTCCATAAAAATACTTGCCTTCTAAAAAGTTTAATTTTCAAGTTTACTAAAATTTCAAGAACTCTTTAATTAGGGCAAATTATAAACTTTTACCACACCTATCTTTTAACTAAGTTAACTATATGTCTGATACATTCTCATTAACACCCTAAACCCATGATACAACTTATATTAGAAACTCAAGAAGCTAGTAGCCATAAATAATCTACTCATCCTTTCTAAACTAATAACAATATCAAAACTCACACAAATTGAATGAATATAAGCTCAAATCATTCATATTAAACTAATAAGTAAACTTTCCCCAGAAGTTACTATATACTAATCCATTTGAAATTCAAAGGCATACCTAGATACATATCACTTTCTTTATCAGTAGTGCCCACTAATTTCATTTTTGTGAACTTTATTTCTCGAGATAAAATTAAATCATACAAAGCCCCTGTATTCTTAAAACTAGTTACCTGGAATCATGGAGCTAAGCTACTATATACATGATTATATTCAAAAACACCAAATCAAATAATGTAGGCATGGATAACATACTAACATGGAGAATCATGGACAAATCATGGAATATAACAAACTAGTTGCATAAAATCATAAACTCTAGCATGCTTTCTAAACCTTTCAAGTGAATAAATGAAAATCCTACCGTAATATACCAAATGGATAGAAAGAGAGATGGATATGTGAGAGATTTCACTAATAACATAGCTTTCACCCAACTTTCCAAGAGAACTTTGAACAACAAAAACTCCTTCCAAACCTCCAAGAATGGTTAAGGTAGCAAGAGGGGATAATGGGTAATGGCGTGAGGGACCTCAAACAAGCATTTCCACTGTTATGTATTTTGACGGCCAATGAATGTGTTATAAATGCAGTTTTTTGTGCCGGACTTTGCATATAGGCACTAGCTCCAATGATAGGAATGTACTAAACTTTTGGACCTTAACCCCTTTTTTTTTTTGAAGTATATTAATATAATGCATGTTTTTGTATAATCATACCTGGTTTTGTTTTGAGGTCTTGCTAACCTCAGTTATCGGCCAGCCACGTCTCCTAATCTTATTTTGAGGGTGGGGGATGTGACACAGTTTGGCAACTATGGGGTGGTTGCTGGTGGCTTTATGTTGTTTTCCTTTCCTCTCTTTGACCAAGTGTATAAAGAAAAGAAGAAAAAAAAGTCGTCAAAGGATACTTGCCAATCGACTCATGTATCAATGTATTTGACAAAGTATACAAACAAACAAAATGAATAAAAAAGGGGAGGGGGGTGCCAGCAACCTTAGGGCTCTCTTTTGTTTTTTTAGGAACTCCCTCCAAAACTTTAATCCATGTTGACTAGTAAAATATCCAAGCCCTGATTGAGTGGGTCATGGGTATTGGGTCAAATACCCATCCATAAATAGTCCAAATAAATTCTACCAACAATAAACAAGCCCAAAAAAATATTTTCAAGTTGTGGACTCAATACCCAAAGTTGCTTAATTTTAAAGTGGGTCCACAAAGCCCAATCAATTAATCGGCCACTTAGTATCAATTTGATTTAAAATAAATGTAATTACGGAGCCTACTAAATTAATTAAGTAAAGTACTAGTGCCAATTAATCTTAATTAGTGAGATACATGGGCAATTAATGCAAATTAGTTACTTAATTAAGGGAAAAGTTTACCTGACATTATAGTTGGTCTCTCTCTCTCTCTCTCTCTCTCTGTGTTGGTTTGCCAAGCACCAAAACAGCAATAAATGCAATGAAACATGAAGTTTGTGCAAGCCTAAAGATGCGATCTAGACAAATCCTATTGCAGGGGTCATCTTTCAACGATAGGCGTCATACAGATTTGGTCCCTTGTCAAAATTCAATAGCTGAATAACTTCGGAAGTGAGGAATTAACCTGCCAGACTAATTGAGATTCTATTTTCCTGTGATAAAAAACTAGGGTTACTACCAGCTAAGAAGCACCGACACGTCCCTGAGGCTTGCGTATCAGTGTCGGGTACGTGTCAGACACGGACACGCGTGCGACACGCTGTTGACACGTGTCCGACACTCTCCCCTGCGTGTCCCCCTTTTTTCAGAATTTTTCAGAGTCGGACACGAGGTTGGACACGCGAGGACACGATTCAGACACGCAGAAGCCCTAGAACTGTAGGAGAGGAGAAAGAGAGAGAGCCAGAGACAGACAGATCGAGGGGAGAGAGAGAGAGGGAGATAGGTCAAGGGAAGAGAGAGACAGATTGAGGACAGAGAGAACCCTAACCTGTTCGTCTTCCTCGTCTTCTTAGATTGACCATCGATCGACCATCGTCTGCGCCTCGATCGACCATCGTCTGCGCCTCGATCGACCATCGTCGCCCTCTCTGCTCTCTCTCTCTCTCTCTCTCGCTAAAATTTTCGAAGCAACCATCGATGATATACTAACAATATATATACATATATATATTTATATACTAATAATAAATAATATAAATAAATATATACTAATAATAAATAATATAAATAAATAAATAATATACCCCTAACCTTTTTTTTGTCTTAAATAATATAAATAAATATAAATAATATATTTATTTTTAATTTTACATATAATAAATAAAATAAATAAATAAAATTAATATATATTTTTTAATTTTGCATATAATAAATAAAATAAATAAATAAAAATAAATATAAATATAAATAGTATATATTTTTTAATTTTACATATAATAAATAAATAAAATTAGTATATATTTTTTAAATTTACATATAATAAATAAAATAAATAAATAAAATAAATAAATAAAAATAAATACAAATAGTATATATTTTTTAATTTTACATATAATATATAAATAAAATTGTATATATTAAACGTGTCCCCAGCGTGTCGTGTCCCCCATTTTTTGAAAAATTGCGTGTCCGCGTGTCTGTGTCGTGTCCGTGTCGTGTCTCGTATCCGTGTCCGTGCTACTTAGACTACCAGTTTGTGGAGCCTTATGGATGAAACGAACCAAAGCCTTTACCCCCTTTCACTGGAAGATAAGCTAATGTTTACATTGATGTAGTTGTCCTTCTAGCAAGATATTGATAACAAAACCCTTGATGGATCTATTTCTCGGATTACCCCATCTACCATCACTATGTCTCCTAATAAACTTGAAGAAGGTTGGTTTGTATTCTATTAACTACATATCAGATAAGAACTTGGCTAATTCAATTTTCTTTATAATATTTTGTTTTATCCTTTTCCTTAATTTTCTTAGTCACAAGTGTCAAATCTAGATACTTTTTTGGCTCCATCCGAACAATGCTAACAAGACTTTATATTTTGTATTGTTTTCCAATTAGTACAACACTGCTTTTGGTTCTATTATATTCCATGATGTGGTATGTATTCTACTAGGTTAGCTTCAAGGAACGTGGTCCCGTCATGATTGAAACCATGTGGAAATTATGCAGTATACATAAATATGTGGACTAGTATTTTGATGATTAAGTAGTTCAATAATACAAACAAAACTTGTCAGATTCATGCTTTGCTTGATTTTTTAGAGGTTATGCATCTGTTGTAGTTTGATAAAACAGGCTTAGAGGTTTGCCTCTAAGCTTCTCACAAAGACTCAAAGGTAGTCTTAATTGGTGGAGGATTCACACAAAGCTCTCACAAATCGTCAATACAGCCTATACACCTTGAGGGATCCCTAATAGTTAATATCAATATTGATTAATAATGAAACTCGGAAAAAAAATTAAGGAATCCCCAATAGTTAATATCTTCTTAGAGTCTTTTTATTTTTATTTTATTTATTTGTTTATAAGAAATATATACGAGTGGCTATATTCTCAAGGTTTTCAGTTGTATCAGTTGTGTGCATTGTGCATTGGCAATATAGGGTTCATCATAAGTTGGTCCAAAAAACAGTTTTTTTAAGGGTAAACTACATTGACTTCCCTTGAGGTTTGGAAAAAGTACGGTGAGTTCCACAAGTTTAACATAATAAATTGTGCAAATTGTGCTCCCTTCAAGTATAATTTGCACAACACTTTGTCCCATACAGTTAGTTTTCTGTTAATCCTATGGATGTAAAAGAATGATGTCATTGTTATTTTACAGTAAAATGCCTGTTTTACCCTTTATTATCCTTGTATCCAAACAGCCCAATGACCTAATACCCAAATTCCTTATTTAAATAATACCTATAACCAAACACACCACCAAAGACCATCATCCCCACAACAAACCACCACCAGCTACCGCTGGTCACTACCATCATCCCTAACTATGAATTTTTACGAAGAAGCCTATATTTAGTTATCAGTAGGAACCCTCAAAAGCTCTGTATAGAAATTAGTCTGTGAATTTATGCTTTCAACAACCAAAATCCACTTCCAAAAATTTTCAATTTTAATATATAAATTCAATATCAAAACCCATGAAAGACAAACCGAATTCTAACTACGCAAACTTTTAATGGGTCTTTGAATATCAGCTTGTATGTATGAAAATTCTTCTAGCCAAGCAAATATGTGCTTTATCTCTCTATACTTCTCCCCCAAAAGAAAATACATAAATATAGTGAAGTCACACAACCTCCAAGTTTGGAGAGTGCTTATATGAACCAATCATTCAGAGATCCTTGTGACACAATGGAAGGAATCTTCATGCTTGTCTTTCTATCTCATGCACTTTTTTTTTACCCTTTGGCCTATGTTGAAGCCTTTACCAAACCCCCAACTAAGAGATCCATTGTAATAGATATATATAGATAGACTTGCTTAAGGCAAAACGTGTATGTATATATAAATATATATATAGAGAAAGAGATGCAAAACACACCAGCGCTTTGATTTCTTGGCAACCCAAAGATTGTTCATCATTAAGATTTGTGCCGCATGTGCGTCTCGTTCGTCTTTTGTGCATTAAGTATATGAGCAGCATGCATATGGGGAGCTCATCTTGGACTGTTATTAAACTTAGCTTAATATATGGTTTAGACATAAAAAAGAACTTTTATAATTATATTCCATGAAAAAATAAAGTGAATAACCAAGGAAAAACAAAAAGCTAAAGTTTAATAGATAGCACACTTTTTTTTGTTTGTTTGTGTTCATTAAGGCCAAGTTTGGCATAACTCAAAAAAGCTAAAAAGTCAAAAAGTTACTATCCTATTTAAGTCATATCATCTTATTTAAGTTACATCACCTCTCTACCACATCACATCAAGCCCAACTCATATTTCATAAAAAGTCAAAAAGTGCACTTTTTTAGATCATTCCAAACAACCCCTAACTCTCCTTCATGTTGTCCTATATTTGTTAGAAATGATTTGCAGCTACCACTTGCGGCATCTGGAAGGACAATGCTTGCTAGTTTATTTATTTGTTATTTTCTATTCTAGTATACTGATGTTTCTATATATGAATATTTTGTGGCTGAAGTTTCCCATCGATGATCTCTCTTGCTTGTCACCCTTACATTGTTCTATGATCGACATTCAAAGAGGATCTTCTCTTACTATGTATTTGAAAAATACTCTTTATATTGGAAACCTAATTTCGAAATCTGAGTAGAGTTTTATGTTTTTTTTCAATATTTTGATGCCTTCAGCCTGTTGCTTAATCAACCTTTTGTCAAGGGAAGTGTTGATAAATGTCATCTAAAGTGGATTGTGAAACTAAATTATTGACAAATGTGACATCTAAGCGGATTTTGTAATTACGAAGAGTGAATAGTTTAAGTTCTTCTCATTATTTTGCTGTTGTGAGGGTTCAAAGCCTTTTTAGTTGGTTTGTAAGTAATAGTTCTCTTAATTGTATGAATTGACAATTTAGTCTTTGCACACTGATACCACTTATGTTTGATTTTTCTCACTGAATTCTTTAACTTCCTCAGCTGCAATAGTTGCTCAACAATCACTCGTTTCCCTCGGTATAATGATCCATTAAAGGTAATATATTTTTAATTTCATCCCTATGGCTGAGAAGTTCTCATTTGATGAATTTTTCCTTGATATATTTTATGCAGCTTCTGGAAACACGGAGGGGACGTTGTGGGGAGTGGGCCAATTGCTTTACACTGTATTGTCGAGCTTTTGGTTATGAATCTCGTCTTGTAAGCAACATTCTGGAAATAATATTGTAGGATTTGCTCATAAAACTTCTATGATTTCTATTGCCAATTCAGTATAAAAATGAAAACCTCTAAAGATGTAGTTATCCACAAAAGCTTATTCGCTCTTATGGCTGGGAAACTGATTCTTTTTTGAAATTACAAAGGATTAGGTGATGGGGGCATTGCGTAAGTTTAATGGTGATAAGGCCCCAGGTCTAGCTAGTTTCACATTAGCTTTTTTTCAGCAGTGTTGGGAGGTGGTAAAAAGATATGTTCTGGCCAAGTTGACTCAGTTTTTTGAGATAGGGTGTTTTGAGAGAGATAGGGTGTTTTGAGAGGAGTTCTAATGTGAGTCCCAAGAAAAGGGGAAAAGGGGGGGGGGGGGGGGGGGGGACATTTGGGATTTTAGGCCAATCAGCTTGCTTGGGAGTGTGTATAAACTATTGGCTAAGATTTTGGCAAGGAGGCTTAAGGGTACTTTTGATGCAGTTATTTCAGATTCTCATAATGCTTTTGTGGTTAGGCGTCAAATTCTAGATGCTATTTTGGTAGCCAATGAATGTGTCGACTCCTATGTCTGAGCGGGTCGTCCAGGAATTATTTGTAAATTAGACATTAAGAAGGCCTTTGACAATGTTAGTTGGGAGTTATTGTTTTATGTTTTGGAGAGAATGGGTTATGAAGAGTGGTGGATGAGATGGATTCGGTTTTGTGTTACCATGGTGAGGCTCTTAGTATTGGTAAATGGCTCACCGGTGAGTTTTTCCAAACTTATTGTTATTTGCGTCAAGGAGATCCTCTCTTGCCGTTGTTGTTTGTTTTTGTTATGGAGGCACTGAGCAGGCTGTTATCTCGGGTGGTGCAAGGTGGTTTGCTGAAGGGTTTTACCGTGGGCATGGAGTAGGTAGGGCTATTGGTTGTGTCCCACTAGTTGTACGCTAACGACGCCTTGATTTTTTGCGATGCTGAGACAGTACAACTAGGCAACTTGCACTGTGTCCTTTTGTGTTTTGAGGTAGTTTCAGGGCTATTGGTGAATTTAGGTTGGGGAGGTGATGAATTTGTCCATATTGGCGGCTATTCCCAGTTGTAAGGTGGCTTCATTACTGGTTAGGTATTTGGGTTTGCCTTTTGGGTCTTCTTTTCAAGCAACTGTGGTGTGGGATGGGGTGCTGGAACGGGTTCAACGGTGTTTGATAGGGTGGAAGAGGCAAATTTTTTCAAAAGGAGCGAAGTTGACGTTGATTAAGAGTACTTTGGCTAGCATTCCGACTTATTTTATATCAATTCATGTTATTCTAGTGTTGGTTGCTCGTCTTTTGGAGAAGCTACAAACATATTTTCTTTGAGGAGGGTGGGGAGATGAGTTCCTTTTGGTGGATTGGAATAGGGTGTGTCACCCGAAGTAGGTGGGTGGGATGGGATTGCGAAAGCTGGTAGTTTTCAATAGGGTGTTAATCGAGAAGTGGCTCTGGAGGTTCGTACGAGAGGAGCGTTTTTGGCTTTAGGTGGTGGTAGCTAAGTATGGAATTTGGTGGGGGGAGTGGAGTTCAGGGGACATGGTGGTCACTTGTCGGAGGGGTTTGTGGAAAGGTATTTTGTTAGGGTGGGGGGATTTTAGGAGGTGGATTAGTTTTCTGCTGGGGAAGGGGACCGAGTGTGGTTTTGGACAGATAGGTGGTGTGGCTATTAGACCTTTGCATCTCAATTTTCGTTCATATATTGGATTGCGGTAGATAAGGATGTTGTGGTCACTTCTTATTTGCTATTAGATGTTGGGCGGTTGGTGTGGGATGTGAGGGTTCGATGGCAAGTCCATGATTGGGAAGTTGGATAGCTAGTGGATTTGTTGGTTTTTCTGTATGGGGTTGGTGGTGTGGGGGAGGGGGAGGACTATTTGGTTTGGCGGTGCATCGGTTCTAAAGGTGTCTTTTCAGTTTCTTCATTTTATTCGAGCTTTGGTGGATGGTGGGGACTTGACTTATCCGTGGCGGAGTGTGTGGGTTGCTGGAGCTCCATCCAAAGTGGCATTCTTTGTGGGATGGCGGTGCTAGATAGCGTTCGACAATCTCATTCAGCGTCGGCAAATTTGTGATTAATTGGTGTTGTATGTGTTGTAGAGGCGGGGAATCCACGTCTCATCTTTTACTTCATTGCCGTGTGGTGCATCAGCTTTGGGGGTTGATTTTTTCGGTGTTTGGCATGGTTTGAGTTCAACAGGGGTGAGAGGTGGATGTTCTTCATAGTTGGGAAAAGGTGTCCGAAGGCTTTGGATTTGGCATCATTGTGGTTAATTTGGTTGGAGAGCGTAACAGATGAATTTTCCAAGGGGTGGTGGTCCTGGTACCTTTTTTGAAAAATAGATTCTTTGTGATTTTGTATGGTTGGGTCTCGGGAAAAGTGGCTCTGGATTTATATTCTTTGGTGGATTTCATAGATGCTCTTTTTGTTTAGTTGTTGGGTGTCGCTAGTTGGTGGATATATTGTTAGCATCATCTTGATGCTCTTCTTTTAAGAAATTTATTCTTTCCTTTCAAAAATTAATAATTTTAGTTGTCTGAGACAGTTGCAGTGAAAAAATTGGTCCTCAGCATGCAAATTGCTGGAATTTCTTGCCAGGAGAGTAACATTAAGGTTGGGTGTTGGGATAATAGTAAAATTATGAGACAAACTTGCCAATGAGTAGCTATATATAAATGTATATCCCAAATATTAAGGTAATCACTAGTCCAGTGGAAAATAGGAAAGAATAATAGTTGAAGAATTTGAACTCTATTGTTGCCAACTCTATGAAATTTATGTATATATATATCAGAAACAATGCAATTAATGGTTCCATGTTAAAATTGAGTATTAAATCTCACCAGGTAATGTTTGTTTAAGTTTCTCTACAAGAGTAGACTTAGTTGATGTTTAAAAAAATTAAAAAAACTAAAACTTCATGTAATTTCCAGAAATTAGAATCTGAGGTTGAGAGAAAAATGTTTTCATTGACGTACTTTCTATTTGTTCCAGGTCATGGATTTCACAGATCATGTTTGGACAGAGTGCATGTCACCTGTTCTAGGAAGGTAAATATTTTATTCACGCAGCTGCTGCTATTTGTTATGTTCTATATGTGCATCCACAAATTCTTATGGTGGGTTCAAATTTCAGATGGATGCATCTTGATCCCTGTGAAGGAATATACGACAATCCTTTGCTATATGAGAAAGGGTACTTTCACCTACACATAATCTATATAGTTTTGGAATTGTTTTTTTCATCCTGATGCTTCATAGTTGAATCAACTTTTTGACTTTCATCTATATTGTTTGCAAATGTTTTTTTTCTTTGAAGGTGGAAAAAGAATTTGAATTATGTAATTGCTTTTGCAAAAGATGGAGTGTATGACGTCACTAAACGTTACACCAGAAAGTGGCATGAGGTAGTCTTATAAATATTTAAATGATCACTTCACATTAAAAAATATGCGATTATGTGAGTTTTGACTGTGCAATAATATTTTCATGTTAAAGGTTCTGTCTCGGAGAAACATTACTACGGAGCCCATCCTGTCTATTATTCTCTCGAACATAAGAAGAGAATGTCGACAGAATTTTACATCTCAAGTGATTTCTGCCCTAGAGGAACAAGACAGGAATGAAGCTGAAGCACTTGAGAGAGAGTTGCACTCTAAAGATGATGCTTCAATCTCGTTACCTGGAAGACAAAGTGGTGACAAGGAATGGCGCATGTCAAGATCAGAATTTGGTTCTGACGAGATTTGCTTTCCAAGTTCTTCTTGTTGTCCAGCCCGTAAATGCATTGATGAGCATGTGACAAAGATCTACAATGCATTTTGTCCAATCATTTCTCAGTTCGTCGAGAAATCTTGTTCTAAATCTAGAGCTGTTGAAGTCCTTCTGTTTTTTAAACAAATGTTAATCAATCTCAAGAATTCCCCTTTTAGAACGAGGAGAACTTCTATAAACCCTGTTTCAAATGGTGCACAGCATCTTTTCCTTCAGATGCTGCCTTCTTTTGGTCAATTGTTTGATGCCCTTTCCCTGAAGAGTGAGCTAGATGCCAGTGGAAGGGTTGACATTTATTTGGCTGCTGATCCTGTTAGAACCTCCATAGCATTACCTGTTTTGTTCCATGCTCTGGATGATGTGATCCATAATGTCAATATATGCAACAACTTCAATAAAAATTCTCTCTCTTGGCCACTTCAAAAATTAAACAGAATATACTCCGGTTTGGTCCTAGCTAGTGGGGAGGAGCTTCCTTTTGGAATTGTAAGTTGCATTGACCAATTCATGCTATTAGTTCAATTTTATTGATAATTAATATATGACCCGTGTCTTGTAGATTTCTTTATGATCCCATTGTTGATAATGAAATTCTTTTAAAGGCATTGCTGTCAACCAATTTCAGGTCACATCTGCATTTGACGGAACTCGAATGTCAAAGTGGGAAGAACCAAATGGTGCCAGAGGTACTCTGAACCGAATAACATGTTTTATCTCTTATGAGTCATAAATATGCCATGTAACAAAAGAGGGTGGAAATTGAAAATGAATATATATTTGTGTATATATATATCATATGTGATAATATTTAAGAAAGCTAGTTTTCGCACTATGTCTATGCAATATACTACCTGAGTACACTGTCATATTCAGTAGGCTAGCAACGTAATGCCAGAAGTCAAGGAAAATCTATTGGCTTTCCTCATGATTGTTGATCTGGAGTGCATAGGAGGCTGCCATGCACATCATATTATGGTGTTTAATTTTAGTCGGGGTCATTTCGCAAATTCATAAATAATTGGAGTTTTAACAATGTATTTTGTTCACAGGTTCAATGAGGGAAAGGACAAGAAAATACCTTTGGCTGTTTGGTTGTACAGGAAATATTGGAAAGAAAGTAGAATGTATTCTAAGAAATCATTTCTTTATTTTGATTGTTTTGGGAAAGATATACAGAAAGGAAAAGAAATACAAATAGGAAGGATCTTTAAACATTCTTGTTTAACATGGTAGCGCATTTTCTGGCCATACTTTCTAAGCATCCAACCTTGAAATTTCAACACTCAGATGCAAAAAACATGATAATCAACAAACATGTCTTCTGAACCTCATTTCCACCTTAGTTCTTACACTCACTGGCTACTATTATCAACTAAACTCTTCTGCTCATCCTCTAGGAATCTTCAATGTTGTCATCAAATTACCTGCCACATGCAATCAAAAGGCAACTTGTTTAGTGCATAGCTCGAGAGCCCTTGAACCAGCTATTATGTTCTCTTTGTCCAACATGGCAATATTTTTTTGTAGTTTTGTTGTGGTCTATTGCGTGTCTGATATCTTGGTGAGTATATAGGAGCTGCCTCAAACTTCTCCTTGTGTTGTTTTGCAATCTTTACTTCATTCCAATTGTTTCTTCAGATCCACATTGCCCATTTCTAGTTTGCAAAATTTTTACCACCTCTCCTTTCAACTTTGACCTGTTTTCACTTAACCCCTCAAATTAAAAATCGAGACATGTTGACCCTTTCGGGTATAAAATCTTAGAACTCTTGCATACATATATGGAGATATATATGTAATATATATTACATGGTGATATTTTGAATTGATTTCTTAAAATTTCTCTCTATAGAGATCTAATATAGCATGTTTATATAAATTCTACGTATATGAGTGTATATATATCAATTTATCAGGTTCATATATATATCGGTCTTCAAGTTTAAAAGCAAAGCATGTAAAGCTTAGACCAAAGAGCTCATAATTCATGTATCAAAGTAACACCCAAAGGAGCTTTGCATCCACAACAAATGTGTGCCCAGCACACTGCTCCATATGTGCTTCTCACTCGTACCTTATGTTACTTGGACTCTTCTATTTTCCCCAAAGTACCCGTGTCCACCAGATATGACAAGAGTAAGGGTGTGCGATGTGTCTGTATCCAATTTAGACAATTAGATCTTCGAACTTTTTACAATGTTTGAAGAATAAAAAACTCAAATTTGTTAGAAAATGCTGGAAATCTGATTATTATTGTTAGTGGCTGTTAGTGGACATATAGTGGCTGTTAGTGGGTTATGATAATGTCTATATATACTATGTTAGTGATCTAGATAGTGGCTATAATGGATGTATATAGTAATCTAGATAGTGGCTATAATGGATGTATATATTATGCAAGGAGATAGGTAGTGGCTCTTAGTGGTGATAGTGGATCTCTTAGTGGTGATAGTGGATCTTAGTGGCACAAATAGTAGCTGTTGTTCTCTCCTATATAAGGAGTGTAGTTTTCTCTTCACAAGATAAGAAGTTTTGAATATAACAGCAATATATTCCTTCTTCCTCATATTTTCTGAGTTGGTATCAGAGCAACAAAAACACAGCAGCCCTAAAACTGTCATAGCCATGTCGAAAGTCACGTCCGAAACCACTTCAACCCCTGCTGCTGCCATTCCGGTGAAAACATCCAACTCTCACTCTGTCCAAATCACCACCATCCGCCTAAATGGTGATAATTTTCTCCGCTGGTCACAATCTGTCTGGATGTATATCCGTGGGCAAGGAAAGATCGGTTACATCACTGGTGAAAAGAAGGCTCCTGCTGTTAATGATCCGCTGTTCGACAGTTGGGACGCTGAAAACTCCATGGTTATGACATGGTTGGTCAATTCCATGGAGGAGGATATAAGCTCTAATTACATGTGCTATACTACTGCACAAGAGTTGTGGGATAATGTTAGTCAGATGTATTCTGACCTAGGAAATCAATCTCAAGTTTTCGAATTGACTTTGAAGTTGGGAGAGATTCGTCAAGGAGATGATTCCGTCACCAAATATTTCAATTCGTTGAAAAGGTTGTGGCAGGATCTTGACATCTTCAACACATACGAATAGAAATCGGTTGACGACTGCAACCACCACAAGAAAACTGTGGAAGACAGCCGTATTTACAAGTTTCTTGTCGGCCTTAACATTGAGTTCGATGAAGTGCGAGGAAGAATTATTGGCAGACCTCCTCTCCCATCCATTGGCGAAGTATTTGCCGAAGTCAGAAGGGAAGAGAGCCGAAGGAGCGTCATGCTTAAGAAAAAAGGTACTGGTGAGTCAATTGAAATTTCTGCTTTAATTAGCGATGCTGCGGCCAACAAGGCTGCAAATTACCAGCGCAGGTTTGATGATAAGCCACGGGTCTGGTGTGATTTTTGCAACAAGCCTCGCCATACACGCGAAACGTGTTGGAAGATCCATGGCAAACCTGTCAACTGGAAAAGCAGCAAACAAGGAGAGAAGAATCGTGGCTTTCCTACTGCTAATGAAGCCGATTCAGGTCCCTTCAACAAAGAGCAGATTGATCAACTCTTAAAGCTGATAAAATCCAACTCCTCATCCGGTACTCCTAGTGTTTTTTTGGCACAAACAGGTAGAAATCCTAAAGCCTTCTCTTGCCTAAACTTCTCTCCGTGGATCATAGATTCCGGTGCCTCCGATCACATGACTAGTTTTTCCCATTTATTTAGTACCTATTTCCCTTGTTCTGGTCATGACAAAATCAGAATAGCCGATGGTAGTTTTTCACCTATTGCAGGAAAATGATTTATTAAACTAACTGAGAAAATTAATCTCAATGCTGTTCTTCACGTCCCCAACTTAGCCTGTAACTTTTTGTCTGTCAGTAAACTATCTAAGGATTCTAATTGTCGTGTTACATTTTTTGAATGCCATTGTGAATTTCAGGACCAGAACTCGGGGATGATGATTGGGCGTGCTAGGATGCTTGAAGGTCTTTGATGAAGTACCTGTTAGTAGTAAAAAAACTCAGAGCTTTAATAGTACTAGTTCAATCTCTGTTCGAGAAAAAATAATGCTATGGCACTATAGGCTAGGACA
Organism: Camellia japonica; assembly: GCA_030407325.1. Lineage (NCBI taxonomy): Eukaryota > Viridiplantae > Streptophyta > Magnoliopsida > Ericales > Theaceae > Camellia > Camellia japonica. Next base: position 97,701,809 of record JAPPVO010000029.1, read on the forward strand.
TCCTAGTTTTCTTTATCTGAAACATTTATTTCCAGAATTATTTAAAGGGATTGATTGTTCTTCTTTTCATTGTGAAAGTTGCATTTTTGCAAAATTTCATCGCTTTACTTATTTGCCAAAACCTTACCAGGCTTCCAAACCTTTTTATTTGATTCATAGTGATGTTTGGGGCCCTTCTAAAATCACTACTCTTTCTGGTAAAAGATGGTTTGTTGCATTTATTGATGACCATACCCGCTTATGTTGGATTTATTTGATGAATAAAAAATCTGACGTGAAAAATTTATTCACAAATTTTTACAATATGATTGAAAACCAATTTCAAACCAAAATTGGTATTTTACATTCTGATAATGGAACAGAATATTTCAATGAGCAGTTGGGTGAGTTTTTGGCAAAAAAAGGAGATTTTTCATCAATCTACATGTCGGGATACCCCTCAACAAAATGGCATTGCAGAACGAAAAAATAAACATTTACTTGAAGTAGCACGTGTTATAATGTTTTACATGCATGTTCCTAAATATTTATGGGGTGAAGCAATTTTAACAGCCTCTTATTTGATAAACAGGATGCCTACAAAGGTGTTAACATACAAAACACCTTTTGATTGTCTCAAAACTTTTTTTCCTGACACGAGGTTGTTTTCTGATTTACCCGCCAAAGTTTTTGGATGTACTGCCTATGTTCATGTTCCCAGTCAATTTCGTTCAAAACTTGACCCCCGTGCTATAAAATGTGTTTTTTTGGGTTATTCCTCAAACAAAAAGGGGTATAAGTGTTTCGATCCTCAAACCAAGAAATTTCATGTGAGTATGGATGTGTCATTTGTGGAAACAAAATCTTATTTCCCCAACACTTCTCTTCAGGGGGAGACAAGTGGAGTAGTAGAAGACAATTTTTGGGATATTTCTATCCCGCTCCCCAATGTCATTTATCCTACACAAAAACCACATCTGTCTGATAATGATCACTTAGGAAAACCAAGTTCTATGGTGCCTAGTCAAGAAGATTCTTGTTTAGGGGGAGAAGTACTACCAAATGATCTAAATTCTGAGCTTCAGGTTTATACTAGAAAGCGATTTCATCTGAGGAATAATGACCCGAATGTCCATCCTAATGACCCGAATGTCCACCCGAGTTCTGGCATCGAAATTTTAGGTAATCCTATTCCTTCTATTTCCGACCTTGATGTTCCTATAGCAATTAGGAAAGGTGTCCGAAATTGCATTAAACATCCTATTGCAAATTATCTCTCCTATCAAAGACTGTCTAAAAACCATAGAGCTTTCACATCTAGGATTTCATACTTGTTTGTTTCAAGGAATATACAGGAAGCATTGGATGATCCGAATTGGAAATTAGCAGTCATGGAGGAGATGAATGCTTTAAGGAGAAGTGGTACTTGGAAGATAGTTGATCTACCCAAAGACAAGAAAACAGTTGGGTGTAAATGGGTGTTTACGATAAAATGTAATGCAGATGGAAGCGTTGAGAGATACAAGGCGAGACTGGTGGCTAAAGGCTTCACTCAAACTTATGGGATCGACTATCAGGAGACGTTTGCTCCTGTTGCTAAAATAAATTCCATCAGAGTACTGTTATCTCTTGCAGTAAATTCAGATTGGCCTCTACATCAACTTGACATTAAAAATGCATTTCTCAATGGTGATCTTGAAGAGGAGGTGTTCATGAGCCTACCGCCGGGATTTGAGCAGAGACTTGGTAGCGACAAAGTATGCAGATTGAACAAGTCATTATACGGACTCAAACAATCACCAAGAGCGTGGTTTGAACGCTTTGGGAAGGCAGTTATCAGTTGTGGCTTCTCGCAGAGTCAAGCAGATCACACAATATTTTATAAACATTCAAAAGACAGTAAAATTGCAATTTTGATTGTTTATGTTGATGACATCATTTTAACTGGTAATGATGAAGCAGAGTTAGCAGCCCTCAAAGAGAAACTCGCAAAAGAATTTCACATTAAGGATCTGGGAGCCCTCAAGTATTTCCTCGGAATGGAATTTGCAAGATCCAAGGAAGGTATATTCGTTAATCAGAGAAAATATGTTCTTGATCTCCTTGGAGAAACAGTATGCTTGGTTGTAAGATGGTGGAGACTCCGATCGAGCCTAACTTGAAGTTACAAGCTGCTAAGGCTGAAGAAGTCAAAGAGAGGGAACAATATCAGCGACTTGTAGGGAAATTGATTTACTTGTCTCATACGCGACCTGATATTGCCTTTGCAGTCAGCATGGTAAGTCAGTTCATGCACTCACCAGGGGCAGAGCACTTTGAGGCCGTTTATAAGATCTTAAGATATTTGAAAGGAACTCCAGGGAGAGGCTTACTGTTCAAGAAACATGGACATCTTCAAGTTGAAGTATACACAGATGCAGACTGGGCAGGAAGTGTTACAGACAGGAGATCAACATCCGGATACTGCTCCTTTGTAGGTGGGAACCTAGTTACATGGCGGAGTAAAAAACAGAATGTGGTAGCTAGAAGTAGTGCAGAAGCAGAGTTCAGAGCTGTTGCCCATGGAATCTGTGAAGTAATGTGGATTAAAAGAATTCTTGAAGAATTAAAGCTTTCTCACCCGACACCTATGAAGGTCTATTGTGACAACAAAGCAGCTATATCTATAGCTCATAATCCAGTTCTACATGATCGCACAAAACATATAGAAGTGGATAAACATTTCATCAAGGAGAAAATCAATGCTGGCATAATCTGTATGACCTACCTTCCAACAGGTGAACAATTAGCTGATGTGCTAACGAAGGGACTACACAAGAAGCAATTTGATAAGCTGACTAGCAAGTTGGCTATGGAAGATATCTTCAAACCAGCTTGAGGGGGAGTGCTGGAAATCTGATTATTATTGTTAGTGGCTGTTAGTAGACATATAGTGGCTGTTAGTGGGTTATGATAATGTCTATATACACTATGTTAGTGATCTAGATAGTGGCTATAATGGATGTATATAGTAATCTAGATAGTGGCTATAATGGATGTATATATTATGCAAGGAGATAGGTAGTGGCTCTTAGTGGTGATAGTGGATCTTAGTGGCACAAATAGTAGCTGTTGTTCTCTCCTATATAAGGAGTGTAGTTTTCTCTTCACAAGATAAGAAGTTTTGAATATAACAGCAATATATTCCTTCTTCCTCATATTTTTTGAGTTTTTCTTCCTCATATTTTCTAAGTGAAAAGAAACATTTATAACCTCTAGCATAGATGAGAGATAGAAAATTTATATTTTTCCTAAATCCTATTTAGTTTCAAGTCCATTTTTACATAATTCACATCTTTGATATGAAGATTATATAATATGCAACTTATGCAAGTGTCCATAATGAGTCCCCATACCCATATGCTACTTTTGGTTACATATCCCGATATCGTAAGATTTAAATTTATGAAGGTCTCGCCCATGCCTGATACTCATAACCGAGTCTATGTAGCATAGCTCATGCCTACGCCTCACAACAGTAAATACACTCACAAGAGAATCCAAGGCCACCTTGGTATTGGTGCTGGTGAAGAGTTCTTATTTTGGTGATATTAGATTGCTTTGACAAGCTTTGTGATTTGTTGGTTGTTGGCATCTAGGTTGGCAGCTAACTGTGGAGATGGGGAGAAGGGTCTAGAGAAAAAGAGAGCCTTAGAAAGCATATTTGAAGGCCACCTGGAAGTTTTACTTCATGAGCATTCTCCTCAAATGTTCTATATTTTGCATGGGCCTATCTTCTTGCTCTTTAACTTATGATAAGTGCCTGCTGAAAATCTCCCTTTCCGAAGAAAAATCATGATGCATGACCAAAACTTCCACTTGGTATTATCTGAACCTCTGATGGCGATCCACATCTTTATTGATAGTGTTAGTTTGGTTCTGGTAACTTTCACCGGATCTGGTCCCGAATTTCATTATTTTTATTTTTCAAATTTTCTGCATATGCAATACCATCATCACAAATTTGTGGCTGATCCAAGATATCCACAAAATCGACAATCTGATTTGGACTTCACCCATGCACAATTTCAAAAGGGCTCTTCTCAGTAGTCCTATTTGTGTTGCTGTTGTAAGCAAATTCAGCTTGTGCCAAGGTCAGATCCAATGTCAGATGTTGTCCTTTGCAAGGCACCTAAACAAATTCCCCAAGCCCCGGTTTACCACTTCAATTTGACCGTCTTTTTTGGGGGTGATATGAACTACTATATTGCAGTCCACTTGGCTGTAATTTTCAAGAAGTCTTCCAATTATGGCTAAGAAATCTCATATATGGTCAAATGTGGTAACCATCGATACCCCATGTGGTTTAACCATTTCTCAAAAGAAAAGATTTTTTGCGTGGGTTGCATCCAAAGTCTTCTTCTTCTTCTTCTTCTTCATTTTTTTTTGGGATTCGTAGCAAAGGTAATTTTATTAATAAAAAAGAGGACAACAAAAGAGGACAAGAGGTCCTCTTTGTTGAACGCAACCATTACATCAAGAAAAAAGGAAAGGAACAAAAATACATCTGTACATCACAAACCACTTTCCAATTTCTAGAAATTAAAAAAAAGTGGAACTCCAGGAGAAATAGACGCCCAAAACGATGCCACATGACACACTTCATCCCATATTGGCTCGACATCCCCAAACTTGTTCTCAAAGATCCTTTCATTTCTTTCAACTATAAAACCCAAAAAATTACAAATGTGACACATCTCCACGACACTTTTTCTTAGGAGTGCAACTTGGGTAGGCTCAACCCAACCAACTCGAGCCCAGCCTGAATTTTTTTGGGGCTTGGGCGAGATATTTTTAAATTCGGTATGGGTTTGGGCAAAAATCTAGAAGCCCAAATTAAATTTGGACGGGTTTGGGTAAAGATATCAAACAATCCGAAGCTTGAATTATATATAAAAATATTTAATATACATATAAATTATTAGCCATTAGATGATATTAAAGTAATTTAGATCGTTAAATCATATCAAATATATATTATATATTATATACATAAGTTACACAAACACAACACATAATCTTATTTTTTTTTATTCTCACTCATAAATTGTACAGACTACCATAACAACATTTCTCTTAAATTATATAAATTATTTGTTTTCATGTTATTAATGATTTTCTTTAAAAAAAAAAAAATGTAAACAAAATCTAATTTTAACATATTAATAATTTAGCTGGAAAAAAAAAAATGAAATTTATGTGCAATTCGGGCAACTTAAGCTATTCAGATTTAACTCGGATTGGGCTTGGGCAGACAACCTCGGATTACAATTCGGGCCTGGGTGAGCCTAGGCAGGTCTCAGCATAACTTGGGTTGGGCTTGGACAATCTCTCAACTTGTCCAAATCCACCCGAGTTGCATCCCTACTGTTGTTGCTCGCTTCTTCAAACCAAAACCTCAAAATTCAATAATAAGCATTTAATAACACTTCCCCGGGGCCACCTAATGTATGGCGGCTAAAGAAAACAACATTACCAAATATGCAAAGCTACTGGACAATGTAAGAAAAGATGATCCAGAGATTCCCCATTTCCCCTACATAAAATGCACTGATAAGGTAGTGATTAGGCCTTCTTGTTTGATAAGTCTCATTAGTCAAAATGCTCTCATGAACCACGGACCGCATAAAGATCTGCACTTTTTGAGGCACAATAGCTTCCCAAATTCCTTTATAGAATGGAAAAGAATGAAAATTAGGCTCATCAATGATCCTTTCAAAGAAAGACTTGCATGAAAAAACACCGGAAGAATGAATGTGTGAAACTTGCTTATCAATCTCATTTGGAAATAGAGAAATCCCCTCAAGTAAAGACAACAAAGACGCCCACTCCAGATTTTCCCCATCATTAAGGGTTCTAGAAAAGTTTAGGTCCCAAGATATTGGTGCCACAAAAGACAATGCCATAGAAGCAACAAGAGCAACTTGAGACCGGGCTGCCAAGCACAAGTTTGGAAATGACAAATCAAAAGAAGAATCATCCACCCACACATCCTCCCAAAACTGAACATTCTCATCATTGCCCACTTTCAAAAAAAGAAATCTAGACACAAACGGAAGGATACGAGAAATGGATTTCCATGGAGATCAATTATTGCCCTGACTAACCACATTAAAATCTCTCCCATTAGATTGAACCCTGTACTTGCTCTTAACAATGGCATGCCAAATGATTTATTCTCAATGGGAAATCTCCATAACCACTTTCCAATAAGGGCAATATTCCTAACCACAATGTTTCCAATAGCAAGAAACATCGTTAATGAGTCTATCATTAACAAAACATTGTTAATGAGTCTATCTATGATTTGATTAGTCAAGATAAACTAATCTTTCTATCACTAACAAAACATTGTTAATGAGTCTATCTACTGTCTGATTAGTCGAGACAAACTAATCTTTCTTGATTGATCGAAGTCAAATTTACAAGAAATGTGAGTCGCACCAAAATCACAGGACTTAACCGTAAATATGTGTCATGCTTAAAGAAAAGGGTCCAATTTTGACAATATGGGTCAACTAGTTGAATGTACCGAAGGATGTATCGCTCAATGACAGGTCAAAATCTCCAAATAAGTCAAAAATTGGGCAAATCTAATTTAAACTTAAATTTGTTTCCATGATCTATGATAATGATAGAGAACTCTCATTTTGTAAAATTAATTAATTCACAAGTTCAAATTTAGGGAATTTCCAAATTAACACTCATGCACTTCAACAATTGAGCATATATATATATATAGAGAGAGAGGGTCTTATTCATGGAGAATGGACCTGTGGCCAAGAGTTCTCAAGCATTCCTCAAGGCTCTGTCTAATGTTCTCTTGAAGGCTCTCTTGAAAGCTCTCATGGAAGATCAACAAATTCTTCCACAACTTGCTGATTCTTTCACATGCTATGAAGTTCAGGACACTCTACATCTCAAGAATCGTGGAGCTTGCAATCTGGTATCTTCTTTTGGATAGAGTAGTTTGAACTTTGTTTGAGATCAAGCCCTCAAACAAACCCCTCTCTTCAGTCTTCTTAGTTTTGAGGACTTGAAGAAATTCATCTAGTGGTTCAATTCGACAACAAGCTTCTACATTTGTTGGATCGTGACTAAATCAAGATATTGAATAAGAGGTTTACCATTTTAATCGGTGTTCTTTATTGTAGGACTCAAAATTTGTGTACAAATTTTTGGCACGCCTATTGGAAACACTTGTGATTGGTGTTTCTCAAAGAATTATAAAAATTAAGGAACCTCCTTTTATTTTTATTTTTTTTGATCAACAACAAAAGCTTTATTAATAAAACTAAAAAAGGAGAGAAGAGGATGAGGCATCCTCTAAATACAAAACAGTGAAAAGACAACAGGAAAAAGTCCCTAACCGACTAAAAACAATCAAAAGCTTACAAAGCACACACCGCCAACCAATCTCTAACTAACAAAAAGAGTGGAACTCCCTTAAATAAAGAGTTCCCTGACGCCCAAAAAGAAGATAAGTGACAAGCATGATCCCATAAATAGTCCACCTCCCGAAACTTATCTTCAAACAACCTCTGATTTCGCTCCCACCATAGCACCCAAAAAGTTGCAAAGACAGCATAAGTCCATAAAGTTTTGGCTCTCTTCGATCCTCCAAATGTATGAAAATCAATTAAGAGCATATGCACACTCGTTTTTGGGGTCACCCACATACCATTTCCAACACAAAACAATCTATACCATAGATTCAAAGCTATTGGACAATGCAAGAATAGATGATCCACGGATTCCCCGCTCTTACAACATAGAATGCACCACTGAGGATTTAAAAAACGATTGGGTCTCCTTTTCTGCAATGTATCATTTGTCAAAATTCCCCCATGAACCAAGGCCCACATGAACACCTTTACCTTTAAGGGAGCACAAGCCTTCCAAACTTTTTTAGAAAAAGAAAATTGAGAGATTTGAGGATTATCGATGATGTAATCAAAAAAAGACTTACAAGAAAATATTCCGGACGAATGAAGTGCCCAAACCTTCTTGTCCTCCAAAAGAGGAGATAAAGAGAAGTGATCAATTCTAGATAATAAAGAAACCAATTGTGAAGCCTCCCTATCATTAAGATTTCTAGAAAAGTCAAAATTCTAAGCAATTGGAGCTAAAGAGAGAGCAAGCCATGGAAGCAATTGAAGAATTATGAGAACGAGCCACTTGATAAAGATGCGGAAAATCCGCAGCAAAAGAAGATTGACCCATTCAAACATCCTCCCAAAACCAAACAATTTCCCCATTACCCACCCTAACAGAAAGATGTCGAGACCAACATGTGAAAATTTGAGAGATTGACTTCCAAGGAGCACGGCAACTACCCCTTAAAACCACTCGTGAATCCCTACCATTATCCTGAATCCCATATTTGCTTCTAATAATCGAATGCCATAATGAATCAATCTCCAGTGGAAATCTCCATAATCACTTGCCAAGAAGGGCCAAGTTCCTAGCTACAATGTTACCGATAGCCAAACCCCCTTTCTCCTTAGGTAACGACACCACCTCCCAATTCACCAAATGTTCCTTTTTCCCCTCATCCTTACCTTCCCAAAGAAAATCCCGCATCAACTTTTCTATTGACCTTGCCACCTTAACCGGAATCTTGAACAAAGATAAATAATAGATAGGAATTCCGCTCAAAACAGTCTTAACCAAAGTGTACTTTCCCCCTCGAGATAATAAAGCCTTACTCCAACCTTCCAACCTTTTGCCAATCTTTTCCATTACTGGAGTCCAAAAAGCTTCACTTCTAGGATTACCCCCCAAAGGAAGACCCAAATACTTAATCGGAAGGGACTCTATACCACAATCTAAAAGAGACGCCCTACTCTGAAGTTGATCTTGCTGCATATTAATTCCCACCACACTACTTTTTCCCAAATTAACCTTGAGCCCCGAAAGGAGCCCCGAAAGAAGCCCAAAAATTCTCAAGATCAAATACAGGTTGAGTATCTGATTTTCATCCCCCGTGGAAAAAAATATAGTATCATACGCATATTGTAAATGGGTCACACTAACTCTATCCCTCCCCACCTCCAACCGCTCAACAAGACCTGTTTCTTTAGCTCTATCAACCATCCTGCCCAAAACATCCGCCACCAAAATAAAAAAAAAGGAGAAAGTGGGTCCCCTTGTCGAAGCCCTCGCGAAGCCCTAAAATACTCCCCTGGTTTCCCATTAACTATAACTGACATATTGCAAGTCGACAAACAACCCCTAATCCAAGATCTCCACCTCCCACCGTATCCTTTCTTATCCATTACAAAATCTAAAAATTGCCAATCCACATTGTCATATGCCTTTTCAAAATCAACCTTAAAAATAAGCCCTTCCCTCCCTGAACTCCTATATTCCTCCACTACTTCATTTGCCACTAAAGCAACATCTAAAATTTGTCTACCTTTCACAAAAGCCACCTGCACCCTAGGCACCGTATCCCCTAAAGACATCCTTAGTCTTTTTGATAAAACCTTTCCCAAAATCTTATACAATGACGTTACCAAACTAATAGGCCTAAAATCTCCAATTCTAACAGCATTGACTTTCTTAGGAATTAAACAGATGAATGTAGCATTTGAGCTCAAATTAACAATTCCCGACTCATAAAATTCCAAAAACACTCTCAACAAATCCCCTTTCACCACCTCCCAACAATCTTGAAAGACAACCATAGAGAAACCATCCGGACTTGGAGCTTTATCTCTCTCACAATCAAAAACCGCCTCTCGAATTTCTGTTTCATCAAAAGGCCTTTCAAGCCATGCTGCAATTTCCGGATCAATGGTTCCCCATTCTAGTCCTTCAATCCCCGGTCTACTTATCTCTTCCTTCGAATCCAACAACCTAGTGACATATTTCAACATATGGACCATTCTACTGGTAGCCATTAGCAACTTTATTTGCAAACCAGCCTTGTGTCATAGACTTGTAGGAAGAATGTATGTATGCTTCAGAGAAAAGCCACCCATTTTGCATGTCTTTCATTTAACTTCCATTAGGAGTTGATAGACTGCAAGACTTCACGATCTGAATGCAAGATAAACTTCCTTTGAATCAAGTAATGTAGCTAAAACTTCAAGCCTTGAACAATGGAATAGAACTCAATATTGTAGGTGGAGAAATTTGTCGAGTTTCTATGAATTTCTCACTTAAGCATGCAATGAACTGCCCCCCTTGGGGTAAAGCACAACCAATGCCAACCTTAGATGCATCACAATTGGCTTTCAAAATTTGGTAGAGCTAGTATTGGTGCTTGCGTCATCCTCTGTCTATTTCTTGGAATCTCTCCTCGTCTTCTTCGACTATACTTTTTGCTCTTGGACATTCTGTAATTGGAGACATGACGTTGCTGAAAATCTTTATGAATCTTGGGTCGAAAGTAGTTAAAGCCATGAGAATTGTAATTTCAGTCAATATCTTCACAGTAGGCCGACTAGAAATGTTTCAATCTTGATCGGATCAACCTCCAAACCACCACCTGAGACAATAAACCCTAGAAATGCCAATTTGTCCTCCATAAAAACCTACATGTCTCAAGTATACACACAACTAATTTTTCCTTAGAACATCTAGAACAACCCTTCATCAAAGTGGGCAAACTACGAGCCATTTTTATTTTATTTTTTGTTGAAGGGAGACAACTATGAACTTTATAATGAATGGTTTCAACACTTGGTTCATAAATCTCATGAAAACACTTGGTGCATTTGAAAGGCCAAATGGCATAATTGACCACTCAGAAAATCCCTACTTTTTCTTAAAGGTTGTGTTCCACTCACACCTACTTGAATTCTTATTTTGTGGTACGCACTCTTTATGTCTATCTGGGAAAAAGGCCCAAGAAGCCGAGAGTATATCTTGCATATCATCTAATTTTGGTATAGGAAAGTTGTACTTTATAGTAATCTTATGATGAAAAACCCCCAACACCAAATTATTTATTTAAGTGTGCTTCTTGTGTCAGCTATGTATGCATAATTGTAGATAACTCTCTTTGTTGTTACTTAATTACTTGAATTTTAACTAATTCTAACTTGTCCATCAATAATTGATTCATTCTTATAGGTTGTTGGATCATATACAAAGTGTTGGATAACCAGATGCATGAGCTTGTCGCATATGAATTGATGTCAGCTAATGATGCTCCAGAGAGAGATCCAATGGATTGGTATGATGTTCTAGAATATGGCAATGGATTTTACGTTCTATCTAAATAAAAGTTGCATGTTTGTCATAATTTAAGCAACAGGTGGAGTTTATTTGCGGATTTTCTATCAGGGGAGGCTTGGGTTTGTGTGCACTTGACCGTTGTTTTAGGCATGATTAGCTTGGTTGAGCTTTGTTTGATTTTGGCTTAACCATGTGTTGCTCTACCTGATGGAGATTAACCCCTTAAAATTATGCTCGTCACATAAGAAAATGGAGAAAAGCCCATGTGAATCCTACAATTTGGGCTAGGGTGCCATATAGGTAACATATAATTAAGCACTTCATGTAGTACTAGTGAGGTATGAAATCTTAGTTGCACAAAACAGCAGAGGGGGCAGGGTGAGGAGTGAGGGCACATAGAAGAGTTTAAGGTTGGGAGGGCCTATAGTAGCTTTTGTATATTATATATATAAAATATATTGGAAGAAATAATGTGGGTGTTTGGGAAGTGGGTTTTTTTGTAGGTTTTTTTAGTTGTAGGATATTATTGGAGAAATTTTTTTTTGTGTTTGGGAAGATAGTTGGGTTTTTTTGTGGTTGGATGTGATGTTTGTGAGAGAAAAAGTGAAATAATTATGGGGTTTGATGTGATATTTTGTTTGGATTTTTTTTTTTTGGTTTTGTAACCAATTTGTCTTTTAGTGAAAAAAAAACCAAAAAACAAACTTCCCAAACACCGCCAATATATGTTAAAATATGAATAAATATTGGAGATTAGTGTCAACCTAAGGACCACGGAAACAAACATGCAAAACGGCACAGACATGTAGAGACAACAAATTTCAAAACAATGTAGGACCTACACACAAGGATACACCCAAAAAATATTGTTTTGTACCTAAAGTTCAGAGAGGGGGGAGGGGGGGGGGGGGGGGGGGGTTATTAATAAGTGTAAATTTAAACTTTATTTTCTTCTATCATTGTATCCTACGTTATTATGTTCAAACTGATGTGTTTCTTGTATGTCTATGTGATGGATACGTGTGTCCCCTAAGTACCTGAATCGTGTCCATGTCTATAACATTTTAAAAATAATAGCATAGTTTTGGATTGAGTGTCTAACGTGGACATGTCACCTTATGAGGAAGTGTTTGTGATTCTTAGGCATCAACTGCAAATTTTTTTTTGTAAATATAATTAAATATTATGTAAGTATGAGGTACTAGAATTAATTTTTTTTTTCTTATAATATGATGGCTGCTAACTTTCTACATACTTTCTCTTGCTTGGTAATTTTGTTTGTGTTTCTTTGGTATTCATATATTCTAGAGATTCCATCCCAACCAGGAACATGGGAATGCGGTTATTACTTGATTCTTGCTCTGGATCGTGGTTTTTGAGTTGATTTGTCACCCCTAGTAGGAGGTTCTTGCAGCCTAAGAATCATAGATACCTGTAGAAATTTCAATGTATAGAGAAAGAGAATAATGTATTATTGATTGATGTTTTTCAAATGTTCAGTTCAGCTCCCTTTATAGGGGAGAGGAGCCTATAGTAAAGTAAAGCAACATACAGCTAGTATTACACTAACATAATAAAGTAAAGTAAAGCATACAGCTAATACTACACTAACATCCCCCCTCAAACTCAAGGGGGTTAAGAACTAACCAACTTGAGTTTGGAGAGAGTAACAAAACAGGAAAATAATCTGACAAATAAAATAAAAGTGGATAGGAGACACTGTATGGTCGTGTCAGACCGTTGTAGAAGACTGTATGGTTATGGCAAACCGATGTAGAAGACAGTTTATGGGGTCATGTCGGACCGTTGTAGCAGACAATGTTGTGACAGTTGTTGCGACAGTTTACGGAGTCTTGCTGGACCCTTGTAGAAACTAACCGGAATCAATGTCGGGATAGTTTACCGAGTCTTGTCGGACCCATGTAGGAGCTAACCGGAATCAATGTCGGGACAGTTTACAGAGTCTTGTCGGACCCATGAAGGAGCTAACCGGAATCAATGTCGGGACAGTTTACAGAGTCTTGTCGGACCCTTAAAAGTTGCACCCTCAAAAGGCGTGCCCAATCTATCAAAAGGCATGCCATCAAAAGGCGTGCCCAATCCATAAAAAGGTGTGCCGGACATTATGGCGATGCGCGTGACTGCCTTGGCTTGCGCGCCCATTTTGTCGTTTGGCGCCGAGCGACGCGCGATACGCGTGTCTGCCTTGGCTATTTAAACCAAGGCGGAGGCTGAGGCTGAGGCATAACAAACCAGCTGAAACCTCTTCGTTCTCTGACACTCTACAACCAAGAATATGGCCTCTTCTTCCCGTTCAGCTACCCAGAACATAGCCTCTTCGTCCCGTGGTCTGCTCACTCTCTTTCCCGACCTCAACGAAGCCACAAGAGAGATAGCCGGGGCAGTTGCCCTTGAACCTCAACCAAGCGTCCCTGGACCAAGCGCCCCTGGTTTTGCGCCGTTGAACTTTCCAATGTTGTCAGTTGAGCAGATAATGGCTGCTCAATCTGATATTGAGGCCAATCATTATACTTTGAAGTCATGTGTTGAGACAATGACGGCGGTCAACAACCTGTCGCACCGGCTTCAGAGTAGAACAAATGAGGTGCAGCAGGTAAAAGCCCAACTGGCTCTGCTCCAGCGCATGTATACGGATGCCCGAGCAGAGATATGTGTGCTAAAGGCAGAAAACAAGGAACTGAAGCGGAAGGCCACCGTGATGCTCAGATTTGGAGGTCCGCCATATGTGACAGTTGAGGAGCAACGGGAAGTGAACGTGCTCGGCGGCGTGGGAAACACGGAGGCAGCACCGGCAAGGGACGCCCAAGACGAAGGCAAAAAGAAGAGAACAGCTGAAGAGGCGAAAAAATAAGGCCGGTGGGTGGTTTGGTTGTGGGGTGTGGTTGGAGATTGTTGTTGTTGTTGTTGTTGTTGTTTTTTTTTTTTTTTTTTTTTTTTTTTTGTGTAAAAAGGTGATCGGGTTTGATCCCTGAGATGAATAAAGCCAGTTTGTTTGGGAATGGTGAATTTTTTTTTCGGAAAGAAAAGTAGATAAATAAAGAAAAATAAATAAGTAAATAATAATAACATATTTGAAATCAAAGAGGAGATAGTGAAAAACATGTGAGTGAAACAGGAGAGTATGGGAGAAAGAGAATAAAAAAAATAAATAAATAAAGAAAAAGTGTGCTAATGGTATAGCCGGTGCGAGCAGTGCATACAATCAGCGGATAATAGTTTGGAAAAATATTATAATAATAAAATATATATATATGCTTTGTGGGAAAGAAGATAGTGGAGATGGAATATATTATAATAAAAAGAAAGGAAAAGAGAGGGTGTAAAGTGAGAGAGATAGGGTGTAAAGTGAGAGAGATGTTTCCAGTGTGCTGGATGGTCACTGAGTGTAGTTGGAATCCCCTGCACATGGGTTGCAGCATGTGGATCGGTGGTCAGGGTTTCATCAACAAAGGTATTTGCTGCAGCAGAACAGCTTGGACCTGGCTGATCCTTTGTTTTTGACATTACATTTGATGATGATGGTGTTACGACATTTTCAGGCTCCGTTGACTTGAAGACCCTCCTCATTGTGAAGGAAGCACAAGAATGATCACTCTTCTGGCCAGCAGACATCAACCGGATGAGGGGTAACTTGGGTCTGTTGAGGTCATCAAGGTTACCCTCCCAATGCTGGTTTAACCAATCACAGATGATGGGGATAGGGATACCGAATTGCATAGGAAGGTCCTTCTTCCATGATGACGACGATGATGATGAAGTTGAAGAGGATTTTGTGTTTGGAGATGTAGCTAGCTTCATGGGATCACAGACCATGAATGCAAGATTGCCTTGCACATCAAAACCAGCAGACCCAGGGCTCCAAGTTACACTGTCAGTGGACAGCTTTATGAGATTGTCCGTGGCTATAACCACTTTACCTTCACCAACTGTCAACTCATTTTTCTGTGTGTAGCCTAGAAGGTAAACTACACTACCCAGCTCCAGATTTGGTTTAGAGCAGGTTTTCAAGTAGTGAGGCTGCTGCCCCTGAGCATTTGAGTCTCCATCCATGGCATCTACACCCACTATTGTAAGGTCAAGAACAGAGCTGGTGATGAAAAACCTGTGAGGGAAAAGGCTAGCAGCGGCAACGTTCTGAAGGCGGATCTCGGCCGACTCAGAGGCGGCCAGCGACGGGAGGTTGACGTGAGTGGTCAACAGCAGATTTCCGTGGATGAGAAAGCTGGTGCCGGACATTCCTCCACCGCCGCCGGAGATTCTCGCCATGGCCGGACCTTTGCCGGAAAAAATGGCAGCTTTCATTCTCTCAGACTTGCCTCCGCCATTGCAGAAACACCAAGATTCGCCCAAAACCCCCATCTCCTCAGTGCCTTGGCAAGCATAGTAAGAGTGCCGGATATGCGACCAAGCACGGATGAAGTTGTCAGAATGATTGAAGAGATCCGGCAATCTGACTAGTAGCAGAGTTGTGATGGTTGAACTCAACATCGATGCAGATCGTAAAGTGAGTATGCGTAGAAAACTCCGGCGGAATAGGTTGAGGTCCGGCGGACGGCCAAGGCGAGGTTGCCGCCCGCCGGTGAAGCGAAAATACAAGGTTCTAAACCCGCTCTGATACCATGTAGAAATTTCAATGTATAGAGAAAGAGAATAATGTATTATTGATTGATGTTTTTCAAATGTTCAGTTCAGCTCCCTTTATAGGGGAGAGGAGCCTATAGTAAAGTAAAGCAACATACAGCTAGTATTACACTAACATAATAAAGTAAAGTAAAGCATACAGCTAATACTACACTAACAATACCAACTGTACTATTACATTTGATGATACTTCCTTCTTTGTTCAGGACAAATAAACAAAGGAAATCCTCTATAGAGATAAAGGTTCCAATGTCCATGGTCTATACCAGTTCCCTTTGTCTTCTACTGCTTCGTCACTGCATGCTCTTCTGAGTACTTATTCCTCATCCCCAGGTTAAGCATCAGCTTCTCCTATGGCATCAAAGACTAGGTCTCCCTTCTCCTTTGAAAATTCAACATCTTAGAAAATTTCTGAAAATGTATCTTTCTCCAATAAGAACTGTTTTGTTCCTCCTTGTACCCATTGCTGTGTGCTAAAAGTCATGGGGCTACCATTTGCACTTTCTACAACTGTTAATCAGCCTTTATCTTTGATACATAGTGATGTTTGGGATCCTTTGCTCCTCTATTCCTGGCTACAAATTTTTTTTTGATCAACAACAAAAAAAACTTAATTGATATATCAAAAAAAGGAAGCGAGGATGAGGCATCCTCTTACAAAAGGACAATGAAAATACAAAAAATGAAACCCCTAACAAGCTAATCACAAGCAAAAGCGTACATATTACACACCGCCAACCAATCTCTAGCTAACAAAAAAAGTGGGACTCTTTTAAATAAAGAGCTCCCCGACACCCAAAAAGAAGTTAAGTGACAAACATTATCCCACAAACAGCCCATCTCCCGAAACTTATCTTCAAACAACCTCGCATTTCTCTCCATCCATAGAACCCAAAAAGTTGTGAAGACAACACGAGACCATAGCATTTTGACTCTCTTCGATCTTCTGAATGTGCGAAAATCAACTAGGAGCATATGTACATTCTTTTTTGGGGGCTACCCACATAACATTTCCCAAAGAAAACAATCTATGCCATAAATTCAAAGCAGTTGGATAATGCAAGAATAAATGATTCACGGATTCCCTATTCTTACAACACAGAATGCACCACAGAGGATTTAGAAAACAATTAGGTCTCTGTTTCTGCAATATATCATTTGTCAAAAGGCCTCCATAAACCAAGGCCCACATGAACACCTTTACTTTCAAGGGAGCATAAGCCTTCCAAACTTTTTTGCAAAAAAAGAAACTGAGAAACATGAGGATTATCAATGATGCAATCCAAAAAAGACTTACAAGAAAATATTCTGGACGAATGAAGAGCCCAAACCCTCTTATCTTCCAAAAGAGGAGATAAAGAAAAATGATCAATTCTGGATAATAAAAAAGTCAACTGTGAAGCCTCCCTATCATTAAGATTCCTGGAAAAATCAAAATTTCAGGAAATTGGAGCCAAAAGTGAACAAGCCATTGGAAGCAATTGAAGAATTATGAGATCGAGCCACTCTATATAGATGTGGGAAATAAGTAGCAAAAGAAGATTGACCCATCCAAACATCCTTTCAAAATCGAACAAGTTTCACCCTTACAAAAAGATGACGAGACCAACATGTGAAAATTTGAGAAATTGACTTCCAAGGAGCACGGTAGTTACCCCTCAAAACCACCCGTGAATCCCTACCATTGTCATGAGTCCCATATTTGCTTCTTATAACCGAATGCCATAGTGAATCAGTCTCAAGTAGAAATCTCCATAACCACTTGTCAAGAAGGGCCATGTTCCTAGCCTAAATATCATCGATAGCCAAACCCCCTTTCTCCTTAGGTAGCGACACTGACTCCCAATTCACCAAGTGATCCTTTTTTTCCTCATCTTTGCCTTCCCAAAGAAAATCCCTCATCAACCTTTCTAGTGACCTTGCCACCTTAACAGGAATCTTGAACAAAGATAAATAATAAATAGGAATACCACTCAAAATAGTCTTAACTAAAGTGTATCTACCCCCACGTGATAACCAAAAAACTTCACTCCTAGGATTACCCTCCTAATGGAAGGCCCAAATACTTAAAAAGAAGTAACTCCATACCACATCCTAAAAGTGTCGCCCTGTTCTGAAGCTGATCTTGTTGCATATTAATTCCTACCACACTACTTTTTCCCAAATTAACCTTAAGCCCTGAGATAACCCCAAAAAGTTTCAAAATCGAATGAAGATTAACTATTTGACTTTCATCCCCTGAAGAGAAAAATATGGTATCATTTGCATATTGTAAATGTGTCACACTACCTCTATCCCTCCCCACCTCCAACCCCACAAAAAGGCCTGCTTGTTTAGCTCTATCGACCATCCTTCCCAGTATATCAGCCACCAAAATAAAAAGAAAAGGAGATGGTGGGTCCCTTTGTCATAGCCCCTGCGAAGCCCTAAAGTAATGCCCTGGTTTACCATTAACTACGACTGACATATTGCAAGTCGACAAATATCCCCTAATCCAAGATCTCCACTGCCCACCATATCCCTTCTTGTCCATTGCAAAATCCAAAACTGCCAATCCACATGGTCATATGCCTTCTCAAAATCTACCTTAAAAATAAGTCCCTCCCTCCCTGAACTTTTATATTCCTCCTCTACTTCATTTGTTACTAAGGCGACATCTAAGATTTGTCTTCCTTTCACAAAAGCCCCTTGCGCCCTACGCACAGTATCCCCCAAAGACATCCTTAGTGGTTTTGATAAAACCTTCCCCAAAATCTTATAGAGTGATGTTACCAAATTGATAGGCCTAAATTCTCCAATTCTTACAGCATTCACTTTCTTAGGAATTAAACAGATGAATGTGGCATTTGAGCTTAAATTAACAACTCTCGACTCATGAAATTCCAAAAACACTCTCAACAAATCCCCTTTCACCACCTCCCAACAGTCTTGAAAGATAGCCATGAAAAAACCATCTGGACCTGGAGCGTTATCTCTCTCACAATCAAAGAGTGCCTCTTGAATTTTTGTTTCATCAAAAGGCCTTTCAAGCCATGTTGCAATTGCCTGATCAATTGTTCCCCACTCAAGTCCATTTCATCGAATTTTATGTTCTCTTTGTTGATGATTTTTGCAAATTCACTTGGTTTGTATCCATTGCATTACAAGAGTGAGGTTTTCCAAAATTCTTGGATTTTAAGGCATTTGCTGAGAAGCAAAGCGGTTTGGTTTTCGTCTCAAAACTCTTACAACTTATGGTGGCACTGAGTATGTCAATAAGAAAATGCATCTCTCCGTCCCAGAATGAGGTAGCAGAAAGAAAACACAGACATATTACTGAGACTGCTATTACTCTGCTCCATCGAACTTCTATTCCTTTAGCCTGTTGGTTGGATGGTATAGCTGCAGCCACTTACCTTATTAATCGATTACCCAGTGCTCCTATTAATTACTCTTCTGAAAGTCTTTGGTTGGCAGTGTTTTCACTGGCTTAGGCCTTATTCTTCTAATAAACTCCAACCTAGGTCATTGCACTGTGTCTTTCCTGGGTCTGCTAACAAGCAGCCCAGTCTCTTGTTCATCTACTGATGCAGAGTTCTCTCTCTTGCTCATACTGCTGTTGCATTTGGCTGGTTGCAGATGCTTCTTTCTGATCTTTGTATTTCCTCTTCTTCTCTTCCTGTTCTATGGTGTGACAACCTCTCCTCTATTTCTCTTGCTTCTGACCCTGTCTTTTTTGTGAGGGAAAGAGTTGCTGCTAAGAAGCTTACCCTTCAGTACATTCCTACTGCAGATCAGCTAGCAAACATTTTTACGTAGCCTCTCTCCACTTCTCGTTTTCAGTTTCTTAAATCCAAGCGAACGAGGTCTTCCTTCCCCATTTTCTTGTCGGGGGAATGATAAGTGTATGCAATTAACAGTTCCAGTAGCTAGACTAGCAGCTCATCTCAAGCTTATCATTGATCAAATGCAGGTGTATTTGGGTTCACATGTTGCAGCAGTATGCTAGCCTAATTGTGCTAACTAAGTCAGTTAGTTACAGCTGTTCAAGTGGTAGTTAGTTACAGTGAGACGGTTAGGATAGTTGTGTTGGTTGTATAAGTTTCTATAACTATCTCTGTACATTGTAATTCTTTACTTTTTCAACAAGAGAGATTCAATATTTCTTCAATGAACAATTCAAGAAATGAACAATTCAATCACTAAATAATTCCAAAAGGAGACAAAATAATAATAATAATAAAACAATGATATATGAAAGAACAACAATTCGAACGAATAAGAAAGACAAGGAAAAACTAAAGTTCGTCAGCTAGAATTAGAAGAGTACTCTGCTCTTGATGACCAAATGGCAACTTGAAATCGGCTAAAGCAAAACTTTAGAAAATCATTGCAGAATGGCCTCTTAAAAAGTAATACAGAAACGATAGTCTAGTTAGAGCAAAGTTGTTGGAGAGCATACAACAAAATTTTAACAGTTTTAGATATCTTAGAATCATTCCTCAGTCTCACCTGCTTTATGAGATACAATTGTGTCTGGTTTAGAACCTTTAAGTGCTTCATCCAATGGACCAATATAAGCAAGCAGTCCATTCACATCAAGTACAAAAAGATTTGTACCTGAAATTGTTGGAGTATATCTTTGTTTGAGATTAATCTGTAATACATGTTTCAAGTTAAAAGTGTGTCAGAATTAACACAACCACTGAATGTATCATAACTAAGCACACCTGTCGCTCTCGTAAGAGTACTTTTAGGAGTTTTGCTTATTTCTATTTGTGCAAGTAGGCTGAGTTTTTGTTGAGTGTTATCACTACTTGGTCTTGTTAAACAATGGGGATTTGTTGATCTTGTTTAGTTTTTACTATTTAGAGAGCCTTCATTTGCTAGAAATTCCAGTTTAATTGAGTAATTGTTTCTCTGTAGAAGAAAGCCTGTTGGAGGCAAGTTGACAAAACTAATCAATGAAAGATTAGGCCTCATTATGGCACTACTGGTGGTGATTCATAAGCTTTTCCACCTAGAAGGCCCTGTTGAGCTTTGAAGGGTTATTGGCTTTTTGTCGTTCTTCTTCTTTCTTTTCTTTCCTGTGCTGGTGCAGAGCAGACATCTTTAGACTAGACTGTATTTTCATCCTTATATCCTACTCCTTTTATTGCAAACTCTAACCTTACTTCTACTCCGTTTTAGCGTCGGTATCTGGTTTATTAGTCTTAGTTGTTTGGCAATTTTACCTAAAGCATTTCCAACTTGATCATTATTCATTCCATTTGTGGCCCACAACATAATCTACCAGTTTCATTACTCTAGAACCTGAAACTAGAGCCCACTGATAATTGATTGCAGGCAGCCATGTTGTCATGTCATGTTTTGTATCTCTTTGTTTTTGTGTTTTTGCCCAAATCACTACCACATTCAGTTAACAACCCCTTCCCACTGAGGTTTGTTCACCAGACAAGCTCTCTTTGCTTCAAGGTTTGTTCAACATTGGAGCAATTATAGACCCTGAAAAAGGTAAAATATTGCATCTCTCTCTCTCTCTCTCTCTCTCTCTCTCTCTCATCTATCTTATTTTTAAGGGGGATTTGGTGATAGACCCCTCACTATCTAATTTGTCTTTCAAAAGGATAAGAATTATATAGATACTTTCAAAATCCCCTAATATTTTAAAACTTATTTCTTTTACTATATTAACCTCATATCTATCAGCTCTCTTATTAAGTCATCTTCACAGTGTATTTCAGAGTAAAATTTTACTTTGAATCACAGTAAACTTTACTCTGATTCAGAATAAAATTCAGAGAGTAAAGTTTAATATGATTCAAAGTAAAATTTTATATTGTTAAGCAAATCAACATGTTTTTAGCCAAAGTAAAATTTCAGAGTAAAATTTTACTTTGAATCATAGTAAACTTACTCTGATTCAAAGTAAAATTTTACTCTATTTACTATGATTCAAAGTAAAATTTTATATTGTTATGCAAATCAACATGTTTTTAACCAGAGTAAAATTTTACTTTGAATTATAATAAACTTTACTTGATTCAGAGTAAAATTTCTGTGTGAAATTCTTATTAGAGAGATTCTTATTAGAGAGAGAGAAAGAGAGAGAAATTGAATAGATCATCCATTTTAATAGATCGATCATCCATTGAACAAGCTGAGTATGAACAGATCAATTCAAAAACTAGTAAAAACACAAATCTACATTACAAGGATATATAACCACAAAACACAGATCAAAAACTAAACAAAAAACTTCTCAACAAAATAATTAAATCAACAGAGAAATCAAGCAATCAACACATCAAACTACTCACCAAATCGTTGAATCTTCAAATCCGACAACTGATTCAATCGATCTAACATCAAATCCAAATAAAACTACTAATTAAAAAAAATAAAAATAAAACAAAACTTGAACTACAAACCTCCAAACTGTAGGACTCGAAACCCTAGGAAAAATTGAGTTTGAAACTCGAGAACCGCCATCTATAGCTAGAATCAAAGGAGCTTGAAGTCATATTGTACTGTCTACAACTTCGAGTAACTTCAGTTCGAGTCCATTTCTCACTCTCCATCAATTTCTCAATCATGATAGCTCGCCGGAGACTTTCCTCATCATCAAGAAGAGCGTTGTTAATACTCTATTTCTTTGTTCTGGTAGCGGTTGTTTCTCTTTGGCATGGGGTAGAGGAGCTATTGTAATGGGGCTCCGGCGGTGATTGTGTTGGTAATTTGAACGATTCAGAATTTGAAGAACAAAGAAGAGAAGCTGTGTTTAGAGGGGGAGGAGAGAGACAGAGAAGGTGGGGAGAGAATGGGTGGAGAAGGTGGGAAGATTTAGTTGAGGGTATAATAGTCTAATAAAATATTTAAATAATAAATTTTGTCCTTTATGCAAGATTTTATAATTATGAGAGGGTTTAGAAAGTATAATTTTTTTTTTAGTCCTTTTAACAATGAAAGGAAGGTAAAGGGGGTTTATAGCCAAATTTCCCTATTTTTAATTGAGAGAGAGAGTGAATGGGACAAGACAACACAGTAGTTAATATTCATGTAATAATCAAGCTATACTAGTTAGAAAATTTGGAGTAGGGTGCTGGGAGGCAAAAAAGTGATAATTGTCAATAACCAAACTAAACAAGTAAGACAATTAAGAGCAAAGTATTGGGCAGGCAAAAAAGGGGATAATTGTTGGGTAATAATCTTCTAGTATGTTATATTGAAATGTTTGGATGAAAGGATTTAGTCTTCTAGAAAGGTAAAATTAAAACCAAGGAGTTATAAATTATAGAATTATGTTTGTGAAATGGGTAGAGTTCGTATGTACAGCTGCACTGTTATAGTATTCAGGATTCCTGTGAATTTATGATTATGATAGGTCATGAAGCCCCTTTATGGTAATACTAAGGATTTTTCTATTCTATTTAACTAGGTAGAATTTGATGAGCAGTTTTGAATTTGATGAGTGGCAAGATAACAATTAATAAAAAAGTGAATGTGTTAGTTATGGAAAACATTATTTGAGGTCTAGATGAGAGAATTGGTTGAGATGATCTAGTGAAGTGCAACAAAGACCAGTGGTTACATACGATTCAGATTTGATGTAGTACATGTAATATAAGGAGAAGGTAGCATATGAAAAATGTCATCCAGCAAGAAATGACATGAAGGCATGTAAAGTCGGAGAAACTGAATGAAAATGGTTAGAATAAGGCTTCGTTGAGGTGAGTTTGACAAAAGTAATAGGTATACTTTACATATTTTTGCAAATGATAATGGCCTTCCAGTAATAAGAGGTGAGGCATTTCTTTATAGTTGCTAATGGGCTATACTTTTCTTGAGTGACTTGTACTCAATAATAATACCCTCAGGCTATGTGTGGTACACAGGAAAGGAATGAACTGAGAATGGAATGCAAGGTGGAATGGAATGCTCATTCCCATTTTGTTGCTTGGTTGCCAATGGGAATATATCCAAGGGGGTTTCTCTTTCTTCCTCTCATGACTTTAGGGTTTGGAATCTTGTTTCTTCTGGGGTCTTTTCCTGTAAATCCTTTTTTGATAAGCTCATTGATAATCCCTCTGTTCCCTTGTTTCCTTTTTATAAGAAAATTTGGAAAGCGGGTGTCCCTCATAAAGTGAAGTTCTTCATGTGGTCTTTGGTTCAAATGGTTGTCACAACTAATATGATGTTTTTCAGAGGAGAAGGCCTAATTAATCACTCTTTGTCCTCAATGGTGTGTGATGTACAAGAGGAATTCGGAGGTAGCGGATCATTTATTCCTTCATTGCCTGATGGCTTTTGTATTATGGCAACGGTTATTTGGCTTATGTGATGATCAGTGGGTTGCTCCGCAGGACTGTATTTGTATGCTTCTTATTAGGTTCAAAGGGTTTGGGGATCACCAAGAGAGCCAAAACAATGTGGACATGCATTGTTTTTGCTATATTCTAGGCTATATGGTTGAAGAGAAATGCAAGGATCTTTGATGGCAAGGAATCAAGTGTAGAGACTTTGTGGGATAGGGTGGAATATTTGGCTTCATTTGGGGCATTTGTATCACCTCCTTTTAAAGGAGTCCCTTTGTTCTTGATCTCTAGGGATGTTTGCCATCTCTAGGCCTAGGAGTTTTGCGCTTCTGTTGTGCTCTTTCTCTTTCTTTGTATGAGGACTTTTTGTCCTCTCTCTCTTTTCTTTTTTAATAAAATTTTGTTGATGCTAAAAAAAATAAAATAAAAATTGAGATGATGACTATCCCCAACTATGATTGGTAACTGTCATAAATGTTGAAATGGATTGAACTAGGGAAGATGCATCTAATAAACCCACCACATCATCCCTCTTTTCTCTCATCAATTCTCTCTCTCTCTCTCTCTCACACACACACTCACACACACACACACATATTACCCCTCTTTCTATCTCATTTGTATGTCTCTTTCTCTCAATCAAATTCCCTTTCTCTCCCTTCCGTCGTTGCCTTCTCCCACTGCTGGATCAACACCATCTCTGCAATAACTTCTTCGAAGAAAAGAAATTACAGACTATTTTTCCTACAATTATCCCATTATTTGCTGATAAAACTGTCATTCTCTGTTTTGTTGCCTTGAAACCTTGACAAATAAATAACTAGGGAACTTATTATCTGATAGCTATATCAGTACCTTTTCCCCCCTGAAGCGTCAGAGATAGCAAGTAAAGCTAAGTTGAAGGACTAACATTTAAACTCAGAAACAATATTGTTTCCCTTTTTTCTTGCAGAGAGCAACCCATATTGAACATTCTCTCTCTCTCTCTCTCTCTCTCTCTAGCTGCAAACCTTGTTTTCAGTACCCTGTGCAATCAAGCCCTAATTAACCCTAAACTCTTCCTCCATCTATTACATCCAATTTAATCAATAAAACACTAAATTAGTTGCTGGCCAGACCCTCCAGCAGCTACTTTTTAGACTCCATCAACAAGCTTTTTTGAAATCAAGCCACTTTCAACCCTTCTCATCTAGAACCTCTTTAAGGGGTTTTTTTTTTTTTTTTTTTTTTTTCTTTTTTGTTTTGGGGAGCTTGGGCCAAAAGTCCAAGATTGGATTTTTTTTGGCCAAAGGTCCAAGCGCAAAAATAGTTTGTTCATAAGGACAATCTGAAGCAAAAGGACCAAAATACCCTTCTTATGTATATCTCTCCATACGGTCAAAACTCTAACAAGCCTCTCTCACTCTTTCTCTTCCCTCTCACTTGCTCTCTGCTTTGCCTTCCTCTACCGCCTTTCTCTCTGTCTCTCCTCCGCCGTAGACCGCCGTTGCGTCTTTATTCCGTTGCTGTGTCTCTTCTCCGTCGTGGCTTCTCTCTTTATTCTCCTCACCTTCGTAGATGGTGAGGCGCTTCTACCACTTTTCGCATTCAACCGTATGTCGGTTGCAGATCTCTGACATGTTCTAGATCTGGAACTGGTGAGGTTGTTTTCTAGATCTCTGTCAATTTTAAAGCCATCAGAGACGTCTCTTTATGCCAACGTTGAGCACTGATGTCTCAAACCATCATTTCTCTCTCTCTCTCTCTCTCTTCATTGTTTCTCTAGGGTTTCGATATCTAATCTGGTCTCTTGATAGATTATATACTTTTAGCTTTGATTATTTTTTATTTTTTATTTTTTTCCTTCTTGGAACGGATCTGTTAAGATTGAATAGATCTTGGCTTTGAATTTTGTTGTTATTGTTGATCTTGTTTTTGTTATTTTTTTTTGTTGTTGATGATGATGAAACAGATCTGTAGGTGCTTCAATGGTATTTGAATTTGTAGAATTAGATTTGTAATTATGGGAGATTTGAAGAGATTATGAAAATGAACAGATAAAAGGTATATCTGTTCAAAAAAAATTAGGAGATATGGGATTCTCTTTGTTTGATTAGGAGAATTTTTGTTTTTGTTTTTGTTTTTGTGTTAAACAAATAATTTTTTTTCAGTAGTTTGTTGCAACTAAAAATTATACAGATAAAATTTGAGATTTGTTCAAAAAAATTGAACAGATAGGTTCAAAAAATACAACAGATCAAAAAAGAGAAAATTAGTGATTGATCTGTGGTATGATGATGATGATGATAGGGTTTAAAACATATATGGTATGGTTTGGTTTGGTTTGGTTTGGTTTGGATTGCAACAGATAGGTATTGGTGTATGTATACCTATGAGTGTATGTATGTATATCTGTGAGTGTGTGCATGTATGAGACAAATCTAGAAAAAAATTGATGTTGCTGATAATGATTGCAGCAAATAAACAAAACAGTTTACACAGATTTTCAACATAGAGAAAAAAAAAATTGAACATATAAATATAATTTAGGGAAAAAATTGAACATATGTATAGAATTTAGGAGAAAAAATTGACTAGATAGATATAAAATTGAACAGATAGATAGAATTTAGGGAAAAAATTGAATAGATAGATATAAAATTGAACAGATAAAATTGAAAAAAATTGAACAGATAGGAAATTTTTTTGAACAGATAGTCAACAAAAGTCAACAAATAGAAAAAAAAAGAAGTCAAGGGGTAAAATTGAAAATAAATTGTTCTTCAAAACCAACAAAAAGATTTCGCATCAAACTATTTTACAAAAGGTAGACTTATCACCAATAAAAAAATGGATAAATTACAAATACACCCCCTGAGGTTTGATTAAAATACAAATTGCCTCCTGTGGTTCTGGAAATTACATTCTACCTCATGAGATTTCTAATTTCATAACAAACCACCCATTTTATTAATAAATCATTAAGTTAATTAATAGTTTTTAATGATGTTATAAATATCTTTCAATTAATAATTTAGGTAATTTTATTATTGTATAGGAGAGTAATTATGAAATTCTTTTTTTTTTTTAGTTAATTTTGTTAAATAAAATTTTTTAACAAGGGAGTATTTGTAATTTTTTAAACTACAAGGGGTAATTTGTATTTGAGGCAAACCTCAAGGGGTGTATTTTTAATTTACCCTAAGAAAATCCATTGGATCTAATGCCTTGGGCACTCTAAATTAGATTTATCACCAATTCTCTCTCTCTCTTCTTTTCTTGTTCTTGTTCCTTTTCTTCTTCTTTTTATTTTTTATTTTTTATTTTTTTATTTTCATGCATAATAGAACCTAACCCTGCAAACTTTCCTAAACTGTCCTACATTGAAATCCTCCCACCGTCTTCAACATTTTATTAATATTATGCTTTCAGGATTTTGGAAGGAAGTGATGATGGAGGTTCCAGTTGGCGTGCTTTAGATAAACAAACTTCTCAGATGTTTAAAAACCGTTTCGAGCGGAAGACATTTAAGATTAGATCAGTGGGTTTCCTAGCTAATGCATTCAGGTAAGTCTAATCTTGGAACGAACTCAACCATACTTTCGTAATCTTGTTTTTTTACAGATAGTTTATAAAAAAAAAAAAACTACCATTGCAGGTTCAGGTTTCTGGCAGTTCGTGATCCTCAAGCAACTTCACGGTTTCAATTGGGTAGCATTGACCTCTATGCAAGCAGCTAATGTTGACTGTTTATGTGTTTGTGAAAAGCCAACGAATATTATTTCCCATTGTTGATGTTGTGCACTAATATTATTTGCCTGTGTACTTGAAAAGAAAACGAATAAACTGAACCGATAATTCAATGTCTGTGTTAGCCTTTTTAAGTAGTTATTCACCAATTCCATAGGTACTGGAATGTGTGGACTGAGCTTGTGAATTAGGCAATGGAATATCAATTTAAGTTTGTATTGACCTTGTGGCTGACCATACACTAATAGATTTCTTGGTTCCTTTTCAAATGGGTCATTTCTGATTCTTGTCAAGCTGCAAGTATGATTCCAGACCAGACAGTACAATTTATGTAAGATCTCTGCTTTGAAAACTCATGCATATGATTTTTTATTTTTATTTTTTGAAAATTTGTAGGAGCATTTTGTTCTTTCTTATGCATCCTGTAGTCAACTTCTGACATTGTATTATATATCTATTCTGTTATGTAAAACACAAATTACCCATATGCAAATGTGCAATTTTTTTATTTCAAATTTTGGTTTAGCCTTTTTCTTTTTTTTCATCCATCTACATTTAGTTTTTTTCACGTGTCCATGTCACTATTTGCACATTCTCAAATGTTTTTCCCCAGTTTGGGATCTGCAAAGTGTTTCTCTAATCGACTTGTCGCTCTAATACGCCTTTGGGAGACATGTTTTCTGTCAACCTTTGACTTTTATCCCTTCACGTTTAATTTTTCTAGTTTATTTGTCTATTTTAGCAAGAAACCAGAAGCAGATACAGTACATTTGATTGAATTTTTCTACGATACATGAAGGTGATTTTCATGTACCATACATAAATAAATTTGGATCATTAGATTTAAAAGTAAAATAAATCTAACTATTGATTGGTAATAATTAAAACCAAATTAAGAAATTTAGGTAGTTTCGTAAAAAATAAGGTAGTTTTCAATGATTTTGAAACCAAAAAGTGGTTTTTAACTTACTACAATAACTAAATATATTTACAATTTGATATGATTATATTTATTATTTTTAATAACTATACTTACCATTCAATTATTAATAAAATACACTTAACCAGCTATTTAGGTAACAGGTAAACTTAAAAAATTAAGTTATAATAAATTTTCAAAACCTCTAAAATAAATATAAAATTTATAAAATAGAATTTAAGAAAAAAATATACAAAATAAATGTGAATTTTATACATTTTATTATAATTTATTACATTTTATGAAATATGATTTTTTAAAAATTTATTTATCTACTTAATGGCAATAAATGAAACCTAGTTTCCTTTTCATTTACAACACTTGAAAATAATAAATGCAATTAATGAAGATGTAATTACTAAAATATAGGAAAATTTCAAATTTATTTGAGGATTCCATGAACAAAATTTTATGTTTATTTTAAAATATAATCTTATGTTTATTTTTAAAATTTAAAAATTTTGAATATTTAAATTTTTTTAACTTTCCATGATATTTTGAATTTATAAATTTTATGTTTTGTTGGAACAATATTTCACCTAGTTAAAAGAAAAATTATGAGATTTAAGTGGTAAGAAAAAAAAAATAATAAATAAAGTTTGATGAAATAGTAAATGCAGTCTTAAGTTTAGTTTAAATGATTGATTAATCAAGTCTACTAAAATAGTAAGTAGAGTCCCATTGACTAGTAAGTATTGTTTAAGTGATGAGTCAAGTATGATAAAGTAGTAAGTAGAGTTTCATTAAGTAGTAAGTGTAGTTTAAATGAGTGGTAAGTAAGTCTGATAAAATAGTAAATATGGTTTAAATGAGTGGTTTCCAACTTACTGCAACAACTAAACACACTTACTACTTAATATGGTTGTACTTACTATTTCACATAACTACACTTACCATTCAAACATTAATAAAATGCACCTAACCTCTGAAATAAATATAAAATTTATAAAATAGAATGTAAACCAAAAAAAAAAAAAAAAAAAAAAATGTACAAAATAAATATGAAATTTATAAATTTTACTATTATAATTTTTTACATTTCATGGAATATATATATATATATATATGTATACATTTTTTATTATCTACTTATTAATGGCAATGAATGGGAATAAATGAAACTAGTATCTTTTTCATCTATCACAATAAATGCAATTAATGAGAAATATGATTAACAAAATATAGGAAAATTTCAAATTCATTTGTGGATTCCATAAACAAAATTTGATGTTCATTTCTAAAACTTTTGAAGATTTTAAGATAGAATTCTTGTTGACCTGGAACTTCTTAGGTAAGTCTCTCTCTTTTTACTTTCACTTCCATTATATTTTGAATTTATAAATTTTATGTTTTGTTGGAACAACATTTCACCTAGTTAAAAGAAAAATTATGAGATTCAAGTGGTAAGAAAAAAAAATTCAAGTTTGATGAAATAGTAAATGTAGTCTTAAGTTTAGTTTAAATGATTGATAGATCAAGTCTAATAAAGTAGCAAGTAGAGTCTCATTAAGTAGTAAGTATTGTTTAAATGAGTAATAAGTCATGTTTGATAAAGTAGTAAGTACAATCTTATTGAATAGTAAGTGTGGTTTAAATAAGTGGTAAGTCAAGTTTGATAAAGTAGTAAGGAGAGTCTCATTGAGTAGTAAGTGTGATTCAAATGAGTGGTAAGTCAAGTTTGATGAAATAGTAAGTACAATCTCATTGACTAGTAAGAGTGGTTTAAATGGCAGATAAGTCAAGTTTGATAAAGTAGTAACTAGAGTCTCATTAAGTAGTAAGTGTGATTCTAATAAAGTAGTAAGTATAGGCTCATTGAGTAGTAAGTGTGGTTTAAATGAGTTTTAAGTCAAGTATGATAAAATAGTAAGTAGAGTCTTATTGAGTAGTAAGTGTTGTTTAAATGACTGATAAGTCAAGTTTGATAAAGTAGTAAGCAGAGTCTCATTAAATAGTAAGTGTGATTCAAATAAGTGGTAAGTCAAGTCTGATAAAGTAGTAAGTACAGTCTTATTGAGTAGTAAGTGTGGTTTAAATGAGTGGTAAGTCAAGTATGATGAAATAGTAAGTACAATCTCATTGACTAGTAAGTGTGGTTTAAATGGCTGATAAGTCAAGTTTGATAAAGAAATAAGTAGAGTCTCATTGAGTAGTAAGTGTGATTATGATAAAGTAGTAAGTACAGTTTCATTAAGTAGTAAGTGTGGTTTAAATAAATGTTAAGTCAAGTATGATAAAATAGTAAATAAAGTCTTATTGAGTAGTAAGTGTTGTTTAAATGACTGATAAGTTAAGTTTGATAAAGTAGTACGTAGAGTCTCATTGAGTAGTAAGTGTGATTCAAATGAGTGATAAGTTAAGTCTGATAAAGTAGCAAGTATAGTCTTATTGAGTAGTACGTGTGGTTTAAATGAGTTTAATTACCATTCAAAAACACAACATGTACCATTCCTTCTCATTCTACTTGCAACTCTTTGTGACTTAACTTACCACTTACCATCCATTTTACCACCTATTATTGTACTTACCATTTTTTACTTGTTTTTTCTTAATTAATTTGTTTATGCTTATTGTAGATGGAAGACAACACTGAGCAAAACAAGAATAACATTATATATGAACTAGATGATGATGACAGTAATGATGGTGAGTATAATTCATAATGAAGATGATATCGTCAATTCTAATGATATTCTAACTGAAAGAGATATTAAGCGTCTAGATGAATTAACTGAAACGGATGTGTTTAAAATGACATTTGATTCGGAAGAAAACGGAGAAAGATTTTATAATTCGTATGCTAAGGTGAAAGGCTTTAGTTTTCGAAGGGATCAGTTGTATAAGGACAAGAATAATATGGTTATATCAAGGAATTGGGTATGTTCAAAAGAAGGACACAGACAATCCAAATATCTTGAGGTTGAAGAACGTAAAAGAGAACCAAAACAATTAACTAGAGTTGGTTGTCATGCTTGTTTTTGTATCAAATACAATCGGAGTACTTCCAAATATAAAGTGAATGAATTTTTCAAAGAGCACAATCATTCAATGATAGGGCCTCTTGGTGTTCAATTTCTTTGCTCACACTTGAATGTTACGAGTTCCGACAAGGCACAAGGCAATGCAATGCATCATATTGGTATAAGGACAAGTCACATTATGGACTTTGCTACACAACAAGAAGGTGGCTATGAGAATGTTGGGTTCATACAGATGGACATGTACAACCATTTTTGGGACTGAGCGTAGAGCCCAAGTTGTTGATGGTGACGCAGAAAGTGCTTTGGCTTACTTATGTGGTAAAGAAGAGCAAGATCCAATGTTTTATTATAAATATGATGTAGATGAAGAAAATTGATTAAATAATTTGTTTTGGACTGATGGTGGATCTCGAACAGATTATCTGTGTTTTGGTGATGTGTTGATGTTTGATACTACGTATTGGACAAATGCGTACAACAAACCTTTTGTGATACTACAAGGTGTGAGCAACCACTTTATGGGTTGATGCATACCTCCATGGACATTTCTTTGTTGGTGCAAAAAGCACGCAACATTGTGAGAGTATGAATGCATTTTTGAATCGATTCCTAAAGGTGCGCCTAAGGGCTCTTTGAGTTTGTAAGGGCATATGATAGAGCACTTGCAAGACTTCGCCATAATGAGGCTAAGGCACAATCTGAAACTGAGAATACCACTCATATTTTTTTTATAGGTATGAAGAGGATTGAAAGACATGCAGCTGATATATTTACTCGTGCCATATTTTTCAAATTTCGCGAACAAATAAAATCCAAGCAAGTGTTATTTATGTCGGGAAAAACTGATATAGAAGATGTTCACATATACTATTTGTCTATGTATACACATCCAGAATCCACATGGAATGTACAATATCGACCAAGTGATCATGCCATGAAATGTTCTTGTTTGCATTTTGAATCATGTGGAATACCATGTTCCCATATGGTATCAATCATGAACATGGAGAATTTGAAAGAAATTCCCTCTAGCTGTATATTACAAAGGTGGACAAAAAATTTCAAGCCTTCCACTTTACTTGGTAAGACCCCTTTTCTAGAATGGGTTACACAAACAACACGGTTTGGTGCATTGTCAAGTGCATGTACTGAGATGTGTTATTATGCTTCGCACTTAACCGATGGATACGAAGAAGCTAGAGATGTAGTGACAAACTTAACACGTCGAATGAAAGATTTGTATGTCCAACATGTTGAAGGAAATGGAACAAAAGGAAAAAGCAATGTTGAAGGGACATGTTTGCATTTTGGTGTTGGTGATCCTCTCTTTACAAAGACGAAGGGGAGTTGTTCTGTTGCAAAGGATAAGTTTTCAAAGCCAAGAAAATGTGGTCATTGTAGGTATCTAACAATTTAATTTATCTAGCAAGTGTATTGAATTATAATTAAATTTATATACTAAGTGTAATGTGTTTTGTTACAGAGGTACTGGTCATACGAGAAATAAGTGTCCAAAACTAGGTTAAAAAACGGTGGTTATAGAAAATGAGAATGTTGATACTTTTCCTACACAAGATACTTATGTATCAGGAGCAAGCATGTTTCACCAAGAAGGTAGTTTCAATGTCGACCTTACTTTTACTAATAGTGACTACAATATAATGGGATGTGGTTCCAGTGGGCACTTTACTTTTGCTAAAACTGACCACAATATAATGGGATGCGATTCCAATATCTATCCTAACTTTGTGGTAATAATTTTTTATTTAACTTTTATTTACAAAATTTATGTTTGAGAATTTATTAATTATTGGTTACATTATGTAGGTACGTACATGCTCAGAAACTCTTGACAGCATTTATGGCCATGTCGTGAGGGACAATTGACTTGTCAAAGTGATTGTAGCAATCTTCGAGACAATCAAAGAAATCAACCTTATATTTTAATTTATTTTTTGGTGACATTACTCGTTTGTGTAAGGCTTATATTTATAAGGCATATGACATTTTATATGTATAAGACAAATGAGAGTGTAAGACTTTACCATTCTCAAACACAATACTTACCACTATGATTTCATTCACCATGTTCATAACAACATAATGGTAAGTAATGTAGTAAGTGAAGTCTATTTTAAGTGGTAGTAAGTGAGGTTTATTTGAGTGGTAAGTTAAGCCCAACAAATTGGTAAGTAGAGTCTTCTTGACTAGTAAGTATGGTTGAATAAAATGGTCAGCCAAGAGTAATGAAGTAGTAAGTGGAGTTTATTTAAGTGGTAGTAAGTAAGGTTTATTTGAATAGTAAGTGAAATGTAAAAAAGTGGTATGACTTATATTTATAACGCAATGCTTACTACTTGTTCTTATGCTACTTACCATTCATCAATACAATAATTACCATTATGATTTTATTCGCTATGTTCGTAACAACATAATGGTTTTCCACGAACATATGAACTATTTGGCAAATAGTTTACAAAGTCATCATCATATTCATCAGAGAAGTCTGAAATGTTTGGATCAAAAACTAGTAATGGATTTTCAATGATTGTTGTGATAGCATTGTCACAATCAAAATGAGATTTTTTCTTGGCATATTCAATGTAATGAAATCTATCCAATCTTCGTTGCATTTGTGTATTCTCTCTTTGTAGCCTTGATATGACTGTTGCATCATCGCATGATTTGTTTATGCATAGTTCAACTGAACGTGCCCTTGGAATCCGCAGCCCATGCCATGGACAATATATCTTAAGTTCACAACGTTTTTCGAAGAGGTCTTGCCATTGCAAGTTGTTTTTGTCAACATTGACCCCGTGTGGTGGACGATCGTATGCATGACCGACAATTATGTGACCCACATCTGATTGCCATGGATCATGCATGAAAAGAGGTTTATTATGGAAGTGACGTTTGGTTCCATACCACGTCTTTCCTAATGGATCAGTATGGGAAACTATTGTTGGAGGTGTTTGAAAATCATCATCGCTGCCATGACTAAATGTAGAGCTAGATGATGCAATATTTTCAGATTTTCGTTTGGGCATTTTGAGTACTTAGGCTTGTAGTGAAGTGTGATGTATACAAGTGAGGTTAAATAAGGGTGTCACATGTGATCTATTAGTATTATATTAATCATTGTTAATAGTCACATGTGAATAGTCATATGTACTAGTGTCATGTAAAATCATTTGAATGGTCAATAGTCATATGTACTAGTGTCATAATCAATCATTTTCAGTAGTCACATGTGAATTATATGAGTCTCATTCAGCACTAAGTGGGGTTTAATTGAGTTGCAAATGAGATTTATTTAAGTGGTAAGTGGAGTGTCATTAACTAGTAAGTATGGATTAATGAAATGGTAAGCAAATAATAATGGAGTAGTAAGTGGAGTCTATTTGAGTGGTAGTAAGTGAGGTTTATTTGAATGGTAAGTGAAGTGTAAAAGAGTGGTAAGTGGAGTCTCATTGATTAGTAAGTGTGATTGAATGAAATGGCAAGTTAAGAGTAATGAAGTATTATTTTAATCATTGTTCATAGTCACATGTGAATAGTCATAGGTACTAGTGTCATGTTCAATCATGTTCAATCATTTGAATGGTCAATAGTCATATGTACTAATGTCATGATCAATCATTTTTAGTAGTCACATTTGAATTATATGAGTCTCATTCATCAGTAAGTGGGGTTAAGTCGAGTTGTAAGCGAGATTTATTTAAGTGGTAAGTGAAGTGTCATTAACTAGTAAGTATAGTTGAATGAAATAGTAAGCAAAGAGTAATAATATAGTAAGTGGGGTTAAGTCGAGTTGTAAGTGAGATTTATTTAAGTGGTAAGTGAAGTGTCATTAACTAGTAAGTATAGTTGAATGAAATGGTAAGCAAAGAGTAATAATATAGTACGTGGAGTCTATTTGAGTGGTAGTAAGTGAGGCTTATTTGAGTGGTATTGAAGTTTTTCCAACATGGAGATTCTCTTTTTAATCACCTCATCTGTCTAATGTACTAAACGAGGTGCTTGTCCACTTGCACATGGACTAACAAAATCCACAGCAGGTGTCACATGCTCAACGTAGAATAACTACATGATATGGTTATGTAATGATTAGTAAGTTCAAGAATGCACTAAATAGATAATCATTTATTTACCATGATTTAGAAACATACCATCAGAAAAAACAAGTAACCTCGAATTCCTCGTTGTCCCTTTCTTTCTCCTTTCTCCTTGTACTTTCGCACACCATCGACTAAAAAGTCTAAGATGAGTTTTGACCAATTTAACTTATGTAAAGCAGACATATCTTTCAAGGTATAGAAAAAACAACGATTTATTGACAACTTCGATGTAGGGCACAAAAGGGAACCTAGAATGTACAATACAAATCTTCCCTTAAAATTATCCCTGTCTACTTTCATATTAGACAACTCATTCCTTAAAGAGCTTAATGAAATAGAACCACACTTCTTAACACCATGCTTGTTCGACAACTCTTCAATATCAGTGTGGTCCCCATTTACTTTTATAATTGATCCCTCAAAAAGGAAGTCCTAATATGTGGCTTACATCAAATGGTGTTATCATTAATTTTTTACCATGCATGAATAAACACTGAGATGTAGGATCAAAACAACCAACCAACCATTCACAAAGTTGTTGTGGCAATCTCGTGCATTTGAGCTCTAATAAACCTCCAAAACCAATTGATATGATAGCTTCTTTTTGTAATGGTTGAAACAATTGTATTAACTCATAATTTGAGTTCAATGCTGTCCTAGTTGTCATGGTTAGCTAAACACAATAACAACAAATACATTAGACCAAATTTAAATTCCAAAACATACTATGAAAATTTAATCCTATATTAAAACACTACAATTAAACCATACTATTAATATCATTAATTTTTTATAGTGTTCTTTCATTGCATTCTATAAATATTGTGTATATATACTTTTAAGATTACTCACCCAAGTCTAGCAAAAGCACCCAAGTCCCAATTACTCACTAATAGGACAATTAATCAAGCCTACATATTCCTCCATTCTTCTATAAACAAAAACAATAATAGAAATGGGGCCATCATGGGCTATCTTGCTTTTTAAAAAAAAAGAAAAAAAGAACAAAAGAAACAAAACAAAAAATCACAAATGGGACCACATGAACTATCTTGCCTTGAAAAATAAAACCAATAAAGCATATGATACCACACAAAAAATTCATAGCCACATATAGACAATCTCCAAAGCAAACTAGTAATACATATGTGACCACCATGGACTATCTTACTTCAAAATAAAATAATAGAAATAAGACCAAAAAAAAAAAAAAAAAAAACCAGAAATGGGACCACCATAGACTATCTCACTTTTAAAAATATAAACAATAAAGCATGAGACAATACAAAAAATTCATAACCACGAGAAATTAATAAAAAAACTCAACCATTTATTGTCTAACAAAAAGTGTCAAAGTCCCCATTATCCACCAATAAGACAATTTGTCAACCATTCATGTCCCTCCATTCCGAAAACAAACAAGTGCATAAATGATAAAGAAAGAAAAAAAAAAAACATAAATAACACAAATGGGACCACCATGGACCATCTTCCTTTAAAAAAATAAGTAACGAAGCATATGAGACAACACAAAATTCATATCCACAAACAAACAAACTCCAAAGCATATGAGACAACCATATACCTAGTATTCTAGAAAGATTTGGGGATTGAGGGAAAAAATCCCACCTCCAACCGTATACTAAAAATCCAAAAAAAATACCATACGTAAATATTAAAAAAATCAATATATATATATGATTTTTACCCTATCCAAGATTTTCTAAAAATAAAAAAAAAACCAGTTTGCTTCAGAGTGTTCACACATCAAATTAGTTCAAATTTAGAATAAATTAATAACTAAACTGATTTCTACGATTTTAGAAAAATTGAAATCGTAATTAAATACTGAATCAAAACTGAACCATAAAAATCGGTTTGGTTCGGTTCGATTTGATTCAATAATTTTGAAAAGTTTATATAATAATGAATATATTATTTATTATTTTAGTCATCAAACGAAGTTGGTTGGACCAGTTTAAAAAAAACAAAAAATTGGAAAAAAAAAATCTAAGAGGCCATGTGAAATATTTAAAAAATTGAAAAAAAAAATCATGATTATTGGTTTATTAGTAGTAGGACGTGGAGGATGTTTCATGTTTGACAAGAGTATTTGAAGGGGCTAAATCTGCAATTTTGAAGGGGCTAAACCCATCTACTTTTGTCGAACAAAAAAATCAAAAAAAAAAAAAAAAGGTTTTGTAAAGTAGAGAAACCCCTCCCTCCCCCCCCCTCCCAAAAAAATAAAGCCAACTTATCTATCTACTTTTGCCTTTGATTTTGAAAAAAAAATTAGGGAAAAGAAAAAAGGTTTAGAAACCAGAGAAACCCAAAAAAAATAAACCAATTTACTCGTCTACTTTTGTCTTTATTAGTCTTGAACCAAAAAAAGAAAAAAAAAAAAGCACTTTCCACATAATTGAAGTTTATATTCCCAAACCCTACCCAAGAAACAAGGCAAGCAGTTTTGTGGAGCCTACAAATACAAAATGCCCATTCTATCTCGAAAAACATTTGGGATCACTTTTGGAGATGACCTCCACACCTCCAAAGTGATCCTGGCCCTTCATGTATGTGTGGGGTCCACATCATGAATGGTTCAGATTTGTGAGGGTCTTGTGGGGGTCTTGTGAAGGTGAGAATCTCAATCATTACTCATTCTATCTTTCTTTCTCTCTGTCGTATGTGTAATTATTTATTTATTTTTTGATATGCATATTCACTACTCATTATACTACTCTAGGAAAATATGAAACTGAATGAAAAGAAGTTTGCATCTCAACTATGGACTGAGTGTAAAAATCAAAAGGAAAAAAAAAAAGTTTAGAAAGCAAACTATTTGCTTCTTTCTCCTATCAAAGGAAGCCATTAATAGAGCTTCTGGTCTTGTCAAGGATCTTCAGGGCGATAAGTGACGAGAATCAATGCCGAGGTTGCGCCGGTGGTGGTGGAACAACGGTATCAAGGCGGCGAGAGGCCGGCGGGGTGTGAGAGTGTCATGACCCGAACCCGCCCCTATAGGTTAAGGTCATAACCGGCCAGTAATCAAGAGATTACCTGCGGCCTCAAACCAACTAAATAAATTTACTCTATCAGAGTTAAGGGGCTAAACGGAAGTAACTTAAAAATTTTGTCCGTAGAGCAGTGCTTACATGGCACATGATGACACTTCACATATGTTCATTAATAACTCACATCAGAAAGGAAAATAATTCACAGTTCCATACATACAGGATCATTCAAGTCTAAGTCAGCCAAACCCAAAGTTTATATACAAAAGTGATCCAGTGTTTTCGCCATCACAACAAATTATATCAAAAGGACAAAAGAGGCGAAGACAAGTCTCGTGCGTGAGATGTTTAGGCTGACTCTCCAAAACTTGACCTTTCTCACAGACTTCACCGGGGCTGGGTTTGGACATCTCTTTGCTCACCTACATACACATGAATGAGTGTGAATGAAAACCCAGTGAATAATATCAAATAAAGAAGGTACGCAAATGAGAATCACATATATCGAACGGCCTTGGGCCTATGTAGAATTCTATTTAGCGCATTATTTTGGTACATTAGGCGATTCAAGCCCGAACGTATCAAATGTCCTTTGGCCCACTTCGATCCTTAACAAACGGCCTCGGGCCCAATTCATTCATGTATATCAAACGGCCTTTGGCCCAATCAATTGCATCCAACGGCCTTTGGCCCAACCATTCCTATCCAACGGCCTTTGGCCCAATCGTTCATGTATGTCAAACGGCCTTTGGCCCAATCAATTGTATCCAACGGCCTTTGGCCCACTCATTCGTTCGTTCATGTCAAACGGCCTTCGGCCCATTTATTCATTCATGTCAAACGGCCTTCGGCCCAGTCAATTGTATCCAACGGCCTTTGGCCCAATCAATCATTCGTTCATTTCAAATGGCCTTCGGCCCATTTATTCATTCATGTCAAACGGCCTTTGGCC
Organism: Camellia japonica; assembly: GCA_030407325.1. NCBI lineage: Eukaryota > Viridiplantae > Streptophyta > Magnoliopsida > Ericales > Theaceae > Camellia > Camellia japonica. The sequence continues at coordinate 97,741,740 of JAPPVO010000029.1, forward strand.
CAATCAATTGTATCCAACGGCCTTTGGTCCAACCATATGGCACAACAGATATTTGTTCCCAATTCAATTTAACAAACTTATAAGACTTACATGGAAGTAGGCAATTGGACAAATAACATACTTCAAATATCTTTATTAAGATATTACTCACAGTGATCTGCTGGTGGATTTGCTCTCGTGCTTGACCCTACACATTTCATGAACATAATGGGTCATAAACGATTTAATCCGTTCTTAATTCATACATCCCTCTTAGGCTTCTTTTTTATTCTTTTAACTCATTTACAAAGCTAAATGTATGCCTAAGAGTGCATCGAAATGGAACAGAACGGAAATTGAAACACAAAATTAACTTTACCAAATTTCTGAAACAGGGCTCCCCGCTCGAGCGTGGCTTTGGCTGCTCGAGCGGACCCCTATTGTCTGCAAAAATGCTGGTTGCCTTATTTTTACGCTCGAGCTGAAAGTCACACTACATGGCTCCCCGCTCGAGCGAACATCCATGTCTGCAAAAGTTCTGGGAACTAGCATTTCACGCTCGAGCGGCGCTTTTCCTGCTCGAGCGGACATGCCAATTTCTGGGTTTTCTAGAATTGTTCTTCAAGTGCAACCTTGATATTCAAAGGTCCAACATTCATGTTTTTGGTCCAAAAATATGGAAACACAATATATAGTATAAGGATGTAAGCAATATGAGGCCAATTATTCAAAATCCATAATCATACTCTCAAATTAATCAACATTTCTCTTGTATGGTTGAAACCCATGCATTCAAACTTCATATAATCTTCATATTCCCATTAATCAAACATGCATGTCAATTCTGACTCCAATTCTAGTACAAATAACACTTATAATCATGAAACTCATGGAGACTATACATGCATGTGAGATTTGGTGCCTAATTCTTCGTGTTTAAGATGAACCATGCTCAAATATGTAGTTTCATAGCAATTCTATGCATGCATGTACATATAAGCTTTCAATTCAACAAATTCATTTCAATTTATGTACTTGACCACCGTCAAACCTTGAATTCACAATATTACAAACTTAACTCATAAATCTTTGCTCAACTACTCACCTATGACCTTCAATTCTTCCAAATTATAGCAAATTCTTGAGCCTAGCCTTTCAAAGCTTGAGCTCCTTAGCAAGATTTTCGAGATTGGCCCTTCTTTCTCTCTAAATCCAGTTCTCTCTCTCTCTCTCTAAGGTGTGATTTCAGCCAAATGAGTTTAAAAGAGAGGAATTGAGTGAGAATGAGCCTTTTTATAGGCTCTCTTAATCACATTTCATTAACACTAATTAATTGAGCACTAACTCATCAATTTAATCTATTTAATTTGATCCGAATCAATTTTTAATTAAATTTCACCGTAGGCTCTAAAAGTTACGCTAATCATAATGGCGTAGTCAATTTCGGTTTCTGTGGCTGACAAGGCCTTCAATTTTCAGTTTATAACAGTAAGTTGAACAGATATTCCTACGATGAACAAATAGAAATTCAAAACCACATATATTCATATAAATGGCACACAAAATCATATCAAACACATAATCACAATCATAATTAAGATTAATTAGCATAATACGGGATAGGGTTATCACAGAGAGAGAAGGATTTGTAGAAACCCTAACACACAATAGAGAGAGAGAAGAATAGAGTAAACAAAGAACACAGTAGAGAGAGAAGAGGGGTCCTAACACAGTAGATAGAGAGAGAGAGAGAGAGAAGAAGAGAGTAAACAAAAATAACATAGTAGACAGAGAAGAGAGTACAAGATGAACAGTACACCACCAGTTGCTTTTTTCATTTTTTATTTTTTATTTTAAACTAATTTGTTTTGATTTTGGATGGCTAAGATTTAAAGATTCAAATCTAATGTTTCAAAATTATTTTCATGTATGGTACCCAAATACCATTTTTGGGTACCATAGTTGGTGTATGTGTGTGTGTGTGTTTATCGATCTTAGCATGAAAAGAGATTTCCATGTCCTCTTTGTAGCTCTCTGCTTAGAGGTTTTGCCTGAATTGCTCTTCCCTTTCCATTGATGACCCTTCAATCTTTAGCAAATTCAATTGTAAGAGTGGATAACATATATATATATATATATATATATTTTTATTCTAAACACTTCTTTAAATCATTAAACATACCATACACTTATATATATAGACTTAGTACATAGATAAGAATATTTACCTAGCTTGATCTTGCTTTCAAAAGCGCTTCACCAAGCTCTGATACCATTTAAAAAAAAAAAAAAAAAAAAAAAAAAAACAAGAGAGAGAGAAGAAAGGAGTTTTCTACTATTTTGATTCTACTATTTTATGGAGTGAAGAGAAGTTAGAGAAGTTAGGCAATGAAGAAAAGTGGTGGTGAGAATTTACATTACTTTATTTGTTGGCTTGAATGTCAATTTATAGAATATATCTTGTAGATACAAACAAAAAGCTAAAAGCAAAAGTTTTCTAATCTAACCGTAGGCTTTCCCCAATCTTTGAAGTCTATAAACAAAAAAGTCTACAAGCTAAAAAATACAAAAAAAAAAGTCTTTAGAAACATAAATGAAAAGCTACAATTATTTGTCATCTTCTGACAAGCTACTGTCTACCCTCCCTGTGGTTCAAAGAGGTAGACTGATCTAGATAAGATTTGGTGGATCTTATTTGTTGTGTATAGGATTTGTCTGACCACTTTCTGCCTAATAATGCAGGTTGCTTCATATGTCCTGGATAAGGTTGGAGTCGATCATGAGATAATTGCATGTGATTGTGGGGTCTACTATACTTCCATCCTGTTTACGAGATTGTGATACTCTTCATCAGTCTCTGATAGAGGGTAATCAGGATCCTGGTTGTATTGCTCATTTCGAAATTGTTCTACATCATTCGCGGTCTTGGCTAGTTCCAACGGAAAATCCAAATTATTTCTCTCTTTGAGACTTAATAACATGTCAAGAGTCTTATTAACTTGTGTAGGAGACATTTGATATGTTATGGGAAAATGAGTTACAAATAGTTTTCTACCATCTGTGACTATGAATGACAACTCTGTTGAGCCATGGATATTAAAAGTAGCTTGTGAAACCGTTATTAGACTGTCTATCCAATATTCTGTTAAAGGAAGTTTTTGAATATTTTCCAATCTCTCCCTCCGGTGATCTTCATCCAAATAGTCATCTTCAAATTTCAAATCTTTTGTTTCTTTAAGATACCAAGTTTGATATGGTTGGAACAAATGTTCTCTTTCTCGCCAACTGATTGTGTTGGAGATTCAAAAAGTAAAATATTTACTCCATCGAAAGCCTTTTACTACCCATGAGAGCCTTTTATGATCATTGGATACTCTATCTACTGGATTGGATCTAAAATTTGAAAAATAACTTGATTAGTTATTCCCCAATTTATATCTTCAAAAAATCACTTGTCATGGTTTGCCATGATGGTTATTTTGGAAATTCCATCTTTAAAATTTAATTTATTATAGGATCGTTCTAAGATTTGTCTAATCTTATCACGATGATCCTCAACTTGATTTTTTATTAAAAGAAAATTTTCTTTTGAAAGCAAAGTTCTTACTTTTTCAAAAAGACATTCTTTTTATTTGTTCAAAAACTAGATCAAAAAACTCATCTGATATGAGATTTGATAGTTGAAGAAAATTGTTTATTTTTTTGAAATTAAAATCTTCATTCCAATTCATTTGTTTAAGCATATTGAAACAAAAGTTTTGTAAATCTTTTAACTTAGCTGTCTGCTCAGCTAATTTGTTGGCCAAAACTTCCAAGTGTTTTCGAAATTTCAGTTTGTTTTCTACAATGTGAGTTTTCCAAACTCCATTGAGTTCCGTATAAATTTCTCTGGATATACCAAGGCTGAAAAAATCTTTTATTTTAGATTCATTTGGTTTAAATGTTTGAATATTAATTGGAATTGGGTTAGTTCTCATTTGACAAAAAATATTTTGATAAACAAGCATAGCTGGTGTGCTGTAAAAAGCTTTTTTTAGCTTTAATCATGTTATCATAGGATTTATAACTAGCTCCTCAAAATCAGCAAACTTGCTTATTGCAATCATTCCATTCTGTATAAATTCTAGGTTGTCTTTTTACAAGCACAACATAAACTTTTTCTTGTCGGGGGATTGCTTTTTTAGCAATTGTCACCCAATTTCCTTGTGCGGGTTGTTTACCCTTGTTCATTTTGTCCTCTTGGTCCAGAGGTCTTCTACAAAAATTAAAATTACTTGTTCAGTAATTTAATTTTCTGAAAACAATTCCTACTAAGAAAATCTTCTAGAAAATTGTTAGTACCTCTAAGATGTTCTACCTCAAAAGTATATTCATAAATTTTATTATACCAGACTAATCTTCTTCTTTGCTCAATAGGTTTTTTGTTGATCAAGAAATCTCTTATTGCCCTTATTATCAAGGCATACAATAAAATTTTCTAGGGTAAATAAATATGATAACTTTTTATTGCCAATTTTATTGCAAGTGATTCTTTTTCAAAAATAATATATTTATGTTCATTTGGTTTAAATATTTCAAAATTATATCCACAAATTAATTTTTCTTTTTGTAATTTTATGGGTATTAGATTTTTTTCTTGGTCTAATCCTATTCTGATAAAGGTATCTCTTTATCACGCCATAATTTACTTGGTATTGCTTTACGAACACATCCCTAACATGATTTTGAGGCATCTATTTCTAAAATTAATTTATCACATGTTTAAGGAAGATAAACGTTTGGTAAAGTTTTAACATTTTCTTTAATTTGTTTAATTAAAGCAACATCCTCTGTTGTCCATTAAAAAAAGAACATTTTTCCTTAATTTGGTTAACTAAGGAATTTATATTTTTGAAAGATTTTTGATAAAATTTCATCCATAATTTAAAATCCCTAATAAACTCTGTATGTGTTATATTTTCAAGAGTATTAGGAAAATCTCGTACTTTGGACAAAATTTGTTCATATAATTTTAAACCTTTTTGGTCTAAAATTATTTCCAAAAATTCAATTGATTCTTTTTCTAGTTCAATCTTTTTTGGTGACAAAATAATTCCATGTTTTTAGAATTTTTCACAAAGTAATTTAAATTTTTCTCATGCTCCTCCGGGGTTTTAGAAAAAATAAGTATATTATCAATATAAACTATATTACAACCTTTAAGATCTTTAAAGATTGTATCCATCCACCGTTGAAATACCTGTGGTGCTATATTTAAAGCAAAAGGCATAAGAGTCCAGTGGTAATGTCCTCTAGGTATACCGAAAGTTGTCAATTTTTTTTGACTCTTTAGTCAATTGAATTTGCTAAAATCCACTCTTACAATCGAATTTGCTAAAGATTTTTGAGCCTTTGGTTAAGTTAATCAAAACATCTTTTCTTGGAATGAAATATTCATTAAATTCTAAATTTTCATTTAGCCATTTATAGTTGATTATCATTCGGGTTTTTCCTCTTTTAATTTCAACATGGTTTCTTACCATAAAAGCTGGACTAGAATGAGGGCTTCTAGTTTTTTCAATTAACTTTTTGTCTAAAAGTTCCTGAAGTTGAATATCAAATTCATCTATATCTTGTCTAGTATATATCATTGGTCTTACTCTAATGATAACATTAGGGTCTTTTAATTTTAAACTACAATAGCGCGGACTATGTTGTCATAGTTTTAATGGATTTTCACTAAAATTTTCTTCTAGAATTTTATAAATCCAATGTGATTCATCAATAGTTTTGATGATGGGAGTTAAATCACCACGCAGAACGGACGCAAACTCTTTATCACAAATATATTTATGTTGTTCTGACAACGGAATATGAATTAAGACATTGTTTATACTTAAGGAAACGGCTTTTTCTTGTATTTGCATTGGAAGGTATTTATATATAAAATTATTTCCAAGAAGGAAATCTCCATGCATATAAGGAAAACATAAATTTTTTGGTATAATGAACTTGCTATCATTTAACCAAATAGCTATATTTTTAGCCTTGAATTGTATGAAAGTATGGTTTCCATCAGTTCCAGTAACCAAAATTGGATGTTTCATTAATGTCCATTTTTCTTTTAGTATGACATTCGATTTACATGAGCTAATTATAGCTCCTGTGTCTATGAGAACACTGAGGCTATAGGGTTTATAACTTGCAAAATTAAATGTTCCCAACACATATGTATATCTTTTTTTTTTTTCCCTTGGCTAGGAGAAAAAATAATATCATCATTTTTTGTTTGAAAATGATACATATGTGCAGACTTAATATATTCAAATTGTGTTTTTAGAAAAATAGGAATCTGAACATTTTTCAAAGCAATAGATTCTTGATTAGAATTATTACTCGATTTACCAATGCTTAATTTTGAAAATTTGCTAGGAAAATCTTTTTCAAATACATATGTTGATCTTTGAATTTTTGGCACTGTATTTTGAATATATATATATATATATATTTTTCCTGATGCTTGTATTTGCATCTGTGCAAGATTTTTTGTTTTGAAAGATTCTCCTTTTTCCACTAGGTCATGGGTTAGCCATTGTTGAGGGACTTCTAGATCACTCCAGTTCATTAGACGCGGGTGGATTGGTGTGTCAAATGGTCTTGGTTCAAAGATTTCAATGATTTTATTATCATTTGATCTTGTTTTTGTTTCAGGAAATGTGGTCAATTTCGTGAATTGTTTTCCAACGAATAGCCAAATCATGGGAATTCGATTTCATTTTTAATCCTTGTGTTTTAATTCTTACTCTGACTGTGTTCTCAAGATTAGGATCATTTATGGAAATGAAGAAATTTGGTCTAACATTAAACCAAACTTCTCCATTAGTCAAATTAGATTGAATTTCTCCCATGATTGCTTTCATTAGGTCGGAAAATCTTTTATCAAAAATTATTGACAAAATAGGAGTATCTAGCCTTTGTCGAAATAAGGTTGTTATGGTTACCTGTATTAATCCAATATAAATATATTGAATCTTATGATATTTCTTTTTCCATCTTGCAACCTTTTTTTTTTATAATGTTTCCTTTTTTTGACCATTTTGCTTAAGTGTTGCCACTGTATTGTTCAAACACTCTTGCTGAAAAGAAGTTGAATTTTGAAAGTTTGTAAATTTTTGGCACAGAAGCTTCTTGCATTTTTTCGAATTTTGTTAATTCTTCTTCGGTAAAAGTTTTTTCTCCTCCGATTACATCTCTAAGTCGAATTTCTTGTAATTCTTCTTGAGATATATCTTGACTATGTGCTTCTTGAGATATTTCTTGACTATCTGTATTAGTCATCATAAAGATTAGTTCTTCATCGCTAGAAATTTCATGCAAGATTTCTTCTTCGTCAGAAATTTCTTTACCATAGATTATTTCAAAGTCTTGTTTCTTAAGAACTTTGATCATTTTCTTTGCATTTTTTTTTCTTTTTGGGCATTCGGGTGCATAGTGACCTTTTTCGTTACAAACGTAACATCTACAAGTTTTCTTTTTTGAAATACTTGCTGGTTTATTTTTTTGAGCATATTTTTTCTTTTTTGAAAAGGTTTTGTTCTTTTTCCAAGTTTTTCATTTATATTTTCTACTTTTTTGGAAAATCCTTTTCGCGTAGGAAATGTATTACAACCAATTTTTCAATTTTCTTTCAAAATTTTGTCACCACATTTTTGACCATATTTTGAGTTGGAAATTTGATTTTTTATTTGTTTTTTCGCCTTTGCTTCTAAACACCGATCTGCTATCAGTCTTAGAACATAATTAACGCAAAAACCAAGATTATCATATTCTTCTTTCCCTATTTTTTTTTGAGAAAGTCAGGATATGTTTTAATACATAACTCATCCTCTGGATTAAAGAGTTTATAAAAAAATTGATCTAACTAGAGTTGATTTGTTGGTGGATCAAAAAATTAATAATATTTTTTTAAAAGTTTAAACGTAGTCATCAAAAAGACAAATGTTACATAATTCTAACTTAGTTAAAATATAATTTGCATCTGCTTGTAAATTAGTATCTCCTGCAAAACCAAATAAATTTTCTTTTCTGATTTTTGCAAACTCAGCTAATATTGTATCAAGTGTGAGAAACTTTGCCATCAAAGTTGTTTTATGATATTTTCCAATTTCAGATTTTTCCCACTGTCTTAACCATTGCAACACATGTCTTTGGAGAGTTGTTGCAATATAATCAAGGAATTTTTCCTTTGACAAACTATTTTTTATAATTGGTAATGTTAATGGACAATGATTGTGGCAAATCATCAATTGCTTGTAGCTGGTCCTTAAATGGGACATGAGATAAGGCTAAATAAGTATCATTTTGAGCTATTGGATACTTATGACTATTATCTTTTTTAGATATTATTAGCTCAAGTGTAGGATTAGAAGTACTTCCAGTATTAGTAGAAGAGAATATATATCACATGCTTTAAGGGATATATGGCCTTGTTTGGGAAGTTGGCTATTTTAGTAAGCTATTTTAGTTTTTGGCTATTTTAGTAGGCTAAAATTTTTGTATTTGGGAAGATGGTTGATTTTTTTGTAGTTGGATGCAATATTTATGAGAGAAAAAGTGAAATGATTATGAATTTGATGTGACTTTTTGTCTTATTGACTATTTTAGCCTATTTTGTTTTTTTTGTAGATTTTAGTCTAAAAAGCCAAATTGTAGCCGTTGCCAAACAAAGCCATGGTTGATATGAGAAATTTAAGTTGTAATTTGAATGAGTTTGAATTTGATTACCAATATAAAGTAACAGTAGCAGACAGTTTTGTTAGGATAGAAATCTAAAGTGCTGCTTCTCATGGAGATCATAGGGACATTATTATATGGATATATTATACTCACCTCCCTTGAGGGTTTGAAGAAAACATAGTTAATTCTACAATTTTTAATATAATTATGTTAATTTTTCTAAAGATTTTAATTTACTTAATAATTAGGTTATTTTTTATTAGTAATTCATTAATTGTATGAATGAAAAATTGATATTCCCATTTATTTTCAAACTAAAATACATATTTATCTTTATTTCTTTCAGTGCCTACCAATCATATTCATTAGTTTCAATTTTAACTATACTAGAAGGGAGATTAGTGTAATTATGTTAAAGGTGTCGGACTAATTTTTTTTCCCCCCCAAACGTTCAGTTAGGTGGATATAATTTATTCTTATTATTTATTATTTGTTATTATATCATTGATCATGTAAGGTATTAAGTTTGGTGGATTTTAATTTCTCAGGAGTCTTTTTAGTTCCATGATCAAGCTAATAGATCAAACAGTAGTTGGATAGAAAAGAACCAAACTGAAGTGAATGGATCCAAGACTATTTCGTCTTTTTTTTTTAATTTTTTTTTTTGGGTGAGAACCAATGGATCCAAGACTTGGAAGTCATTTTTTTTCAGAGAAGGCAGACAAGATCTATTACAGGTCATCAACTTCATGATTTCCAGAATGTTGAGCAGAGTAACATAGCTCAATTTTAGTACGAGAACAGAGGTTTAAGAAATGTGAGAGAGAATCAAGGTTGAGATAAATATTAAAAAGTCCAAATTAAGGAGGATATAAAATATAATGTTTAGTGAATATTTTTTTATTGGTGAGAGATCCATCATTTGTAAAATAGTTTGATGAGAATTCATTTTATTTGTTTTGAATGATAGTTTGTTTTCAATTTTACATCTTAATTTATCTATTGACTTTGTTTTATTTGTTAACTTTTGTTGACTATCTGTTCAATTTTTTTTCCTATCTGTTCAATTTTCTTACCCTATCTATTTTATTTGTTAATATTTTTCAATTTAAATTTTCCTTATCTGTTTAAATATTTGTCCAAATAAAATTCTATCTGTCTAAATTTATTATCTATTCATTTTTTTTTTTCGTTAAAATACCAAGCAAACCAAATCCTATCTGTTTGAATTTTTTTTTGGTTTGTTAGAATGCTAAGCTCTAAAATCGATAACATTGAATCAAATAAGATTGTATTTGCATTCATTGATTTAAAGTGAGCGAATATAAAATAAACCAACAATATATATAGGATAGCTTGCTCTTTGGATATATGCAAAGATATGAGTGCTTTTTGATGGGTGGATTTCAAGTGATTAGGTCAAAATAGTTATATTTCAAATCCTTAAAAACAAGAAATCTGGTAAAACATCCATATATAATCACAGATCTGATTCATATATATATATATATATATTTCTCAAAATCATATTCATATACAATATAAACATATATATATATATATATATATTTCTCAGATCTGAATCCATATATATATATAAATTCATGTGATCAGAGTCAACTTATCAACCCTCGACGATCTGTTCGGGAGAGAGATCTAGAGATGAGTGGCGGAGGAGCAGCAGCGAGATTGAGGCGAAATAGATCGGGAGATGAGCGATAGAGGAACAGCGGCAGCGAGATCGACGGTGGCCGTGGCCGTGTCTAGATCTACGCGATTAGAAGAGGTGGAGGAAGTGATGGCGATGGATCGGTGCGTTTTGGTAACACCATGGCAAGGGTGAAACGCCGATCCCCGCCATAGACCGGAGGATGAAACGGCGAGGTACTGTTAGATTTTAATGAGCCGGTCTCTACGAGAGCTCAGCAGAGGTGTGGAAGCTCTCCAGCGAGACAATGGTGGTGAGCCTCACCACGTGGAGTTGTCATCGGAGCCACCACCGATGGGCGGCGACGAACAGTGAGGAGAGAGAGAGAACCATAATAGAGTGTAGATTGTTATATTTATCTTTTAAAAATAAATTCAAAATCATTCCTACAATCTATTTTTTGAAATAAAAACATATGATTACAAATCAAAATTTTTATATTTTTTTCACGCACAATCTACCCATAACAACCTACAAAATAAATATATTAAATCATTATAGTGGTGCCTGCGGTGAGCTCCACGAGCCAAACTGAATTGTTCAATTTACAAATGTAATTCTATTTTGTCAATTTGGTATAGATGGGAGATTTGTATCAGGTTTTAGAAGGTTTATAGAAATTTGTAAAATTTCACATTGAAAATAAATGGAGAAAAAATGTGAAAGTTGTTTCATTTCTAATTTTTATTACAAAATATGTATTATTAGCCCAGCAATGCTAGGTAAAGTCTTTCATGAAAATGGTCATTAAAGATTTATGACATTTGAATTACACTTACAATAAAGTACCACACACTAATCAAGGTAATCTAAGAATCACAAATTTTTCATGATCATTTTCATAAAATTTTTTTCATGATTCCTAACATTTCTCTTATTAGCCACACATCTTCTAAAACTCAAAGAACTCAACTATAAAAGCATTTAAATATAATATCATGGTAGCTTCGATTTGTATCGCTATAAAATTTTTGAAAATCAAAACAGACTATACATCATATAAACATACTGAAAATCAAAATTTGGATTGATTTTGAGCAATCACTTCGGTTCCTTTGATATGGAATGGGAAAAGTGGATGTTCACTTGAATTTGATGACTTTACACAAAATGCTTTTGCATTACTGCAATTGCCTTACAGATAGCTTTTTCTTTTTCACATTCTATGAAAACAACAAAGGATCAGTGAAATAAATTCACATTAAAAAAAGGAATGAAATTCTACTGCTTATTCCCACAGAGTAAGGAGGCTTTTCTCTTTTTCCCCTCCAAAATTTGTATATACAAAGAAAAAAACGAAAAGAAAAGTATGTACAAAATTGTCTGTTGATGATCTTTTTTTTCCTCTTCTTTTCCACTCTCATAATCCATTCAATGAGAAGTAAGATGGAGGAAGATACCTTCTCGTCAGGGAACATTGAGACCACCCAAAGGATGAGTAAACCCGAATTCTTCTTCAACCTTACGCAGCAAGTCTTGAAACAAAGGTTGGTTCAAGTATTATAATATCACCACTGAATTGATTATCTTCATGCATAGAGACGCTAGATTAATCTCTTCTTCTGTGTCTCTCCAACATAACTGCTAAGTTGCCGTTTGGGACATCTACAACCTTGGATGCAGGTTGGCTTGCTGGAAAAACAGATCCACAAAGGATGATCATACTAGGCAACTACCCATGATTTTCTATCAATGATCGTGCTTGTTGGATAGTGAAGGTCTAAAGAAAATTATGTGAAGACTAGTGTTGATTAAGCCTCTAATAAATTAGTATAGATAGAAAAGCAAATGGCATATAGGGTCTCCTATGAAATTGTGTAGTTAGAATTGTAGATTGTTGCAGTGAAGAAAGCTTGCCGAGAGACATGATTCACAAGGTGATCAAAAAAATGTGTCTAGAAGTGGTCCGTTTGGAATAGTCCTTACCTTGCAACTCGGACATAAGCAATGAATTGAATAATTTGAAATTTTCAACATAATTTGATTAAAAAATGTTATTTGAGAATTTGAACATATTAAACCATACGACGAAACACTCATTTTTCTTACTATTTTGAATAAATTACAAACCATAACCAACTTAATGGGTTTTCGATTGTATGATTTAAGTTGTTCAAATTTTAAAATTGCCCTTTTATTTTTTCTCCATTAAATTAGGTTTCAAAGTTGATTGGTTTGTACAATCGTCTTCAATTGGATCACATGCATAAAAATTAGAAACTTTAGGAACTACATAGATGAAATTGATGATGGATTTTTTTTTTTATTTATAAAAATGTTGATAGTTTAGGAGATAAAAGTGAAATTAACCTTTAAAAAAAATTTAAACAAAAAAAGGAAAGGAAAGGAAAGAGAGGGGAAAGTAAGTAAGCATGGGACCAACCAACCTGATGTAAATGTAGTAAGATCCAAGAAGGCTCAATAGTTAGTTAATGTGAGTGCTTCAGATACCCCTCTAACTTTCAATTCTTGAAGGGTGGTAATGAACCTCAATTCGTCTTTAATTTTTGGCATGATTTAATTTCTAAACAGAAGAGACAGGGCATGACTCCTTCTACCCTCCACTCCTCCAAGTTTACAATTCCGTAGAGCAGTAAAGATCTGAGTTGAGGAAACCCTCCACCAACACAGCTGCCTTAGGCCCCTTCTTGCTCTCCTCCTCCTCCACCGCTGCTGGATGGTGCTATTTTTGTTGTTGTTGTTGTTGTTGGTGGTGGTTCAGAAGAACAAACCATCTCATTCTCAATGTAGGAATTACGATATAAGGAGAGACTCCTTAAGTTAGGAAACTTCTCCAATGTTAGCATTGGGTCTTCCTCTAGTTTAGTTCCTAGAAACCTTAACTTGGAGAGATTTGGAGGGAATTGGTCTGGCAAATTAACTAGATTTAGGGACCACAATAACTAGAATTTGCAAAGATGGTGGCACCCTAAAAGTTGCCTTAAAAGGCTATGTTCTTCTTCCGTTTTAAATTCTCTTACAATTGTGAAGGATGGATGAATATTGCAAAATGCGGTTTGAATTGTTGAAGATTGGGGATTTCAAGATCATGACCAAATCTTTGGGGGTTACTAGACCATTGAATTTTCAAAGATTTGTCAGTTTAGATAAGCATCTAGCATCACAATTTATTGCATCAAAGTTTTCGAGCATCTCTAGTTTGCTTATACCATCCAATTTGTAACTTATCTGGTCGTAACTTACATATGCAAGGCCGCTTGGTATCACAGGGAAGATATAGATGTCTCAATTGTTTCAACCTCCACAAGACATTGGGTATTCTTAAACTGCTCCTTCTCCTTAAATCTAGGGTTTAGAGGAATCCCAAGTTGCCAATAGCATAAAGCAAACCTTTAATATTAGAATCTCTTGTACTAAAATACCTCAAGTAAATTAGGTTTCCTTTTGGCAACTTTTTTCGTTTCTTGAAGATAGTATTCTTTCAAGGTCTAAAACTGTAAGCAATGTGAGACCCTTGAAGAGTAATTTTAAATTTTTCCAACCGCAACTTTCCAATGCATTGCCAAAAGAGTAAAATTGGCATGATCAGATATGGTGGTGATTCTTCATTTCAGGTCCCAATAAGAGATTAACATTTCCTTTTCTGTAGAGTCAGCATCACGGTCATCCAAATAGTACACAACGAGTTTAACCCTTTTGCTAAACCTTGTTAATTGGACTTGAATCATGCATCTCTGGACTAACTCATCCAAGTAACTCATTCTAACATCCAACATTGTTTCCTCTTCCATTTCTCCTACACATGTTGGTATCGATGATGGCAACATAATGCTTTCAGCTAGTGGTGGAGTCAGAAATTTAATATATGAGACACTTATTAATTACGATCTCAAAATTTTTCTTCCCTAATCAATAACAATAACATAATAATAATTTTTTGAACTTAATATTAAACACAAAACTTAAATATCCATTACAAAGTTTTTAATTGTAAACTTTTAGAATTGACCCTGACTCCATGATAATATCATTATCAATGTCATCAAAAATGTCTCTTTCTATGTAGACAACCAAGCTATCGAAATCTCTAATTTTAACACAAATCAAAATTCTTAAATTTAGTGCAAACCACAACAAATTAAAATTCTTAATTTTAACACAAATCATAAGAAATCAAAATTCCTAATTTAATTATAAATCACCACAAATTAATATTTTTAATTTTAGGACAAATTAAATCCCTAATTTTAGCACAAATAATAATAAAAATAAAATAAAATGAAGCACTGTCAGCAAGGTCTGAAAACCAAACTCTCTTGTAAGTGCTTAGAGTTTACAAGACTTTTGATGAAATTGGGTGCGCCCTGCAGCACTTGGTGTGGGGGGTTGTTGTTGTAAGTGTTTAATAGAGCTAAGAATTAAAAAAAAAAAATGAAAAAGTCAGTGGGGCACGTGAACCCTCTCATCTCTTACTAGCTCTGTCGCTGCCTTCAATCATCCACATTTGAATCAATTTTTTTTTTGCGTAAATATCATAATCTTCAGGAAGATGACTCAAATACAAAAAGTATGCCTTAAGATGGTAAGGCAAGCCCTGGTAGCTTAAGGCTTTTGTTACTGGGACTCCTCCTTGGCCTTTGCCATAAGTCATAATTGATGTTTTTACTCACCTTTTCCCACTCAACTAGTTTGTGTTTTGTTGCCAAAAGTCCTCCTAATACCACAATCGCCTGTAGTACACCACTACAATGCTTGACCATTACCTTCCCTAACTCAATTATTTATGTGCTTAATGTGAATTATGCAAACTTAGAGGAAAAAATAATGCATCTATTGGTAAGTTTGCACTAATCTATATGGATGGTACTGGCATAAATAAAAAATAGCAATGTGTAGTTATGTAAAAAACAATAATGCTAAGAATACCAATAAATATACCAACGAATATATTAACTAAAATCCAAAATTTACATGTAAGTTTCATCACTTGAAGTTAGGTCCAACTAACATTGTGTCTACGCAAAAATTCTTTGTTTCCAAAACTATAGAAAAATTAAAATGATACACAAAAATGCATTTGGTGGAACTATTTTAAAATTTGATTTTGAGATAATTCTCAAAATTTTAGACCTTACATAAAAAATGAAAATAATTTTAACTTTTAACAAACCAATCTAAAACAAATTTTAAAAATAATTGAGCTTAAGTAGCACATTTTGTTTTACTGTCCTAATTTTTAATAAAATATAGTAACATAAGTTATTTTCATATATTATATTTGTTATCTAGAGAAATCTAGAGCGTGTACCACTATGGAGGTAGGTGCACATCATGAGGGCTGAGAAAATTATCACCAAGAATGATAGTACCAAGCCCATCTGAGATGGGCCGAATAAAACCCAAGCCCATCAGGCATTGGGCCATTACCGAGTATGCACAGCAATATAGAGAGCATGTTGAGTAAAGGGTACTTGAATCATAAGGTTGAACCGAGTGTATCGGGAAAGTCGGCATCATCAGATTAGATGAATCTGGATTGTCTTTTCTTTTAATAAAATCTTTTAAATATGTTAGGGAGATGGGCCCTGACGAAGTAATGATGGAGGGCTAGTCTACATGGAGAAAAGATTAAGAAGAATAATGATATAAAAGGAGCAAGGAAGCCCAAGAAGGAGGTATGTGAAAAAAAACCTTGAAACTCAAGAAACTAGAAAACACCAACCTTACTAAAGTGACTAACTTGTCCGTCAGAGTGCCAATTCCGACACCACTGTCCGGAGTTTTATTTTTATTTCAGGTGATAGCAGGGAGGATTGCCCAAGAGCTCATTTGGATTAGAGGAGTATTCCATATCCACCTCCACACAATTGGCGCCGTCTGTGGGAATACTAAAACTCATTCATGGCGAGCCCAAACCAAGATCCTCTGGTCACCGGAGTCGATAGTACCACACCAGGAGCAATTTTAGGCCCAGAACAAACCCCCGCAAGGTGGTCTCGTAATTTTGACCTGCTAACCCCATTTTAGCCTTCAACATCCGTAGAGGATGCCATACAAACATTGATGAATCAACATAGTGAATAGCGTCTTAAAGACATGGCAGTGGAAAACGAGCGCCTGCGTCAGGAGTTGGCACTCTTGATCGCCAAGAGTGTAGAAGAGGTGACAACATTAGCCTCAGAGGCATGGTAGCAGTACGTCAGACTCCTCCTAGGAAAATCCCAAAAAGCAAGGCCGAGTAGACGCATCTAGCTCATCAGATAGAGGAAGTCCTCTGCAAGAGCGTTATGGACAAAAAAAGAGAGATAATGATTTAGACTTAGAGGATAAGAACGATCCTTTTATATGACGTATTGCCAAGGTTGTCTTACCTAAGAAGTTTAAAGCACCGCCGTTCACTCTCTACGATGGAAAGTCGGACCCCATGGATCACGTTCATCATTACAAGCAAGCAATGACACTGCATGTAGACGACAAGACACTCATGTGCCGAATATTCCCCAGTAGTCTGGGACTGCTCGTCGTTAGGTGGTATTATAAGCTTAAGCTGGGTTCGATTGAAAGTTTTCATCGACTCCAAAAATCCTTCAAGGCTAGGTTTATTACCAATGAGACCCAACTGAAACAAGTAGACTAACTGTGGGCAATGAAAATCAATACTAACGAAACCTTGCCGGAGTATTTGGTGTATTGTGAGTGCTTTAATTTGGTGGATGACGATTGCAACAACTCCATTCCAATCATAGCCTTTAAGATGTGATTGCATCCCGATAGCTCGCTTAGGAGTTTGTTGACTCGAAAACCTCCCAAGACAGTATGGGCTCTGATGAAGAAGGTAGAAGAGTACTCCAAACTGAAAGACGATGCAATATGAGTTAAAGCTGGATTGCAAGCTGCAGAAATGGAAACACCTATCCTGGTACTGTCATTGACTATTGCACCACTAAACAGAACCCCACAATGGAGCTGTAGACGTCCCCGAACGCCCCGGGAGGGATGAGTCCCGTTTTGTTCATTTTGGGCTCACTACAGTTCAAGGACTCAATGTCATGGTTCTTAATCTGAACCAAAGAGTCCAAATCCGGCAAATCGTTTTGAGAAAACAGATTTTTAGAAAAGAAGTGCCAAACATGGACTGCTTTGCCAGATACAGAGTCGCCACCTAAATATTTTATTTTGGAAAATTTAGGAAACCCTGACTCGTTGCCTAAGGCCACGTGTCCGTCATCACCAAAGTTGCCTCGGCTCGGGAACTTGGGTACGATTGGGGAAGGTCACTTCGTGAGCACCCTCACTCGCCCGATCAAAGATCGGCCTCTACTAACCATGATATCTAGTTTTGAAAACATTATGCGTTCTTATTCCGGTTATTAGCCTAGATTTACTATGTGATGCGCACAGCGTACAAGTATAGACCGGGTCGCCTGAATTGGAACAAAACATTTCATGTTTATTTTTGAAAGATGGTTTGCTACTCACAAGTAGGCTCAAAATACGGATTTTGCCACCTTCGGGTGGGCTTAGAAAAGATGGTTTTGCCACTATCTAGTGGGCTTAAAACTTACGGTCGATGCATTGTTCCAATCCAAATAACCCAACCTTCACCCACAGGACATTCAGGCAGTTATATCACATAAGCAAATAGCCTCATGGTAAGCATGCTATCATGGCAGTCACTCACACACATGCAAGGATGCTAAAGCGTAAAAACTTACCGAGTACTCCAAGCCAAAACAGAAACTATGTTAGAAATCCATGCATGATCCTAACTATACAGAAATGCCTAATGCGACACATGCAAAATGCAACTAAGACAGGCTCGGCTATTCTAAACATGGCATATGGAATGCTACAACTAACATGTATTCAACTTAGAATTGAAATACAAATGCAGTTAGTATGATGCGCCGAGCCCGGTGCATGCAAAACAGATGAATGAATGCAAACATGCTATCATATTGTATGCTAATTTAAACATGCCCTATTCTAACCATCATAAGCTGGTAAATAAAAGGGAGAAAGACGTGGGGTTGGAAGACATTATCACACACACGCACACTTATTACAACATTGCCCTTGCTCGGAGGGTCTGAATAAATAATATACAGTCCTTACAGTCTGAATAAATACAAAATCCTAATTAATTTACAAATTAATCTAGGAAAGCATTAAATTAGCATGCAAGCTAGGGACTGCCTCGACTCTACTCTGGATGATGAATGATGCATGCATAGGGGAAGATGACCCCAAACAGAGAATAGACCTTAATCAAACATGAAGATGATGTCAAAACAAGACTTTTTTCAGTTTAGGTCGAGGTCCAAAAAGGCTCACAAATAGGGCTAATATATCATGCAAAAATAGTCCTAAAAGAGAGAATGAACAAACAGGGCAGCAAATGACCTCAAACAGAGAAGAACCCTTTAACAAAGTTGAAGAGGGGCTCAAAAAAAGACACATTCCAGTTTATGGCAAGTCTCAAATATGCTCACAAGTAAGGCTACAATACGATGCAAAAATGGCCCTAAAAGAGAGATAGTGAGTAAGAGGCAGTAGTTGGCCTCAAACAGTGAATAGACCTTCAAAAAAGTCGAAGAGGTGCTCAAAATAAGGCACTTTATAGTTTGGCTCGAAGTCCAGAAATGCTTATAAACAGGGCTAATATATCATGCAAGAAATAGGCCTAAAAGAGAGATAAAGGGAAAGGGGCAACAAATGGCCTCAAACAGAGAAAGTTTATTGATCAAACATGAAGATGAGCTCAAAATAAGACTATTTCCAGTTCGGGTCAGAGCCCAAAAATGTAAGCAAATATGGCTTATAGATGAAGCAAGAAAAGACTAGAAAAGGGGAAAAGAGGACTCACCCTTGAAGAGCAGCAAACCAGTAGCTTTTGGACCAAATTTCTAAGCTTCCAACCTTTGCAAATGACTTCCAAAGGGTTGGAATAGATGATGGTGGTGTGGTGCTATGGGTTGTAGGGTAAAAATGGCCAAGAAACTAGGGTTTTGGAGCTTGGATGAGAGAGATATGGAAGTTGTATGTATAATGCTCTAACCAAATTTTCTAACCCTTAGTAATGGAGGGGAGAGGCTGGTTATATAGAGGGAGAGGGGTGGAGAAATGGGGGGAAAACAAATTCAAATTTCCCCCCCAAAAGGGCAGATCCCCGGGCAGGGGTCTGGGTCAAAACAACTAGCACAGCTGTAAGGAACCAGGAGAGAGAAATTTGGCCGGCCAGGTTCAGGAGGTTCAGGTGGCCGGCCGGCCACCTCCCCTGGCCGGCCGACCAAGGTCAAAAGGGTCAACCAAGATTAGTGGCTGGCCACTCCAAAAAGGTGGCCTCCCATGTGTGCACAACACAGCTGTGTGGTCAAAACCCAGAAAAAGTGATCCAGGAGAGAGAAAAACCAACTTTTTAGAGTGGTTCAGAAGGGTTAGGAAGAGTTGATGGCCGGCCTATCCATATTGGTGGCCTCCCAGGTGTGTACAACACAATGGTATGGTGGAAAGTCAGAAAAAGTGGCCCGGGAATGGAAAAAGTCAGCTTTCTAGTGAAGAAAACGGGCGATGAAGAGCGATGAAGGAATAAAGCTGGTCTACAGAACAATTGCTGGCCTCCCACCCTTCTACAACCTTCCTAACAATGAAAATAAGGTCTTCGCCAAAAATGAACCCAAACCGATGCAAAACGAAGGTTCGGGGGCCAAAACGCGCGGCCTGGGGCCCCGAAAACTGACTGTTAAGCACCAGAGGTGGCGTTCGACCACGAAGTTGGTCTTTCGAGCCACAGTGTTCCTCAAAAGGGAGTAAATAAGGTGTATGCCAAAAACCGGAGCAAACGGAGGTGGTTAAGCGGTCCCGAACCGAGGCACACGGCCGACGGCTCCGAAAAATCGGAACCGGGCTCCAAACGGGAAAAATGGCCTACGACCACGAAACGTAGCCTACGGCCACTGAGAGATGGTCTACCAGACCTCTCCCTCCCTTTGGAAGAGAAAACAGAGAAAACGGGACCCGGTTCGCAAACCGAGGCAAAGCACAAAAGAGTTTGAAAATCCGGAGGCAAGGCCCGCAGCCGTGACTCCGCAACCTCAGAACGAGCACAATATGCAACATCACCGAGCGCTCAATTGGTGACGTCTGAGTCTTAAGGTCGGTCAAAAATGGGGTGTCTACAGTTGCCCCTCTTTGACAGAACTCGAAAGTCATAAGTGACGGGAGTGAATGTCAAAGCCCAGAGACGACCCATTTTTGACAAGGCCGAAGACTTAGACAAACAGCGAGATAAAGAAAGATGTGCCCGCAGGCAGGGGGCAAAATGCAAAGCGATATGCACAAAGCCGGATGTAACTCAGTGATCATGCGAAGCAGCAAGCTGTAATGAAGCAAATATTCATAATAGATGCAACAGTTTTAAGCAAGAATGCAAAGCAATACTACATTTCATGCAGTTGAAGAATGCGGAGAATCATTTAATTCTCGCCACGTCTCACACGGAGAAGATACAATACCTGTGCGGCTCGTCTGGTCGTACCAGCCTCAAATGAACCGTACATACAATATCGTGCCTGCACAAGAAAGAAACTCAACAAGCACAACATATTTAACAACATATGTTCAACGTGACATCGAATGCAGACAAACGTGGTGTCGATAGGTGGGTGCATCGCAATGCGAGAAGCAACGCGCGTGACAACGCAAGTTTAAGCATGGAGGCATGACAATATCAAGGAAACGTGCATAACAATGCAAGTTATATGCATAAGAATGCAAGTGACGTGCATGGCAATGCAGAACAAATGTAAAGTCGGATGTATGTTTGTCACAAAACAACGATCGAAGAAATGCAGGTTTTTGACAAGGGCGACTCAATCGCGGCCTCTGGTTCACCTCCCGGAAGGGTCACAACAAATTCAAAAAGGATACACTTCGCTTTTGACGAGTAACGATGAGATACGCATTGAAAGTTGGAGTTGAAGCTCCTGCGGAGGGATTTCGCGACGAAAAGTGCACTTTCCTTGTACTTTCTCGGGTGCCGGGGACTCCAATCATCACCAAAATTTGCAGAGGCCTTGGACACCATGTTGGGAAGGCTGCCGGCCATGCTTGGTCCAAGGGGGAGGCTGCCGGCCAGGGGTGAGGCAAGGGGATGGCCGGCCTGCCAGAAAAGGTGGCCGGCCGGCCACCTAGCCCAAATTCGGGGCAGTTTGGTCTTTTTGCTCTCTTTTCTTTAAATGTGCTTATCCAAAGCACTTTTCCTCACAACTCCAGCTCCGAAATTGCTCTCTCCTCCTTCCCAAATCATTTTCTTCCTCAGATCTGCGCTCTATACGCGTTTTCCAACGCCCCATGCAAGTTGTTTTCACGAAATCTTTCAGTTTTCGTCACTTTGAACCGATTAAATTTTGATTTCGGTGCTTCTTTTCTCATTTTCACCACTTGAGGTAAGTTTGTCTCGACATTTGGAAGACTTTCTTGGGAGTTGACTTTTGTTGACTTTTTCATTTCCATTGTTGACTTTTTCCAATTTTGGCTCATTTTTTTTTTCCTTTTTTGCAGATTTTTCGAGATGGCGGTCATTTCCCTCATGGTGGAGGTCTCCGGGTGCCGGAGATGATACCGATATTATGGCTTTACCCCCGAGGATCCGGCCATTCATTCCCGAGAGGTACGACCCTCCGGCGCACATCCTCCCGCAGTCAGTTTTCCACCACTTTACTGATTTTGATGATCGAGCGCCTAGGGATCTGCTTTTGCGAGAGCCGGAGTCCCACCTCTCTTACCAGGCACGAGAGGTATTTACTTCACTCTTACATTTTCTGCAATGCACTCTGCATTTTCCGTGCATTTTGTGCTTTCGCTATGTTTATCTGCTCGCTCAAGCTCACAGCTTGTTTTGAATGTTTAGTTTATAACACCGTATTCCGTTTGCATCTTGAACACACAGTTCAAACACTTCGACTTTCTAAACACGCGGCCCGTATATCGATTGTGAACACATAGCACACACTTGTTGAGAATTGAACACACAGCCCAAACTTTGAGATGAACACACAGCCCACTGATTTTGAAATCTGAACACACAGCTCAAATACTTGACGTTGACGTTGAACACGTAGCTCGAACTTTGATGATGAACACACAGCCCATTTTTCTGATTGTGAGCACACAGCACACACTTGTTTGAGAATTGAACACACAACCCAAACTTTGAGATGAACACACAGCCCACTGATTTTGAAATCTGAACACACAGCTCCAATATTCGATGTTGAACACACAGCTCGTTGTTGAGGTGAACACACAGCACACACTGATTGAGAATTTGAACACGCAGCCCAAACACTTGATGTTGAACACACAGCTCGTTGTTGAGGTGAACACACAGCACACACTGATTGAGAGTTGAACACACAGCCCAAATACTTGAATTTTGAACACACGGCCCATTGTTGAGGTGAACACACAGCACACACTGATTGAGAATTGAACACGCAGCCCAAACTTTGAGATGAACACACTGCCCACACTTTGATATCTAAACACACAGCCCAGATTCTGTATCTGATTTGATTTTGCACACAGCTTATACATTTCATTTGGACGCAGCTTATACATTTCATTTGCACACAGCTTATTCATTTCATTTGCACGCAGCTTATACATTTCATTTGCACACAGCTTATTCATTTCATTTGCAGGAAGCTTATACATTTCATTTGCACACAGCTTATTCATTTCATTTGCACGCAGCTTATTCATTTCATTCTGAAACTGAATACATGTGTTCATCCTGAATGCAGGTGACTTCTCGCGCTGCGCGAGGATATGGCTCCATCACGGCGAGAGAGTGGTACGCTGAGCTCCCGGAGGCTGTCCGGGATTTGGTCGACGTGGCAGGGTTTGGGTCCTTTTGCACTGGGATCTCCCGCTGTCCTGCTAGTAGGACATTGATGGGTGCTTTGGTAGAGAGATGGTGGGACACCACCAACTCCTTCCATTTCTCTGCCACCGGGGACTTGACCATGACCCCATTTGACTTTGCCGTACTGACGGGCCTCGATGTGGGAGGCTGGGCCATCCCGTATGACGAGGATATGGGCCAGTGGGAGGCCGCTTGGATATACTTATTGGGGGCTCGCCCGCCAGTTGACCGATCTTCGGGCAGAGTCCGATACACCTGGTTTTCTTCCCATTTCAGGAGGGCGGAGATGGAGCCTGAGACTCCTGAGAGGTGGCACAGTATACCCGTGGATTTCTGATGTTTCTTTTTGGGACCACTCTGTTCGCCGATAGGGGGAACACTGTTGGGCTATATCTTTTGAGCGCTCTAGTGGACCTTTCACAGGTTAGCCGGTATGATTGGGGCGGCGCCAGCCTGGCTACCCTCTATTGCTATATGAGCGCGACCTCCCGCGGACGGGGGAACATGGTTGGCGGCTACTGGAGGGCCTGGGAGGTACTTTCTGCCCTCTTGATTTACATTTCTGCTTCTCATTACTTGTACATTGCACACATGGCGCACTTTACATTCTGTACCTTGCACTTTGCTCTCAGCATTTTGTATTTACATTCTGCACTCGGCATTCTGTATTCTGATGGCTACTGTTCTGTTTTCCACAGCTATGGATCTATGCGTACTTTCCGACGTTGGCTCCAGAGCTTGAGGTGGAGGTGCCCCTCGTGACCCCTTATTCACTCGTATTCGAGGGCCAGCACCGGCTGAGACCTCGGGAGTCTTTCCTCTACCTACGGCAGTACTTTGATACAGTGCGACCGTCAGAGGTATTTCAGAACTCTCAGTTCTTCATGTTTCTGGTCTTTGATTTATCTTGTACATTCACAATTTCTGATTAGCTTATACATCGGTTATCCGCAGATCTCGTGGCAGCCCTGGGCGCTTTTAGGCAGAGACCTCCGATTTCAGTTTGCCGGAGCATGGGGTGCCTCTCGGTACATGATCTTGTTCGAGGGGCCAGTTGGTAGGGCCTGGTTTTTGGGGGATCGCTTCTTGCGGCAGGTATGGGGCTACCCTACTCAGGACCTTCCTTCAGCGCCTCCAAACGACATGCGGACCGCTGATAGGCTCCATCACCAGGATGTCGTCAGTGCTATGCAGGGTACCGATGCATTCTTACATCTGGAGCAGGGGGAGTATGCGACCTACCGTCACACATACTTGATGCCTCCACTGACGGGAGTCCGTACCCCGACGAGGAGGTCTGCTGGTATGCCCTCATCGAGCCGGGCTCGGACTGCAGACGCCCCTTCCACCAGCAGGGTTGGCACATCTAGAGGCGGGGGTGGATTGGTTCCCCCGATTCCTCCGACTCATCATCATCCTGGATGGCCAGATATGCCGACTGAGTTGATGGGATGGCGATATGGGACTTCCTACCCGATCCCGATAGAGCCTCCTATGCCTGACCACCGATATGTTAGTGACCCTGACTCACCACCGGTATGTTCCACTGTTTTCCGTTTATCACAAATACTTTGGCATTTGTTTATTCGTTGATGACTTGAGCTTGTATCTGCAGCCACCCAGGGAGTACATGGATGAGGTGCTTGGGATGGTAGCCTCGCTTGAGGGCATGGTCCTACGGAGAGAGGCGCAGTTGTCCCCTCATGGGGGTCCAGGTACCCTTTAGTTTTCTTGCATTTATCATACTTCTGATGACATGCTGATCTTGAACATTTTACTGCATTGATAGGCTGCCTGTGTTGAGCACATCTGACACCCACCACATTTACATACTGTACCTGTATGCGCCCATTTTATGTAGCTTTCTTGCATCTATATCTGATACACATTCGCGCTGATGTATTCAAATTGCATTCTTCATTTTCAGATGCTTCCGATATACACCGGGCCACAGGCCGGGCCACCTGGGCCTTCCGGAGGAGCTGGGCCATCTAGGCCTTCTCGAGGAGCTAGGAGAGGGGAGTCGTCTCGCGGACGAGGCGGACGCAGGGCGCACATCATAGAGGAGGAGCCCAGCGAGGAGGAGGAGGCTGCAGATCCCCAGTCAGAGACATCTGCTGACAGAGAGGGTGGCTCTGATCCTGGTTCCGGTAGTAGAGATGAGGCTGAGGAGGGTTTCGAGGATGGCAGCCCCGACTCAGATGATAGTGATGATGGTACAGAGGCTGTTCCGCAGAAGAGGACGAAGAGGGCCTCTCATTTTTGCTCTTGAGAGCATCGATGCAGTTGTTCCCTGTTTTATTTACCTTTTTGCTAGTAGTTGTAGCACATTGTACATTGTTAGGTAGTTTTATTTTTTGTAAAACTTGTACCCTTGTTGTAAAATGTTGTAACAAAGGAAACATGATGGAATGAAACAGCTTTTGAAAAAGTGTTGTATTTTATGTTCTCAGCATCGCATCGCATCATTTTGCACCAAAATGAGATTGATTGGAAATGTGCATTGTGTATTTGCCAAGTCAAGTTAACTCACCGAGAAATATCAGAACCTTGGCAAGTTTACAACTCGATAAGCAAAACACAACAAAGTTGATTTAAACAAAGAGTAATGACTCAAAATACAAAGCTCGGCAACTATGATAAACAAGACTTGATAATTAAAACAGCTCGACAAACAAAGCAACAACTCGATAAGCAAAACGACAACTCGATAAGCAAAACAACAACTCGATAATCAAGACTTAACAACAACTCTGTAAACAAAGTGTATTCCGGACGATCTGGGTGACGGAACGCATCCGAAACAGAGGGAGATGGAGGCCTTCGACACTCCCGATGCATGGAAATGCTAGGAACTTTCCTCTAGAGGGTAGAACAGGACCAAAGGCACACTTTGCAGCATGGCCGGCCACCTTTGGGAGCTGGCCGGCCAGCTTTTTGCATTGGAGAGGAGAGGGGTGGCCGCCGGCCACCTAGCTCAGCAACCACCAAATTTTTGACACGTGTCCCCCGAACAGTGTCTTATCCTCTTTAAAAGTCCTAGCCTCGTAGTTGATTCATTTCATCTCAGTTTTGCACCAAAATGGAGGCGTTTCTCGTCGAAAATCTCACAGCTTGGATCGCTTCTCTTGATGGCTCGGAAAAGTTGAATTTTCGGGGCTTCGGCTTGAATGCACTATTCACGCTGAGCCGTACTCCGCTGCACCTTCCCTTCCTTCATGCCGCGGCGAGGTTTTGGAACCCGGTAACGCATGTGTTTAGCTTCGGCGGGCAAGAGGTATGTCCAACTTTCGAAGATTTTCAAGTTTTGATGGAATCTGAACGCCATGAAGAAATTTTGCCTCAGTTTCGCTTCGGTCATGCCCAAGCTTTAGGGCGGATGTGTGGACTCACCATGCATGACGCTCGGTCTCTGATCTGCAACGGGGAACTGGACATCCTCGGCTTGATTCATCGCTTTTCTGATGCCGGTGACCGCGGCAACCATTATTGGCAAGGTTTTCGGCAACATGCCCTCTGCTTGTGCATGCTGTCTCACTTTCTGCTTGCCCCGGGCTTCGGTGGATCTAGCATTCGTCTGATTGAAGTTGCTCAAGGCTTGAAGGAAGGAAAGAGCTGCATCGCCATGACATTGGCCGAGACACTGATGGGCTTGGATGCTTTCTATCGCCAGGAGACGACCAGATTTGCGGGGAGTCCACTACTGCTGCAGGTAATGTTTCCCACCCAATCTCACATATATATTGCTCACATCACTCGGCCCTCGGGCTCGTTTTTTCTCACAAAAACCTTTTCTTACTTTTCTCTCATCGCACATCTCTCTATTCTTTATTCTCTCATTTTTCATCCCTTCCCAGGTATGGTTGATGGATAAATTGCAGGTTGTGGACTCTTGCCCAGCCTACTCAGCCCGCGGCTACTTCTTTCGACAACGCCTAGTCGATGCCCTTGATGAGGGATGGTGGTTCGACTGGATGTGCAATTTGTCTGCAGATCGTATTGCTTGGCGCTGTCCTTGGCTCAATCTCCCGGCGATGAGCTATAGCATGTCCCGGCAGACCGGGATCCAGTTGATTGGTCTGACCCACTGTGTGTTCTACTTTCCGTTTCGGTTCCTGCGCCAGTTCGGTCATGATCAGACTTGCCCGCCAGAGGGGATAGAGTACCCGGCTACTTTCCCGGTCCGAGGCGCACAGCTTGCCCGGTATGCCACAGCATGGAGGACTAGAGAGCTCCTGGCCCCCGCTCCCACTTTCAGTTGCACTTTGTCTGACGAGTGCTTGGATTGGCTCAATGAAGAGGCACAGATTGGGCCCAGCTTGGCATCAGAGGCTTCGACCAGCTCTGGGAGGGGGCGCAGGGACACCTGACTTATCTATGCCCCGGATTTATTGCTTTATTAGTACTTTCAAGTTTTCTTTATGAATGTAATAAAAAGCAACTTCAATTTGTATGCAAGAGCAGGAGAACTCTGTATTGAAATCAATGAAATTGAAGGTTGTGGGTACTGAAAATTTTCCGCTTTGGTCCAAAAATGGTCTAAGTTGTAAAAAGATTAATTTGAACAAAGTCAACTTTTATTAAAACTTTTCAAAACCATTTTCGATATGGATCAGAACTGGACACGCCTGAGATCTGTCACTGAGATGCACAACCCCGGATCCTAGCAACTGGAAAGTTGCCCCTAGTCTGAATAGTACCGCGGCACTGCACAGCAACGGAAAGTTGCCCCTAGTCTGAAAAGCACTGCACCGGAGATTACGATGAATGCTGATAGACAAAGATGACTGAGATGATCAAATGGACAAAGTTGATCGGGGAAAAGTTTATGGCTGAACTTCAGGATGAAGTTGCCTACGTATCCCAAAGATGGGAATCAAGCCTTACGTAGTTCAGGCTCGGGTTCACTCGAGTATTTTCACTCTCCTTTTACGCTCTAACTTTTGCCAAGGCCGCCCTTTGCGGGTTTTCAACCTTGCGAGCTCAGTTTTTATAATTTCAAAATTTTTTGTGCTCTGAGTTTTGCCTAGGTCGCCCTTTCGGGTTTTCGGCCTAGCGAGCCTCTCAAGGGTAATATTTCTTCAACTTGTCCATATTGATCGGCTGTGAGAACTCCAAGCCATCTAGATCCATCAGAACCACAGCTCCACCTGACCAGATAGACTTAATGATGTAGGGGCCAGTCCAATTAGGTCTGAACTTGCCCCTTGGGTCGTGGATGGGAGCTCGGTTATCCTTGAGTACCAAATCTCCTTCTTTTAAATTCCTGGACTTCACTTTCTTGTTAAAAGCCCGGGCAATTCTGCGCTGATAACCTTGAACATGGTACAGTGCTTTCAGTCTTCTCTCATCAAAGAGCATGAGTTCCTCAAACCTGCTCTGCTGCCAATCTGCTTCGGCTATTTGACACTCAGCCAATACTCGCAATGACGGAACCTCAATCTCGATAGGTAGAACGGCCTCCATCCCATAAACCAATGAATACGGAGTCGCCCCAGTAGAAGTTTTGATTGAAGTCCGGTAGCCCCACAGAGCAAACGGCAGCTTAACTGGCCAGTCCCGGTATGTTTCCACCATCTTCTGCAATATGTGTTTGATGTTCTTGTTGGCGGCCTCAACTGCTCCATTGGTTGCGGCCGATATGTGGATGACTTATGAAAAGCCATGTTGTATTTTTCCAACAAGTCAATCACTTCCTTCTTGAAGTGGGAACCGTTATCTGAAATAACCTCGTTTGGGACTCCATAGCGACAGATGATGTTGTTTCTGATAAACTTCGTGACATGTGAAGCCTTCAACACCGCATAAGATTGGGCCTCGACCCACTTTGTGAAATAATCTATCGCGACCAGGATGAACTCATGCCCATTCGACCCCTTCGGAGTGACGGCCCCGATCACATCAATTCCCCAGACTGAAAATGGCCATGGCGAAGTCATATTGTACAGCTTCGACGGCGGAATGTTCATGCGATTTGCATGAATTTGACACTTGTGGCATCGCCGAACAAAACCGATACAATCCTCCTCCATGGTGGACCAGTAGTAACCCTGTCTGAGGATCTTCCATGCTAGCATTACTCCATTCATGTGCGCACCGCATTCCCTCCATGGATGGCTTCCATTAGACGCTTTGATTCTTCGGCATCGACACACAGCTTATGCATTCCCAGATGACCTCTTTTATACAGCTTACCCCACAGATGATGAACTGAACGGCCATTCTTCTGATTGCCCTTTTATCCTTGGCATTTACCCCTGGCGGGTATGCTTCCTTCTCCAGGAAATTCCAAATGTCGTAATACCAGGGGTTTTCGTCCTGAACCTCATCTATAGCAGCAATCGACTCGTAGGCTGGCGCAAATTTCTGGTCAATGATGACTGGACGCATCCGGACTCCGAACGGGATGTCTATCATGGAAGATAGAGTTGCTAAAGAATCTGCGAACCTGTTGTTCTCTCTTAGTAGATGAGCAAAGTTTAGCTTCTCAAACCGAGGAATTAACAAATCCAAGGTCTGGTGATACATCATCATCTTTTCTTCTTTGACTTTCCAGTCTCCTTTTGCTTGAGACACAACAAGGTTCGAGTCCCCGATGACGTCCAACCGTCTTGCCCCTAGTTCCAGGGCTGCTTCTAGACCGGCAATGCATGCCTCATATTCTGCTTCGTTGTTCGAGACTTTGAACCGGAGTTTGAAGGCTAGAGGGATACGGGAATTGTCGGGTGCTATCAGCAACACTCCTATCCCATACCCGTATTGATTTGACGCTCCGTCAAAGTACATCGTCCAAGTTTCATCGTCGATGTGCAAAATGGCTTCATCTGGGAATAAGTACTCAACTGCTTCACCCCCTTCCACTGGATGATCGGCTAAGAATTCTGCTACTGCTCTTCCCTTGACTGACTTGCGCGTTACATATTTCAGATCGAATTCGGAGAGCAACAGCAACCAACGAGCTAGCCTACCCGTAAGTGCTGGTTTCTCGAAAAGATATTTGATGGGATCGAGTCGTGAAACCAACATTACGGAGTGAGCTAACAGGTAGTGCCGCAGCTTCCTGGTAGCCCATACCAAAGCTAAGCAAGCCTTCTCCAACGGTGTGTAGCGAGTCTCATACTCTAGCATCTTCTTGCTCAGATAGTAGATGGCTCTCTCCACTTTGTCCTCTGATTCTTGCGCGAGCATACAGCCCATTGTAGTCTCAGTCACTGAAATGTACAATATCAACGATTTCCCCGGCTCTGGTGGTGACAACACGGGTGGGTTCTGTAAGTATTCCTTGATCTGTTCAAAAGCAGCTTGGCATCGGCCGTCCCATTGGAATTTCTTTCCTTTCTTCAAGAGACCAAAAAGTGGTTCACAAGTCAAGGTTAATTTTGAGATAAACCGTCTTATGAATTGCACTTTACCCAGAAAGCCTCGCACCTCCTTTTCAGTCCTTTGTGGTGGCATTTCTAAGATGGCCTTGATTTTGGAAGGGTCGACTTCAATGCCCCTTTGTGTAATCAGAAACCCCAGCATTTTTCCCGCTGTAACACCAAATGTACACTTCTGAGGATTCAGCCGCAACCGAAATTCTCTGATCCTTTGGAAGAACTTTTGCAAGGCGGTGTAGTGGCCCTCTCTTTCTTTGGACTTGACAATCATGTCGTCCACGTACACCTCAACCTCTTTGTGGATCATGTCGTGCAATATTGTGGTCGCGGCTCGTTGATAAGTAGCTCCAGCGTTCTTCAACCCAAACGGCATCACTCTGTAGCAGTATGTCCCCCACGGGGTGGTGAATGCAGTCTTTTCCCGGTCTTCCGGTGCCATCACTATCTGGTTGTACCCTGAGAAGCCATCCATGAATGAAAGCAAAGCGTGCCCCGCTGTAAAGTCCACTAACTCATCAATATGCGGCAAGGGAAAGTCGTCCTTCGGACTAGCTCTGTTCAAATCCCTGAAATCCACGCATACCCGGATCCTGCCATCCTTCTTTGGCACTGGAACAATGTTGGCCAACCAAGTCGGGTACTCGGATACTAGCAGGAAGCCTGCGTCGATTTGCTTGGTGACCTCTTCCTTAATCTTGAGAGCCCAATCCGGGCGGATCCTCCTGAGTTTCTGCTTGACGGGTCGGGCCTCGGGGTCAAGGGGGATCCGATGCTGTACAATCTCAGGATCGATCCCAGGCATGTCTTCGTAGGACCACGCGAAAACATCTTTGAAATCTTTTAATAAAGCGACTAAGCGCTCGCATTCCTCCGAAGACAACGTGGACCCGATCTGGACCAGCCGCGGGTCCTCCTCAGTACCAATATTCACGGTAATGATTTCATCCATTAAGGGTTTGACAAACCTCTCCTGCTCTTGTTCAATTAAGCATTGCAAAACCGGAGGAATTTCGTCCTCGTCGTTTTCATCAAAATTTTGAAAGTCTGAGTTAATGCAATAAATCAAGGGCACAGAAAAGTACTCAGAAACCACAGTTACTTGATTCTCATTAAGCACATCCAAATCGTCCGATTCCTCGGTTACAACAGACTCAAATGAGAAAGAAAAAGACGACCTGGACAAAACTGTGGCATCCGGGTTATCATCCCCAGGATTACCAGACTCAGACTCAGTCGAGCTGGAACCTGATTCCGACTCACAAGACTCGGTGGAATCAGATTCCGGCTCACTACCTGACCCGGTGCTGCTGGACAAAAATCCCTCTTCGTATTGCCAAGTGAGAGAGGGTGCGATAGATGCATCCAAAATAGTTGCTGGTAGGCCCGCAGCCGTTTCATCCCCAATCATGGAAACCGAGAAGTTATCCCCCAAGCACTTATGGTCGATCGGAGGATCTGAAAGTAGACATGCCAGTGCTACCCCATTTCAATTTCAGCGCCCTCGGAATCCACTGCCTTACACTGCTCAACCTCAGCTGATGGGTCTGTCTGCTCTTCGGTAACGTCATCCCCAGATAGTTGCAGGTCGAAGAAGATCTCGAAACCTGGCACGCGCTTCTTCTCCGCGTTCAGCCATGGCTTTGGGAAGCCACAAACGGAAAGTCCTCCCCCTCCCGGACGAAGTGTCCGTTTAGGGTACCCTGAATGGGCCTATGCATCAGCTCAAATGGTTTCCCAGCCTACTTTGCTCTGGCTCTTCCAGCCATTTCTTTTCCCTTTCGCATCCAATCCTCTTTGGTGGGCAGATAACCCAAGCCAAAGGTATGAGGGTTGTGTGGCACTTCGGCCAATGCTGCGACGCCCTTCCGGCCGCTCCTTCCCAATCCCATCCCGGGGATGTGTTGTAGCTTGTTCATGAGGTATACAGATTGAGCACTGACGTACACTCCCTCATTAACAGCCATGATATTCTGCACAACCCGAGCCTCAGCCAGAGTAAACCCTGACAAGAACACATCCTCCGTGCCGTGCTCGATTTCCAAGACTGGTGTAGACACTTCTGGCGGTGGATGGATTGACGAATTCCCGAAAACAATGGCCACCCCCTTCCCGTGAGGGTACTTCAACATCTGATGCAAAGTGGAAGAGACTGCCTTCACTTGGTGCAACCACGACCGCCCCAAGAGTAGATTAAAGGTTGCAGGAACGTCCAAGACATGGAATTCAATGTTGTGTTGTCCTGGACCAACCTGGGTCTGAATTTTGACAGTCCCCATCACCTCCCTGCTGGTGTTATCATAGGCTCTGATCACTTGAGTAGTCGGCACGAAGTCCGCGGGCTTTAACCCGATTGCATATGCCGTCCTTGACGGGCATACATTAATGGCGGATCCCGTGTCGACAAGAACCACTGGCACCCACTTGTCTCTACATTTCACGGAGATGTAGAGGGGTTTGTTGTGATTTGCGCTCTCAGGCGGCAGTTCTTTGTCTGAAAAGGTTAACGTCGGGGAACCTCCTCCCGGAAAGACCAGTCCAACTAGCTGCTCTGGTGTGGTATCTATAGAGAGTTTAGCCTTGTCCATAGCAGATAGGACAGCCTGTCTGTGCACTCGTGATGCCATATGCAGTCCCCAGATGGAGATGTCTGCTTGTATCTTTTTTAACTGCTTCAGCACAGCTTCTTCTTCGATCTGCTTCTCCTTCTGTCTCTCAGCTTCCTTATCCTTCCCTGACGCCTCTGGCTGGTCTAGGTGCGGGGGCTTGAAGTACCGCCCACTTCTTGTCATGTGATCAACTTCATCGAGATACCAGGTGTCGTCAGGTTGATTACTCCCCCAATCCTCGTCTGTGTGGGCAAGACCTAAATCATCATCTTCCCACCACATTCCGTTGGCATTCAAAAGGCACCTGTCTGGCTCCGGCATGATTGTACTCGCAGCACTTTCAGCCCACATGCTCACAGCATCTTCTGTCCTTGTGCCCACAGCATTTTCAGTCCCTTCATGGGATTTGGCTTCCCTATTCTCTCAGAATCCTGTTGTTCTACCTGCGCCAGCGCAGTTTGTTGTTCAGCTTTCCCTGTATTCACAATGCTTCTGTCCTGAGCGAAATTCTTTGTATCGGCGCTCTCCGGCAATATACTCTGACTTCCGGCCCTTCCGGCCACAACTGATACCCTCGCTCCTGCCGGGCCCTGTTGGAACTCTACAACATCCGGTTAATCATCCAGCCATCCGGTAGCCTCTGCCGATTCCTCATACTCAAACCAGTTGACTGCCGCATCCCCTGATTCTTGGTCATTGAAGAACTGGAGTGTGGCAAAGTCCTCCTCTACGGCCGTCAAATCATCCGTTCCCTGCTCAACTCTATCCCCTGGATCATGCACAGTTCTGCTCTCTTTGGCAATTCTACACTTGGCTCAGACTGGCTTGCCCACAGAATGTAGTTGCTCGGATCGTAGGCTTCTCCAGCAAAATTCCCAGACTGCTCAAACCCTGACTCAACCATTCCACCCTCCTCTGCAATCTTCCCCGCACCGTCTTCAACAGCCACCACCGTTGGCTCAGGTTGGGTTGTAGAGATGTCCAGCATGCACAGAAAGTCAGTGCAGTCGGGAAGGAGCACCTCTGGCTTAGGTAAATGGGAAGGAGTGATATAGATGCTAGGATCGTAAGACACGACCCCAGTCTGGATAAAGTTGATTCTTTTGGGAGGTGGAGCTTGGTATGTGTAGGAGTGGGTTGGTTATGAACATTAGGTCTCTCTGTGGGGCAGAATCACTTTGTCAATGAGATCTTGAATCTCGTGACGCAACCTGAAACATTGGTCGGTGTCATGACCGGTGTTGCTGGGGTATGCATAGTATTTGGCTGGGTTGTGAGTGGGGGGAAGTGGATTTGGCAACGGCCTCGGCTCTAAGGGTTTTAGATGCCTTTTCTGATTAAGACCCCTAGAGCCTTGGACAAGGGCATGTACAATGGGGTGAAGGTTCTTTGGCCTCTGGGTTGGTATTTAGTGGCCTGTGTATTACTTCCGGATGCACCGGAGAAGGGTGTGGCTGCCATGGGCCTTGGAAGGGGGGGAATGGTGGCGACCATGCTTACCTCCGAAGTTCTTGCAGTTGCAGCGCCACTCGGGCCTGTATTGTTGTTGCGGTAAAGGTTCTCCGGGGTTGCTCCCTGTCTTGGTCAATGAGACCCTGTTTCATTGCATCTTCAATTTGTACCCTCATCTCGTGCAGATCCGAAAAGGTGGGGAAATGGAGTACAATCATTTTTTTGCATCAGTTTTGGCTGGAGATTGTGCACAATCATCCTGATCTGGTCCTTATCGGTGGGCCTTAAAGTCATCATCGATGCCTTCGCCCTCCACCGGGTCACAAAATCCGAGAAACTCTCTTTGGGCTCGTGCCTTGTTGTTTCAAGATCACGGGTTGTAATCTCAATTTGGGTGTTGTAAGAGTATTGCGCAACAAAGGCCTCGGCCATTTCATCCCAACTCCGCTTGACATCATCCTCCAACTTCGCATACCAGATAACGGCCACACTCGACAGGGTCCGGCCGAATAGTGAAAGCTTATGGGGTCTGGTGAGGTCCATTGGCCGTAATATATCTGAGAATAGCCGGAGGTGGACCATGGGGTCACCAATCCGTCGAAGCGATCGATCTGTGGCATTTTGAATCTATCCGGCAGCGTCACAGCCACATCGTATATCCGTCCTCGATATCCGGGATAGCTTTTACCCCTGGGATTTTTGAATAGCTTCTCGAGCTTGCTCAATTTCAGTGCTGTAGGGTCTACTTCGAACTCGAAGGGAGAGTCCGGGTGGTTGGCGGTGTATGTACTTTGGATGATTGAGGTGGAAGCAGGGGCTGAGCCGGCCCTATTGGGATGTCTGTATCCTCCTGAACGGCATGGACATTTGGCAAAATGTTCTGGGGATTTGGCAGGACATTCTGGTAGTTGGTGTCTGCTCGGGTATTGGGACCCCTGGTGGGGGAGGAGCTGGATGTGAGGCTGATGCTCTAGCTTGCTGCTGTAGCCGGGTAATCAGTTCCGCCTGTTGGGCCATAATTGTGGCCTGCTGCTTAGAAAACTCCGCTTGGCGGACGGCGTCCTCCTGCATTTGTTTCATACTCTCTTGGAGTTGGTGCATCATTTCTTCTATTCCGACCATATCCTGCTGATCCTGCTGACTGACTGGTATGTGTATCTCTATGGTAGAAACTGAGACCTCAACCCGACTGTTCACTGCTAGGGTAGACCACTGCTCTGGTAACCTCTGCTCAGATACACTGCGCCTTCTCGGCCTTTTCTGACAACCGGGGGTAGAGAATGGAACACTGGCTGTCCGTCAACTAGATCCTCAGATCGATTGAGCCGACGACCTCTTGTCCAAAGTGCTTGGGGAAATATCTGCTGGGTCGGAAGCAATTGTGCTAAAACTGTTCCTAGGAAAAAGATAAATAAGCAATAAGGAATATAATAACCAGATAAACGAACAACATAACAGTTTAAAATAAATACACAACACACAGCTGGGGCATAACAACACACGGTCGATAAGCTGAATACACACTATCCTCAAACGCTGATCACTATCCCTGAATTACTGTCCCCCAAGACTGAATCTGATACCCGCAGATAACTAATTCTCAAACACTGACTGATGCCCGCAAGCCTGATGCCCAAACTCATAAACTGATACATGCATTTCCCTGTAGAGACGCACTCTAACAGCATATAACAGATAAGTGAGAGCCAAAACACCCCTATGTTGGGGTAGGGTTTCCCTATCCTATTTTGTCAGGAGTTAGGGTTTCACTACGCACGCAGCGGTTTCAAACAACCTATATCGGGTAAGCAACCTGTCCTAGTTGGAATGGTCACTATGGATTCCGAATATGCACTAGGTCGAATGGTCAAAAGGGTTGCCCCGGTAAAACCGGGTTTGTGTTCCCATACTGGCAGAGCCCGTAACCGGTAAGCCTTATGGCACGCAGCCTCTGGCAAACCGCTCAGGAATAGCAGATGGCAAACACGGTGTCTTAGGCGGCACCAATGCAAATGCAATGCAAAGAAACACACAAGTGTAGTCAAAACCAGATATCATGGGTTTGAGTCAAGTTCTCTAAATCCCCAACAGCGTCGCCAGAAACTGTAGACGTCCCCGAACGCCCCGGAAGGGATGAGTCCCGTTCTGTTCATTTTGGGCTCACTACAGTTCAAGGACTCAATGTCACGGTTCTTAATCTGAACCAAAGAGTCCAAATCCGGCAAATCGTTTTGAGAAAACAGATTTTTAGAAAAGAAGTGCCAAACATGGACTGCTTTGCTAGATACAGAGTCGCCACCTAAATATTTTATTTTGGGAAATTTAGGAAACCCTGACTCGTTGCCTAAGGCCATGTGTCCGTCATCACCAAAGTTGCCTCGGCTCGGAACTTGGGTACGATTGGGAAGGTCACTTCGTGAGCACCCTCGCTCGCCGATCAAAGATCGGCCTCTACTAACCATGATATCTAGTTTTGAAAACATTATGCGTCTTATTCCGGTTATAGCCTAGATTTACTATGTGATGCGCACAGCGTACAAGTATAGACCGGGTCACCTGAATTGGAACAAAACATTTCATGTTTATTTTTGAAAGATGGTTTGCTACTCGCAAGTAGGCTCAAAATGCGGATTTTGCCACCCTCGGGTGGGCTTAGAAAAAATGGTTTTGCCATTATCTAGTGGGCTTAAAACTCACGGTCGATGCATTGTTCCAATCCAAATAACCCAACCTTCACC
This sequence comes from Camellia japonica, assembly GCA_030407325.1. NCBI lineage: Eukaryota > Viridiplantae > Streptophyta > Magnoliopsida > Ericales > Theaceae > Camellia > Camellia japonica. Next base: position 97,779,206 of record JAPPVO010000029.1, read on the forward strand.
CACAGGCATTCAGGTAGTTATATCACATAAGCAAATAGCCTAATGGTAAGCATGCTATCATGGCAGTCACTCACACACATGCAAGGATGCTAAAGCGTAAAAACTTACCGAGTACTCCAAGCCAAAACAGAAACTATGTTAGAAATCCATGCATGATCCTAACTATACAAAAATGCCTAATGCGACACATGCAAAATGCACTAAGACAGGCTCGGCTATTCAAACATGGCATATGGAATGCTACAACTAACATGTATTCAACTTAGAATTGAAATACAAATGCAGTTAGTATGATGCGCCGAGCCCGGTGCATGCAAAACAGATGAATGAATGCAAACATGCTATCATATTGTATGCTAATTGAAACATGCCCTACTCTAACCATCATAAGCTGGTAAATAAAAGGAAGAAAGACGTGGGGTTGGAAGACATACATCACACACACGCACACTTATTACAACATTGCCCTCGCTCGGAGGGTCCGAATAAATAATATACAGTCCCAAATGAATAATTTACAGTCCGAATAAATACAAAATCCTAATTAATTTACAAATTAATCTAGGAAAGTGTGGGGAAGTGGTTTTGGAAATACTCTTCAGATCCTGGGAGACGCTTTTGATCCTCAGCTAGTCACCTGCAAGGACAAACACTCTGGTCGGGGGTGCCGGGGTTAGCACTCCGACGGGCAAGTCAGTTCTTATACTCAAGAAAGCTTGTTTACTAAGTTTAGTGAAGTGATTCTTACATACCTTTCTAAATCTGAAGCTCTTGTATTTATACTTATTCTCTGGACCTCGGGTCCAGAGTCCACTTTTTACTTATTATCCTTTTGTTTATTCCAACATACATCTCCCCGTCTATTCGGCGATCTCAATGTATTCGGTATCTTAGTTGATTAGTACGGAGCCGAACAGTCTCTGACTTCTGAGATACATCCCTTCCAACTGTTCTATTTATTCAGCTCCCACAATTGCCCCCAAGCATTCTCCCAACGTCTGTTGGCTGGAGTGCTTGGTTCCGAATTTTGAATACCCAACCAAAATTTTGGTGATTGGGCCCATAAAGCATACGTCTAAGTACACCCCTTTTGGTTGTCGTACCGACTTCCCGCCTCTTCGTACATACCTATTCATTGCGTTTTAAAGATTGGCGTCCCTTCGGATTCGCATCCCATGATACTGGTCGCTGGGTTGCCTTTTGGATCGTTCTTGCAATTTTGTCTCCTCCAATATCTTCTTCACCCTCTGTAAGTTTTCCACTTCTTTGCTTCGAGAACTATTCCCATTTTATTCTTTGGCATATCTGTGTCAACTGTAGAGTATGGCGAAACATTTGAAAGACCTCCTCTCATCAGATCGAATTGCTGGTTTTAGACGCCATTTCTCTATTCCTGATGACGTCCGTCTGTCACTTTTGGCAGACGGCACCCTTGACATGGAGAGGGAGGACGAAACCACAATCGTCTTTCCTCTCTTGTCAATCGCAGAGGGTGGAGTCCGCTTCCCTCTACACCCATTTCTAAGGGCTGTGCTTCGCCATTGGGATTTAATCCCTTCTCAACCTAACGTGAATTTCTTTAGAATTATAATGGGGATTGTAGCGTTGAATCGTCGCCTTGGAATTAACCTTGGCATTCCGGCTATCCGGCACTGCTATGCCTTGGCTAAGTCCTCCGGTCGGCAAGGGCGTTATTTCCTTAGAGCTAAGGACACCGACCATCAGCTAATCACCATGCTTTCCAGCTCTGGGAAACGAGTTGATGATGTTATGGTCGTTGTCCAGGGTAACTGGGAATTTGGCGAAGGGGAGGATCGTGTTGACCCTATTCCTAGACGGAGGGGCGAGCCAGGTCGCCGAGTATCTCCTTGTTTTTGTCATGTGTTCATTTTTATTGTAAAACCTATTCCATTGAAATCTTACGGCTTCGTCTCGTGCAGGGAGGGGTTTGAAAAAGGTACTATCTTCAACCCACGACGCCGTTCTTTCAGATATTAGGGTTGCTCTCAGGTATTTCGGCCGTCGAAGTCTTCAGAAACAGGGGAGGGCGGCTCACATTCTGCTTTGTTACGAGCCGACATACACAACCTTCTCGGCGGCGGAAAACATACCGATTCCGAAGGGTGAAGATTCCCTTATTGCTCTTATTCTGTCTGACTTCAAAAACTTGAGGCAGGTAGGCTTTGAAGGGTCCGATTCGGAGCGAAATGAGGTAGCTGATATCGCCGAATCAGATCAATCCGAGACCGAGTCTGAGGTATTGGATTCCGCCGATCCTCCATTTACATCGGGACCAGGGAATCTTCCTTCTGCCGACGTTTTTCAACGCTTAGAGGATCTTCCCGTCATAGACTCCGCGGATATGGCCGGATTGAGTCTGACAAAGCTTGCCAAAAAGGCGAATGCGGAGAGGTTAGCCGCACGGCGAAGAGCGGAGGGCCTTTCGTCTGAAATACCGCCCGCCACCGAATCTCGACTTTCCCTCCCTGTTGCCGAATCAGAGTCCTTGGGGGTTGTAGAGGAGACGGAAAAAGGTCAGAATGCCGAATCTCCGTTGGTCGGGAAGTCGGCCAAAAAGTTGAGGAAAAGGCAGAGAAACGCTCTGTTGACCTTAAGGCCGGTTCAGACGAACAAGGTGGTAAGCGTCCTCGATTGGAGGGATCTAATGAGGTTGTTCCTTTTGTCATTCGTCCAATGGTAAAGGACATGCCGGTTCCCTCTAACGCTTCGGCGCTTAAAGATCCAGAAGTCGCATTCGGTGTGGCTACGTCCGTGTCGTTGCCGTCTGATATGGAGGCTTTCCGGGTGGAACCAGATCTGAATGCGACAGCACTAGCCGCGCAATCGGCACTTCTGGTACGTATTCTGACTTTTCTTCACTTTATCCAAGTACTGTGGAGGTTATGTTTTTGGGTTCTTCCTTTGCAGACCGTCGGAAGGATAGCCGACATGGGACGTCGGCATCTCGACGCCGTCAAACAGATTGACCGCTTACGAAAGCAAGTAGAGGGCCAGAGGAAGAGGGCCGAGGATGCAGTTTTGAGAGCGAACAAGGAAGCTTCTCGGGCCGAGGCCGAGGTAGAAAAGGCTCGCATTGCAGATCAATCCCGAGCGGACGCCGAGAAGAAGGCGGACGCGAGCGAAGCGGCGCTGAGATTGTCCCAGAAGGCGGTTGCCAGCCTGCTGATGGCTCAGAGGCGGTGCCAGCCTGAGGCTGAGTTGGCTGACATGAAGGCGGCTGCTTCCAAAGTATTCGAAGCCGGGAAAGATGCTGGGCTCGCCGAATATGTGGACCAGGTCCCGCGGTTCGAAAACAGGGGGTTTAAGCATGGCTGGCACAAAGCCCTTGCTGCAGCTGGAGTTTCACTGACTATGCTAGTGCCGTTTGAGCAAGTGGATGTCGAGCCGTTGGAGACTGATTCCGAAGGCTGAGCTGGGCAATTGACTGTTAGGATTTCGCAAATGTATTAGGATTTCACAAATGTATTGTTACAATTGTTTTGTCAGACATTTTTGTGCGGGCTTATAGCTTATTTATTTTGCATATATAAAATGTCATGAGTTGTGCTCAATTTTGCTGATGAAGAATGATATTACTTAATTTTGAGCCCGGACGATCGGACTAAGGAATCTGCCCTTGCCTTAGCCAGGGCGCGGGCTCGCGAAGCCGAATGAGCCGATGGCTTTGAATCGTGGGCTGGCTCAGGCATAATTTACTCGGCGTTATCGTTTGAAAAGATAGCCGGCTAGATTAATGAATCTGCCCTTGCCTTAGCCAGGGCGCGAGCGAGGAACCGAATGAGCCGATGGCTCTGAATCGAGGGCTGGCTGAGGCATAAATTACTCGGCGTTATCATTTGAAAATATATCCAGCTAGATCAATGAATCTGCCCTTGCCTTAGCCAGGGCGCGAGCGAGGAACCGAATGAGCCGATGGCTCTGAATCGAGGGCTGGCTGAGGCATAAATTACTCGGCGTTATCATTTGAAAAGATAGCCGGCTAGGTTAATGAATCTAGTCCTTGCCCCAGCGATATCGGCGATAGCGCTTGAAATATAGCCGAATAGATTAATGAATCTGCCCTTGCCTTAGCCAGGGCGCGAGCCTGAGGAATCGAATGAACCGATGGCTCTGAAGCGAGGGCTGGCTGAGGGGCATACGACGTTTGGCGCTCAGTCTTTCTGACGCTTTCCCGGGGGAGCTGCATGTACCCCAGAATAAATGGGCGAGTTCATGCCAACAACTTGACTCATTTCTTATTCAGGCTTGATCCAAACCTGGCAGGGGCCAACATTGGCTAGGTTTAGAGGTCAAAATGAATCACAGAAGCGAGCCTATTCACACGGGAAGAAGAGCATCCATGGATCGGGAAAAAGAGCGGCCCCCTAGTCGTCGAAGCAGATCACCCCGAAAGGACGGACAACGGGGAGATTCCCCGCGCCCACGACCCTTCGTTGAGCCTGACGCGGCGCCACGACCGTTGAGTTTTGCGGTTCTCGTGAAGAATAGACCAATGACGGAGGCGGATTCTATAATTAAAGACCCAGATGTGGCAGTCGAGTTCGCTCGGCAGATTTTTCCGCCGGAGGTCCAACAGTCGATGGTCGGACGTCGAGATTTCGAAGTATTTCGGGATGGCATACATGGGGCTGTCAAGGGACTGTATAGCGCTTATGAAGTCGGGATGCGTCTGCGCGAAGCCCGACGCGAGAGTGAGAAAAACAACGAAAGGAATCGTAGTCTGGAGGCTCGCGCGAAAAAGGCTGAGAGTGAGCTTCGGGAGCTGAAGAGTGTTCGAGCGGCCGAGTCGGTGGTGGACAGCCAAGCGAAAAGCATGGGGGAGAGGGCGAACCGAGAGGCCTCGGGTTATGAGAGCGGATATCAGGACGGCTTGAAGGCCGGGATCAAGAAGACCAAAACAGACCTAGCTGAGGAAGTCTGCCGATGCGAAAATCGTGGTTTCAAGCATGGCTGGATCAAGGCCCTTCAAACCGTGGAAGCTCTTGGGTCCGTGGGCATAAATTCGGCTTCGCCCCTATATCATCGGCATTACCTTCCGTATCCCGAGTTCGAAATTGAGAAAAGCGACGACGAAGACGCCGACTTAGTGGGCCATAATGTTGAATAAATAGAATTACTTTATCAAATGCTTGAAATGTTTGGCGGCTTTTGAATAAATAGAATTTCTTTATTAGCAGCTTTTGAAATGTTTTGCGCGTAATTAAACGCCCTATCTCAATTTATTGTCAGCTTTTGTATTGCGTGTAAACGTTCGAACATGCATCGATCGGCTCCAATTAGGAATCATGTAGTTGGTCAGTTAAATCGTGATCCCCACGAAGGGTGCTCCGAATCCGGAGACTTATTCGGCCAATCGTGGAATCCACGAAGGGCGCTCCGAATCCGGAGACTTATTCGGCCCTTAGATGTCATGCACCCAAAGGGGCTCCGAATCCGGAGACTTGTTTGGCCAATCGTGGTATCCACGAAGGGCGCTCCGAATCCGGAGATTTATTCGGCCCTTAGATGTCATGCACCCAAAGGGGCTCCGAATCCGGAGACTTGTTTGGCCAATCGTGGTATCCACGAAGGGCGCTCCGAATCCGGAGACTTGTTTGGCCAATCGTGGTATCCACGAAGGGCGCTCCGAATCCGGAGACTTATTCGGCCAATCGTGGTATCCACGAAGGGCGCTCCGAATCCGGAGACTTATTCGGCCCTTAGATGTCATGCACCCAAAGGGGCTCCGAATCCGGAGACTTGTTTGGCCAATCGTGGTATCCACGAAGGGCGCTCCGAATCCGGAGACTTGTTTGGCCAATCGTGGTATCCACGAAGGGCGCTCCGAATCCGGAGACTTATTCGGCCAATCGTGGTATCCACGAAGGGCGCTCCGAATCCGGAGACTTATTCGGCCCTTAGATGTCATGCACCCAAAGGGGCTCCGAATCCGGAGACTTGTTTGGCCAATCGTGGTATCCACGAAGGGCGCTCCGAATCCGGAGACTTATTCGGCCTTAGATGTGCACCCAAAGGGGCTCCGAATCCGGAGACTTGTTCGGCCAATCGTGGTATCCACGAAGGGCGCTCCGAATCCGGAGACTTGTTTGGCCAATCGTGGTATCCACGAAGGGCGCTCCGAATCCGGAGACTTATTCGGCCAATCGTGGTATCCACGAAGGGCGCTCCGAATCCGGAGACTTATTCGGCCAATCGTGGTATCCACGAAGGGCGCTCCGAATCCGGAGACTTATTCGGCCCTTAGATGTCATGCACCCAAAGGGGCTCCGAATCCGGAGACTTGTTTGGCCAATCGTGGTATCCACGAAGGGCGCTCCGAATCCGGAGACTTATTCGGCCATCAAGAAGCGTATGAGCTGAGGCATAAAAACGAGAAACTTTTGCATTACAGCAGAGTATGTACAAGTACCAAGCCCACAAATCGGGTCATTGGTAAAATTTTCGTAGATGCGTTGAATTCCAAGGCCGTGGCAGGCTTCTTCCTGACATGTCCGAGAGCCGATATGCCCCTGTTCCTGCAATGGAGTCTACTTGATAGGGGCCGTCCCAGTTCGGACCCAGCTTTCCGTCGGCCGGTCTCCGGTCGGCTGGAAGTACTTTCTTCAGGACCAGCTCTCCTGGAGTGTAACGGCGCAACTGAACTCGTTGATTGTACGACTTAGCGAGCTGCTGCTGATACCGTGCCATGGAGGCCAGGGCGCGGTCTCTTCGTTCCTCGATTAGATCCAGGTCCAGGGCGAGCATCATGTCATTTCGGCCCGTATCAAAGGCTTGCGATTTCAAAGTCGGGAGGCCGATTTCCAGGGGTAAGATTGCTTGGGTTCCGAAGCATAGAGCGAACGGCGTTTCTCCGGTGGACCTCCTCGGCGTTGTGCGATGCGCCCACAATACACTCGGCAATTCTTCGACCCATTTGCCTTTAGCTCTTTCCAGCCTCTTTTTGATGCCGTCCAAGATGGTTTTGTTAGAGGCTTCGGCTTGACCGTTACTCTGGGGGTACGCGGGCGTAGAGAAGTAAGGCACGATACCGTATTTGCTGCACAGTTCTCGGTATACGCCACAATCGAACTGGGTGCCATTGTCTGAGATGAGAGCTCTTGGAATGCCGAATCGCGTAATGATGTTTCTCCATACAAATCGCTTTATGTCGGCATCTCGTATATGTGTTAGAGCCTCCGCTTCGACCCATTTTGTAAAGTAATCTGTTGCTACGATTAAGAATCGCTTGTTTCCTGGGGCCCTTGGCAACGGTCCTACGATATCAAGCCCCCATTGAGCAAACGGCCAGGGACTGGTGATAGAGTTCAACCCTTCGGCGGGCAAATGGGTTAGTGGGGAGAACTTTTGGCATTGTTCGCATCTTTTAACATAATTTTCTGCGTCGGCTCTCATTGTCGGCCAATAATACCCCTGTGTTATAGCTCGATGGGCCAGGGAGCGTCCGCCAGAGTGGGCACCACAACTGCCCTCATGTATCTCAGTTAGAAGCTCCTCCACTTTATCCGGGTGTACGCATTCCAAATAGGGACCGGAGAGGGACTTTTTATAAAGCCCTCCTTGTGGATCCAGATAGTATCGCAGGGCCTTATTGCGTAGCTTGTGTGCTTCTTTTTTGTCCTCTGGGAGTTGTTCAGAAGAGAGGAATCCGGCAATGGGGTCCATCCAGCTTGATGCGGATTCTATAACGTTGACGTGGGTTTCCTCCGAAGGGCCAATACTCGGCTCCGGGATGAAACCTACTTCAATGGTCCGTTTGAGCTCAGAATTGATGGCGGAGGCTAGGCATGCCAGGGCATCTGCGTGTGTGTTCTGATCACGTGTTATTTGGTTCAGTTCGTGATGGTCAAACTTCGTTAGCAAAGAGTTGGCCGTTTTCATATAGGCCGCCATACGGTCGTTTTTTGCAGCGTACTCCCCCTTTAGCTGGTTGATGACCAATTTTGAGTCACAAAACACTAGCAAACGCCGAGCGCCGAGAATATGTGCATTTCGTAGACCGGCTAAGAGGGCTTCATACTCGGCCTCGTTATTTGATGCTTCGAAGCCAAGCTTGACGGCCTGCTCTATTACTGCGCCGTCGGGAGACATGATTACTACGCCGGCGCCGCAGCCCCGTTGGTTAGACGATCCATCACAGTATAGCTGCCAAATATCCCCGACATAAATTCTCCAGTTCGGCTTTGATCGAACTTCAGCCTTTGGAAGAACGTCGGCAGGTTTAAGGTCGGAAAGCCCGCCTGTGAATTCGGCAACAAAGTCGGCCAGCACCTGTCCCTTGATTGCGGTTTTGGGTAAAAACTGAATGTCATATTGGCCGAGTTCAAGAGCCCATTTTGAAACACGTCCTGATGCTTCTGCACTCCGTAGTACTGATCGGAGGGGATAATCTGTTATCACCCCAATGCTATGCCCCTGGAAGTAATGCATCAGTTTTCTTGCTGCCATGACCAAGGCTAGGATGAGTTTTTCCAGCGGAAGATAACGTGTCTCGGCATCGACCATTGCCTTGCTCACATAATACACTGGCCGTTGCTGCCCTTCCTCTTCTTTTAATAGTACGGCGCTGACGGCCCTATCGGAGACTGCCAGATACAGAATGAGGGGGTCACCGGCAGCTGGTGTTGTCAAGAGAGGTACTGACCGGAGGTAAGTCTTGAGCCCGGTGAAAGCTGCTTCGCACTCGGCGGACCATTCAAAAGCTTTGCCTTGACGTAGCGTCTGGAAGAATTGTCTGCAGCGGTCTGTTGACCGACTGATGAATCTATTGAGTGCAGCGGCCATCCCCATCAACTTTTGGACTTCTTTCACTGATCGGGGGGAACCGAGTTCCAAGATTGCTGTGACTTGCCTCGGGTTGGCTTCGATTCCACGGTGGTTGACGATATAACCCAGGAATTTGCCGGAGCCGATTCCAAACGCGCACTTGGAGGCGTTCAGTTTCATTCTGTATTTGCGCAAGATGCCGAATGTCTTCTCTAGATCGGCTATGTGATCCTGTTCTTCTTTGGACTTGACCACCATATCGTCGATGTAGACTTCCATAGTGTGGCCGAGTTGTTCTTTGAACATAGCGGTGACCAGTCTTTGGTAAGTTGCCCCTGCATTCTTCAGCCCAAAAGGCATAACTTTGTAGCAGTAGGTTCCTCTTGGGGTGAGGAATGCAGTTTTGTCCTGGTCATCGGATGCATGGCGATCTGATGGTAGCCTCTGTAAGCATCGAGGAAACTCATGCGTTGGTGGCGCGCCGTTGCATCGACGAGTTGGTCGATTCTAGGTAAGGGAAAGCAGTCCTTGGGGCAAACTTTGTTCAGATTCGTGAAGTCGACGCACACTCGCCAAGTTCCATTTTTTTGCTTCACCACCACTGTGTTGGAGAGCCACGTGGGGTAGGTGACTTCTCTAATTGCCCCGGCGTCAAGCAGTCTGTCGACTTCTTCTATGACGGCAGCAGTGTGCTCTGCGGCAGACCGATGGCCTTTCTGAATGATGGGCTTGCATGTGGGGTCGACGTTCAGGTGGTGCTGTGAAACTGATGGGTCTATACCCGGCATCTCGTACGGAGTCCACGCAAAGACGTCGAGGTTGGCGAGTAGAAAGGAGATCAGCTGCTGTCTATCGGCTTGGTTTAAAGAGGTGCCGATCATGAAGAACTTTTCGGGCTTCCATCGATGTCAACTCGGTCTAAACCTTCTGTGGCCTTTTCGCTTGGCTGCCGCCCGACGTCATCCAGGATTTCCCGATTGGGTACCTCAATGGAGTTTACCTGCAATTCCTTTGGCATTTTGGCGGCCAGGAGGTAACATGCTTGTGCCGATTTTTGGGAGCCGCGGATCTGCTCAATGCCGTGTTCTGTTGGGAAACGTAACAATTGATGGTAGGTGCTTGGGACGGCCTGTAAGGTATGCAACCACGATCGCCCCATGATGAGATTGTACGGCGATGGCAGCCGGACGACCAGGAATTCTACATCCACCGTTCTGGAACCCGCTCGAACGGGTAGGTTGATCTTTCCCAGTGGGTATTCGGGGTTGGCATTGAAGCCGAATAGTGGATAAGGGGCCGGAGTCAGGTCCGATTCGGTGAACCCGAGTTTGATGAAGGTTTTATAATACATGACCTCCGAAGTGCTGCCCTGGTCTATAAGAACGCGTTCGACGGTGAACCGGTTTACGCGTAGCGCGACAACCAATGGATCGATGTGAGGAAGTGTTACGCCGATCAAATCAAAGTCGTCGAAGGTGATGCTTGGCGATTCTCGGGGTCGCTTTGCTGGCGTGAGTTGCTGCTGAGGGCCTGGGAGGGACTGGATTGCATGTACGGCCGGGGCTTTCGGTAGGCTGTATATCATATGGATGTTATCATGCGGAACACTTCGCTGGAGACGTTCGTCTTTTGTCAACTCCTCAAAGTAATCGGCTGAAGCACAACGAGCGTCGGTGTTTTGCTGTCGGGCCCGAGACCGTAGATCGCCTGCCCTTGGGGGTCGCTCAGAAACCTGGCGCACTATTTGTTTGGACTTTGCTATTTCCAAGGCCAGATCGCGGCGAAGGCGCTCGTTCTCAGTGATGGTGTTGTCTAAACTGTGTTTGGTCTTTTTGGCTCGTTCCATGATGGCTAGCATCGTCTCCTGTGCTGAAGTCGTTTGTGAATCGACATTCAAGGCACGTCTTGCAGCGATGCTTTCCTTCTCGAGCATATTTGCCGGAGTGAGGTCGACTCTCTGTGTGATCGCGTCGGTGGCTATCGGAGAATCTTGAGTCACGTCTTCCATGGATGTACTTGAGTATTCCCACAGACGGCGCCAATTGTGGGGAAGTGGTTTTGGAAATACTCTTCAGATCCTGGGAGACGCTCTTGATCCTCAGCTAGTCACCTGCAAGGACAAACACTCCGGTCGGGGGTGCCGGGGTTAGCACTCCGACGGGCAAGTCAGTTCTTATACTCAAGAAAGCTTGTTTACTAAGTTTAGTGAAGTGATTCTTACATACCTTTCTAAATCTGAAGCTCTTGTATTTATACTCATTCTCTGGACCTCGGGTCCAGAGCCCACTTTTTACTTATTATCCTTTTGTTTATTCCAACATACATCTCCCCGTCTATTCGGCGATCTCAATGTATTCGGTATCTTAGTTGATTAGTACGGAGCCGAACAGTCTCTGACTTCTGAGATACATCCCTTCCAACTCTTCTATTTATTCGGCTCCCACAGAAAGCATTAAATTAGCATGCAAGCTAGGGACTGCCTCGACTCTGCTCTGGATGATGAATGATGCATGCATAGGGGAAGATGATCCCAAAAAGAGAATAGACCTTAATCAAACATGAATATGATGTCAAAAAAAGACTTTTTTTAGTTTAGGTCGAGGTCCAAAAAGGCTCACAAATAGGGCTAATATATCATGCAAAAACAACCCTAAAAGAGAGAATGAACAAACAGGGCAGCAAATGACCTCAAACAAAGAATAACCCTTCAACAAAGTTGAAGAGGGGCTCAAAAAAAGATACCTTGCAGTTTATGGCAAGTCTCAAATATGCTCACAAGTAAGGCTACAATACGATGCAAAAATGGCCCTAAAAGAGAGATAGTGAGTAAGAGGTAGTAGCTGCCCTCAAACAGTGAATAGACCTTCAACAAAGTCGAAGAGGGGCTCAAAATAAAGCACTTTACAGTTTGGCTCGAAGCCCAGAAATGCTTATAAACAGGGCTAATATATCATGCAAGAAATAGGCCTAAAAGCGAGATAAAGGGAAAGGGGCAACAAATGGCCTCAAACAGAGAAAGTTCCTTGATCAAACATGAAGATGAGCTCAAAATAAGACTATTTCCAGTTCGGGTCGGAGCCCAAAAATGTAAGAAAATATGGCTTATAGATGAAGCAAGAAAAGACTAGAAAAGGAGAAAAGAGGACTCACCCTTGAAGAGCAGCAAACCAGCAGCTTTTGGACCAAATTTCTGAGCTTCCAACCTTTGCAAATGACTTCCAAAGGGCTGGAATGGATGATGGTGGTGTGGTGCAATGGGTTATAGGGTAAAAATGGCCAAGAAACTAGGGTTTTGGAGCTTGGATGAGAGAGAAATGGAAGTTGTATGTATAATGCTCTAACCAAATTTTCTAACCCTTAGTAATGGAGGGGAGAGGCTGGTTATATAGAGGGAGAGGGGTGGAGAAATGGGGGGGGGGGAAAACAAATTCAAATTTCCCCCCCAAAAGGGCAGATCCCCGGGCAGGGGTTTGGGTCAAAACAGCTGGCACAGCTGTAAGGAACCAGGAGAGAGAAATTTGGCCGGCCAGGTTCAGGAGGTTTAGGTGGCCGGCCGGCCAGGGTCAAAAGGGTCAACCAAGATTAGTGGCCGGTCACCCCAAAAAGGTGGCCTCCCATGTGTGCACAACACAGCTGTGTGGTCAAAACCCAGAAAAAGTGATCCAGGAGAGAGAAAAATCAACTTTTTAGAGGGGTTCAAAAGGGTCAGGAAGAGTTGATGGCCGGCCTATCCATATTGGTGGCCTCCCAGGTGTGTACAACACAATGGTGTGGTGGAAAGTCAGAAAAAGTGGCCCGGGAATGGAAAAAGTCAGCTTTCTAGTGAAGAAAACGGGCGATGAAGAGCGATGAAGGAATAAAGCTGGTCTACAGAACAATTGCTGGCCTCTCACCCTTCTACGACCTTCCTAACAATGAAAATAAGGTCTCCGCCAAAAATGAACCCAAACCGATGCAAAACGAAGGTTCGGGGGCCAAAACGCGCGGCCTGGGGCCCCGAAAATTGACTGTTAAGCACCGGAGGTGGCGTTCGACCACGAAGTTGGTCTCTAGAGCCACAGTGTTCCTCAAAAGGGAGTAAATAAGGTGTATGCCAAAAATCGGAGCAAACGGAGGTGGTTAAGCAGTCCCGAACCGAGGCACACGGTCGACGGCTCCGAAAAATCAAGAACCGGGCTCCAAACGGGAAAAATGGCCTACGACCACGAAACGTAGCCTACGGCCACTGAGAGATGGTCTACCAGACCTCTCCCTCCCTTTGGGAAGAGAAAACAGAGGAAACGGGACCCGGTTCGCAAACCGAGGCAAAGCACAAAAGAGTTTGGAAATCCGGAGGCAAGGCTCGCAGCCGTGACTCCGCAACCTCAGAACGAGCACAATATGCAACATCACCGAGTGCTCAATTGGTGACGTCTGAGTCTTAAGGTCGGTCAAAAATGGGGTGTCTACAGGAGCCCAGAGCTAAGAGGCCGATTAAGAAGGAAAAATTGTCGAGATTTGCGCCGGCAAAACAAGTAATATCATGTAGAAAACAGGCACTCTAGGTGGTTAGATAAGAAATACAAAGAGCTGACCGATCCGATCAGTAAGATTCTGCCAAAAATCCAATATTTGGCTTTCTTCAAATGGCCAACCAAGATGGCTGGGCCCCATGATATGAGATGACGAGACCTGAAATGCGATTATCAAAAGGACCATGGGCACACGACTGATAAATGTTACGCCTTGAGGGATCTTGTGGAGGACCTAGTCCGAAGTGGTCAGCTAACTGAATACCTTCCAAAAAAAAGCTGACCCACTAGGTGTACTAGCTGCACGTCCTAATTCGTCTCACTCAAGGTGATCCACGTGATATATAGCTTACCCCCCGCCAAATAGGGTGAATACGATCCAGTCGCAACGATCTTCCCAACTCAATTTCGAGCCCAGTATATCATTCAAATGGTAGCGATTGTCAAATAAAATTAGCTTCTTTGATGCCGATCTTAAAGGGGTCACTCTGCCTCATGACAACGCCCTCGTGATCGAGTTGCAAATACATAAGTTCACTGTTGGGTGTATCCTGGTTCATCAAAGGAGCACCTCTAAGATAACATACTATAAAATGTTTCTTAAACTCATCGTTAAGGATGCGGATCTCATGCCTACCGAATACCCCCTTTTGGTTTCAATGCCAACTCGGAATATCCCTTAGAAAAGATCGTGTTACCGGTGCGGGCAGGCACCAAGACACTAGAGGTTAAATTCCTAGTTGTCAAGCTCCCATCACCTTATAATATAATCATGGGCCAAACATGGCTTCACGCAATGCAGGTCATACCGAGTACTTACCACCAGCTCCTTCGATATCCAACTCAATTTGGCATCAAGCAAATCTGCAGTTCACAGAAATCGGCAAAGGATTGTTATCTAATTGCCGTTGAGAAGAGGCCAAGGGAATTGGAGTTAAATTCAATTGAAGTTTTGAATAGAGAGTGTTTGAAGGAGTTGGAAAACTTCTGGCTGAGAAAGTAACAGAGGATCTGGACTGAGTGCAAATCAATGATGACCTTGAAAAATTCTTTAGTCGGAATGAGTCTTGATGCCGCTAAGTGACAAGAGTTGGTTTTCTTCTTCCTCAACAATATCGATGTTTTCGCTTAGTCACCCTATGACATGCCAGGGTTAGACCCCGACATAACTATGCATAGCTTGAATGTCGATCCCAAATTTAAGCATGTCGTTTAACGAAGCCATCGTTCAGCTGTCGATCATGCCGTTGCCGTAATTGATGAAGTTGACAAACTATTGGACGTCGAGGCAATTCGTGAAGTTACATACGACAAGTGGTTATCCAACATTATCGTGGTAAATAAGAAGACAGGGTCATAGAGTGTCTGCTTAGACTTTACGGATCTGAACAAGGCCTGCCCTAAGGATTATTTTTCCTTGCCTAGAATTGATCACCTGGTAGATGCAACTGCCCTGCATCAGCGTATGAGCTTCTTAGATGCTTACAGGGGTTATCACCAAATTGCCAAGAATCTAGCCAACCAAGACAAAACGGCATTCCTCACCCTAAAGGGAACATATTGCTACAAGGTCATGCCTTTTGGACTGAAAAACTGTTGGGGCAACGTATTAGAGATTAGTCGTTGCCATATTCAAAGATCAAATCAGAAAAACCATGGAAGTTTACATCGATGATATGGTGGTGAAATCCAAGGAAAAGAAGGCACACTTAGCTGATCTTGCTACCACTTTCGATATTCTCCGGAAATACAGAATGAAGCTCAACACCTCAAAATGTGCATTCAACATCGGGTCCGGCAAATTCCTCGGCTATATTGTCAATCATCGCGGAATCGAAGCTAACCTGAAACAAATTAAGGCCATCTTGGAGCTTGGCTCACTGGGTTCGGTCAAAGAAGTTCAGAAGCTAATGGGAATGGCTAAAACATTGAACAAATTTATTAATCGATCCTCAGATTGATATAGACCATTCTTTCAAACACTTCGGCAGGGCAAACTATTTAAATGGACTCCAGAATGTCAAATCTCTTTAAAAGGGTTGAAAGCATATCTTAGTTCCATCTTGTTTTTGGCTACCCTTACGCCAGGCGACGTGCTTATCTTATATCTGGTAGTGTTTGATCGGGCAATAAGCGTCGTCTGTCTTAAGGAGGAATTCGACGAGCAAAAGCCCATTTTCTATGTTAGCAAGGCGATGGTGGACACCGAAACCTGATATGTACCCCTAAAAAAGTTAATCCTAGCCCTCAAAGTGGCCGCTAGAAAACTGATGCATTATTTTCAAGCACATACCATTAAAGTTCTAACAGATCACCTCCTCCGTTTAGTCCTCCGCAAAGTAGAATCATTGGGGTGAGTTTCCAAATGGGTGTTGGAACTTGGTCAATACGACCTCCAGTTTTCACCAAGAACGGCTATTAAGGGACAGGTCCTAGCTGATTTTGTTGCCGAGTTCACAACAGCACAAGTTAAGCTAAATCAAGACCAGCTAGCTTCCTAGTCACAGCCAGAATGAAGAATGTATGTTGGCAACATCTGGCAGTTGTATTGCGATGGGTCATCCAACCAGCGTGGTAGTGGAGTAAGGGTAGTTATTATGACCTCCGAAGGAGCAGTGGTAGAGTAATCGATTAAACTTGGATTCGAAGCCTCAAATAACAAGGTCGAATACAAAGCCCTACTAGTCGACCTTAAAAACTCGCTTCAAATGGGAGCTAAACGACTGCAAGTCTTTTGGGACTCGAAATTGGTCATAAACTAGTTGAAGGGTAAGTACGTCGCTAAGAATGACTGCATGGAAGCCTACATGAGGATAGCTAACTCTTTACTCATGAAATTTGATAGTCATGAACTGAGTCAGATTACTTGTGATCAGAATACACACGCTGATGCTCTCACTTATTTAACCATTGAAATAGGTTTTATTCCGAAGCCGAGTATTAATGCCCCTGAGTATCCCGTTGTAAACACCATTCAAAGGGGGTTGAGTTGGATAGATCCCATTGCTGCATTCCTCACTTCGAATCAACTGCCAGAGGACAGGAAGGAATCCCACAAGCTGTGGAATAAGACTTTGAGATATTACTTGGATCCTTAGGGAAAACTTTATAAAAAAATCTTTTTCTGGGCCATATTTGGAATGTGTCCATCAAGACATGGTTAAAGACTTTGGCTGAGATTCATGAAGGCAGTTGTGGTGCTTACTTAGGAGGAAGGTCATTGGCTCATCGAGCCGTCACGCAGGGGTATTGGTGGCCAACCATGCATTTTGACGCTGAGGATTATTTTAAGAAATGCGAAAAATGCCAGAAGTTCTCTCCATTAACACATTTGCCTGCCAAAGAACTAAACTCCATGACCAATCCTTGGCTTTTTGCTCAATGGGGCTTGGACATAGTTGGGCCACTGCCAAAAGCTCTAGGTAATAAGCGGTTTCTAGTTGTTCCTACCGATTATTTCACGAAGTGGGCTGAAGCAGAACCATTGGAACATATACGAGATGCAAATATCAAGTGTTTTGTTTGGAAGAATATCATCACTCAATTCGGCATACCTAGGGTGCTTATTTCTGATAATGACACTCAATTTAACTGTGGTGTCTATCGAGAGTTGTGCGACACATATGGCATTTGACCCTATTTTTCTTTACCAGTTTACCCACAAAGTAACAGACGGGTAGAGGCTTCCAACAAAGTGGTCCTGGATGGCATCAAGAAGCGTTTGGAAAAAGCCAAGGGCAAGTGGGTTGAGGAGTAGCTGAGTGTATTGTGGGCCTATTGCACTACACCAAGATGTCCCACAGGAGAGACCCCATTTGCCTTGTGTTTTGGAAATGAAGTTATCATCTCTCTAGAGATTGGCCTACTAACCCTTCGATCGCGGGCCTTTGACACATGCTGGAATAATATGATGCTGGCCTTGGATATGGACTTACTTGAAGAACGCCGAGATTGGGCCCTTACGACTATGCCGTGATATCAGCAGCAATTTTTTAAATCATATAATCAACGAGTGCATCTGCGCCGGTATACTCCTGGAGAGTTGGTCCTTAAAAAAGTGCTTCTTGCTGCTAAGAATCCTGCGCATGGTAAACTCAGCCCCAATTGGGACAGCCTATACTAGATCGATTCCATCGCTAGGGTAGGGGCATATTGACTCTTAGACATGAATGGCAAAAAAGTTATCCCGTCCTTGGAATTCTACCCATCTCCGCAAATTCTATCATTAGCATTGATGGTTAGTTTGCTTGGCTTTTGTGTGTATTATTACCTTGTAGACATACAGAATCAATGATATAAGATGTTATTTTGCTTATTTATTTAATTCTGATTGCCTTACTCTTATTCAGAAGCGCCAACAGCTAAGTCTTCGAATTCGGAGCGCTCTTCATGCTCGGCACAAAGAGCCATCAGTAAACAACTCCAAATTCGGGCGCTCTTTGTGTTCGGCACGACACACCATCATAAATGTCATGACTCGAACTCGCCCCCGTGGGTTAAGGACATAACCGGCTAGTAATCATGAGATTACCTACGGCCTCAAACCAAACCAAACGTATTTTAACAGAGTTAATGGGGGCCAAACGGAAGCAATTTAAAACTTTGTCCATAGAGCTGTGCTTACATGGCACATCATAACAAACCATACATATGCATATTAATAACTCACATCAAAATAAGTACTACACAAAGCTTTGTACATACAGGATCATACAAGTCTAAGTCAGCCAAACAAAACTATATACAAACATATCCAAAGTCCTCGCCAATATGACAAAATAAAAAGATAGCAAAAAGGCGAAGACGAGTCTTGTGCGTGAGACGTAAGGCTGACTCTTCAAAACCTTGGTTGTTCTACACAAATTTCACTGAGGCTGGGTTTGGACCTCTCTTAGCTCACCTACAAACATATGAATGAGCGTGAGCGAAAGCCCAGTGAATAATATCAAATAAGGAAGTTACATAAATGGTATTTAGAACAACGTGCTTCAAACGGCATTGGGCCCAATTCGTGTTTCTATCTAACATATATAAACATAGGTCAAGTGATTACGGTTCCAAATACATCATACGGCCTCGGGCCCAATTCATTCGTGTCATTCAAGTCAAACTGGCCTTGGGCCCATTCATACTTTCAATCATGTCAAACTGGCCTTTAGCCCATTCAGACTTTCATTCATGTCAAATTGGCCTTTGGCCCATTCATTTATTCATGTCAAACTGGCCTTTGGCCTATTTATCTTTCATTCAGATCATACTGCCTCTGGCCCATTCATTTTGTTATTCAAACTCATATGGCCTTTGGTCCATTCACTCTATCATTCAAACTCATACTGGCCTCTAGCCCATTCATTTATGTCAGACTGGCCTTCGGCCCGTTCATTTATTCATTCGTGTCAAATTGGTCTCTGGCCCATTCATACTTTCAAGTCAAACTGGCCTTTGGCCTATTCATTTGGCATAGCAAACATTGTCCACCAATCAGATTAACAAACTTATAAACTTACATAGAAGTAAGCAATTGGACAACAACATATCTCAGATATCTTTGTCGAGATATTACACACAGTGATTGGTTGGTTGGTTTGCCCTGGAGCTTGACCCTACACATCACATAACACATACGGGTCATAAATGATTCAATCCGTTATTTAATTCACATATTCCTCTTTAGGCTTTATTCTTATCCCTTTAATTCAATTACAATGCTCAATGTATGCCTAAGAGTACTTAGAAGTGAAAGAGAACAGAAAACGAAACACAAAATGCCTTTTTAAAATTTTCAGAAACAGGGTCCCCGCTTGAGCGTAGACTTCCCCGCTCGAGCGGACCCATGAGGTATGCAAAAGTACTGGATGCATCAAATTTACGCTCGAGCGTGAAGTTGGGCGCTCAAGCTGAAGGCCTCACTACATGGCTCCCTGCTCGAGCGTGAACTTCTGTGCTCGAGCGGATGTCATGTCTGCAGAAAAATACTGGGAGCTCGTATTTTACGCTCGAGCGGCTGTTTCCCCGCTCGAGCAGACATCATGAATTCTGGGTTTTCTAGAATGTGTTCTTGAGCTCGAATTCAACATTCAAACCAACATTTCTTGCATATAATAGCTCAAACTTCAAATACACTACTAAAGAAAGGGCCTTTTGAGTCGGTTTTTTGAGTTGGCAGATTTTACCGTTGCAAAAGGTAGCCTTTTTGAGACGGCACAGAGTTACCGACTCAAATACCAAACCTTTAGCGTCGGCACTGTTGGCCGACACAAAAAATTAATATTTGATAGCATTATTTGAGTCGGTTGAATTTACCGACGCAAAAGATAGACTTTTTGAGTCGGCATAGACCTTTTGCGCCGGCAAATTTGTGCCGACGCAAAAAATTAGACCTTTTTGTGTCGGCAACTGATGCCGTAGCAAAAAAAAAAAAAATTTATAGCCAAGATATATATATTTACTTGATTATATTTAATAAATATATTTATTCATACATATACTTTTATATTAATATTGAGTGTATATACTATAAATAATATATATCTCATTAAATAGCTGAAAGAGGTATGGTGGTGAAGTGGATTTAGTGCGGTGGCTTCGGGTCAAAGCGTCCAAACGGTGTGTGTTCGAAACTTGGGAGCCTCAATGAGAAAATTATGGGTTAAATTTTTTAAAAAATTTAACCACTTTTTGAGTCGGCAATGTACCGTCTCAAAAAATTAAAACTTTTTGCATCGGCAGATTGCCGACTCAAAAACTTTTTGCGACCCCACCATTTTCGTCCCTTGAGTTGCCGTCGAAACGCCGTCGCAAAAAGTTTTTGCGTCGGCAAATACGCTATTTGCGACGGCATGCTGCCGACTCAAAAACCCTGGTTTCTAGTAGTGATATACTTGTGCTAACATGATACAAACACCACATTACATCATTATGAAGCTCAATTTCATGGATCAAACACATGCATGTCCCAAATTACACCAAACTTGCTTTTATGATAACAATTCCATGTATTTCAAATTCATTTCCTCATAATTTGTACATGCATGTGGATTATAACTCCAATTTCAACTTACGTGGTGTGAATGGTGATCACAAACATGAGTTCTAACGAAAATTCTACATGGATCATATTTTTCATACTCAACTATACAAATTCATGGCATTTATACACATGCATGCATTCCATGACTTCAAATTCAACAAAAACAACTCAATTCATGACCTTTATCATCATTCAACCTTGAATTTACAAATTTACAACTAGAACTCATGGATTACTCACCAAGGAGCTTTAATCTTCCCAAACTATGGTCAAATCTTGAGTTAGTCTTCAATTTATTCTAGCTTCTTGAGCAAATCTTCAATTGTTCCCTTTCTCTCTCTCCTGGCCCTCTCTCTCTTTTCTTGAGTTAAAATCAGCCAAATGAATCATAAAGAGAGGGGTTGGGTGCTTAGTGGTCCACTATATACAATTTCTCTCAATTATAATTATCAACATTACATATTTGAGCACTAAGTCAATATTTTAATCTATTTAATTTGATCCGAATCAATTTCCAATTAAATTTCACCGTAGGCTCTAAAAATTACGCTAATCACAATGGCGTAATCAATTTCAGTTTCTGTGGCCGATAAGGCCTTCAATTTAATTTCCAAAGCATATAATTCAACAGATATTCCTACGGTGAACAGATAGAAATTCAAAACCACATATTTTCACATAATGGCACACAAAACCATATCAAACACATAATCACATTTATAATAAGGACCAATTAGCATAATACGGAACAGGGTTATCACAATAAAAGCCTCCAACTTTTGAGCATCATGTAAAGCATTATCTACCAGCAAGATTTGGAGATATAAACCTCTTGGCATAGTTAAACAAATGAAATTAACATTTTTATTGATAAAAAATTATGACATTCATATTACATTTCAGGAACATTTTTATCTTAAGGTTGATTGGCATCCTAATTATATGAATAAAACTCAAAATTGAACTATTTACTACGTTGGCTAGCTCTACTCAGGGTTCGCGGCCTCTTCTTTATCATTCATTTTTTCAGCGTCATAGGCTTCAAACGGCACTGTATAGATTTGATATAGCAGTGAAGCAAAGTCCACACTCGTTGCCTGTAGAGCCTTTATCCACCCATGTTTGAATCCTTGATTTTCGCATCGGCATATGTCATCGACTAATTGTTCCCTTGTTTTGTCAACACTGATCTTTCTCCCATCAAAGAAGCCCTTGTTGTAAGCTCGGCTCTCTATCGCCTCCTTACCAAAGATATTGGCCTTATCTCGATCAGCTATTGCCTGATCCATAAGGCGTTGGGCTACTTTGTCTGTGGACTCCGCTGTCCCTGCCGACTTGAGCTCAGCCATCTCCACCTTCCGGGACTCATTCTCGGCCCGCTCTTTAGTTTCTCTTAGTTGGCACTCTAAGTTTCAAAATTGTCAATCTTTATGTTCAATTTCTTTTCGGGCGGCGCGTAGGTGCATACCTACTTCGTATGCATTGTACAATCCTTTGACGGCCCTATGGACTCCTTCGCTGAAGACCTCATAGTCGCCTCTATTGGTCACCGATTGATGCACTTCCCGGGGGGAGGGGGAAGATTTGCCGAGTGAATTCAACTGCCACATTTGGATCATTGACGATTGAGTTGGCCTCAGTCATGGGTTTGTTCCTAATAAAAACGGAGAAACTCAACGGACGTAGGGGTCTACTCGGCTTATTTCACACTGAGCCATGAGCACTAATCGTTATGTTATCTCTTTTCTTTTGGGTCCCATTTCTGGGAGACCTGCTTCGTTCATCCCTTTTGGGTGATTTGCTAGGTCGACTAGGCGATCGATACTAGTTTGGCCTCTCTGGTTTATTGGCTTTTCTGCGCATAGAATCGCTTGGCACTTGATGACTTATCTCTGCGTCCAACTCTGCCAATGTTTTCCCATTTCCTTTGTTGTTGAAAAACACTCTACCTGACATATAAGCTTTGCTGAGTTTCATTGGAGGTAAGTCTTCCTACTACGTTCTGCACTTCACCAGTGATGAAATTTGAGGTGCCTCTTCCTATAACGAGCACACTAAGTGGACTTTCCCTGCTGAGAGCACAAACCATCACCTTGAAATGGTAAATCTCCTTTAGCAAGTATACTAATTATAGGAGGATACGATTTCAACAAAATAGCTTTAAATTACACACAAAGGCGCCACTCCCTATACCACTTAAACGATCCTACGTGTCAGCTGTCCCTTCAATAGTTAGCAAACGGGCTACTGATCACTCTCCACTCCATTGACAGATATATGAATCTATTCGGCGCATGCACTGCCTCGCTTGTAATTCAGCAGGACGTTTTCCGCCGATCTTATCTGCCTTCGTTCCCGACCGGAGCAGGAGCAAATATATGAATCTATTCAGTACGGGATATACCTCATGTAGACACCCCATTTTGACGGCCCTTACGACTTGAACGTCATCGCATACACACCCGTTGATGAGTGTATTTGCTCGTCAAGTGCTCGAAGTCCTCAGAAGAATGCCACAACTTTGAGCCTCGCACCTCTGTCGCTTTGTATTTGGACCAAAACCTTGGTGTTTCAAGCCTGAACCTCTTGGTGACTTGTCGGCCACCATCATGGGCTGTCGGCCATGTCTTCTGGTTGTCGGCCACCAGTGGTGGCCGGTCGGCTACTAGTAGTGGCCGACGGCCACGAGTGTGTTTTTGCAGATATTTTATGCCAGCTGTGCCAGCTCTTTGCACAGATGCATGAGTGTGTCGGCTACCAGCAGTGGTCTCCTCTCCCATTTTTGAAGGTTAGAATTTTTGGAACAAAAATCTCTCTCTCTCTCTACATTCTCTCTCTCTCTCTCTCTCTCTCTCTCTCTCGCAAATTTGTACATACTAGCCTACATACACTGCACTTTTCCCTACACCTCCTTAACCAAAGTTGTTCATCTTTGAGCTGAGGTTCCTTGAGGCCTTCTTGGAGCTCTTGAAGTTGTTTTTGGCTTGAATTGTTGCCTAGAATTGATCTTTGCTTCAAGAGGTATAACACTTGCCCTTTTACCTTGTTTTGCATACTTGTTTTCCAATCTTTTTCCCACTATTTTTGGGCTGTTTTTGGGCTATAAAAAACTCTGTTTTTGTGGGCTGAAATTGGTGGTTTTAGGCCATTTAAGGTTAGGGGGTGGTTCACCCTTCTTTATTCCTTGTTTGTAAGGTCTTTCCACCTTTGTTTCCTACTTTCAAACCATCTTTTTTTGGGCCTTTGAGCACTAAATTTCAGAGTATTTTCAGTGGTGAAAATTATGTTTTGAAGTCCAAATTTGGAGGGGTTAGCCTCTCTTCCATGTGTCTTGTTTGCTAGCCTAGTTAGCTCTATGTGTTAGCTTATTTTTCTAGCCATTTGTCGGTTAATTCCAGCATGTTTTAGGCTCTGATTTGGACTATTTTAACTCTATTTTGGGTTGGTTAAGTCATTTGGGTCTTGTTTTGCATGCTTCTAGTGTAAGTGTCCTCACAAGCTTGGTGTTTTAGGCCTTTAGACACCACTTGTTTGAGTTGATTGCATTGTTTTGGTGTTTTTCTCACTTAATTTTAGCAAGCACAATCTCTGCAACCTCCCTCATTCCTTCACTCTTTGTTTGCTTTGAGGGTTGTTTCAACCTTAGGATTGTTTAAGCTTGAGATTGAGGTTCATGCTTAATGGTTTAATTCTCTTTTGGAGGTTCATTATCAATGGCATGATACCTCTCTCTTGCCTTAAACTACCCCTTGTTTGACACTTCCTTCTCTTTTAGAGGACTTACTCACCAATGGAATTAATTGGTTAAAGAATGGAAGGGTAATTAAAATGAGTAATTAAAGTCGAAACTAAAATTGTGCAAAGATAAGAGTTTGATTGTGTTTCGGTGTGTTCAATAGGACGTTAATTGAACACAAGGAAAATTGGGGCATTTCATACTCAAAGTGATGAAATCTGCGAAGTTTCCTAGGTCTCCATTGCCCTTGATCATGCATGATAGGGTGAAGGATTTAGTCTTGTTTGTGCATTGATTAAACTTGTACACCTTGATTCTTTAGCCATCATGCAATGAAATTGCTTGATTGATGGTCTTTGAACCAAGTATATCACTCATTTGAGCTTGTTTTGATGATAAGGAGAGATATATAATACAAACAATCCTTGAGAAATACACTCTCCTGCTCTATTTGCTCTCTGTTGCAGCAAGGAAGTCCAAATCAGTAGTGGCCGACCGACCATCAGCAGTGGCTGATCGGCCCCCTGTCGGCCACCAGTGAAAATTCAGCAGTGTCCTTCTGAGACAGAACAGAGCTGGTCTGGAAGTGAAAATCAGTGTAAGTGTCCTACTGAGCAACAGAGGCATGTAGTAGCAAAATAGTGGCTTTTCGGGTGGAAACCGCATTCATGCATGAGTTCCTCATCGATCATTGGGTTCCGTGTTATAATAGATTAGTGTTATGCTTAACTAGTGGCTTTTGATAATTAGTTAGAATAGCTAATTCGCTTCATGTTGTAATTATAATTGATTAGCTAGAATAGTTAATTAATTCAGTTTGTAATAATTAGTTAGCTAGCATAGTTAGTTAATTAGTTGAATTTGTTGTAATAATTAGTTAAGTAGTTTAGCCAATTCAATTTGTGTTGTAATAATTAGCTTAGCTTAATTAGTTAGCTAGTTAGTTCATTCAGATTCTCCTTCGCGAGGGCATCAATATTGTAATAATGTGTATGTCTTCCAACCCCACGTTTTTCTCCATTTTATTTATCTACTTTTGATGGTTAGATTAGGGACATCATGTTTCAATTAGCATATCGCATGTTTGCATCCATTTGTATTGCATGCACCGAGGCTCGGTTCATCATTCTAACTACATTGTCATTTCAATACTTCTTTGAATACATGCTTAGACTGCATGTTACAAAGTTGTTACAAATAATATGTCATGTTAAGTGGCCAAGACTATTTTAGTTGCATTGTTGCATGCGATGCATTAGACATTTGGCATAGTTAGGAATCATGCATTTTTTGAACTCTTTTGTTTTATCTTAGCTTGGAGTACTAGGTGAGTTTTTAGTACTTTAGCATACTTGCATGAGTGTGAGTGATTGCCATGACTAGCATGCTTGCCATGAGGCTAAGTGCTTACTTGTTAAACTGCTTGAATGCCTGTGGATGAAGGCTTGTTGCTTGAATTGGAACAATTTGGGTAATGTTCATATGTGACCACTTTTTTGAGTGGTACGTATTTCAAAACAACTTTCAAAACGAACATGAAATTAAATTGTTCCAATTTGAGAAAACTAGTCTATACCTTGTGTGCGCGCATCACATAGTAATGCTAGCCTAATAAACTAGAACAAGAGCATATAATGTTGATAAAAATCATATCATAATTAGTAGAGGCCGATCTTTGATCGGGCGAGCAGGGGTGCTCAATTCATGACCTTCCCTTCTCGTACCTAAGTTCCTGAGCCGAGATAATCTTGGTGATGATGGACACGTGGCCTTTGGCACGAGTCATGGGTTTCCTAAATTTCCAAAATAAAATATTTAGTTGGTGACTCTGTATCTGGCAAAGTAGTCCAATTTTGACATTTTTGATTCAAAATCAAATTTTCAAAAGATTTGCCGAATTTGGACTCTTTGGTGTTTATCAATTTCACATCGCACTTGTGAGATTAGATTCAGAACCACGGGAATCGGAACTGTAGGGCTTATTCCGAGCTTCCGAAAGGGGGCGCGAAAAAGTCGAGCTACACCTCGCTTCGTGGTAGTACATCTAATTAGCTATGTGACGAGGGTGAACATATTCGGCGGACAAAGTTCAAATGCACTAATACGTGGTTTAGTTGGCTTACAGTTGTATTACTAGGCAGTGCACAATATTCGGCTGAATAAATGTGCATAAAACAATTTATGCCGATTAAGCGAATTCGATTTAGCAACAATTGAAATATAATGGCACAGAAAGTAATTTTGATGCATAGTAGAATGTTTTCATTTATAAACTGACTTGATACATTCATTGGTCACTTTACATACGAAAACGGCCCTAATACATCAATTTTAAAAAAAAAATGCAAAACAAAACAAAACAAAATAAACAAACAGAAAGACTATTACAACCAAAACCTAGTCTAAAAAGTGTACGGCATCGGATCTACTCCTGATCCGACTCCAACGGCTCTACCTCTTCTTGTTTGAATGGAATTGGCACGTCCGTCATCACCTAGGCAATGGCTAGTGCGTTGAGCCAACCATATTTGAAGCCCCGATTCTCAAATTTCAAGGCCTCGTTGGCATACTTCTCCATGGCTGACAGCTCTCCATCTCCAAATGCTTTGGTTGCTGCCGACTGCGCTTTCTCATTCGTCGTCTTCGTTGCCAAAAGCTCGGCTCTGTGTTTTTCTAGATCAGCCTTCGCTTCTTTCAAAGTGGCATCTGAAAGATTAGCCCTTTCTTCGGCAGCGTGGTGAAGCAAGTCGACATGTTTATTCTTTTCCTCTTCAGCGTCGGCCCTCAGGCGCTCTTCATCGCCCCTTTTCGCTTCAGTCTTGGCTTTCTGCATTCCTATGGCCAATTCGGCAAATGTTGACTTTGCTTTACCTTGCTCGGTCTACACTTCACCTTTTAGCTGGTTAATCAGCTCGGCGGCGTCATGGTTGCGACGGCCAATCTCTGTGATTCGCTTAGCCGCCTGTAAAACAGAATGCTTATATTAAGAATAAATAAATAAATAAATTGATTTACACATTTATTGAAATCAGCTCACCAGAATAGCCAATTGTGCAGCCATAGCGATTGAGATAACATCTGGTTCAGCGTGGAACACTGCCTTGTCCAAAGGGAATGTAATGGTTGTAGCCACATTTAGCACAACGGCAGGCTTTTTCACCGCCGGTGCGCCCGTAGGGAGGAGAGACCCCTTGATTTTTGGTTGAATTGTAAACGACACCGCTAGGTCCAAAGTGGGTGAAGCCCTTAGTCTCTTCTTCAATCAGCCGCTCAACTGATTAAGTGGACTCGGCAGGGCGCTTCTCACCCCTTTGTTCAGCCATTATTTCTTTGATTAGGGTCTCAGGAGTTGGCTGTGTTGACTTCGTAGGAGCGGGGGGTGCAATTTCTTCGGGTTGGGCCGCTGCCGACAAAGGGGTTTCTTGATCGCTTCCAGTGGCTCCTGCCTTTCTCCTCATTGCCATCATCTAGGCATTTTGCTTCTTAGCAAGTTGGGCAGGTGAAAGAGATTCACTTGGCATATCTTTAGCTCTGGACCCAATAAGGTCGTCCAAACCAAAAAATTTATTGGCCTCTTCCTAAGCGCCTTGCAAGTCGGCTCGAGCAGGAGACAACGCTAATCCTAAGTCGGCGTCTCTGTTATCAGGGCCCTTACTTTGCTCGACACCCTGATCGATTTCTTTGGCGCCTGCTTCACTGTTTTCGCTGTCTGCTATTTCAATGGTTCCCACGTCCTTTAAGTTGACAAAACTTTCAAAAACCAAAGCCGTCAGTTGTTGTTCTCCTGCAGGAATGAGAATGTGATTAGCTGCAGCGAATGTAGAATAAGATGGGTCGTATCTAAGAAGAATATATACAACAAAGCCTTGCCCTTCGAGATTCTGTAGGCCAATATACTCGAAAGCAGTCTTGATTTAGGCCAAGACGGCTTCGTCCTCTGAAGTGATCGGCTTCTTTAGATCGTTACTTGCAGGGAAGCAAAAATTGTTAATACATTGACAGCCAAATAGAATTGAAAATGACTATTGAGTTACTTGGCCACCTAGCTTTCCTTTGTGCCTAAGAATCAGGTCTAACGGTCCTCCTCCATGCTGAATTCCCAATTTCCACTCACTAGGACCATGACATTGTCTACCCTCTTCCCTGAGCCGGGAAGCATGGTCACTAGTTGGTGATTCGTATCCTTGGCCCTAAGAAAGAATCTTCCAAGCCACACAGATGATTTTGCAAGGGCGTAGTAGTGTCAAATAGCAGGGATGCCCAGATTGATTTGCAATCAGTGATTGAGTGCTACGATACCCATGATTATTTGGTGAAAATTGACATTTGGTTGTGAGGGAATCAACCCCCTGTAACGAAGAACAGTTCGAAGAAATGGGTGTAGGGGAAATCGCACCCCACCTTCAGCAATAGCTAGCAATGGAAACACTATGGTATTAGTGTTCGTCCTCTCCATATCCACCACTGTGTCTACAATGAGCTCTATTTGAATGTAGTCGGGAATAGAATAATGGCGGCAAAAAATGGTGACTTTGCTCTCAGAGAGGAAGGCTTTCAGATAGTTTGCCATGGAGATGTTGAAGGATGGACAGACTAAAGGCAAAAAGGTTGGACTGATGGTGGAGCAAAGTCAAAAATTCAACAGAAAAAGCACAAAAGACATGAAAAGGAGGGTTCAAAACACTTACAAGATTAAAATGAGCAGTGCCTGAGCAAATGAGGGCTGCCACAGTTGTAATCAAGTGATAGAAACTGAAATGGTGGAAGAACAAAGTCTTTTTGAAAGTGAAAAGACAGAGGCGACGAATTTTTTGAATCACAATAAATAGATCCAGAAGACGAAGAAGAGGCGGAAAGCTTTACGTGTCCCCCATTGGGTCCCATCCATTGTTTCAAGTGTGACAACGTGTCTACTACGCGCTCACATTTCTAGGCACAAATTATGAGTAGTGCAATACATCTGTACGAAGTCAACCCAACGGGAGCCGAGCACGAGGACCTCTCGGCATATGAGTGGACCCTGTGCTCGGGGGGCAATTGTGAGGGCCGAGAAAATTATCACCAAGAACGACGGTACCAAGCCCATCTGAGATGGGCCGAATAAAAACCAAGCCCATCAGGCATTAGGTTATTGCCGAGTATGCACAACAATATAGAGAGTATGTTGAGTAAGGGGTACCTGAATCATAAGGTTGAGCCGAGTGTATCGGCTTCATCAGATTAGATGAATCTGGATTGTCCTTTCTTTTAATAAAATCTTTTAAATATGTTAGGGAAATGGGCCTTGACAAAGTAATGATGGATGGCTAGGCTACGTAGAGAAAAGATCAAGAAGAATAACGATATAAAAGGAGCAAGGAAGCCCAAGAAGGAGGTATGTGCAAAAAAAACGTTGAACCTTAAGAAACTAGAAAACACCAACCTTACTACAGAGACTAACTTGTTCATCGGAGTGCTAATTTGGCACCATCGTCTGGAGTTTTAGTTCTATTTCAGGTGACAACAAGAAGAATTAACCAAGAGCTCATTTGGATCAGAGGAGTATTCCATATCCACCTCCACACACACACCGTAAGAAAATTACAAATTTATGTGATGAAATTAATGAATATTTGTAGTATGTCATGCCACTATGTAGTAAAGTTACCAATAGTGAATTTTTGTTGTGCATCTTAAAGTTAGGAATAGTGAAGTTATGACTCTTCATTTTTTTAATGATATTTTGTGGTGAAAAAAGTTATAACTTTTGTGGTGAAAAAATTCATGAATTTTAATGGTTTAATGTTATTTGTAAAACACTTATTATACATGAGGAAATATTTTTTTTTTTTTAAAAAAAACCCCCCAAGACTTGACCTCTCTGACAAATCAAACCCTAACTTTTTAATTGTTTCAATTTAAACCTTAAACTTTTACACTTTATCAATTCTCACTTAGTAGAATAATCATCATACACTTAATCTTAATTAATTAAAGAAAAAAAATAGTAGTCTTATTATTAAAGGAGGAAGATCCCCTTCAGTTTAAATTTTAGATTGGAGAGCGCTGTTTAGCCCATGGCATCCACCACGGGTTTCGTTTTGATGATTCGAACCGTTCATTTTGTTGGGCATTTTATGTATTTCATCCACACAAAAATTAAGTCGATCCGATAATTATAACTTACTCAATTTATCGCGTTTTTAGCCCAAAAAATGTATGGTTTATTTTTCAAAACACAAATTTTTTGATTAAAAACGCGATAAATTGAATAAGTTACATTTATCAAATCGACTTAATTTTTTGTGTAGCTGAGATACACAAAGTATTCGACAAAATGAACGGTTCAGATTATCGAAATGAAACCCATGATGAATCCCATGGATCTAAACAACGCCCTCCAATTTAAAATTTAGACTGAAGGGGATCTTCCACCATTATTAAATAGGATTCAAAGTCTCTCTCTATTCATAGGCAACATAATTTTCCTAGAAGCTTGACAAACATAATAGTATGAGTGAAGAGAGAGAACACTTCGAATCTACAACATATTTGTTGGTGTAAAGATTAAAGTTTTTGGTGTAGAGACTAATCCGTAATTAGATTTAGTTATTCTTTAATTCTAACATAACTACATGGCCCAAGGTGATCCTGGGTTGGTGCTATTTCTTATAGTCACAATACCATATTGTGAGCTTTGGAAGGTGTGTCCCAAATTTATTTTAATAATTCAAATTGTTTATTGTGTAGGGTTTGTTAAGTAGATCATCCATGAAAAAATTTAAATTAATTAGACATATGTAACCCACAACAAGATCACGTTTATGTTTAGAAAAAATAAGTGGTTAGAATGATTTTAATAATATTTTAAGGTTATTGTTTGGCTTGATCATGGGATTATACTTATCTGATTAAATTTATTTTTTATATGAATAATATATTCAACGAACCTTATAATATAAACGATTTGAATTATCAAAATATAATCCAAATAAACCTATGTGACAGCACATCACCCACCCAAAATTTGCCCAAGGTATGTATGGTTTGTTTTTGTTCTAATTAACTTATTATTACATAACCAATCATCTTTGGCCATTTAATTTTTGTGGATGTTAAAATTCTTTTAACAGTTCGAGCTTCTCCAATGTTTCACTAATTTTTTGGATAAATTATATAAATGGTTCCTGTAATTTGTACGATGTGTCAATTTAGTCAATGTTATTTTAATTTGTTCGATTTTGCTCCTTAATTTAATTGATTGTGTCATATTGGTCCACTAAATAACGACCGTTAGGTTTGGTGGACGGAAACTCAAACGATGTATCAATTTGGTCCCTGTAATTTACACAATGTGTCAATTTAGTCCGTGTCAAAATCAAGCAAATTAAAACAACAGTGAATAAATTGACACATTGTGTAAACTACAGGGACCAAATTGACATATCGTTTGAGCACGTGACAACTTTCCGTCCACTAAACGTAATTGTTGTTATTTATAGGACCAATATGATACAATCCTATTCACCCCCCAAAAAATATGATACAATCCGTTAAATTAAGGGACAAAATCGAGTAAACTAAAACAACAAAGACTAAATTGACACATCGTGTAAACTACAAAGACCAAATTGGCACATCGTTTGAGCACGTGACAACTTTTCGTCCACTAAACTAACGACCGTTATTTATTGGATCAATATGATACAATCCGTTAAATTAAGGGGCAAAATTGAACAAATTAAAACAATAGAGACCAAATTGACCCATCGTATAAACTACAGGGACCATTTTCATAATTTACCATATATATATTTTTATTTAATTTGATTCCAAATCTAAATAAAAAGCTTGATTAAATATGAATTACTTCATTATTTTCATCACAAATTTTAAAATTTTTTCCTCTTGTATCAAATTTTCCTTCATCAAATTTGATGGGAAAAAAAAATCACCTCTAATGCTTTATCTTTATAAATTTTCAACAAATTCAAATTTGCTGAAAGTTTTGATGAGTTGTCAATTTGATAAAAAATAAATAAACAAATAAATAACTCTCACTTGATTTGATAAACAATTGATGAAAATATTGAAAATAATTTTTGAACACTTTCAAATTTGATGAAAGAAAAGGTAAATGATTGGATATGCTCGTACAACTTACAGAGGACCACGGCCTCCAGAGGACCATGACCTCTATCTCTGCACCTCTTATCCTCTATTTTCTATTTACAAGTGATGTGTGGGTATTTATAGGTTTATAAGAAGTAGATTATAGTGTTTAGGAAAATTTATAAAGAGGTTAGTCGTAGAAAATGAGATAAATAATTAGAAATTCATAGAGCTGTAAATGAGTTTATAAAGCTGTGGCGGGGAGCAAAAATTCAATATTACGTTGATATTGATGATGTGATATCATTAACTAACAAGCATACATATGGCGAGTGCACTCCAACTTTAATAAAGAACTACCTTGCCACATATATATGGTAGCATAGATGACAAAAAGGATTGGATAATGATACTGATAACGTGATATCACCATTACACTAACTTACTTTCATGGCTGGACATATCTCTTATTTGCATTCAATTATTTCTTACTTCTTACTAATTTGTAATTCTACTTAAAATTATCCTTTAAAACTAGGCAATTTGTCTATTCAATTATCAAGTTGGCCATCCAACCTGATAGAGTAGTTGGGTTTAGTCAGCCCGTTTTGGAGCCAATCTCTATGATATGAACCATTCAATTTTTAACATTCGTTAAATAGAATATTCATATAAAAAAAAAAATGATCGGACATTAGTGACTGTATAATTGAATCACAGCTGTCTTGAAAAAATAGACAACAAATATAATTTGAAGAATAACTATAAATTTTTTGAAATACTTATGTGATTTAAACATATAGCTATTGATATCCGATCATCTTAGATTTTTTTTTTATGAATATTCTATCAAACAAATTTTAAAAAATGAACGGTTCAGATTACTGAAATTGGCCCCAAAATGTACCCACCAAGCCCAAATTGTTCTCTCAAGTTAGATGGTCAACTTGGGAAAATCCAAACCAAAAAGGAAAATAGTTTACGTGGATGTTTGGGAATTGACTTTTTTAGTGTTTTTTTTTTGGCTTCTTACAAAAAGACATATAGAAAAGTAAAGAATATTTTGATAACTTGTAACGACTTTTTGACTAATAGGCTGTAGGGAGATGCAGCTCAGTGTGCAACAGCTGGCACAACTGGCAATAAATATCTGGAAAAGCACACTGGTGGCCGTCGGCCACTACTGATAGTCGACCAGCCACCACTGGTGGCCGATCAGCCACACCCATGGCCGACAGCCCTGGGTGGTGGCTGACAGGTCACCAAGAGGTCTAGACACCAAGTTTTGGTAAACAAGGCATAGAAAGAGATAAGGTTAAAAGGCTCAAAGGTAAGGCACTTCACCGAGAACTTTAGGCGCTCAAAATGAACACAAATAAGCACAATTATCGAGTGCACAAACGATGATGCCAAGTCTTGAGGACGGTCAAAAATGGGGTGTCTACAGATGCAAAGCATGGATATGATGAAAAACGAAAGATGATACTTATGTACCAATAAAGAAAGCAAGTAAAAGAGCAGGATAGAAAGAAGTGGGATGGAAACTAATTCCAACACTTGAATAAATAATTAAAAACCAAATGAGAAAGGGAAGGGGAAAATATTACAGCAAAATAAAAACCTCACAAAACACTCAAATAAAAAAACAAAAACAAAATAGAAGCTTCATGTGCCTTGAGGATTGCTGAAAACTAGTATGCTCAATGCTGGAAGACTACTCCGTTTTTTTCTAAAAGGAGCTAACTGGCTGGCTGGCCAACTAGGCCTAGCAAAACCTGTCTTGTTGCAAAACCGAGAAAATGAACAAACAAGGAATCTATAGGTGGCTCAACTAACCACTTCCGGTTAGCTTACGACAAAGCTAATATGAAACTAAAGTAAGAAAACAACTATAAGATAAAAAGTGCAAGAAAATGAGTAGGAGATAGAAAATAGAAGAAAATGAAAGAATTGAAAACTAACCGCTTCTGGGTAGATTACAACAAAACAATATGAAACAAAAGCAAGAAAACGAATTTGAAATAGAAATGAAAGAATTGAAAATTCACCTTCCAAAGAAAGGGTGGACTTCTTGATTTTCAAACTTCCTCTTGATCACTCTCAAGGTTGTGCATTATGATGTTAATCCTCAATTCAAGAGGTTAGAATTTGAGCTTAGAATGATGGTTTTGGACAAGTGTATGATAACTCTTTAATCTTATTCAACTTAGCAAGACTACTTTCCCTTTGATCAAAGCTTTAGGGCTTGGTTCTTGAGTGGTTTTTGCAAGGGAAGATGAGATGTATAGGGGCTTAGTAACTTCACTAATTTGGCAAAACAACTCTCTTGTTTTCAAGGCTTTCTTTTATCACAAATTCTAATTCAAATTTAGCATTCTCTTTACACTTCTCTTCTAATTCATCTCAAACTCAAGACTAGAGCTCTCATTATATAGGACAAGAGCTAAGACCCTTTCATTTTTTAAAGAGCCAATTTTGAAAAGCCAACACCCCTTCCTTTTTTTAAAAGGCCAATTTTGAAGAGCCAAGACCCAGTTCTTTTTTTGAAGAGCCAATTTTTCCAAAACTGTTAAATTTCCTGGACAAGAAAAATGCAAAAAAAGATTTTTGAATAGGTGTAAAATAATTTGGCCAAAATGGGTATAACGTTGGAATTAAAGCTTAAATCTGAATTTTCTGCTGAGAAATTCTTAAAATAGCATATTCCAATTTTCATCATCGGGTAAACAAAAGAAAGTGCCCAAGTCTTAAGGTCGGTCAAAATGGAGTGTCTACAGTTGCCCCTCTTTAATAGAGCTCAAAGTCATTTGATGACTTGACTGAATGTCAAAGCCCCAAGACATCCCTTTTGACAAGGCCGTAAGACTTGGGTAAACAAACAAGATGCAAATGTAGTTGGTTGAACCCGAGGGTTGCCTACGTATCTCTTTGCAAGGAATCAAACCAGCATAGTTTAGGGGTAAGATGCAAGTGATATGCTAATGCAATTGAAAGTTGGACTTACACGTTTTGTGTAGCCTTTTTTTTTTTTTTCCTTTCTTTTTGAAATTTCATGATTATGCAATACCATTCAATAAGTAGTATGCAAGGCAAACCTTGTACAAATGATATGAAGCATAATATGGGATGCAATGCAAACAAACGTGTTTCACACAAGTGAAAGAAAGCCTAACCAACAAGCAAGCCCAACCGTGTCTCACATGAAAGGAACAAACAAAGGCTAACTCCAAGCATGTTTCACGTGAAAGGAAAGATGGTGTAACCAACAAGTATACCTAACCGTATTTCATATTGAGAGGGAGAAGGTTTTAACCGAGTAATCTAGAAATCCTAACGCATTTCATGTAAAAGAAGAAAATATGGTGTAACCAATAGGCATACCTAACCATATTTCATACGGAGAGGGGGAAGGTTTTAACTGGGTAAACTTGAAATCCTAACGCTTTTTATGTGAAAGAAGGAAATGTGGTGTAATCAACAAGCGTACCTAATCGTATTTCATATGGAGAGAGGGAGGGTTTTAACCGAGTAAACTTAAAATCCTAATGCGTTTCACGCAAAAGAAGGAAAAGTGGTGTAACCAATGGGTGTACCTAATTGTATTTCATATGGAGAGGGGGAAGGTTTTAAGTGAGTAAACTGCAAATCCTAACACGTTTCATAAGAGAAGAGGAAATGTGGTGTAACCAATAGGCGTACCTAACCATATTTCATACGGAGAGGGGGAATGTTTTAACTGTGTAAACTATAAATCCTACGTTTCACGCGAGAAGAGGAAATGTGGTATAACCAACAGGCGTACCTACCCGTATTTCATACGGAGAGGGGAAAGGTTTTAACCGAGTAAACTACAAATCCTAACACATTTCACGTGAAAGGAGGAAAGGTGGTGTGAAGACCCAAACCCGCCCCTATAGGTTTAGCGTCATGACTAGCTAGTAATCATAGATTACCTACGTCCTCCATACAAATGGATCTCTTAATACAAAGTACGAGGCTTAGCGGAAGTTTAAAAATGACATAGAAACTATCCATTGAGTTGTGCGTATATATAGAGAACTAGTATACAAGCAAAGTATTTCCAAAAGTACATCCATCGCAACTGAACAAAATCATGTCTTGTAAATATACAACCCCAACTATACACAAATACAAAACCACCGAGACACACAAAAGGGGTTCAACTAGCATGGCTCCTCCTGAGCCTGATCACTTCATTTGGAAGCTCCTCAAAAGGGCTGACCCGGGTAGACTCGAGGCTTTGTAACTCTGATGTTCAGCTTGCCCACCTATATATATATATAAATAGTGAGCTAGAGCCCAGTGAGTAATAACAAAATAAAGAGGTTATATGAATGAAGTTCGATAACATGTTAATCAAATTCTCATTTCAGTTCTCAGTATTCAATAAATTTCATGATCGATGTCATTCAATATCAAATTAAGTCCCACACCCATGAACAATAATATTCCAATCACAGTGAAGCAAAACCCAATAGACCTCGAAGGGTCAAACTAATGGACCGTGGAGGGTCTAACACTAGAGATCTTTATGTTTCAAATAATCCAATAGCCATGGTATTATTACCCCCAGGCAAGGGCCTACAACCAATAGCCGTGCTATAGTTACCCCTAGGCAAGGGCCTATGCTCGATGGATGCCACAAATACATTTTGAAAATGAACTTCATTCATCATTAGAAACTAACTTTTCGATAACCATTCAATCAATCACATGTTGATTCCAAGAACAATAACAATTTCAAAAATAATATTGCTTGACCATATCTTTATAAAGTAACTACTCATAGTAGTTTGAGTTGTCACTAAGCCTCAGACATCCACTTAAACAAAACACATAACAGAAGCACAGTTGAAGCACCAATTCATTTTAATTCAATTCTTATCATGTGTTTCTAACTCATTCTATGATTATATGAGTCCAAATGGTGTCTAAGAACACTTGGAGTGGCATGAGGATGCAAAATATGCATTTAAAAGAGTTCCTCAAAATTTGCTGAAAACAGGGTCTCTGCTCGAGCTCAACTTCCTTCGCTCGAGCGGGGGCTCAAAAACAAAGGTGGTTGCTCGAGTGGTCTGCAAACTTGGCAAAAGTATTGGTTACATGAAATTCCTGCTCGACAGTCGCTCGAGCGAAAGATTGAGTAAAAAGGGTTCTCGCTCGAGCGCCACTTTGGTCGCTCGAGCGGACTATAAAATTTTGCAAAACTTCTAGGAGCTCGATTTTCAAGCTTGAGCAACACTCTCTTCGCTTGAGCGGACATGACGAATTCTGGAATTTCCAGAACTGTGTTTGAGCTTCAAAGTTGATATTCAAAGGTCCAAAACTTGTGTTTTTGGTACAAAAAGTTGGAAAAACATTATATAACATGAAAATACTTCCAATGTGAAACCATTTATTCAAAATCATGCTCCAATTGTCCAAATTTGAGCTTATACTATCAAGTTAAAACCATGCATGTTATGGATTGAGTCCTCTTCATGTTAAAACACCACAAAGTGATATGAAATGCATGAATCCATGGATGATCTTCAAGTTCATGCCTCCTAAGCTTCATGCATGTATGAATTTCAAGAAATCTTAACTCAAAAATGAACGATTAAGCATGCATGTGCATAATTCAACTCAAATTCATCATATTTAAGGTGATTCATGCTCAACCTACTCAAATTCAAGCAAATGATCCTATAACTCCATGCACTTAGTTTCTACATGACTCAATTCCAAGAATTTAGGATGAATCTCATACCTAATGTGTGAATTCAAGTGTTGGCCTAGCTCAATTCACCAAAATTCTCGTAATTCTCTTCAAATTTCCTCTTCTTCTCTCTAAAGCGTTGAGTTCTCTTCTCCCTTCCTCAAATTCTCAGCTCAAAAGTGTGTATATGTAAACTCAAGGCTTAATTAGAGCCTTATATAGGTGTAATTAAGTTAGCCTAATCAAGTACGATTAAGGCTAATTAACTAGGCTTAATCTAACTAATTCAATCAGTTTATTTTGATTATTTTGATCTAAATCAAATTTCAATTAAAGTTGCCAAAAAATCCTAAATATTCTAATTAACCTATTGGGCTAGTCAATTTCAGTTTCTGAAGTCGTCTAAGCTCTCAATTTATGTCTCTGAGTTGTCAATTCGAATAGATATTCCATGTAATAACAGATAATTATGAAATTAAGCATGTAATCACATAAGTAAACACACAATCATGTAATTAGGCTCATTAAAATAACATAATATACTAGTTCAGAGGTCGAGGTCGTCACAGTCTCTCCCCCTTAGAAAGTTTGGTCCTCCAAACTTAAGTTACCTTAAGATGGAAACAAATGCGGATACCATTGCCGCATCTCTTCTTCCGTCTCCCAAGTGGCCTCCTTCCCATAATGTTCTTTCCATTTGATTTTCACCATAGGGATAGCTTTGTTTCTTAATTGCTTCACTTGTTGATCAATGATTTGCATGGGCTATTCTTCATACATCATATTCTCGTCTAGAGCAATCCGGTGGTGATCAATCATATGGAATAGGTCTCTAAGATACCCACGAAGCATGTATACATGGAAGACATTATGCACTTGTTCCATTATCGGGGGCAAAGCAATACGGTAAGCAACAAGACCCAACCTTTCAAGGATCTGAAACGATCCAATATAGCGAGGAATCAGTTTTCCCTTTTTGCCAAATCTCATCTGCCCCTTCATTGGTATCACTTTGATGAATACATGATCTCCAACTTCATATTCTAAGTCCCTTCTTCGTTGATCTGCATAGCTTTTCTGTCGACTTTGTGCAGTTTTAAGCCTTTGCTGAATGATTTTAATCTTTTCGGTTGTTTCTTGCACAAGCTCGGTTCCATAAATAGCCCTATCACCAACCTCTGTCTAACAAATTAGCGATCTACACTTTCTGCCGTATAATGCCTCATATGGTGCCATACCAGTGCTAGTGTGGTAGCTATTGTTATAAGCGAACTCAGCTAATGGTAAATATGTTTCCCAGCTGCCCTGGAAATATAAAACACACATACGAAGCATGTCTTCTAAGGTCTGAATAGTCATTTCGGTTTGCCTATCGGTCTGTGGATGAAATGTTGTACTAAATCTCAATTCTGTTCCCATTGCATCCTGCAGACTATGCCAGAATCTAGAAACAAATTTAGGATCCCTATCTGATACAATAAACATTGGAACCCCATGTAGTCGAATAATTTCATCAATGTAGATGGTAGCAAGTCTATATGCAGTAAATGAAGTCTTTATAGCAAGAAAATGAGCAGACTTAGTCAATCTATCAACTATAACCCAAATAGAGTCCATACCTCTAGGTGTTCGAGGTAGGCCAATGATAAAGTCCATGGTTATATGTTCCCATTTCCATTCCGGGATAGGAAGAGACTGAAGCAAACCTGCTGGTTTCTGATGCTCTGCTTTTACTTGTTGGCATTGCAAGCATTTAAAGTTGAAGTCGGAAATCTCTCTTTTCATGTTGGGCTACCAATACATTAACTTCAAATCTTGGTACATTTTGGTGTTTCCTGGGTGCATAACAAATATTGACTTGTGAGCTTCCTCCAAAATTTTCCTTTTCAAATCTGCATCATTCGGAATACACAATCTCCCTTGAAATTTCAACATGGAATCTTCAATTATGAACGCCGGTTTAGGCTTGGTGTCAAGTTTATCACAAATCTTCTTCAAAAACTCATCATTCATTTGTTTCTGCTTAATTTCCCTGATAATGGCAGGCTGAGTAGACATTGCAGCTATGAAGCAATCTTGTTCAAAAGGCACCACTTTAATTTCGAGTTTTTCAAACTCCAGTAGCAGCTCTCTCTAATCCGTGAGCAAACAGGCAAGATTCCCCACATTCTTTCTGCTAAGTGCATCTGCCACAGTATTGGCTTTACCCGGATGATAGTGAATTTGCAAATCATAATCTTTGATTAATTTAAGCCATTGCCTTTGACGCATGTTCAACTCCTTCTAAATGAAAAATATTTCAAACTCTTATGATCTGTATACACTTCACATTTGGCCCTATACAAATAGTGACGCCATATCTTTAATGCAAACCCCACTGCAGCAAGCTCTAGGTCATGTGTAGGGTAGTTCTTTCCGTGTGGCCTCAATTGTCGAGAGGCCACCTTGCCATTCTGCATTAAACCACAACCCGAGCCCTTATAAGATGCATCAGTAAAGATTATAAAACCTTCGATACCTGAGGGAATAGTAAGAATTGGAGTTGTAGTCAGTCTTGTCTTCAACTCTTGAAAGGCTGTTTCTCTATGATCCGTCCACTCAAATGGTTTCCCTTTTCAAGTTAACCGAGTCAATGGCACAGTAATTTTTGAAAAGTCTCTAACAAATCTCCGATAATAACCTACGAATCCCATAAAACTACGAACTTCTGATACATTAGTCAGGGTAGGCCAATTAATGATTGCTTCAAATTTATGAGGATCCATAGATATACCATCCTTATTCACTCAGACCTAGATCGTACCTCTATACAAAATAGGGCAATGGTTTCAACCGGGTAAATGAGAAATGGGTCTTAACCACTAAGAAAGACCTAGACCGTACCTCAATATGAAATAGGGGGTGGTTTAACCAGGTAAAGAAGAAAGGTTGTAACCAAAATGTTTGTAAAAAACTCAAGTGATGTGAATTGATTGTAACCAAGAGATGCAACAGTGATCATTGTAACCATGCATGATAGGTGTAATAGATAGCGCAAGTGTGCTGGTGAATGCAAAAACATGAAGGGCAATGCGAGACAAATAATATGCAATGATGAATGCACAACAATAATATGAGGGATGCAAAAATAACTTGATGGATGCACAACGAATGAATACACAAAATGAATTTTTTTTCCCGTTTTTTCTTCTTTTTTTGTTTTTGATTTTTTTTTTAAATTTTTTTTTTCAAAATTTCTTCTTTTTTGATATTCTTTTGTTTTTTTGAAAATTTATTTTTGAATTTTTGTTTTGATTTTTTTTCTTCGAAAATTTATATACATACCGTAGATACATATACATATAAATGATATATAAAATGCGTATCACATACATATACATATGGACACAAACAAGCTATATACATATACGAATACATACATATACATATATATATAGACACATACGGTCATATGGATACATATACATAGGCATATTATATACATACGGTATACATATACATATACATATACATATATACGGACACACAAACATACGGATACAGATATAAAGACATATACCTACAAAATATATGTATACAAGGATACATACATATATATACGGACACATACGTATATACATATTATATATAGACATACAAAAATATATACATAATATATACATATATACACTTCTCCCCTGTTTTGTCTCTCTCTGCCACTTTTGTCTTCGTCAAGTGCCGCGTGTCTAGCGCATGATTTCAATAATCACGGCGTACCTGACCGACAGCAGCTGGATCGACCTTGTTTGTCAAAGATTGCATTGGCAATCCCTCTTCTCTTGGCTTTTTCTTCTCTTCTATTTTCTTCTTAAATAAGGCCTGTGAGAGAAACAGAGCAGAAAGCTACAAACTCTCCATGCCATCACTCTGCAAATTTTTCTTTTGGCATTATACTCCTCCTAACATGGCCTCTTCTCGCCGTCCCCTCACTCTCTTCCCTAACCTTAATGATTCCCTAATTGAGATTACCAGCTCCTTTGAG
Organism: Camellia japonica; assembly: GCA_030407325.1. Lineage (NCBI taxonomy): Eukaryota > Viridiplantae > Streptophyta > Magnoliopsida > Ericales > Theaceae > Camellia > Camellia japonica. Next base: position 97,821,098 of record JAPPVO010000029.1, read on the forward strand.
CCTCGATAGAGTGCCCCTGCCCCTGTTCTCAGCTTTTCTGCATTGTCAGTCGAGCAACTGATGGCAACGAAGTCTGATATCGATGCTAACCACTACACATTGAAGTCCTATGTGGAGATTATGACCCTTGTCTCTAATTTGTCCCACCGACTGCAGGGTAGGACGAGTGAAGTACATCGATTAAACGCCCAACTCTCCTTACTCCAACGTATGTACAATGATGCTCGAGAAGAGATTAGCAATTTGAAGAAGCAAAGCAAGGGGCGAAAACGACATGCGACCTCTACAACCTGATTTGGAGCTCCCTAGTGCTCCTCATTTGACGGCCAACAAGGAGTAATTTCTTTTAGAAGCTCTGCAAATGCCGAAGTAGAGTCTTCAAGAGCTTCCAAGGAGTAAAGATGTGGCAACGCAATCGAAGGTATAATCGAGCTACAACGTTATCTGCAAATGAAGTCAGTTTGTAATTGTCGGGCTACCACTAGTGATCTAAGAAAGTTCCTCCAATTTTTTCTTGTTTTCTCTATTTTTTCCTTGTTTATTTTTTTTCTTTGTTCTTTTTCTGTGTATTTTTGCCTGGGAGTGGACATTTATAGCTTCAACTCTCTTTTGTAAAATTTTGATCTGGGTTTGATTTCTGGCAATTAATAAAAAGTATTTGTTTTGCAAATCTAAATAGCATGAATGGCACTTGAGCATGAAAAGCATTTGTTTTAAATTTGAAATTGAGAATGGTTGGATTTCAATAAGTTCTAAATTGGACATCAGACCCTCAATAGACCAGAAATCTAACTTAATAAAAGAAAAACCTAAATAAAACAAACCAACTGACACTTACCGGAATAGAAAGAACACAAAATTTCATCGCGGGTGTGATGGTAAACATCGCGGGCGTGACACTCATGGGCACGATTTAGACTATCACAGGTATGATGCTTGTGGGTGCGGCGTAAGAATATCGTGGGCGCGGTAGAACAAGAGTCAAAAAAAAAAAAAAAAAAAAACATCGCCAGTCAACCGCCCAGACAACCGGCCGACTGAAAGGGTTCTATACAACGATTACACACTTTCTGGTGAATGATTGACAAAGTAAATGGAGACTGTCGGGAGTACATGGAACATACAAAAAACTTGACTTGACTGTAACCCTAGTTCATCGCTTTGACTATTTTTGTTTTGTTTTGTTTTTTTTTTTGTTTTTTTGCTAAAACAATTTTGATCAACATGAGAGTTAAATTAGCATGCTTGTTCCACTCTTTGTTTTGAATTCCTGTAAATCAAGCTGTAAGCACTGAAATTTTTCCCTTTTTTGGTCCAAAGAATGGTTTGGAGTTTACAAAACATGGAATAATTTTTGAGACAATCAATCAACTTCATTACCAAAAATCCTCAAAATCTGTATTTGCAAATGGCCACTACCCAACCAACATGAAACCAACCCTTGAGATGCACAACTGAATCTGCCTTGAAACTGGACCCATCAAGAAGGAAAAATAGGAAAACTGAATCAAACAGGATGAACCAGTCAAACATGGTTATGACAACAACCGATCAAACATGGATGGCATGAGTGAGTTGAAAAATGATTAGGGCCGAACTTACTAGATGAAGTTGCCTACGTATCCCAAAGATAGGAATCGGGCCTCACGTAATTCCGGCTAAGGTTCACTCGAGTATTAACACTCTCCTTTTGTGCTCTAACTTTTGCTAAAGTCGCCCTTCCGAGTTTTCGACCTTGCGAGCTTTTTTTTTTATTTTTTTATATTTTAATTTTTTTTTTCATTTTCATTTTTCATTTCATTTTTTTTTCTTTCTTCTTCTTCATTTTTTTTTTCAATTGTTCTGTGGGGAAGTGGTTTGGAAATACTCTTTGGATCTTGGGGGATGCTCGTGATCCTCAGCTAGTCCACCTGAAAAGGAATGAACACTCCGATCGGGGGTGCCGGAACTAGCACTTCGACGGATAAGTCAGTGTATACTCTCTCGATTGCTTGGATCTTAAGTTAAGCATACTAGTTCTCACATACCTCTCTTTGGTTGTTGTTCTTCTATTTATATATGCTCCTGGTCCTCAGGGTAAGGCCCACTCATAATCTGTCGTGTGAATATTTACTCGGCCCTCCTTTTATTGTACTCTAACTTTTAATCGGCCCTTCGTTCAAATAGCTTTATGGTCGATTAAGGAACTCGGCATCTAGAACATACGAGACGGGGCCGAGTATAATACATACCCTGATTGTCTAAATATGTACTCAGCCTATCTGCGTCCCCTCATATCCGGCTCCCACAATTGCCCCCCAAACACTCCACTAACGCCAGTTAGTCGGCGTGTTTGGTTTCGAACTTGAAAAGTCAAAAAATTCGGCAGTTAACCTCATTCCAACGTGTCAGAGCACACACGTTTTTTCGTCATCATTACAAGTTCTTCGTACACTTCCTCTATTTATTGTGATTTAAAACTTTGTCTCTTCGAATGTATATTTTGAATACTCAAAGTTTGTGGCTCGCCTTCTAGTGCAACTCCTTCACTTCGCGACCTCTGTTACTTCTTCCTATTTCTCATTACACATTCTGCTTTCTGTATGTTTTCTTCTCCTTCACTCCCAATACCATTTCCTTGTTTACTTTCAGTTTTGCATAATCCTTAGGCTGGCTACGATGGCAAAAAATTTGAAAGTGCTCCTTTCTGTGGATCGAATTTTCGGCTTCCGACGCCATTATTCCATCCCCGATGATGTCCATCTGTCACTCGTGGCAGACAACACCACTGATATGGAGAGGACCGATGAGAGTATGATCATCTTTCCTCTCCTATCGATTGCTGAGGGCGGAGTCCATTTTTTCCTTCACCCATTTTTGAGGGCCGTCCTCCGACACTGGGGTCTAATTCCTTCCCAGCCTAACGTGAGCATTTTTCGCATCATAATGGGTATTATAGAGTTGAACCATCGTTTTAGGATTAACCTTGGTATACCTACAATTCGGCATTGTTATGCCTTAGCCAAGTCCACTGGCTGGCTGGGACGCTATTTTCTCAGGGCCAAGGATACCAATCATCATTTAGTGACTATGCTTGCCAGCTCTGGCAAGTGTGTTGATGACGTGATAGTTGTTGTCCAAGGCAATTGGGAATTCGGCGAGGGTGAAGATCGCCTAGATCCCGTGCCAAGGCGAAAAGGCGAACCAGGTGGCCGTATAGCTCATTCTAATTTCTTTTATTAACTTATTTGTATTCGGCTTTCCTTCCATGTGTTTACCCTTTTGTTTATGCATGTAATAATTTGAAGAAAGTGTTGGTTTCAGCTGACGACGTTGTACTTGTAGACATCAAAGTCGCTCTACAGTTCGTCGGCCGTCCAAACCTATAGAAACAAGGGAGGGCGGCCCACATTCTTTTGCGGTACGTGTCGTCTTACTCTAAGTTTTCGGCGGCAGACCACATTCCGATTCTGAGTGGTGAAGATTATCTTACCACCCTTATCTTCCCCAGCTTCAAAAACATAAATGAAGTTGGTTTAAAAGCCTCTAATTCAGAACACGAGGAAGAACATGCAGCCGATCCGGTCGCCGAAGACCTGAATCAGTTGGAAGCCAAGATAGACGAAGCTCTTAATTTGGCCTCTGTGGAAGTTAGACTTAATTCGTCTGACCCACCGTCCGCATCAGGCCAGGGGGACTTCTTCGAAGGCATTTTTACCATCTTAGGGGACTTGCCTGGCTCTTACCCTGACAACATGGCTGGTGAGTCGCTATCTCAATTGGGAAAACGGAAAAACGCCGAGAGGATGGCCGCGCGTAGGAGAGCCGAAGCCGAGCGAAACCAATCTCCACCCCCTCCACTCAATGCCAGGGAAGAAACTCCTCCACCTGCTCCTGTTGAGGTGGTTGAGACCGAAGTGGCTGAAACGGAACCTGTTGTCGATCAACAGGAGAGTCAAGTGTCAGAGCAAAGGGAGGAAAAACGCCCGGCCGAGCACGAGGCTGACTATTCGGAACCGATTGACAAATGGCCACGCATGGATGAATCTGATTTGGTCGTGTCATTTACAGTACAACCTAAGATCAGGAACGTGCCGGTTACCTCTGATGCATCGGCTATAAGAGAACCAGCCGTGGCCTTGAGCTTGGCATCTTCCATTTCTTTGCCGGCTTACAGAGCCGCTTTTAGGGCTAAGACCGATCTGCTGGTCATCGTTTTAGCCGCTCAGTCGGCGATATTGGTGCGTGCCCCTTTATAATTTTACGAGGTTAGCCAAAAGTAAAGTTTTATATTAGCTTATTGATCCTTTGTTTTGCAGGCGGCGGGGAGGATAGTTGAAATTGACTGTCGCCAGAACAACGCTATCGAACAGATCTGCTTTCTCTCAGCCGAGTTAGAAAACGAGAGGGCTAAGGCAGTAGAGGCCTCTCTTCGAGCCGACTCTGCGGCCATGAAAGCGGCGGCAAAGAGAGCTAGGGCCGATGCCAAAGAAAATAAGGCAAGGACTGCCGACGAACTAAGAGCGGCCGTAGAGAGAAGGGCGAAGGCGACCGAAGAAGCGCTCAAGTCTGCCAATGAGACAATTGCCAAGCTGGAGGCCAACTTGGAAGAGTCAAAGAGGGCGATGGCAAACGCCAAGTCTGAGATTTTCGAGTTGTTCCAGAAAGGCAAAGATGCGGCCTTGGCGGACTATGTAGAAGAAGTATCGAAATTTGAAAACATGGGGTTCAAACACGGCTGGCTCAAAGCCTTGGCTGCTGCTAACATGGTGTCGGAGCAGCTGATTCCGTATGAGCAGGTAGACATTGAGCCGCTAGAGTCTAACCCCGAAGACTGATCTAGAGTTAAGTATTTTTCTCTTTGTTTTTTGGTATTGTGTGTATAGGTTTTGTTATTATTTTTGACTGTCCACTTTTGTAAGAAGCCGATGCAAGATAGTTTTCATCTGTAAAATGACTTCTATTTGTTTTCAGTTTAAGAATGAAAATTACTTTTGCCTTTGTGCCGGATGAATGTGCCTGTTAACAGCTAAGTGAGATGTAAAATTAATCCAGCGTGAAAGTAACTATAGCACCGCAACTTATTACTTTTGCCTTTCTGACTTGTGAATGTGCTTGTTAACGGCTAAGTAAGACAAAAAGGAAATAATGAAATGAATAAAATGGACTGCAGAATCAATCCAGTTCACGAATAACTCTATAGCACTGCAACCTAGCCGAATAAACTAGTGAATATGCACTTGCCCCAGCAGGTTGATGAGGATCAACAAAAGACAGCAGTTCAGGGGCGTGCTGGGGCACAATGTATATTAATGAATAAGACGGAATGAATGAGATGCGTCTGCCCTTGTCCCAATGAGTCGATGAACAAGACCGCCGATTTAATGAATAAGACCTAAGAACGACAAGTCAAAGCTATGTTAGGGCACCGTGGATATTCGGTTTGGAGCTATGATATTTAAACCGAATAGATTGACGGATCTACCCTTGCTCCAGCTAGTTTGAATGAGACTGCCTAATTAATGAATAACATCTAAAAATGGCAGGTCAAAGCTATGCTGGGGCACCGTCGCTATTCGGCTAGGAGCTCTGATATTTAAGTCGAATAGATTGACGAATCTGCCCTTGCCCCAGCTGGTTTGAATGAGACCGCCTAATTAATGAATAAGACCTAAAAACGGCAGGTCAAAGCTATGTTGGGGCACCATCGTTATTTGGCTAGGAGCTCTGATATTTAAGTCGAATGGACTGACGAATCTGCCCTTGCCCTAGCTAGTTTGAACGAGACTGCCTAATTAATGAATAAGACCTAAAAACGGCAGGTCAAAGCTATGCTGGGGCACTGTCGTTATTCGGCTAGGAGCTTTAATTAATGAATAAGACCTAAAAATGGCAGGTTAAAGCTATGCTGGGGCACTGTCGTTATTCGGCTAGGAGCTCTGATATTTCAGTCGAATGGATTGACAAATCTGCCCTTGCCCCAGCTGGTTTGAACGAGACCGCCTAATTAATGAATAAGACCTAAAAATTGCAGGTCAAAGCTATGCTGGGGCACCGTCGTTATTCGGCTAGGAGCTCTGATATTTAAGCTGAATAAATGGGTGAATCCGCCCTTGCCCATGGTTGTGGATGATGATTATCAGCCGTTCATGAATTCACTGGGGCAGCTTTTCATAAGGCCGAATAGATTAATTAATCTGCCCATGTCCCAGTGGATTCATGAACTGGGACATCGAGTATTGGTGGTTCATGGAATGACTGGGGTACATGATTCAATCGGCGCCAGACTTTTGAAGTTTAGCATTAATGAGATGGCCTTGGGGGTGCTGTATCCGTAGGGAATAAATGAGATGAGTGCTTCGCGCGCGTAGGTCCCGTTAGTGTGTTCAAACTCAAGTCACATCAGTCTTTTGAGCAAGGTTAGATAAGTGTGAATGTCGAGTAGGCTATTCTTCAACAGTAGAGGAGAGGGGAGGACATTGGCTGAGTTGGACGCAAAGATGGATCGTAGTGGCGAGCCTAGGCGCACGGGTAGTAGGACGTCGAGGGAGCGGGGGAGACGCCAGTCCCCACATCGTCGAAGTAGGTCACCCAGAAGGGAAAAACAACAACGGGGCAACTCCCCTTAACCGCGCTCAAGGGGAGAATCCGATGCAACATCGCGCCTGCTGAGTTTTGCGGTTTTTGTGGGGAACAAACCGATGACCGAAGCGGATTCAATTATGCACGACCCAACTGTGGCAGTCGAGTTTGCTAGACAGATCTTTCCACCAGAAGTCCAGCAGTCGATGGTCAATCGACGGGAATTTGAAGTGTTTCGGGAAGGCATCCACGGAGCGGTGAGAGGGCTGTATACTGCCTATGAAATCGGCATGCGTCTACGTGCCGCGCGGCGGGAGTTAGAGCAGAAGGATGAACGCATTCGGATCTTAGAAGCTCGCATGGAAAAGGCTGAGCGTGAGCTGAGGTCCAAGACTGCCAAGACACATTCGGCCGGCCCAAGTAACCCAATTGTGGAGGAAAGGGTGACCCAACGGCTGCTAAGTCATGTGATTGCTGATCGAGATACGGCAAGTATGTTCGCAATAGAGAATGCGAAGGTCGTGGCCTATGAACGAGGCTTCCATGATGGCCAAAAAGTTGGGATCGACAAGACGAAGGAAAAGCTCGCCGAGGAAGTTTGCCGGTGCGAGAATTGGGGATTCAAGCACTGTTGGATCAAGGCCCTCCGTGCCACGGAGGCTCTCCGGGCAGCAGGCATTGACTCGGCCTCGCCGTTATATCAGAGCAACGATTTTCCTTTTGTGGCTTACGAAGTCGAAAAGAGCGACGACGAAGGGGACGACGAAGGGGACGCCGAATAAAAATGAGTCTGTTGTAGCGTTTTTAACGCAAGTCGAATGTAAATTATTGTAATCTCGATCAATTTAATAAAACATATCGTTTTAAATGCTAGAATGTTGTTTGTGCCCTTTACCGTTTTTCGTCTATTTCGTCTATGCTCGTTATTTAATAATAATACAAATGGAAGAAACACTGAGTTCCAAGGTGTCTTGCTCTGGCCAATTGTGATATCCACGAAGGGCGCTCCGAATCCAGAGGCTTATTCGGCCCTTGCGTGTCATTCACGGATGGGGCTCCGAATTCGGAGGCTTTTTAACATGGCCAATTGTGACATCCACGAAGGGCGCTCCGAATCCGGAGACTTATTTGGCCCAAACGTGTCATTCACGGATGGGGCTCCAAATTTGGATGCTTTTTACTTGGCCAATCGTGACATCCACGAAGGGCGCTTCAAATCCGGGGCTTATTCGGCCTAAATGTGTCATTCATGGATGGGGCTTCGAATTCAGAGGCTTTTTACTTGGCCAATCATGACATCCACGAAGGGTACTCCGAATCCGAAGACTTATTCGGCCCAAACGTGTCATTCACGGATGGGGCTCCGAATTCAGAGGCTTTTTACTTCGAACTAAAATTTCGTATAGTGATATAAGAAGTCTTGCATTATGAAAGTGAAAGTTATACACGACGAATACACAAAACAAGTCATGCCCCACATGCCGGGTTAATGATAAAATTTACGCAAATGAGTGGAATTCCAAGGACGTGGCAGAGTCCTCCTAGACATGTCATTGAGCCGATATGCCCCTGTGCCTGCGATTGAGTCGATCTGATAGGGGCCGTCCCAGTTAGGACCCAGTTTTCCGTCAACCGGATTCTTGGTGGCCGGAAATACCTTCTTCAGGACCAACTCTCCTGGCGTATAGCGGCGTAGTTGAATACGTTGATTATATGATTTAGCAAGCTGTTGCTGGTACCGTGCCATGGACGCAAGGGCACGTTGTCGTCGTTCTTCAATTAGAGTCAAATCCAAGGCTAGCATCATGTCATTTCGGCCCATATCAAAAACTTTTGATTTTAAGGTTGGGAGGCCGATCTCTAGGGGGATGATTGCCTGTGTCTCGAAGCATAAAGCAAACTGCGTTTCCCCAGTGGATCACCTCGGCATAGTTCGATGAGCCCACAACACACTCGCCAATTCTTCGACCCATTTGCCTTTAGCTTTCTCTAACCTCTTCTTGATGCCGTCCAAGATGGATTTGTTAGAAGCTTTGGCTTGACCATTGCTTTGAGGGTAAGCCGGCATGGAGAAATAAGGCCGGATACCATACTTGCTGCACAGCTCCCGGTAGACGCCACGATCAAACTGGGTGCCGTTGTCTGAGATAAGTGCTCTTGGAATGCCGAATCATGTTATGATATTTCTCCATACAAAGCACTTAACATCAGCATCTCAAATGTGCGTTAGTGCCTCCGCTTCGACCCACTTTGTGAAGTAATCTGTCTCGACAATCAAGTATCACTTGTTCCCTGGGGCCCGCGGCAATGGTCCAACAATATCAAGTCCCTATTGGGCGAACGGCCAGGGACTGGTGATAGAGCTCAACTCTTTAGCAGACAAATGGGTTAAAGGGGAAAACTTCTAACACCGCTCACATTTCTTGACGTAATTCTCGGCATCAGCTCTCATTGTCGGCCAATAATACCCTTGTGTCACAGCTCGATGAGCCAAAGAGCGCCCACCGGAATGGGCACCACAACTACCCTCATGTATTTCAATCAGGAGTTCTTCGACCTTATATGGATGAACGCATTCTAGATATGGATCGGAAAGGGATTTTTTGTAGAGCTTTCCTTGTGGATCCAAGTAATATCGCAGGGCTTTGTTTTGTAGTTTGTGAGCTTCTTTCTTTTCTGCAAGGAGCTGTTCAAAAAATAGGAATGCAGTGATAGGGTCCATCCAACTTGGACCTGATTCTATTGCATTAATTTGAATCGACTTTGAGGGGCAATGCTCGGCTCAGGGATAAATCCCACTTCAATTGTCTATTTGATTTCTGAGTTGATGGCGGAAGCTAGGCAGGCCAGGGCATCTGCATGTGTGTTCTGATCCCGGGTGATTTGGTTTAGTTCATGATGGTCGAATTTTGCCAGCAACGAATTCACCGTTTTCATGTAAGCTGCCATTCGGTCATTTTTGGCTGCGTATTCCCCTTTCAATTGGTTAATGACCAGCTTTGAATCGTAGAAGACAAGCAAACGCCGAGCACTAAGGAGATGAGCATTCCGTAGACCGGTTAACAATGCTTCGTATTCGGCCTCATTGTTCGATGCATCGAAGCCCAGCTTGACAGCCTGCTCGATTATTGCCCCGTCGGATGCCATGATTACTACGCCTGTCCCATTGCCGCGTTGATTGGACGATCCATCACAGTACAACTGCCAAATGTCCCCAACATATATTCTCCAGTTCAACTTAGGTTTAGGCTGAATTTGATCGGATTTGAAGTCGGCAACACCCCCAATGAATTCAACCACAAAATCGGTGAGCACTTGCCCCTTGATTGAGGTTCTAAGAAGAAACTGAATATCGTATTGGCCGAGTTCAAGAGCCCACTTTGAAACGCGCCTTGATGCTTCTGCACTACGAAGTACCGAGCAGAGGGGGTAGTCCGTTAGTACCCCGATGGTATGCCCCTGAAAGTAATGCATCAGTTTTCTTGCTGCCATGACGAGGGCTAGGATGAGTTTTTCCAACAGAAGGTAATGAGTTTCGACGTCGACCATTGCCTTGCTTACATAATAGACTGGTCGCTGCTCCCCAAGCTCTTCCTTTAACAGTACGGCGCTGACGGCCTAGTCAAAAACTGCCAGATATAAAATGAGCGGGTCACCTACCGAAGGTGTTGTCAATAATGGAACTGATCGGAGGTAGGTGTTCAAACCATTGATAGTGGCTTCGCACTCAGAGGTCCATTCAAATGCTTTACCCTGCCATAGGGTATGAAAGAATTGTCGGCAGCGATCTGTAGAACGACTGATGAACCTGTTGAGGGCGGCGGCCATCTCCATCAACTTTTGAACCTCCTTGATTGATCGAAGGGAGTCGAGTTCAAGGATTGCTGTGATTTGCTTCGGGTTGGCTTCGATTCCTCGGTGGTTGACAATGTAGCTAAGGAATTTGCTAGATCCGATCCCAAATGCACATTTGGAAGCGTTTAGCTTATTTTGTACTTGCATAAAATGCCAAATGTCTCTTCCAGATCGGCTAGATGAGTTTGCTCTTCTTTGGACTTGACCACCATGTCGTCAATGTATACTTCCATAGTACGGCCGAGTTGCTCCCTGAACATGGCCGTGACTAGTCTTTGGTAAGTTGCCCCTGCATTCTTTAGCCCAAAAGGCATAACCTTATAGCAATAGGTTCCTCTTGGGGTAAGGAATACAGTTTTATCTTGGTCCTCCGGATGCATGGCAATTTGATGGTAGCCTCTGTAGGCATCGAGGAAGTTCATACGTTGATGACGTGCCGTGGCGTTTACGAGTTGGTCTATTCTGGGGAGGGGAAAACAATCCTTGGGGCAAGCTTTGTTTAAGTCCGTGAAATCCACCCAGACATGCCAAGTCCTGTTTTTCTTCTTTACAACCACAGTATTCGACAGCCATGTAGGATAGGTCACTTCCTAGATTGCTCTGGCATCAAGCAACCGGTCAACTTCTTTAACAACGACGGTAGTGTGTTCTACGGCTGACCGCCTGCTTTTTTGGACAATCGGCTTACATTTGAGGTCAACATTTAAACGGTGCTGAGAAACAGATGGATCTACCCCCGACATCTCATACGGTGACCATGCAAATACATCAAGGTTGCCGAGTAAGAAGGTAATTAGCTGCTGCCGGTCGACTTGATTCAGGGAGACACCAACCATGAAGAACCTGTCAAGATTTCCGTCAATTTCAACTCGATCCAGTGCTTCCATGGCCTTTTCACTTGGGAGCCGTCCAACTTCGTTGAGGCTCTCTCGATCCGGCACCTCAATAGAATTCACTTCCAATTCTCTTGGTGTCTTGGCTGCAAGAAAATAACATGCTTGTGCCGATTTTTGGGAACCACGGATTTGTTCAATGCCGCGTTTAGTCGGGAAGGGTAGCAATTGATGATAGGTACTTGGCACGTCCTGCATGGTATGTAGCCAAGTTCGTCCCATGATGAGATTATACGGCGAAAGCAGCTTGACGACCAAGAACTCCACATCTACTGTTCGGGAGCCCGCTCGAACTGGCAGTGTGATTTTGGCCAACGGGTATTCTGGATTAGCGTTGAAGCCAAATAACGGATAAGGAGTCGGAGACAGGTCCGACTCGGTGAACCCGAGTTTGATGAAGGTCTTGTAAAACATAACTTCCGAAGTCCTCCCCTAGTCTATGAGAACGCGTTCAACGGTGAATCGATTTACGCGTAGTTTGATGACTAATGGATCAATGTGGGGGAGTGTTACGCCGATCAAATCAAAATCGTTGAAGATAATACTCGGAGCTTCACGGGGCCGTTTTGCTGAAGTGATTTGCTTTTGGGGCTCAGGATGTGACTGAATTGTATGTACTGCGGATGATATCGGTAGGCTGTATATCATATGAATTACGCCAAGTGGAGGTGAGTCCTGCCGTAAAGCTACCATTTTGGTTGAGTTGTCTTTTCGGACGTACTGCTTAAGCCGACCATCCTGTACCAATTCCTCAAGGTGATCCTTCAATGCGTAACAACTCTCGGTATCATGGCCGTGGTCCTTGTGATATTCGCACCGCCTATCTCGTCTCCTCGTATCGGGAGGTCCCACCATTTTGGATGGCCATTTGAAGAACGGAAGGTGTTGGACTTTAGACATAACCGTGCTGATTGGCTCTGACAACTCCGTATATTTCTTGTTCGCGCGCCTTGTGCGCTTGCTATCTACTTGAAGTTGTTCACTAGCTCGGTGGGAACACTGGTTGTTTGATCGGCGCGAATCCCGTCTCCTGTCTTTTTTAGTCCGATTCCGTGGTTTAAGGCTCCGTGATGGTACAGAATTTATCGGTTGAACAATTTCAGAAGGGGCCGTCTTGTTGGCCTTGTTCTCGGTTTTAACCCGCAAAGCGTCATCTTCCACTTTGCAGTATTCCTCGACTTTCTTCATCAATGACCAGACTGTTTTGGGTTGCCTTCTAGTCAAGGAACTACAGAGGGCACTATTAGAATGCAACCCCATTTTAAAGGCGGTGATGGCCATAGAGTCATTGCAGGCGTCATCTGCAAGATTAAAGTATTCCTAATAGCATGTCGAATAAGCTCGTAAGGTTTCCCCTGGTTGGATCTACATTGCCCAGAGGGAGTCGGCTTGCTTTGGCTGGACTTCATTGGTGATGAATCTTGCCCTGAAGGATTTCTGTAATTGATGGAAGCTCTTGATTGACACCAATTCCAACTTATAATACCATCTCATGGCCAATGGTCCCAAACTGCTCGAAAATATTCGACACATGAGAGCCTCGTGGTCTGCATGCAACGTCATGGCCTGCTTATAATGGTGGATGTGATCAGTGGGATCTGATTTTCCGTCATATAGGGTGAACGATGGAGCTTTGAACTTTTTGGGTAGTACTGCCTTTGCGATCCGTCACACAAAGGGATCATGTTGGTCCTCTTCGTCTGAACCATGTCGTCTTCGCTTATTCCGTGCACGCAGACTTTCTTCGGAGGAACTAGAGGTTTTGACTCATCCCTTCTTTTTGGGTTCTGGGGATAATGAGTCAGAATTACTGTTACTATCTTGTTTCTGAACTCGAGGTCGTCGACCATCCTCTCTCGGAGTCGTCCCGGATCTTGGCGTGCGGCTTGTTGGGACTTTGCCACTTCCAAGGCTAGATCCTGACGAAGGCTCTCATTCTCAGCTATCATGTTTTTCAACCTCTGTTCATTTTGCTTGGCTTGTTCCATGATCGCTTTCATTGTCTCATGAGTTGAAGTCGAAGGTGAATCGAAGTTCAAGGCCCGTCGTGCGGTAATATTCTCTGGTCCAAGCATGTTGCTTAGAGTGGTATCATCTCGTGGTGTAAGGTCATCGGCGACTACCGGGGGATCTTCCGTCACGCCCGCCATGGATATGTTGGAGTATTTCCACAGACGGCGCCAATTGTTGGGAAGTGGTTTGGAAATACTCTTTGGATCCTGGGGGACGCTCGTGATCCTCAGCTAGTCACCTAAAAAGGAATGAACACTCCGATCGGGGGTGCCGGAATTAGCACTCCGACGGATAAGTCAGTGTATACTCTCTCGATTGCTTGGATCTTAAGTTAAGCATACTAGTTCTCACATACCTCTCTTTGGTTGTTGTTCTTCTATTTATATACGCTCCTGGTCCTCAGGGTAGGGCCCACTCATAATCCGTCGTGTGAATATTTACTCGGCCCTCCTTTTATTGTACTTCAACTCTTAATCGTCCATTCGTTCAAATAGCTTTATGGCCGATTAAGGAACTCGGCATCCAGAACGTACGAGACGGGGCCGAGTATAATACATACCCTGATTGTCTAAATATGTACTCGGCCTATCTACGTCCCCTGATATCCGGCTCCCACATGTTCATTTTTTTTATGCTCTAACTTTTGCCTGGGTTGGCCTTTTGGGTTTTCGGCCCAACGAGCCTCTCAAGAATAGTATTTCTTCAGCTTGTCCATGTTGATTGGTTATGAGAACTACAAGCCATCCAAATCCATGAGAATATCTACTCCCCCTGACTAGATTGACTTGGTGATGTAAAGACCCATCCAATTGTGTCTGAATTTGTCCTTAGGCTCGTGGATAGGAGTTTGATTGTCCTTCAGCACTAAGTTTCACGCCCTCAAACTCCTAGATCTGACCTTTTTGTTGAATGCTCTAGCAATCCTGTGTTGATACCTTTGAACGTGGTATAATGCCTTCAATCTTCGCTCATCAAACATATTCAGCTCCTCAAATTGATTCTATTGCCAATCAGTTTCTGCTATCTGACATTCAGCCATAATCCTTAACGAAGGTACTTCTAATTCAATCGGCAAAATAGCCTCCATTCCATATACCAAAGAGTAAGAGGTTGCGCCTATAGATGTTCGAATTGATGTTCTATATCTCCAAAGTCCAAAAGGCAGTTTATCTGGCCAATCTCTTTAGGTTTCCATCGTCTTACGGAGAATAGACTTGATGTTCTTATTTGCAGCTTCCACGTCTCCATTGGTTTGTGGCCTGTAAGTTGATGACTTTCGAAAAGCCACGCTATATTTCTTAAGTAGAATTGCCACTTCTCCTCCGAAATGTGAGCTATTGTCTAAAATTACTTCGTTTGGCACCCCGTATTTGCAAATGATATTATTCCTAATGAATTTGGCCACATGTGATGCTTTTAACACTGAAAACAACTGTGCTTCAACCCATTTAATAAAATAATCAATGGCAACCAAGATGAACTGATGCCCATTTGAACCCTTCGGTGTGATTGCCTCGATGACATCTATGCCCTAGACTGAGAAAGGCCAAGCCAAAGTCATGTTGGAGAGTTTTGAGGGCGGGATATTCATGCGATTGGTGTGGATTTTACATTTGTGACATCTCCTAACAAAGTCAATACAATCACTTTCCATGGTTAATCAGTAATATCCCTGTCTAAGGATCTTTTTTGGCTAGCATTATACCATTCATATGGGCTCCACACTCTCTTCCATTGATGGCTTCCATGATATGTTTTGCCTCTTCTTCCTCTACACACAGTTTGTGCATTTCCAAATGCCCCCTTCTGTATAGTCTATCTGCGCAGATGATGAACTGAGTAGCCAAACGCCGTATCCTTCTTTTGTCCTTTGCATTTGCCTCTTGCGAGTATGTACTGCTTCTCAAAAAGTTCCGCATATCAAAGTACTACGAGTTTTCATCTTGAACCTCTTCTGTTGTAGCTACCAATTCATATGGGGGTGTATATCTTTGTTCTACCAAGACTGGATGCATTTTAACCCCGATTGTTATATCTATCACGCAGGCCAGGTTGCCAACGCATTAGCAAATTGGTTGTTCTCTCTCACCAAGTGTGTAAATGTCAATATTTCGAACCTCGGGATCAAAATGTCCAAGGTCTAATGATAGACTTTCATTTTCTCCTTTTTAACCTTCCAATCTTTATTGGCTTGAGAGATGACGAAGTTCGAATCCCCAATCAAATCTAACCTTATTGCCCTTAGTTCTAGAGCTACTTCCAGTTCGGCAATGCATGCCTCATACTCTATTTGGTTGTTAGATACCTTGAATTAGAGTTTGAAAGCTAAAGGGATATGGGAATCATCTGGCTTTATGAGCAACACACTTATCCTGTAGCCAAATTGATTGGATGCCCTTGCAAGTACAAATTCCTAGTGTCTTTTTCCATATGCATGACCTCCTTATCTGGGAATAAATAATCCATATCTTCTTCTCTTAAATTGGGTGATCAGCTAAAAATTATTCTATTACCCTTCCTTTATTAGATTTGCGAGCAACATACTTGAGGTTGAATTCAAAAAGCAAAAACAACCCGCGAGCTGGCCTACCGGTAAGCGCTGGTTTCTCAAAGAGATATTTGATGTGGCCTAATCTTGAAACTCGAATTACCGAGTGAGTTAACAAGTAGTGTCTCAACATCCTAGTGGCCCAAACCAAATCCAAGCAAGCCTTTTCCAAGGGTGTGTAGGGGGTCTCATATTCAAGCATCTTCTTGCTCAAGTAGTAGATAGCTTTCTCTACTTTCTTGTATGACTCTTGCACAAGCATACATCCCATGGTTGATTCAGTCACTAATAAAATACATAATTAGCGATTTTCCTAGCTTAGGTGGCGATAACACAGGCAAATTCTGTAAATACTGCTTAACTTGCTCGAAGGCGAATTGACAACGATCATCCCATTGTAACTTCTTT
Organism: Camellia japonica; assembly: GCA_030407325.1. Classification (NCBI taxonomy): domain Eukaryota; kingdom Viridiplantae; phylum Streptophyta; class Magnoliopsida; order Ericales; family Theaceae; genus Camellia; species Camellia japonica. Next base: position 97,837,376 of record JAPPVO010000029.1, read on the forward strand.
ACTTTCTTTAACAAACCAAAAAGTGGTTCATAGGTCAAGGTTAATTTAGAAATAAACCTCCTTATGAATTGCATTTTGTCCAGAAAGCCCCGCACCTCCTTTTCAGTCATTGGTGGCGAAATTTCTAAGATGGCCTTAATTTTGGATGGATCAACTTCAATTCCCCTTGTGTGATCAGAAATCCCAACATCTTGCTCATAGTTACCCCAAAGGTGTATTTCTGTGGATTCAGCCTCAACCTGTATTCCTTGATTTCTCTCAAAGAATTTCTTCAATGCGGTATAATGGCCTTCCCGATCTTTAGACTTAACAATCATGTCATCTACACACACCTCAACTTCCTTGTGGATCATATCATGCAACAGTGTGATAGTGGCTCTCTGATAAGTGGCCCCGACATTTTTCAAACCAATTGCCATGACCCTATAACAATACATCCCTTATAGTGTGGTAAATGCAATATTTTCTCTGTTCTCTAGAGCCATAAGGATCTGGTTATACCCTGAAAAACCATCTATAAATGATAACAAGGCATGCCCTACAATGCAGTCTTCCAATTCATCAATATGTGGCAATGGAAAGTCATCTTTCAGACTAGTTTTGTTCAAATCCCGAAAGTCAATGCAAACCTTGATTCTGCCATCTTCTTTGGGACTGACACAATGTTGGCTAACAAAGTCGGATACTCAGATACAAGCAAGAACCCGACATTGATTTGTTTAGTAACCTCTTCTTTGATTTTCAATGCCCAATCTGGACAAATTTTGCGAAGCTTCTGTTTAACAGGTCAGGCATCAGGATTAAGAGGGATCCGATGTTGTACAATCTCAGGATCAATTCCAGGCATATCTTCGTAGGACCATGCAAAAACATCTTTGAATTCCTTTAATAAAGAAACTAATTACTTGCATTCCTCCGAAGGTAAAGTGGAACCAATCTGGACTAAGCGAGGATCTGTCTCAGTAACCACATTTATAGAAACAATTTTGTCGATTAATGGCTTAGCACACCTTTCATTCTCTTAGTTGATTAATTTTTTCAAAGCCCAAGGAATTTCTTCCTCTTCGTTTTCATCAAAATTCTGAAAATTCTGATCAATGCTACAAACTATAGGCACAGAGAAGTAAGCAGAATCACAACATCTTCATTCAGAATCTCGGGCACAACAATTGCAACAAACTCAAAAGAAAAAGAAAAGGCAAAAGAAGACTTTGACATCTCAGACAAACTCAAATTTGACTCTAACCCCACAAGCACAACTGAACTCAAACTCAATAACCAATTCAGAATTGTAATGACTCGGATTCTAATTCATATCGGATTGGTGTAAAGTGGTGCCCGTCACCTTAAAACTTGTATGGTTGTCGGACTCTTGATATTGATGGGTTGGCAAGGGAACTTTAAATATTATAATTGAGGATCCTTGGGTGATGTTTGGAACCTTGATTGAACCTTTAACAAAGTGTTTAGGCAAGATTAGATCAAAAGCCCAAATTTGAGTTTTCATTTTTGACCAACCTTCACTCTTTTGCCCTTTTCTCCTTCCATACTTTGAATTTGAATGTAAGGTTGGAACCATTGGAAAGCTTGTTTTGGGGGCTTCAATTTGGACACAAGAACGACCTAAACTTTCTACATATCTCTCATTTCACTAAGTTTCAAGCCAAAATCACTTGCAAGAGGTGGAGTCTATGTAAGGATTTTGCTTTCTACCGATTGAATTTTGATTCCACGAAGGATTCTTCTAAATAGTCTAGTTTTTCCTGCTCTTCCTTGAGGTAGGGTTACTTTTAACTTAGTATCTCTTTATTTTGAGGTTGATTATATGGTATTGTTGTGACTATGATACTTTATTTTGATGATTGAGCAAAAGTTAAATTTTATGTTTAACCCAAAGGAGATTTTAACCACATTTATTAAAATTTCAATTAAATTCTTATGGATTATGAGTATTGGTGCTGAGAACTATCACACATATGAAGAGGTGGTAAAAGCCCCAAATTTGTTAAAATCCTAGTTTTGATTTGGGGAAACATGATGCTTGGATGGAATTGAATTTCAAATCTTGAATTGTGTGGATAATTAGAGTTTGGAATACATTATTAATGTGTTTTGAGTTGAGATTGTGGACTTGGAAATTGATAACCATGTCTTCTATTTTTGCTATTCATCTCATGTTTTATTGAATACTTGATTACTTGGAATGTGGTAAAAAGGGGGAGGTAAATAGAGTATGAGTCCGAGTAGAGAGTCAGTTTTGAGAATAATGTGTTGTGTTGGTACCCGCACGGGTAATTAAGGTGCCTAATAGCCCTGTCTTGAGCTTATCGCCAGACGAATGTGGTAAAATGTTTTTGGGCGTCCACTAGTCTTGCTGTATAATAATCGACAAAAGTGGAAAAATGGATGGTTTTGGGTGCCCACCACTTGTCATACTAATAGTCAGCAAATGTGGGGAATAGTTTTGGTTAGAAACCTATATGTATACCTATATGTATGTGTAGTACAGGGCTCCTATGAGGGATTCATAACATATTGAGCTCTTGTGTCGAGAAATGTTTTCTTTTCAATAGAACAAATATGTAATTGTTTTCTTACCCGTTTTATTTCTGAACATAAACTCTAAATTATGTTTGAGTTATGATGATGCCACTTGCATGTTCAATTGAAGATACTTTTTTAAATGTATATCCACTGGGCATATTGCTTATCTCTATCTAACATTTTCAAGAATTACTGATGTGTCACCACCTCAGTAAGATGAAGCATACTCTTTTGTTTTGATTGGAGCATCGATGCTTATGGATGTTTAAATGTGGAAGCTTTGAGCTTATTTGCTTAGGACCGTGGGTTGATTTTTGTTTGTAACGAGGCAATACTTTGAATTGTTGTAATCCATTAAGGCAATTTATTTTGTCCTATAGCTTATTGAACTTTGTTATAAATGAAAGTGTAATTAATATGTTGAACAAGGAACTGTAGATGAAAACCTTAGTTCAATGAGGAAGAGGATCTCTTGGTGTTGAACTATGCTTTGATTGATGTATTTATATTATGTTTTTTAGGGACATTACAGGAAAAATTACTCATATGCTTATAAAGCTGAGCTTTTAAACCTTCATCAATATTTAATTCTTTTATTTTTTGCTTAGTTCTACATTTGTTAGCATTGTGACTGATTTTACCACACTTGTAACATTTTGTTGATGACTTATCTTTCTTTTGGAAAGCTGTTTTTGCAGAGTTAGTGGCTTGTTTGCCTTTGGTATAAGAAGACATCTTTTTAGGAAAATATTTCTTTCTATTTTTATAATTGGATTTATATTCTTATATTTTTCTTGATTTTCTATTTTTCTTCGGGTAAGGAGTTTTTTCATCATAGGCAAATTGATCACAAAATTCGCCTAATTCCTTTCTTCTCGCTAAGTTTTCTCTTTTCATTTGATATTGTAATTTAGATCATTACGAAGAGATAAGCCCTCTTATACGATTATGGCAATTAGTTGGCCATAAGTATAATCATTATAAAGGATATTTATACCATGATTTCGATCCCATAAATTTTTATGGATTTTTTTTGCAAATAATGTTGGCAAGCCATCAATAAACTTGGCTTTCCAATGCTTACTATTAGCATCAGTTCGGTGCATGACTTTCATAAGGAAAACATCTTTGTACCAACGAAAGTGCGTAAGAGAAGGACAACGGAGATTTTGGAGAAGCATTCGGCCTCGATCAGACGTTCCAACTCCTGGTCCAATAAAATGCATTAATATGGTTTAAGAAAGGGTATAAACCGCATTCTCAACCTGTTATGGGGTATTAGTCAAATGAGTAGTTTTTTGCTTAACAGATTGTAACATCTCCATCTGTTGAGCAGGTGTGAGAACATTATCCCTCCATCCTTTGAGAATACCAGTGAAGCCAGTGGTATTATAAAGAGCAATTTGGCTATTGGTATTACTATTCTGACGATAGACAGAATTGTACATTAGCATTTCATGCACCGTTTCAAAGATTTGATATTTGGATTTACCATGATAAGATTTTTGATGCATAAAGTCTTCTTTATAAAGGATATCTTGAGGGGTAGGATTAGGATAATAATATCGATCAGGTTCTAATTTTGAATAAGCTTGTTTATCATGGGTAAAGTATGTATAATGATAGAATGTCTTCTTTATAAAAGGATATCTTGAGGGGTAGGATGGGGATAATAATATCAATCAGGTTCTAATTTAGAATAAGCTTCTTTAGCATGGGTAAAGTATGTATAATGATAGAATCCTAATGATTCTGAATTTTTTTTCTGAATTTGGAAAATATGAGATATCTTTTTCAGTATTAGGAAGTTCTTCAGAGTCTAAAACATTAAGAGAAGAAGTTCCACCAATATTCATATTTTTTGTTTTACTAAGAAGAAAATTAGCAAATTCTTAATTTTTTGGAGAGAATGATAATTTAAAATTAGAAATAGCTACAGGAGGTTTGAGATTTACATGCTGCATGGGAGAAGAATGTACGACATCTGTTTGTGGAGTATTTTTATTAAGAATACTTTCCCAGATTCTTCAATACAGGTTAATTGAGAACCAATTGTTCAAAAATGAAAATTGGAATAATTATTTTGTTTTATTACAAAATTAAGGTCTTTAACCTTACAATATTGTCCTAGCCTTTCTTCATCAATGGTGGATCGAACATAAGTCGAGGTGGAAAAGGGTTCTGAATTGGTAATATTACTAGAAACTAGTTCCGTGGATTCAGTTGGAGGATGAATGGATGAAGAAGTTCTTCCTTTAGTAGTGGTCCAGGTTTTATAAAAATTATCTAAAGTATTTATTTCAGAATCTGGAAGAATTTCCATAACAGTAACAAATTCATGAAACTATTCAATAAAAGAAATGACCATTTGATGAACTTCAAGATGGAAATAGTATTGATCTTTATAAAATTGTTGTTGATTTTTGGTATATCTTTTGAAATACCAATCCCTAAACTGCTGATATTTGGGATGCTGAGACTCTTGGTTAATTTTTTTTTACGAATTTCATTTCCTGCTAGAAAATCCATAAAACTATATTTGAAGATTCATTTTGGGCTGTAGGGCTTTCCCTATGTTCTGGTGTTAGAACTTGCCTTTCTGTTGTGTAAACCCCATGTGGGATTCTATTTTCAGATATACCGAGACCTCTTACAAAGGATTCATTTAGATTTTGTTAAGATACAGAATTTTACGAAGTTGAGGTAAATCAACCTCATACAATAAGCTTCTAGGTATACTAGTACTGGTTGTACTCCTTCGTAATATTTGAGATATAGGTTTTCGGAAAGATAGGTAAATATGGCCATCTTTATTCTGAATTGCATCTTCAATTTCATGATTGAGTATAGGAGTGGGTGGAACAACCTACTGGGGTTTCCAATGTTGAGGAAATTCAATTTGATTCCATTTTATTTTTTCAGGGACAGAAATATTGGAAGGATACATATTGGTCTCAAATAAGACAGTTTCTTTGGTAGCACCTTTTTTTTTTTACTTACGCATGGAGAGTGGTTAGTAGGACAGTTTCTCTAGTAGTACTCTTTTTTATGTTTACTTATGCCTATTGAAAAGATTGATTCTGAAGGCATTAATATTATAATCAGTAATCAAAAGATTGTTTTTGAATTTATTACTGAACCATATACCAAGGAATTAGATCAAATTAAAGACCTGGTAGTCTTTAAAGAAAAACAATTAAATTTTTTACAGAAGGAAATTTCTATTCTCAATATTGAACAAAAATTTCCGTAATCTTGTTTACAGAATAAAATAAAATTGATTACATCAGAATTTGAAGCTGAAATTTGTAGTGATATTCCTAATGCTTTCTGGGATAGGAAGAAACATATTGTCATTCTTCCATATGAACGCGAATTCAATGAAAAATATATTCAAAAGCTCGACCAGCTAAAATGAAAAAGGAATATATGGAATTACGTAAAACTGAAATTTCCACTCTTCTTCACAAAAAATTAATCAGAAAAAGCTATTCTCCATGGAGTTGTACTTCTTTTTATGTTAACAAAAATGCTGAAAAGGAACGAGGAGTCCCTCACCTTGTTATCAACTATAAGCTTCTTCATGATGCTCTTAAATGGATTAGATATCCAATTCCGAATAAAAAAAATATTTTAGACAAATTATAGGATGCTGTTATATTTTCTAAATTTGATCTTAAATCAGAATTTTGGCAAAGTCAATTATTTGCATTTGATTTTGACATCGAATATATTAAAGAAAAAAACAATTGTCTCCCTGATTTTCTAACTCGTGAGTATTTGTCAAGATCACCCAATGAGTTGACTGGCTAGAGGCCACAATCTTGGTTGGGGTCTCCTTATGCCTATGATAATATTCATCCTGATCTCATCGAATTTCCATGGATCATTGTTCCAAATAAGAAGAATTCATCTTCACAATCTGTACACGAAGGCTCATCTTCCAAAAAAATATGTAAAAGATGCTCTTTTAACAGATGATTCTAAATACTATCAGAATAACCTCAACCATGAGGAAACAATTTTATATCTGGACAATGTGGATACCAAATGGATGGTTGACCCTTGGGAAATTAAGGATCGATATATCCACAATCAGAATTTTATTCCACATTTTGATCAATATCGATACATCTATGAAGCCATGCTCAAAGATACAACCTCTGTTGATTTCACTCATCATTATGTTGAGTAGAAAAATCCGAAGAGTGCTATTAAATATAGCAAAGCCGTGATCAAACGAATCATGAAACTAGAAAAATGGGGCTGAATCCCAATCAAATTCGTACGCTTTCTATTAGTGACCAAAAATATAATTATTGGGATTATGTGGTGAAATGGATTTGGAATTCCATTGATTTTATTCGGCCCCCACATATTACACTGAAGCGTTTACAAAATCCTTTCCTTATATGAACCATAATTGTACTCATTCATGGTTCATCAAAGTTTGCCCCAAACCTACCAAGTTGGCATTCCTAATTGGTTGTTTGTTTGGTGGGATAAGTTTGGGCCTGACCCGTCTATCTTAGCCGAACCAGTCCATATCCAATTTAATCTATGGGTTATTGCTTTTCAAGTTGTGCCCGGTAATTAGAATAATTCTATATCCAAATCCTTCGCCATTTTCATGATCCACTTCGGTCTCCTTTGGATTTGGAGGTGGGATCTTGCTTGTGATTTTTAGAATAAGCTTCCTCGACTTAAAACAATTTTCTTTTTTAGATGGTGGAAGGTCCTTAATAATTCCCAATCTGACTTGATTGAACAAATCAAACTTGATACTAAGGCTTGTAGGGATTTAATCCCCATACCATCAATTCCGAGAAATAGTGATGGTAATCCTTTCAATCGTATTTAATGTGAATCAAAGAAACAATTTTCGGATATTTCTGATAAAGATTTGATGATCAAATGCATAGAATATATGAAACACCAATTTCTCCAATCCATGGAATCCGAATTCCAGGATGATGTTTCTATAATCTCAGTAGCCAGCCAGGATAAGGATAGGGATGAGCATGATAATGCATACACTATCCTTGTGAAAGAAGCACAGGAGCCTGATGATGATGATGGCGGAACCCCCAGTGATTTTTGGGATTCGTTTACTGACATTATTGCTAACAAAGTTGAACGTGACAAAGCTCGCAAAGGAAAAGCAAAAGCTAAAGATGTATAATCATTAGCTTTTTATTCGCACTCACAAGAAAAAAAAGGCCTAGCTGTCGCTTTACCCGAACATGCCAGTACATCAGGACCACAAGGCATTTGAATTATTAAAGTAGTAATAGTATTATCTCCACTCAACAGAATATAAGAATTGAAGATAAGGACGAACGACTCCAGCCATCAAGGACTTGCCACCTATCTTCAATTATTTTCAAGATAAGCCAAGAATGGCTATTTAAGGGTAAGTCTCACCCTTGTTGAGACACAAGTTTTTCTATTGCTCATTCTTTTTTCTCTCTTGTAAATTTTCTAAAGTTTTATGATATATCAATTATGTTCGGAGCAACTCTCTTGTTTTGAGCCTACTACAATATTGTAAGTATTTTATAATGTTTTATGTCTGCAAATGCTGTATTTGAATTACTTGCATTATTAGATTGACATAAAGGTAGATTAGCCACTTTATTAACTCTACAGCATACATCCACTATACAACCTTGTATTGAAGAGCTCCATAAATTAATAGCTCTAACAGAACAATCTCTGCATGAAGAGATTATTCGTCTGGCCCTTGACCAACGACCCCTTTCGTAGTAGTGACATGCTCATGAGATCATATATGTATTAATTTGTAATTATTATATTGTTCATATGAATAGTAATATTCCTGGATCTATGCTAATTAGTGACATGATTTTTGTATCTGTAAGTGGGACATCACCCAAGTTGCGTTGGGGTTTTTCCATTTTGGATTTAATTCTTGTACAACATGTATCTCCTATAAGTCGTTGACGGACGTGCTTACAAATATATAGTTCGCACACCTACTTACAGATTGTAATATCTCTATTTGTTGAGCGGGTGTGAGAACATTATCCCACTATCCTTTGAGAATACTAGTGAAGCTAGTGGTAATATAACAAGAAATTTGGTTGTCAGTATTACCACTCTGACGATAGACAGAACTGCATATGAGCTTTTCATGCATCATTTCAAGGATTTGATATTCAGATTTACCATCAATATTCCAAGAATAGATGGTTTTAGCATGGTAAGATTTTTTTATCATGGTGAAAGTCTTCTTCGTAAAGGATATCTTGAGGGGTAGGATGAGGATAATAATATCGATCAGGTCTTAATTTAGAAAAAACTTGTTTACCCTGGGTAAAGTATATCTTATTGATAGAATCTTGATGATTCTAAATTTTTTTTTTTTCTGAATTTGGAAAATATGAGAGATATCTTCTTCGGTATTAGGAAGTTCTTCAGAGTCTAAAACATTAAGAGAAGAAGATCCACCAATATTCATACTTTTCATTTTAGTTAGAAAGAGAATTAGCAAATTCTTCATTTTTCGAAGACGTGGATAATTTCAAATTAGAAATAGCTGCGGGAGATTTGAGATTTACATGCTGCATGGGAGAAGAATGTACGGCGTGTGTTTGTGGAGTATTTTTACTAAGAATACTTTCCGTAGATTCTTCAATACGGGTTAATAGAGAACCAATCGTTTGAAAATGAAGATTGGAATAATTATTTTGTTTTTTTACATAATTAAGGTCTTTAACCTTACAATATTGTCCTAGCCTTTCTTCATTAACGGTGGGTCGAGCATAAGCCGAGATGGAAAGCGGTTATGAATTGGTCATGTTATTGGAAACTAGTTGCACGGATTCTGTAGGAGGATGAATGGACGAAATTTTTTTCCCTTCAATAGTGGTCTAGGTTTTGTAAAAATTATCTAAAGCATTTATTTTAGAATCTGGAAGAATTTCCATAACAGTAACAAATTCATAAAGCCATTTGGTCAAAGGAATGACCTTTTGATGAACTTTAAGATGGAAATAGTACTGATTTTTATAAAATTGTTGCTAATTTTTGGTATATGTTTTGAATTGCCAATCCCTAAATTGTTGGTATTTGGGATGCTGAAACTCCTAGTTAATTTTTTTTTTTTTTTTTTTTTTTTTACGAATTTCACTTCCTGTTGAAAAATCAACAAAAACTGTATTTGAAAATTTGTTTCACTGGCCGTAGGGCTTTCCTTATGTTCTGATGCTAGAACTGGCCGTTCTGTTGCGTAAACCCCGTGTAGGATTCTATTTTCAAATATATACAAGCCTCTAACAAAGGATTCATTTAGATCTTGCGAAGATACATAATTTTGCGAAGTTTTGAGGTAACTTAACCTCATACGGTAAGCTTCTAGGAATACTAGTACTGGATGTGCTTATTCCTAATATTTGAGATCTAGGTTTTTGGAAAGATAGGTAAATATCACCATCTTTATTCTGAACTACATCTTCAATTTCATGATCGAGTATAGGAGTGGGTGGAACAGCCTGCTGGAGTTTCCAATGCTGAGGAAATTCAATTTGATTCCATTTTATTTTTCTAGGGATAGAAATATTAGACACATACATATTGGTCTCAAATAAGACAGTTTCTCAGGTAGCACTCTTTTTTTTTTTTTTTCCCGATGTATGGAGAGTGGGTAGTAAGAACTTTAAAATAGATCCGATTTATTAAAGATATAGGTTTAGTTCCTGGTTTGAAATTATAACCTTTGGTAAGAATCCTAACATTTTTAATACATCTAAAATGTTAGCATCTTCTATGGCAATAGTAAGATGCGAATAAACATCAAAATAAATGGGTCCTTGAGATAACATAAGGAAATCCTGCCAATCAAGACACCTCCCATCTCTAAGACTAAGGGTTAAGCGAGTATTTTTTTCCCAAAAGGGTCATGGGCTTTAAAGCTATTTGCACAAGCCCGATATGAATATAAACATATTTTTTGTAGTACGGTAATAAATATATGGTTTTGAAAAGATTATGTCTTTCATCATCATGTTTAAGACGAATATTAGATTTTACGGTTTTGATAATTGTTTTTGATTTAAAATCAAAAGTTTTGATTTTATAAAATATTTTTTGGAGCCACCTTTGGGATGGTCCATTTGTCCAGTTTTTGTTGAATTTCTTCAAATTTAATTAACTCAGCATTGCTAGCTACTCTGGATGATGATCTTGCAGAAGATGCAAGTAGTATTTCTGCTTCGCTTGGAACATGTTTTGTGATCTTGGTATTCATTAAATCTTGTGTAATCATATATGCTTAATTTGTTAGTATTATACTATTAATACAAATAGTAATAAACCTGGCTCTGATACCAAGTAGGTGTGCTAACTATATATTTGTAAGCACGTCTGTCAATGACTTATAAGAGATACATGCCGTATAGGAATTAAATCCAACAATGGCAAAACTCCAAACACAACTTGGGTGACGTCCCCCTTACAGATACATTATTCATGTTAGTAATTAGCACAAATCCAGGAATATTACTGTTCATATGAACAATATAATAATTAAAATTAATACATATATGATCTCATGAATATGTCACCACTACAGAGGGGGTTGTTGGTCAAGGGCCAAACGAAAAATCTCCTCTTGCAGAGATTGTTCTATTACAGCTATTAATTTATGGAGCTCTTCAATCCAAGGTTGTACAATGGGTATATGCTGCAGAGTTAATAAAGTGGCTAATCTGTCTTTATGCCAATCTAATAATGCATGTAATTCAGATAAAGTATTTGCAGACATAAAACATTATAAAATACTTACAATATAGTAGCAGGCTCAAAACAAGAGAGTTGTTCCACACATAATTGATATATCATAAAGCTTTAGAAATTTTACAAGAGATAGAAAACAAAGAGTAAAAGAAAAACTTGTGTTTGAACAAGGGTGAGACTTGCCCTGAAATAGGCATTATTGGCTTATCTTGAAAATAATTGAAGATAGGTGGCGAGTCCTTGATGGTTGGAGTCATTCATCCTTATCTTCAATTATTATCTTCTGCTGAGTGGAGATAATACTGTTACTACTTTAATAATTCAAATGCCTTGTGGTCCTGATGTACTGGCATGTTCGGGTAAAGAGACAGCTAGGTCAAACATTTACCTTGTTTAGCTATTCCTAACCCTAATTGGAAGAAAATTGTTGAAACAAATGCTTCTGATAAAGGTTATGGAGGGATTCTTAAACAGTATAGTCAGAATACTTCAAAAGAAGAACTGATTCGATTCACGTCTGGAGCTTGGAAAAAGGCATCTTTAAATTATCCAACAATTAAAAAAGAATGCTTTTCTATTGTTAAATGTATTTTTAAATTTCAGGATGATTTATTAAATCAACATTTTCTTATTCAGGTACTATAGTGTAGCAAAACAAATTTTTAAAAAAGATGTTTAAAATCTTTCTCATAAACAAATTTTTGCTAATTGGCAAAGTCAGTTATCCGTATTTGATTTTGACATCGAATATATTAAAGGAAAAAACAATTGTCTCCCTGATTTTCTAACTTGTGAGTATTTGCAGGGATCTCCTAATGAGCCCACTGGCTAGTGGCCGCAATTGTGGTCAGCGTCTCCTTATGCCCATGATAATATTTATCTGGATCTCACAGAATTTCCATGGATTACTATTCCAAATAAGAAGAATTCATCTTCACAATTTGTACAGGAAGGCTTATCTTCCAAAAAATCTGTAAAATATGCTTTTTTTAACATATGAATCTGAATTCTATCAGAATAACCTCAACCATAAGGAAACAATTTTATATCTGGACAACGTGGATATCAAATGGATGGCGGACCCTTGGGAAATTTAGGATCCGTATCTCCACAATCATAATTTTATACCATGTTTTGATTAATATCGATACATCTATGAAGCCATGCTCAAAGATACTGCCTCTGTTGACTTCACTTATCATTATGTTAAGGAGAAAAATCGGAAGAGCACTTTTAATATAGCAAAGCCGTGATCAAACGGATCACGAAACCAGAAAAATGGAGTTTGAATCCCAATCAAACTCGTACACTTTCTATTCATGACCAACAATATAATTATTGGGATTAGACCGAAGCTTTTACAAAATCCTATCTTTATATGAACCCTAACCGTACTCATTCATGGTTCATCAAAGTTTGCCCCCAAACCTACCAAGTTGGCATTCCCAACTAGTTTTTTGCTTGGTGGATAAGTTTGGGGCTGATCCCTCTATCTTACCTGAACCAGTCCATCCAATTTAATCTATTGGTTACTAATTTTCAAGCTATTCCTGGTAATCAGAATAATTCTCTATCCAAATCCTTCGCCATTTTAATGATCCACTTCGGTCTCCCTTGGATTTGGAGGTGGGATCTTGCTTGTGATTTTCAAAATAAGCTTTCCTGACTTAAAGTCATCCAATGAAGTGATGCTAATTGTGAGCATTGGAAAGCCAAGTTTATTGATGGCTTGCCAACATCATTTGCCAAAACAATTTGTAAAAAGTTAAGGGATCAAAATTATGGTATGAATATCCTTTATAATAATTATACTTATGGACAACTAATTGGCATAATCGTAGAAGAAGGCTTATCTCTTTTTAATGATCTAAAATTACAATATCAAATGAAAAGAGAAAACTTAACAGGAAGAAAGGAATTAGGCGAATTTTGTGATCAATTTGCCTATGATGTAAAAATTCCTTACTCGAAGAAAAATTGAAAATCAAGAAAAACAGAAGAATATAAATTCAATTATAAAAAGAGAAAGATGTATTTTCCTAAAAAGAAGTCTTCTTACACCAAAGGCAAACAACCCACTAACTCTGCAAAAATAGCTTTCCAAAAGAAAGATAAGTCCTCAGCAAAATGTTACAAGTGTGGTCAAATTGACCACTATGCTAACAAATATAGAACTAAGCAGAAAATTAAAGAATTAAATATTGATAAAGGTTTAAAAGCTCAGCTTTATAACCTTATGATTAATTTTCCGATTTTGAAGATAGTTCTGATCAAGACAGTGATAATCTGGCATAATTATATTCTGATAATGATACCTCTTTTGATGGAGAACCAAAACAAGGAGGTTGTGCCAATGGATGTTGTAATCTTAACAACCTCAATACTGAATCTAATTATTGGAAGGCTATTGTTGAAATGAATGGTATTTCGACCGGCCCCAGTATTAATATTCTTATAGACGAACAAAAATCTATTTTATATCTTATTGATCAAATTAAAGATATAGAATTAAAGCTTAAAATGTTTGAAGTATGTTATGAAAAGACACAAGAACAATCCTCTGAAGATAATATGCAATCCGCTCATTACAGTCTTAAGGAGGTAGTTCAATGCCCTGAAAATATTTCCCCTAAACCTGAAGTTCCTATAAATCTTAACGATCTCCGTAGAGAAGTTAATCTTCTTAAAACAGAAATCAAAGAATTAAAAACTCATCTGTATCAGCATAATTTGGACTTAATCCAAGTAAAACAACCAATATCATCCATATCTAATCAGCAAAAAATAAAGCAAAAGTTGAAGAAGTCAAGGAAGATTTTACTTCTAAAAATCAGTATCCTATGATATTAAATCAAGTAACATATCAGAAATGGTATATTAAAATAACTCTTGTTATATATAACAGGTTTGTTATGAAAGATTCCATAGGTCTAGTTGATGGTGGAACTGATATGAATTGCATTCAAAGCAGGCCTCATACCTTCTGAATATTTTGAGAAAACCACCCAATCACTAACTAGTGCTAGTGGAACCAGAATGGTAATTAAATATAAATTATCTGAAGTTCTTATATGTAATCAAGGTATTTTCCTTTCGACTTCATTTGTTCTTATTTGTAATATGTCCTAAACCTTGATTTTAGGGACACCTTTTTTATGTTTACTTATGCCTATTGAAAAGATTAATTCTGAAGGCATTCATATTACAATCAGTAATCAAACGATTATTTTTCAATTTATTACTGAACCGTATACCAACGAATTAGATCAAATTAAAGACTTGGTAGTCTTTAAAAAAAAAAATTAATTTTTTTACAGAAGGAAATTTATGTTCTTAGTATTGAACAAAAACTTTAGTAATCTTCTTTATAAAATAAAATAAAAATGATTACATCATAATTTGAAGCTGAAATTTGTAGTGATATTCTTAATGCCTTCTGGGATAGGAAGAAACATATTGCCACTCTTCCATATGAAACCGAATTCAATGAAAAATATATTCCAACAAAAACTAGACCAGCCGTTCGCAATAATAATATAAGTGTGATGTTTATCTAGTTTGTTTTTGATTTCTGAATTACGTATTGAGATTAATGATTGCTATCAATATATTTCTAATTTACAAGAGGAATTGTCTAATCTAAGATTATTATTATCCCTTGCATCAGGTCAATCAATTATTAATTGTAGTCAAAGAATTTCTACTTTAAAAAGAAATATCAAAGAAGAACAAGCTTCTTTATCTCGACTCCAAAAACAATCACAATATTTAATCTGCATCTAATCTCTATCACTAAGATATAATACCTGGGCTTTCTTTTGGATATAATACTCGGGCTTTCTTTTGGTATTAGAGCCAAGTTAGTTTTAGAGTTGATTTACTCTCTTTCCATTTAACCGGTGTGGCACCCAAGTCGCAAAAGTTTGTGAGCCGTTAGGTCGTTAGGCAAGAGGCCACTGTTGACCAATCGCGCTTAGGCAGAGCCATCTGTTGACAGCTATTGTTATAATGACAAGATTATTTAATTCATTGTCTAACCTAATTTTTGGTAAAGGTTCCTCAACAAAACCAGTTATTTTTAATCAAAATGATCTAGAAACGGAAAAGATTGAAGAGCTTCTTCAGAATTGGAAATTACCCACCAAAGATCTCGATTGTTATATGATAAGAAATTTTAACTCAAACAAACTTACAAAATCAAAACAATTGAACAAATTTTACCTTTAACCCAAGACAATCAAAATTTTCAGTTACTTGATCGAGATACTATTCTTAAATTTCAGAAGAAATTTAATTTCCTACATTTAGGTCTTGTCCAAGTTGGTGTCAAACCTATGACACGCCTACTTCTTAACAAATTTGTCCTATGCACTCTTAGAGATATGTGACACCATGATCATGATGATTCATTATTACATGTTATCAAATCCAATCTTGCTCATGGACTGATTTACTTTGGATGTTTTCCTAATTTCGAGGTATCTTTAATGGATCCTAATATTCTCAAGACCCTTACCCTTAACATTGAAACTAAGCGTTATAATATGGACTCTCAATCTTTCAATATTATGGTTTGTTATTGTGTTTATCTCAAAGCTATGATCACTTCTTGACCTAGTGTAGCTTGCTTTTCGTGCTTCTTTCAGATACGACTAGCCCTATAGTTTGGACTCCCATGGCTCTGAATTTGATTTCACAAGTGCAATATGAAATAGTGAAAACACGAAAAGAGTCCAAATCCGGCAATTCTTTTGGAAAATCGATGTTTGAATCAAATGCCAAAAATGGACTGCTTTGCCAGATTACAAAGTTGCCAGTGAAATATTTTTGGAAAATTTAGGAACCCCGTGACTTATGCTAAAGGCCATTAATCCGTCATCACCAAAGTGTCTTAGCTCGAAAACTTAGGTACGAGAGGGGAAGGTCATGAATTGAGTACCCCACTCGCCTGATCACAGATCAGCCTCTCCTAATCATGATGTGCTTTTTATTCACATAATATGCTCTTGTTCCGATCATTATGCTAACATTACTATGTGTTGCACACAAGTATAGACTAATTTGCAAAAGTTGGAACGCTTTGATTTCATGTCTGTTTGAAAATTATTTTGAATATGCGTCACTTAAAAAAGTGAGTTTGTATGTACATTAATCAATTTATCCCAATTTTGGCAATTAGCCTTCATCCACCGGCATTCAAACATTTATATCATCTAAGCATTTAGCCTCATGGAAAGCATGCTCGACATGGCAACAATCACACACAATGCAAGATGCTAAAGCAATAAACGCTCACCTAGTACTCCAAGGCAAGCCAAACAAAGAAAAAATAATTAGAAAATATGCATGTTCCTAAACAATGTAACGTGACTAATGCAATGCACACATTTATGAAATTTTTAATAGGCTCGACTATGAGCATGGTATATGATCCAATTCAAGAAATGAGATAAATCATGTTTTCAAGCAAAGAAATTGAAATTAACATTGATTAGTATGATGAGCCGAACCCAAATGTACATGAAATGAGTGTATGCAAACATGGGAATGCTAAATAAACATGATGCTCTATGCTACCATTATAAGCAGGTAAATAAAAGGGAGAAAGAAATAGGGGTTGGAAGACATACAACATTATTACATATTCGACCTCGCGGAGGAGGGTGCGAATAAATGTCCAAGTGTTTGAATTTAAACTAATTATTACAAATTCGAATAAATGAATTAAAACTAGCTAACTATTTAACTAGATATCTAAGTTATCAACTATCTATCTAAGTTATTACAACCAAGATGAACAATATAACCAACTAGCTGAATTAACTAATTATAACAATTGCAAATACACAATGTTAACGATAATGATAATTAACGAATTACAACAATAATGGGAACGTTAATTGTCACAATTGATTTAAACAAGGGTGCACAAGGATCGTATGCATAGCGACCAAAAACTGGTCTGTCTGCCCAGATCTGCTCTGTTTTACCTTCAGTCACTGCCTTCTGTTTTCTGCAAAACACTTTATTTACCAAGCATTTGGAGCCGGCCGGCTCCAAATGAGCTCTGGCTAGACCCAAAGAGTGTCAGCCGACACCAAATTTTATGCCAAAAAATGTTTTGTGCTCTAAGGTGAGAGCAATGCAGACAGAGCCTTTCTAGGCCTTGTTTGTCAACTTTGTTCTTCTCTATCATGGAAATTCTCAAGAGAAGAGCGAAGTCATTACCAAGACCATCAATAAGCAAGTTGATTGCTTGATGATTTCGGACATGGGTTTGGACAAAAATTAATGAATGCAATGAACAATGACCCCCCTCCCTCTTATCATGAAATGAGCTCAAAGAGGGAGGTAAAGACACATCAAGGTTCATCAAAACATCATTAATTGACGTATGACGACTCTTGACACAATAAATTCGACATAACATCCAGCTGAACCCAAACGATGTAACTCATATTCTTTATGTTGGTTGGTTCGTTTTAAGCCAAATGCATTAGTCTTTGCCATTCTTTATTCCATTTGTCCAAGGTAGGGATTACGTCCGCTAAAGATTACGTCAGACAAGAAGTGATTCTCAACATGAAAGAGAGACCATGCCGTTGACAATGAATCTCAGTAGAGATTAAGCCATTAAGCATAGATCTCTAGCTCATGTTTTGAATAACCATCAATTGGTTGAAACAACTCTTAAACAAAGAAATGGATGATAAGTTACTTATTAAAATGAGGCTCTTAACATGGAAATCAATTCAAGAAAAGCTAAGAACAACATAAAAGAAGCTATATATGAGAACTTAAGCTACAACAAACGAACTAATCAAAGCTTGAACCAATTAAATAACCTAGGACAGCCCTAAAACAACCCCTAATAGGTGTAAAATAGTGGCGCAAAATGCATGAAAAAAGCCCAAAAGCTAGACAACAAGCAAAGAAAATAAGGCTAGTAAGTAAGAACAAGGAGGGGTGGCTAACCCCTCCACCTTTGAAACCTCAAAGCATGATTTTTAGCCTCTTTTAAACTCTGAAAATCAATTTGGAAAGCAAAGAAAAGGATGTAAAACAAGGGTTTGAGCTATAGGTGAAGGTGCAAGAAAGAGTGTTAACTATCTCTACCCTTTGGTAGCTATCCAAATCCAAGCTAAGACACTTGAAATAGATTCAAGACAGCACAAAAACACAAGAAATAGATAGCAAGAGATAGCAAATAGAGCAAGAGAAGAGGTAGTAAGCTTATACCTCTCAAGAAAGGTAAGCTCTTGTTTGTAACATAAACTTGGTTCAAGCACACTCTCAAGCTTCAATTGTGATTCACAAAGCTCAACAAAGGTTCTACGGTTATGATCTATGGTGATGTATGGTGTATGGATATTGATCAAGAGAGATAGGTTGGCTCAAAGATGACTTGTATAGGAAGAAGGAGCTCTCTTTTGTGTATATATGTTCTTTTGAAATTTTTCAGCCCTCAAAGATGACTTGTATAGGAAGAAGGAGCTCTATCTTGTGTGTATATGTTCTTTTGAAAATTTTCAGCCCTCAAAACAGAAGTATCACCTTGTTTTTATAGAATTTGATCAAAATAGGTCGAAAATATCTTTAAAAAATGGACAGCTGGCCCATTTTTGCCTAGAACGGTGTTTCTCACTATTGAGTGTTGGCCGACTCCTGATGGCTACAGCCGGCGCCCAATGTGTTTCGGCCGGCGCCCAAAGTTTTCCCTTGTTCCACTTTTTTAAACTCAATGTAGGGTGGCATGATGTTCAAAAATGAATTTGTGGGGCAAAGACAGTATGAATATGAAGGGTTTGGGATTGGCTTTGGAGCGCGAGCTTACATTCCTTCGTTGAGACTTTGAATCACACTCAACACAACTTCATCATCGACTGCACAAGACAAAGCATCCAAGTCTTGCGGGCGGTCAAAAATGGGGTGTCTACAGTTGCCTCTCTTTGACAGAACTCAAAGTCATAAAATGACGTGAGTAAATGTCAAAGCCCAAAGACGTCCCATTTGACAAGGCTGTAAGACTTGGGCAAGAAAATAAACCGAAATACAAATACCAAAGGTTGAACCTGAAGGCACCTACGTATCCCTTTGCAAGGAATCAAACCTGCGTAGTTCAAGGGCGAAATACAAAATGATATGCGGGAATCATAACTTATAATCATGCAATGAAACACAAATGTAAATAACAAGCGACGAAGCAATGCTATAAACACAAGCAGGTAGGCAACGTCTGAATGAAATCAAAATAACTCAAGGAGCGTCTCACACGGAGAGAGGTGAATAAACAATCACAGAGACAAAGAGAGTGCGAACCAAACCATGTCCTACATAGAAAGGAAATAAGAAAAT
Organism: Camellia japonica; assembly: GCA_030407325.1. Lineage (NCBI taxonomy): Eukaryota > Viridiplantae > Streptophyta > Magnoliopsida > Ericales > Theaceae > Camellia > Camellia japonica. The sequence goes on from JAPPVO010000029.1 coordinate 97,857,032, forward strand.
GCAAACCCAACTATGTCTCACATAGGAAAAGCGAAAAGACAAGTGTGGAATGAACACTAGGCGCACCTAATGCTTTCAACTGAGGAAAACAATCTTGACGTGTCACACGCGAAAGGAGGAGAGATTGGTGTGAATGAACAGGCGCACCTGCCATTTTTAACTGAGAAAAACACTCATGATGCGTTGCACGTGAAAGGAGGAAAGATGGTCTGAACAAAGAGGCATACTTGCTCTTTTTAACCGAGAAAAGCACTCCTAGCGCGTCACACGTGAAAGGAGGAAATATGGTGTGAACAAACAGGCACACTTGTTGTTTTTAACCGAGAAAAGCAATCCTAATGCATCGCACGCGAAATGAGGAAAGATGGTGTAAACAAACAGGCACACCTATTGTTTTTTTAACCGAGAAAAGCACTCCTAACGTATCGCACGCCAAAGGAGGAAAGATGGTGTGAACAAACAGGTGCACCTGCTGTTTTTAACCGATAAAAGCAATCCTAACACGTTGATAGGCGCACCTGCTCTTCTTAACCAAGAAAAGCAATCCTAACGCGTCGCACGCGGAAGGAGAAAAGATTGGTCTGGCAGAGAAGTAAACAACTTCATAAAAGAATGTGATAAACTCATCCCTAGGGAGGGCTCGAAGAATGAAGCCATGAACCCCATAGGGAAAATAATAAACACGAACTCACAATTCAAAAGAGAATGCACCAATCCGAAACCGGGCTCGAATTAGCAAATTAAGAGCAAGTTTGTCAATTATAAATGCTCAAAACAATGAGATGATGGACCCAAAGCATGAATTGACTAAGCAAGTAGCGAAATAAGTACGACCTAGGAACAACTTTAAATAAAACATATTACGAGCTCAAACTAATTAATAAAATACCCAACTATGAACTAATAAAAATTGACTTAAACAATAACAAATGTAAGCACCTGTGAATTGATAAAATTTGACAGAACTCTTCACCTACTTTTCCATTTCTCCTTTCTTTTCTCTCATTTTTTTTTTTGCTTTTCATATATATTTTCTCTTGATTTTCCGTTCTTTTGTTTTTCTTCTACTTTCTCTTTCTTTATGTTCCCCCATTTTTTTGCTCACTTTCTTTTCCTTTCTTCTCTTTTCTTTGTTTTTCCTCTCTTTTGTTTTTCTATTTTTTCTGCTTCTTCTCTCTCTCTCTCTATATATATATATATTATCCAAGGCACAACACTGAGATGCACAAAAATAAAATAATATAATAAAATAATAATAAAAAAAACTAAACTAGTTTGTATTTGGAGTAGGTCGACACCCAACTAAATACGGCCGGCCCGAACAGTGCCGGCTGGCTCACGATGGCGGCAGAGACAGAATCGGTAAAACCACAATTGTGGTTGATTTAACCCCTATTTCAACCTTCATTTCATGCATACCCATGTTTGAAAAACCTCTCCCTCTCTCTAGGATCCTCCTCTCTCTAGATTTTCCCTATTTTTGCAAAACCCAACAACCCTTGCGAATTTTTCTTTGAAAACCCTCTCATTCCTCTACATTTTGAACTGAACAAAATTTGATTTCGTTGAGTTTTGGGTTTCTCTTGGTTTTTGGGCTCATTCTCACTATCTTTACCCATACTTTTCCCTTTTCCTCTTATTTTTTTCCTTTCTCTTTACTTTCTCTCTCCTAGGGTTTAGGATTTGGGGTTTTTCGCCTAATCTCACTCACCCACACATTTTTCTTCATTTTTCCCCACCTTCCTCAGTTTCCGTCCATGGCTAGCAGTGAACTTCCCATCCCTGATCCCGTTATTGGAGCCATCCTAGGGGAGGACATAGAGGTCGAGGATATCCTTCCTCTTATTCCTAAGCCGGTATTGTCTCATCTTGCTGATAGACGATTTGAGGTGGATACCTACCAGCCACGTACACATGCTTTGACCCCGAGTGGTATCTTGCAATTTGAGGGCCTCATTTCAGGGATTGATTAGGACATCCTACTCCGGGAGCCCACCGAGCACTTGTCCGCTGATGCCTCTACATTAAGAACTATTCTTTTCTTGTTTGAGCATATATTTGAATTCCTTTCAAGGTATTGCGGATACTGACAAGATTCCTATACTACAGGTGATGGCCAGGAGGATCAAAGGTTATGGGTCTATTTCTAGCCCTAGGCACTGGTACAAGAGGCTCCCTACGGAGGCTCGTGCATTGGTCGATGCGGCCGGCATCGGGCCTTTTTTTTTAGGGCTCATACAGATGAGGCTGTAGCTCAACTTTTTCGCGCCCCCTTTCAGAGAACTCGAAAGAAGCCCTACAGTTTGGACTCCCACGGTTCTGAATCTAATCTCACAAGTGTAATGTGAAATTGATAAACACCAAAAAGTCCAAATCCGGCAAACCTTTTGGAAAATCGATTTTAAATCAAATAATGCAAAAAATGGACTGCTTTTCCAGATACAGAGTCACCACCTAAATATTTTGTTTTGGGGGAATTTAGGAAACCTATGACTTGTGCCAAAGGCCATTAGTCCGTCATCACCAAAGTTGCCTCAACTCGAGAACTTAGGTACGAGAGGGGAATGTCATGAATTGAGCACCCCTGCTCGTCCGATCAAAAGATCGGCCTCTACTTATCATGATATGATTTTTATAAACATTATGTGCTCTTGTTCCGATTATTAATCTAACCTTACTATGTCATGCCCACATCCAAGTATAGACTAGTTTGCTCAAGTTGGAACAATTCAACTCATGTTTGGTTTATGAAAATGGTTTGAATTTGCCACCTCAAGTGGGCTTAAAGTTTGCGGATTTGCCACCAAACATAGTGGGCTTAAAACATGATTTGCCACTCAACAAAGTGAGCTTAAAACATACATTAGTTGAATCATTCCAATTCAAACAACAAGCCTTCATCCAAAGGCATTCAAGCAGTTTAGCATTTAAGCATATAGCCTCATGGCAAGCATGCTAGTCATGGAAACATTCACACATATCCAAGTATGCTAAAGCATAAAACTCACCTAGTACTCCAAGCCAAGAAGAAATAAGTTAGAAAAATATGCACGATTCCTAACAATACAAGATGCCTAATGCAATGCATGCGATATGTAATTAATAGGCTCAGCGACTAATATTGCATATGAAGCAATTTAAATAACATACGATTAAACATGTATTCATCGAAGTATTGAAATTGCAATGCACTTTGAATGATGCGCCGAGCCTCGATGCATGCAATACAAAATGAATGGATGCAAGCACACGATATGCTAATTGAAACATGCCCCTAATCTATTCGTCAAAAGCGGGTAAATAAGAGGGAGAAAGACGTGGGGTTGGAAGACATACAACACACGCATGCACGCACACTTGTTACAACATTACGCCCTCGCAAAGGAGGGTTTGAATAACATAAGCTAACTAACTAGCTAAACTAAGCTAATTATTACAAAACTTGAATTAACTACTAAGCTATCTAATTAAGTTACAATACAAGTGTAGGTAAATGAAGCAATTAAACTACGCTGCCACTGCTCCGCCTCGGGAAGTGGAGGATGCATATGTTCAGTTTTCGCCCAGAAAAGGCCACCGTTTTGCTCTCGAAAGCCTTTGTTTGCAGAGTTGAGCATTTCCAGAACCTTTCTGCTCCACCTTACCACAATTTTGCTGAGGTTTACATTAGTGGCCAGCCGACCAGGGATGGTTATTGCCGGCCATTTGCCGGCTAAGAAGGTGTCCTGCCGACTCGAAATGATGCACTACAGGCCATAAATGGTGGCCTATCGGCCATGAATGGTGGTCGACTGACCACTGATGCACTGGGTCATCATACTGCAACAGAGTGCAAACAGAGCAAAAAGAGGGTTCTTCCAAGGATTTGTTTGTACTGTATCCCTTCTTATCATCTCAATACCTCAAAGGAGTGACACATTTGGTTCCAAAATCACCAATCAAGCAATATCATTGCATGATGGCCAAAGATCCAAGTTATACAATTTCGATAAATGCACAAATATGACCAACAAGACCACTACACTATCATGCATGATCAAGGGCAATGGAGACCTAGGAAAGTGGCACATTTCATCACTTTTGAGTATGAAATGTCCCATTTTCCTTGTGTTCAAATTAACGTCCGATTTGAACACATGCAATGCAACACAAAGAAGTGCTTATCTTGTCACTTTTACTTGTCAATTTTGTTTACACATTTTAGTTACCAAATCATTCTTTAACCAATTTGTCCTTTGGTGAGTTCTCCTCTAAGATGGAAGAAGTGTCAACCAAGGGATAGTCTAAGGCAAGAGAGAGATCATGCCTTTGATAATGAACTCTCAAAGAGAATTAAACCATTAAGCATGACCTCAATCTCAAGCTTGAAGGATCCCAAGCTTGAAACAACCCTCAAAAGCAAATGAAAGAGTGAAGCAAAGAGGGAGGTTGCAGAGATTTAAGTGTTGAAATTAAGTGATAAAAGCACTAAAAACATGCAACCAAGTCACACCAAAGATGTTTAAAGCCTTAAAACAACAAGCAAGTGCAAGGACTTACACTACAACTACACAAAACAAAGTTCAAATGAACCAAACAGCCCAAAATAGAGCTAAAGCAAGCCATTTCAGAGGCCAAAACATGCTAGACTTAAGCTAAGTTAAGCTAGAAAAACATGCTAACATGTAGAGCTAACTAAGCATGCAAACAAAACACAAGGAGGGGGGGCTAACCCCATCCAATTTTGGACTTCAAAATGAGTTTTTTTGCCACTGAAATACCTCTGAAATTCAGTGGTTAAAAGGCCCAAAAAAGTTGGTTTGAAAGTGATGAACAAAGGTACAAAAGCTTTACAAACAAAAGGGTAAGAAGGGTGAACCACCCCTTAACTAAAAATGGCCTTGAGCCAACATTTTTAGGCCACAAAAACAGAGTTTTTAACAGTTCACAATCAGCCCAAAACAATTGGAAAAATAAAAAACAAGTATTGAAAACAAGTTAACAAGACTAGTATTCTACCTCTTGAAGTAAAGAACACTTTTAGGCACAAGTTCAAGGTAAAACCACATTCAAGAGCTCCAAGAAGGCCCTAAGGAACCTCAGCTCAAAGGTGAAAGGATTTGGTTTAGGAGATGTAGGCAAAAGTGTAGAGAAACTAGGCAAACACACACAATTTTGCAAGAGAGAGAAAATTTTTGTGTCTCCAATTTTTCTAACCCCCATACATGAGGGAGAGGGGTCATATATATAGAAAACACAAATTTCCCTCACAAACATTTAGCCATACATGTGTAGGAAGATGCATTAATCTGTGTAAACAGTTGGCACAAAATATCACCAAATATCTGCAGCAAACAATGGTGGCCGGCCGGCTATCAGTGGTGGCTAGCAAGGCTTCATTGATGGAAGGCAATGCACATCAATGGTCGGCAAAGGAGAAGTGGTGGCCGACAGCCTCCAAGGATGGCTGGCGGGCCATCAGAAACTTCAGATTGGACAGACCCAGGCATGGTCCAAAGATGAGACAAAATGGATGCAGGGTTTGAAATGCTCCAAGCTGTGGCATTCCGCTGAGAACTTTGAGCGCTCGGTGGCAAACAGACTCGTCACTGGATGTACCTGCAAGAACATCCAAGTCTTGAAGGGCCGTCAAAAATGGGGTGTTTACAGTTGCCCCTCTTTAACAGAACTCGGAGTCATGAAATGACGTGAGTGAATGTCAAAGCCCAGAGATGACCCATTTTGACAAGGCCGTAAGACTTGGATAAACAATCCCGTAAGACTTGGACAAACAATCAAAATAGAAATAAATGGTTGCGCCCACAGGCTGCCTACGTATCCCTTTGCAAGGAATCAAACCGGCGTAGTTCTAGGGCAAAATGCAAACAATATGCATGATGCAAGAACATAACTTATGATCATGCAATGAGGCTTTACAATGAAACATTTAAATGCAAATGCTATGCAATGAAAATGCCATAGTTAAACAAACCAAAATAGGGCACATCAATTCCAAACACGAAAAGAAAACAACGCGCTATGCCCGAGAAACACAAACCCAAACTACATTTCATGTCGAAAAGATGTAAGAAAATTAAGCAAGCTCAACTATGCATCACGCAGGAAAGACGAAGGGTGACGTAACCGTCGGGTACACCCAAGGTTGAAACAAGACCCTAATGCATTGCACACGTGAGAAGAAAAGGAAGGTGTGAACACAGGGCACGCCCGAACGTTCTTAATCGAAGCGTCCTAACGCGCCATGCGCGAGAGGAGAAGAGATGTGAACACCGAGACGCACCCGACTGCTCTTAACCAAAGCATCCTAACGCACCGCACGTGAGAGGAGAAAAGGTTGTGGTGAACACCGGGACGTACCCGACTGCTCTTAACCGAAGCGTCCTAACGCGCCACACACGAAAGGAGAAGAGGTTGCTGTGAACACCGGGATGCGCCCGACTGCTCTAAACCAAAGTGTCCTAACGCGCCGCGTGCGAGAGGAGAAGAAGTGGTGAACACTGGGATGCACCCAAATGTTCTTAACCGAATTGCGTTTCTTACGCGTTGCACGCGAGAGGAAAAAGGGATGGTGTGAACACCGGGATGCACCCGAATGTTTTAACCGAAACGTCCTAACGTGCCGCACGCGAGATGAGAAGAGGTTGACATGAACACCGGGACGCACTCGAATGCTCTAACCGAAACGTCATATCGCGCCGCACCTGAGAGGAGAAGAAGAGATGCGATTCGAAGGGTACAAGTGATTCCACCTGGAACACTTCTGAATGAATTGTACATACAATATCGTTTGTGTACAAAAGCATGCTATGTAATGACAGTGCATTTTTTATGCCTGAAACAAGAATGAAAGCATATTCCATGCAACAATAGAGAAGTGCATATTCTATACAATAGTGGAGAAGCGCATATTCTATGCATGTGTAACGAATAGGAAATGCATTTTCTATGCAAGACAACAACTGAGATATATTGGCATGTTCTATGCAAACCAAATAATTTGAGAGCATATTCTACGCATGATTGGTAACTGGAGCATAATCTATGCGTGATTCAAAAGTAAATGCATATATTCCATGCATGATTCAAGAGCGAAAGCAATCAGCATGTTCTATGGATAATGCAAGAGTGGAAGCACATTCTATGCAGCCAGGGTAAGAGCATGTTCTATGCAACATGCAAGAGCGAAAGCACATTCTATACAGCTAGAGTAAGAGCATGTTCTATGCGACAGTATAATGCAACAACAAAGAAACACATATTCTATGCAATAACAAAAGCATATTCATCAAAACCAATTCAAGAACAACTTCCGATTTACCTCTCAGAGAAGTTGTAATATGTTAAAAAAGGATACACCTTGCTTATGTGCTTATGAGTGACGAACATCGTGCACTGGAAATGCAGTTTTGAGCTTCCATTGAGGCATTTTGAACTCAATAATAAACAACCCCTTCAAATTTTAAAATCCAAGGACACAAAACAGAACCAGGGACACAGGGGAGACCCTTGGAAACCCGCCGGCCACAAGAGGGGGCCACCGGCTACCTACCGGCCACTGGCGTGCCTTGCCGGCCACCAGTGTGCCTTGCTAGCCATCGATGGCAGTTCGGGGTAAAACGGTCTTTTCATGCACGGGCCCTTAAATACAAGCCACTAGGGCTCATTTCTTCACACCCTCTTGACCGAAAATGCTCTCTCTCTTTCTCTATGTGCTTTCCCTCTCTAGATCTGAGCCTTTTACGCGTTTTCCAACGCCTCACACAAATTTTATTCACTAAATCCTCCTAGTTCTCTTCACTTTGAATCGATTGGAATTTGATTTTGACGCTTTTTTCCTCATTACCACCATTCTAGGCTCATTCCCCTCGAGTTTCTCTCGAGTTCTGTGCACTTTTCCCGATTTTGACTTTTTCCTTCATTTTCTCTCTCTTAGGGTTGACTTTTTCTAACTTTACCCTTTTTCTTCACTTTTCACCCATCTCGCACGCATTTTAAGATCACGGACGATTTTCCTTATGATGGGGCTCCTCCTGAGCTTTCCCTAGTAGACTTCGAGGCAGACATCGAGGCCGAGCCAGAGGTATTACCATTGACTGTATAGCCTTTTGATCCAACGAGGTATCATCCTCAGACACACATATTGCCCACTGCTAGAGGCATCAGTTATTTTAATGATTTCACTGACGACGCGCCAGAGGACCTCCTGTTGAGGGAGACAGAGTCTCATTTGTCGGCCATTGTCGTTGAGGTATGAACGTTGTTTTCTATGCATTTCTGCTTTAGTTGTCTGATTCAACCGATTACATTTCATGCATCTGTCTTTTACCCGTTGCATCTGTTTGCATCTTATTCATCTGATTGCATATGATTTCTAATCTTTGTCATAGGGCGATTCTCGCACCTTTATAGGCTATGGTGACACGACAGCTCGAGATTGGTATGATGAGCTTCCAGCTAGAGTTCGTGACATCATTCGTGGGGCGGGCTTCGGCCTTTTATGCTCAAGCTTGACCTGGGTGACCGCGACCCATCCGCTCTTAGGAGCACTGGTGGAAAGGTGGTGGGATACCACTAACTCCTTCCACTTTTCCATTGCAGGGGAGATGATGATGACTCCTTACGACTTTACTATGATCACCGACTTAGGCGTAGGGGTGATCCGATCCCTCTTGACCCAGATATGGGGGAGTGGGAGGCAGCTTGGCTCGAGCTGCTTAGGGTACATCCACCAATATACCGGATGGGCATGGTGCGATGCACCTGGTTCACCGAGTAGTTCAGGGGAACTGAGCCCGAGACAATAGAGGAGATAGAGCAGTGTGCTAGGGGCTTCCTGATGTTCATCTTCGGTACCACCTTGTTTTCAAACAGGTGGAACACCGTAGGCCTGTATTTGCTGAGTGCCTTGGTGACCCTTTCTCAGGTTCAGTTTTATGATTGAGGCGGAGCCAGCCTTACCACGTTATACGGATATATGAGCTCTTCCTCCCTTCTACAAAGGAACTTGGTTGGAGGTTACTGGCGAGCCTGGGAGGTACACATCTGAGTTCCCTCTTTACACCTTGCATTTTCTACTCAACATTTCTTGCTTTACATCCGTTCAACACGTGCTTTCTGCTTGGCACTTTCTGCATCTGTTCATATTGTAAGCTTTCTACTTTGCATTTTCTGTATCTGCTCAAACTGTAAGCTTTCTGCTTTGCATTTTCTGCATCTGTTCATATTGTAAGCTTTCTGCTTTACATTTTCTACATCTGTTCAAACTGTGTTGATTACATACCTCTACATTCTCCCTGCAACTATGGGTATACGCATACTTCCCAACTCTTGCCCCAGATCCTGTAGATGAGATTCCATTGACGATCCCTTTTTCTCAGGTATACGATGGCGAGCTTCGCCGTAGGACTCGTGAGCCCTTCATGTTTTTCCGCCAGTACTTTGACACAGTAATGGCACACGAGGTAACTCGAAACACAGTCATTTTTGCTTTACAGCTGTTTTGATTCACACATTAGCAACTGACAGTGACTAATAACCTGTTCATCTTCCATTTCAGATTATGTGGTAGCCACGGGCCACAATATCGACAAGGATTCAGGGCCAGTACAATGCGGCTTGGTGCATTTCCCGCTATCATATTCTACTTGAGGGCCTAATTTTCTGAGCCTGGTTCCTAGGTGAGCGTGTCGTGTGCTAGACCATGGGCCTGCCTGCTCTGTTTGTACTGATGGCACCGCCAGTGTCCATGAGAATGACAGACAGCTTATTTGCCGACGAGGTGATCCAGTTCACGGTAGGCTTGGAGACAGAGTATTTTCGTGTAGAGGATGAATATGCGGCCTTTATCCAGTCGCACTTGATGCCACCTCTGACCGTTGTTCGTGGGGGTGAGGAAGTGAGAGCTCTTGCCGCGAGAGCGAGACACAGAGCGACCCGGGCGAGCAAGGCCCGTGGTGGAGGGGCTTCCCAGACAGAGTAGAGGGCTGATTGGCCAGAGCTTCCCACCACACTAACTTGTTGGCGGCACACCGAGGAGGCTTACTAGGTTTCAATTGAGCCCGTAGCGGCTGGTCATGAGCTTGTCGGGATCCGAGGCCCGACTCCAGTATGTACCACTATTTACATTTTGCATGCCATATTTCATTTCAGCTATGTTTATAGAACATTGATCAGATAAATGTACTTGCAGACATTTATAGAGTACACCGTGGAGGCTCTTGAGTTGGTGGCTTCTCTGATGGGGATGGTGTAGATAAGCATAAGCCTGCTCAATCTCTACGGCATTCAGGTAACTTCTTCAGTTTGCACTTCAGGTATCAAATTTCCACTGACACACTGACACTTCCCAAACTGCACCGATACACTATATCTGACATACTGTACTCTCGTACTAAATTCACACTGCATTCATACACTGTACTGATACATATGTCTAACTTCTGCATATACTGATTCTACATACTATGCTTACATCTAATATACATATTGTACCTGATATACGATAACTGTCTTTTCAAGTCCCACTTGTACCGATGCCACGAGTGGCAACTGCAGTGCCCGCACCAGTAGCACCTCCTCCAACAACAAGGGGGAGAGAGCGAGAGGCTCCAGCACTCGGCTAAGGTAGAGCTAGGGCTGCCTGAGCCAAGAGCGGCCCTTCAAAGCCTATTCTAGATGATGACGACGCTGAGACTAACAAGGCTAAGGAGGCAGCGAGTAAGCATGCTGAGTCATCCGAGAGTAGAGACGATGACGCTGGCTCGGGTTCTGCTAGTGGAGATGCTACTGAGCCAGGTTCTGAGGTAGAGAGCAATGATGACTCCGATTTCGGTTCGACATCCGGTTCAGACGACGGTGTAGATGGAGACAACTCTGAGTCCCCGCCTAGGAAGAGGACGAAGAGGGCCTCTCGAGCCTGAGATGGATGGCACTGATTTTTGTATTTTTGCTTAGTTTCTTTTGGTTTTTAGTTTTAGCACATTGTACAGTTCTAGACACATTTAGTTTCCTTAAAAACTTATACTACACCTTTTGTAAAAACAACCATGATCGGAATGAAAATCAAGTTTTTGAAAGAGTTTTGTATTTTGCATCATGAGCATCTCGTAGTAGGGAACGAACATGGAAACAAAATGACCAAGAACACTCTTAATTGAAATAAAAACTTAAACGAGTAATGATCCAACCAAACAACTAACATACAAACAAAGCACTATACAACTCAATAAGCAAAACAACTCAATAAACAACAAATACAACTCAATAAACTTAGAAAAAAAAAAAAGAAACAAACAAAAAGACTCAACACAAGACCTCAAGACATACAATTAGCAGAGCAAAACACATGCATCCAACATTGTTCTTCACAAAAGAGAACCGTAGGCATGAGAGGAAGGATGTCGGCCATAAGAGGTGGATGCCGGCCATCTATACCTCTTGCCGGCCATCAATGTGCAGGACCTCCAAATTGTTGACACCTGGCTTCCACTCACTGCCTAATATTGGAGCTTCTTGATTTCTTCACTATAGCTGCAAATTCTTCAAAAATGGAGCCATTCTTTACTGAAAAACTCTCGAATTGGATTGCAACTTTGGATGGCTCAGAAAAGGTAAATTTCTGGGGTTTCGGCATAAATGCACTATTCTCGTTGAGTCGTTATCCATTTTGCTTTCCGTTCCTTCATGCCCAGCTAGGTGTTGGAACCCGATTACACATGTCTTTAGCTTCGGGGGACAAGATATATGCCCAATAATCGAAGAATTCCAAGTGTTAATGAAATCCCGACACAAGGAGGAAATCTTGCCTCAATCCCGTTTTGGCCACATCCAAGCTTTAGGAAGAATGTGTGGGCACACTTTACATGAGGCTCGATCTTTTGTTCACAATGGAGAGCTGGACATTCCCAGTTTGATTCATCGATTTTCTGACGCCAGTGACTGTGGCGACCGTCTTTGGTAGGGTTTTTGGCAGCATGCCCTCTGCCTATGTATGTTATCTCATTTCCTTCTTGCCCCTGGTTTTGGCAGGTCCAGTATTCGATTGATTTAAGTAGCCCAGGGCTTGAAAGAGGGCAAGAGTTGCATTGGCTTAGTGTTGGCCGAGACTTTGATGGGCTTAGACGCCTTTCATCGATGGGAGACAACCAAATTCATGGGGTGTCCACTACTTCTACAGGTAATGTTTCCCACCCAATCTCATATGTGTTTCTCACATCACTAGGCACTCATGCTTTGTTTTTCTCTCAAAACCCTTTCTCACTTTTCTTTCAACATACACCTCTATTCTTTAATCTCTCTTTCTTTCATCTCTCCCCAGGTTTGGCTCATGGACAGGTTAAAAGTAGTGGACGCTTGCCGAGACAACTCAACATGGGGCTACTTCTTCCGTCATCGTCTAGTGGACTTCCCGAATAAGGGATGGTGGTGCCATTGGATGTGCAACAGTCTGCTGTTGACATTGCTTGGCGTTGCCCCTAGTTTAATCTACCCGAGATAAGCTACAGTATGACTAGGCAACCTGGCATTCAGATGATCGGCCTGACACACTGTGTTTTCTACTTTCCATTTCGGTTCAGGCGTCAGTTTAGCCACGACCAAATTTGCCTAGAAGAAGGGGTAAAGTACTCGGTTTCATTCTTCATCTGCGGCTCACAATTAGCTAGATATCCCACTTCTTGGAGGACAAGAGAGCTTCTGGCTCCTGCTCCCAGTTTCAGTTGCACCCTTTCTAGCGAGTGCCTAGCTTGGCTTGAAGATGAGGCACAGACTTGGCCTACTTTAGCATCTGAAGCTTCCACGAGCTCAGGGAGGGGACGTAGGAACACTTGACTCAACTATGCCCCAAGTTTATTGCTTTGATCTGTACTTTTCAAGTTTTCCTTTTAAATGTAATAAAAGCAACTTTGATTTGTATCGAGAGTTGGAGAACTTTGTATTGAAATCAATGAAATTAGAGTTGTGAGCACTGAAAATTTTTCTTTTCGTCCAAATTGGTCTAAGTTGTAAAAAGATTAATTTGAACAAAATCAACTTTTATTAAAACTTTCCAAAACCATTTTCGATAAGGATCACCACCTGACACACTCGGAATCAGTCCTAGAGATGCACAACCCCGAATCCAAAGATGGAAAATTGCCCCTTGACTGAATAACACTGCTCAGCACTGTAACAAGCTCTTAGAATGAAGATCACAACTGAACCCTCAGACAAAGAACATACAAAGATGACCTGATTGAGCAGATGGACAGGACAGTTGATTTGGCGGTGTTCACGGCTGAACTTTAGGATGAAGTTGCCTACGTATCCCAAAGATGGGAATCAGGCCTTACGTAGTTCGGTTCGGGTTCACTTGAGTATTAACGCTCTCCTTTTGCGCTATAACTTTTGTCAAGGCCGCCCTTTTGGGTTTTCAACCTTGCGAGCTCAGTTTTTCTTTATTTCAAATTTTTATGCTCTAACTTTTGCCTAGGTCGCCCTTCCAGGTTTTTGGCCTAGCGAGCCTCTCAAGGATAGTATTTCTTCAACTTGTCCATGTTGATCGGTTGGGAAAATTCTAGGCCATACAAGTCCATGAGAATTACAGCTCCACCCGACCAGATAGTTTTGATGATGTAAGGACCAATCTAATTGGGTCTGAACTTGCCCCTAGGGTCATGGATGGGAGCTCGGTTGTCTTTCAGCACCAAATCCCCTTCTTTGAGATTCCTGGACTTAACTTTCTTGTTGAAAGCCCTGGTAATCCTACGTTGATAACCCTGAACATGGTACAATGCTTTCAGCCTTCTCTCATCAAACAACATTAGTTCTTCAAACCTGCTCTGTTGCCAGTCCGCCTCTACTATCTGACACTCAGCCAAGACTCGCAATGATGGGACTTCTATTTTGATTGGCAAAACAGCCTCCATACCATAAACAAGAGAATAAGGAGTTGCCCCAGTAGACATTCGGATTGAAGTCCAATAACCCAGAGTGCAAATGGCAATTTGTCTGGCCAGTCCCTGTAGGTTTCCACCATCTTCTGTAGAATATGCTTGATGTTCTTGTTGGAGGCCTCAATAGCTCCGTTAGTTTGCGGCCGATATGTAGACGACTTATGAAAAGCCACGTTGTATTTCTCCAACAAGTCGATCATTTCCTTCTTGAAATGGGAACCATTATCTGACATAATCTCGTTTGGGACTCCATAACGGCAAATGATATTGTTTTGAATGAACTTAGCCATGTACGATGCTTTCAGTACTACGTAGGATTGAGCTTCCATCCACTTTGTAAAGTAGTCAATCACCACCAGGATGTATTCATGCCCATTCCACCCTTTCGGTGTAACTACCCCAATGACGTCAATTCCCCAGACTGAGAAAGGCCATGGTGAAGTCATGTTGTACAGTTTTGATGGCGGGATGTTCATGCAATTCGCATGGATTTGGCATTTGTGACATCGCCGAACAAAACCGATACAATCCTCCTCCATAGTAGACCAGTAATAACCTTGCCTGAGAATCTTCTGGGCTAACATCACTCCATTCATGTGTGCTCCACACTCTTCCCTATGGATGGCCTCCATTAGGTGCTTTGATTCCTCTACATCGACACACAACTTGTGCATTCCCAAATGACCCATTTTGTACAGTTTACCTCTGCAGATGATAAATTGAACGGCCATCCACCGTATTGCCCTCTTCTCTTTGGCATTTGCCCCTAGTAGATGTACCTTCTTTTCCAAGAAGTTTCAGATAACATAGAACCAATGGTTTTGATCTTAAACCTCATCTATTGCGGCGATGGTCTCGTAAGCCGGCGTATATCTCTACTCAATGATGATCGGACGCATCTGGATTCCTAGAGGGATGTCTATCATAGAAGATAAAGTTGATAAAGCATCAGTGCACCTGTTGTTCTCTCTTAAAAGATGTGTGAAAGTCAGTTTCTCAAACCTAGGAATCAGAATATCCAGGGTTTGGTGGTAAATCTTCATCTTTTCTTCTTTGATCTTCCAGTCTTCATTCGTTTGAGAAACAACGAGGTTCGAGTCCCCAATGACGTCCAACCTTTTTGGCCCTAGGTCCAGAGCAGCTTCCAAACCAGCGATACACGCCTCGTATTCTGTTTTGTTGTTAGATACCTTGAACCGGAGTTTGAAGGCTAAAGTATGTGGGAATTGTCGGGTGCTATCAGCAACACCTCTATCCCATAGCCGTATTGATTAGATGCTCCGTCGAAATACATTGTCCAAGTTTCTTCCTTGACTTGTAGAATAGCTTCATCTGGGAACAGGTATTCTACCTCTTCATCCTCTTTTGCTGGGTGATTCGCCAAAAACTCCGCTACAGCTCTCCCGTTAACTGACTTGCAAGTGACATACTTCAAATCAAATTTGTAGAGAAGAAGCAACCAACGAGCTAGCCTACCTGTAAGCACTGGTTTCTCAAAGAGATATTTGATAGGATCTAATCTCAAAACCAGAATTACAGAGTGAGCTAACAGGTAGTGCCTTAACTTCTTGGTGGCCCATACTAAGGCTAAGCAAGCATTTTCCAGCGGGGTGTAGCGGATCTCGTATTCCAGCATCTTCTTGCTTAGGTAATTGATGGCTTTCTCCACCCTATCCTCAGATTCCTAAGCGAGCATGCAGCCCATAGTTGTGTTGGTGATTGACAGGTACAGAATCAACGGCTTCCCCAGCTCTGGCGGTGACAACATGGGTGGATTCTAGAGATACTGCTTGATTTGCTCAAAAGCCACTTGACACCGCTAGTCCCAATGGAATTTCTTTCCTTTGTTTAGGAGACCAAATAGTGATTCACAAGTCAAGGTTAATTTTGAAATAAAGCGTCTTACGAATTGCACTTTACCCAGAAAGCCTCGCACCTCCTTTTCAGTCCTTGGTGGTGGCATTTCTAGTATGGCCTTGATTTTGGAAGGATCAACCTCGATGCCCCTCCGTGTGATCAAGAAACCTAGTATTTTCCTGCTGTCACGCCAAAAGTACACTTCTGTGGATTCAACCTCAATCTATATTCTCTGATTCGTTGGAAGAATTTCTTCAAGGCGGTGTAGTGGCCCTTTCCACGTACACCTTGACCTCTTTGTGGATCAAATCATGCAGAATAGTGGTTGCAGCTTGTTGATAGGTAGTCCCAACATTCTTCAACCCAAACGACATCACCCTGTAGTAGTAGGTTTCCCACGGTGTGGTGAAATCAGTCTTCTCTCTGTCCTCGGGCGCCATCAAAATCCGGTTATACCCAAAAAATCCATCCATGAAGGAGAGTTGCACATGGCCTGCGGTGAAGTCCACTAATTCATCAATGTGCGGTAAGGGAAAGTCGTCTTTCGAACTGGCTCTGTTCAGATCCCTAAAGTCCACACACACCCAGATTCTGCCATCTTTTTTTGGCACTGGGACGATGTTGGCCAACCAAGTTGGATACTCAGATACTAGCAGGAACCCTGTGTCTATTTGCTTGGTGACCTGCTCTTTAATCTTCAAAGCCCAATCCGGGCGTATTCTCCGCAGCTTCTGCTTGACGGGTAAGGCCTCAAGGTCGAGAGGGATCCGATGCTGTACAATCTCAAGATCGATTCCAGGCATGTCTTCGTAGGACCAGGCGAAAACATTTTTGAAATCTTTTAATAAAGTGACTAAGTGCTCGCGCTCCTCTGAAGACATAGTGGACCTGATTTGGACTAGACGCGGACCCTTCTCAGTACCCACATTAATTGTAATGATTTCATCAACAAGGGGTTTTACAAACCTCTCCTCTTCTCAATTAATCAAATGTTTCAAAACCAGAGGAATTCCTTCCTCATCATTTTCATCAAAATTTTGGAAATCATGATCGATGCAATAAACAAAAGGCACAGAGAAGTACTCAAAATCTGCGGTGGCATTCTCATTCACAAGGTCAAGCTGATCCAATTCCTTGGTTACAGCCGACTCAAAGGAAAAAGAAAAGGACGACCTGGACAAAACATCGGCATTCGAGTTATCAACCCCAAGAGTACCAAACTCAGACTCAGAGGAACTGGAATCTGATTCTGACTCCACAGACTCTGTGGAATCAGATTCTAGTTCATTACCCAATTCGGAGCTACTGGACAAATAGCCTTCCTCCAATTGCCAAACGAGAGAGGGTGCGTCAGATACATCCATAATGTTGCTCACTGGGTTTACACCCGATTGGTCCCCGATCATGGAAATGGTCAGGTCATCCCCCAAGCTCTCTGAGTTGATCTGAGGATACGAAAGGAGACATGCCAATGCTGCCCCTATTTTCATTTCATCGCTGCTATTGGATTCAGTTTCTATGCTCTTTGCAGCCTCAGCAGTTGGTTCAGTTTGTTCCTCTGTGGGTTCACTTGCTGGCAGCTGTAGGTCGAAGAAAATTTCAAAGCCGGGAACACGCTACTTCTCCATATTCAACCATGGCTTGGGAAAGCTGCAAAATGGGAAGTCTCCTTCCTCCCGGACAAAGCGGCCATTCAGAGTTCCCTGAATTGGCCTGTGCTCAAGTTCATAGCGCTTCCCAGTTTGTTTTGCTTTGGCTCTTCCTACCATTTCCTTCCCTTTTTGGACCGAATCCTCTTTGGTAGGCGTATAGCCAAGACCAAGGCATGTGGGTTATGTGGCACATCGGCCAATGCAGTAACGCCCTTCTGACCACTTCTTCTAAATCCCATCCCCGGTATATGTTGTAGCTTGTTCATGAGATAGACTGATTGAGCACTGACATACAAGCCCTCATCAACAGCCAAGGCATTCTGCACGACCCTGGTCTCAGCCAAGGTAAACCTTGAAAGGAACACATCTTCTTTGCCATGTACAATCTCTAGTATGGGTGTAGTGACCTCTGGCAGAGGATGTATAGATAAATTTCCAAACACAATGGCCACCCCCTTTCCATGGAGGTACTTTAGCATTTGATGCATGGTGGAAGAAACATCTTTTACTTGGTGTAGCCACGGCTGTCCAAGTAGTAGATTAAAAATGGCTGGAACATCCAGGACGTGGAACTCAATATCCTGTTGAGCCAGGCCAACTTGGACTTTGACTTGTACTGTTCCCATCACTTCTCTGCTGGTGTTGTCGTACGCCCGGATCACCTAGGCCGTAGGTACAAAATCTGCTGGCTTCAAGCCATTTGCACAGGTTGTGCGAGACAGACAGACATTGATGGCAAACCCAGTGTCAACTAATACAACTGGCACCCACTTTTCTCTACACTCAACTGATATGTATAGAGGTTTGTTGTGTGCAGAGCCCTCGGATGGCAATTCCTTATCTGAGAAGGTTAGAGTTGGGGAAGCACCTCCTGGGAAGACCAGTCCCACTAATTGTTCTGGGGTTGTGTCGATGGACAGCTTGGCCTTATCCGTCGTTGACAGTACAGCTTTCCTGTGTACTCACGAAGCCATGAGAAAACCCCAGATAGATATATCAGCTTGGATCTTCTTCAACTGCTTCAATACACCTTCTTCCTCCAACTACTTGTCCTTCTGTTTCTCAACTTCCCTATCCTTTCCGGATGCCTCGGGTGAGTCCAGATGAGGGGGCTTGAAATACCACCCACTCCTAGTCATATGGTTTACCTCCTCAGAGTACCAAGTATCGTCTAGCAGATGTTCACCCCAATCCTCGTCAGTGTGGGTAAGATGCAGATCATCATCTTCCCACCATATTCCTCCGACAACTGACAAACATTTGTCTAGTTCCATTGTCATTACACTCTCGCAGGGGGTTGAGCTTTTCCAGCTTTCCGGTTGTTATCATCCCTTTCTTATTCAAACCGCTTCAGTGTGGCTTCTTGCTCTATATCAACAGTACTCATAATGCCCAATTCCTGAGTCACTTGCTCCAGTCTGGTGTCTTCTGGCAGCTTACCCTTTCCTTCGGCCATTTCAGCCCTTGCAACGATTCCTGCTTTCTGCTCTTCGAGCTTAGGTTCGAATTTCTTATCTACGTCGGGTTCATCACTTAACCACCCGAAGTTGTCTGTCAACCCGTTCAGATCAAACCAATCAATATGCACGTCCCCTTGATCTTGTTCCTCAAAGAACTACAAATTGTTTAGGTCCTCCTCTAGGTCAGCTAGATCATCTAATCCTTGACTTGGGCCATCCTCTTAGACTACTCTGACCTCCATTCCTGGCGGCAGCATCACCTCCGACTTAGCCTGATTGATTGGCACAATATAGCGGCACAGATTGTATTCCTCCTCAGACAAGTCCGCAGAGCACTCAGGCAGTAGACTAACATTTCCATTCTCCACCAAGGCTAATCTCTCTTCATTTGTCACCACCACGGGTTCAGGTTGGAGTGAAGACATGCTTATTATGTACAGTCTGTGCTCTCAGGGATGAATAACGTTGGCTTAGGTAGGTGGGAGGGGGTGATGTATATACTGGGTCGTAAGAGACGACCAGCGTATGTATGAGGTTTATATGCCAGGGTGAAGGGACTTGGTTATGTGGTGGGAGAGGATTCATATTGACGTTGGGTTTTTGAGGAGGCGCTATCACCTTATTACCA
This sequence comes from Camellia japonica, assembly GCA_030407325.1. Lineage (NCBI taxonomy): Eukaryota > Viridiplantae > Streptophyta > Magnoliopsida > Ericales > Theaceae > Camellia > Camellia japonica. Next base: position 97,876,560 of record JAPPVO010000029.1, read on the forward strand.
ATGAGATCTTGAATCATGGGCATGCTGCTGATGAAAAGCGCAGTATTTACCCGGGTTGTGTTTTGGGGAGAGGGGATCGGGTAGAGGGCGTTGTTCTAATGGCTTAAGGTGCCCCTCTCTGATCAGGACCCTAAAGCCTTAGATAATGACATGTATAGTGGGGTGAAGACCCTTTGGCCTCGGGCTTGGTGACTTGAGGTTTGTGAGGTTGGGTTGGATGTGCTAGATGTACTGGCAAAGGGGTTGGCAGTTTTGGATGTGGTGGTGACCATGCCCACATCCGAAGGCCTCGCAGCTGCACTACTACCCATAGTCGCATTTGAACTGCGTGTAAAGGGCCTCTTGGGCTATTCATTTTCTTGGTCTATCAGCCCCTACTTCATCGCATCCTCAATTTGAACTCCTATTTCATGGAGCTCAGCAAATGTAAACAAAGGCAAGACTATCATCTTCTGTAATAGTCTGTCTTGCAAGTTACGGACCACCATGTTGATTTGGTCCGTTTTAGACGGCCAGATAGTCATCATAGAGGCCTTTGCCCTCCATCGGGTTACAAAGTCAGAAAAGCCCTCCTTCGGCTCCTAGCGGGTCGCTTCAAGGTCACGTGTTGTGACCTCGATCTGAGTGTTGTAGGAGTATTATGCTATAAAGGTCTCAGCCATCTCCTCCCAACTTCTTTTCACAGAGTCTTCTAGCTTGGCGTACCAAATAGCCACTATACTCGACAGGTTCGGGCCAAAGAGCGACAACTTCTGAAGTCTAGATAGGCCCATAGGCCGCAAAATATCTGAGAAAAGCCGCAAGTGGACCATAGGATCCCCAGAACCTTCAAACTGGTCTATGTGCGACATCTTGAATCTGTCTGGCAGAGTCACTACTGCATCAGTATAGCCATCCTCTATATCCGGGATTGAATTCACACCCTGCGCCCGCTTGAAGAGCTTTTCTAGCTTGTTGACTTTCAGAGCGGTAGGGTCAACCTCAAACTCAAAGAGTGACTCCATTTGGTAAACTGGTGCCTTGGAGGTCTGAGGTGGAATCGTATCCACTTGAATGCCCGCATTTTCTTCGACATTGACTGTGACCCCGGGTGCCGGCATTCCCATTAGGAGTGCATGGTATGCAGAAGCTACTGCTGGTTGTGATTGCTGTTGCTGAAGCCTATCTATCAATTCTGCTTGGCGGGATGCGACCTCAGCTTGGCGAGCTGTGACCTCAGTTTGGCGGGTAGCATCTAGTTGCATAGTCTCAATGGTCTGCTGGAGCTGACAAAGCATATCTTCCATGCTAACTGGGGGATGTTGAGCTATCTGAACTGGCGAATACTCTCTTTCTGGAGTAGAAGTAGAAGCCTGGGCTTGATTGGGCATAGGTGAAGTAAAAGGTGACTGCTAGATGGGTGAACTATGCCTGATCCTCTTCCGTCTGGTAACCGCTGGGAGTGAAACAAACACTAGTTGTCCCCTGACAAGATCCCCATATCTACAAATCCTTCTCACTGGGGTCCAGAGTGCTTGGGAGTAAAGATGATCGTCTGAAGCAATGGTGAATGATTACCTTGCAAAAAGAAATAAAACAAAAGAAAAAAAAAATTAGAAATCGCACAACACCTCAGCTCAAATTCTAATCAATACACTGATGTAATCAAAGCTGTAGGACCATGATCAAACAATGAATTCTGCCTCCCAAAATTGATACCCAAACTTGCTACTGACACATACATTCCTGTAGAGTTTCACTCTAAAAGCACATATCAAGCAAGTGCGAGCCAAAACACCCCTATGATGGGGTAGGGTTACCCTGTCCTAGTTTTGTCAGGAGCTAGGGCAAACTATTCAAACAAAGTGGTTTCACCACAATCCTGCATTCGGGTAAGCAACCTGTCCTAATTTGGAACAGTCTCTATGGTTTTTGATATCCAACTAGGCCGATTGGAGAAAAAGGGTACCTCTGCAAGACTACCTAATATACCTCTCACACCTAACACCAAGAAAGGGAAGGAGGATCAAGTGGTATAATGGTAGTCCAAATCCAAGGGTTGTGTTCCCATCATGGCAGAGCCAGCAACCGGTCAGCCTTTTGGCAAGCTTTTCCAAGCGAGCCTCTGGCAAACCGTTCAGGAATAGCAGATGGCAAACACTGTGACTTATGTGTACCAATGCAAATGCAATGTAAATGCAAATAAACACATAAGTGTAGATAAAATATCATATCATGAATTTCAAGTCAAGTTCTCTTTTCCCCAGTAGAGTCGCCAGAAACTGCAGCTCGACTTTTTCGCGCCCCCTTTCGGAGAACTCGAAAGATGCCCTACAATTTGGACTCCCGCGGTTCTGAATCTAATCTCACAAGTGCAATGTGAAATGGATAAACACCAAACAGTCCAAATCTGGCAAACCTTTTGGAAAATCGATTTTAAATCAAATAATGCCAAAAATGGAATGCTTTGCAAGATATAGAGTCGCAACCTAAATATTTTGTTTTGGGGGAATTTAGGAAACCCATGACTTGTGCCAAAGGCCATTAGTCCGTCATCACCAAAGTTGCCTCAGCTCAAGAACTTAGGTACGAGAGGGGAAGGTCATGAATTGAGCACCCCCGCTCGCCCGATCAAAAAGATCGGCCTCTACTAATCATGATATGATTTTTATAAACATTATGTGCTCTTGTTCCGATTATTAATCTAACCTTACTATATGATGGACACATCCAAGTATAGACTAGTTTGCTCAAGTTGGAACAATTCAACTCATGTTCGTTTTGCAAAAATGGTTTGAATTTGCCACCTCAAGTGGGCTTAAAGTTTGCGGATTTGCCACCAAACATAGTGGGCTTAAAACATAATTTGCCACTCAACAAAGTGGGCTTAAAACTTACATTTGTTGAATCGTTCCAATTCAAACAACAAGCCTTCATCTACAGGCATTCAAGCAGTTTAGCATGTAAGCATATAGCCTTATGGCAAGCATGCTAGTCATGGCAACATTCACACTCATGCAAGTATGCTAAAGCATAAAACTCACCTAGTACTCCAAGCCAAGAAGAAATAAGTTAGAAAAATATGCATCATTCCTAACTATACCAGATGCCTAATGCAATGCATGCGATATGCAATTAATAGGCTCAGCTACTAATATGTCATATGAAGCAATTTAAATAACATGCGATTAAACATGTATTCATCGAAGTATTGAAATTGCAATGCAGTTTGAATGATGCGCCGAGCCTCAGTGCATGCAATACAAAATGAATGGATGCAAGCATACGATATGCTAATTGAAACATACCCCTAATCTAACCATCAAAAGTGGGTAAATAAAAGGGAAAAAGGCGTGGGGTTGGAAGACATACAACGCACGCACACACACTTATTACAACATTACGCCCTTGCAAAGGAGGGTCTGAATAAAATAAGCTAACTAACTAGCTAAGCTAAGCTAATTATTACAGCACTTGAATTAACTGGTAAGCTAACTAATTAAGTTACAACACGAGTGTAGGTAAATGAAGCAATTAAACTACGTTGCCACTGCTCTGTCTCGGGAAGTGGAGGATGCACATGCTTGGTTTTCGCCCTGAAAAGGCCACCATTTTGCTCTCAAAAGCCTCTGTTTGCAGAGTTAAGCATTTCCAGAACCTTTCTGCTCCACCTTACCACAATTTGCTGAGGCTTACATCAGTAGCCAGCCGACCAAGGATGGATGGTGCCGGCCATCTGCCGGCCAAAAAGGTGTCTTGCCTGCGAGAAATGATGCACTGCCGACCAAAAATTATGCACTGTTGGCCATAGATGGTGGCCTGCCGGTCACTGACGCACTAGGTCATCATACTGCAACAGAGTGCAAACAGAGCAAAAAGAGGGTTTTTCTAAGGATTTGTTTGTACTGTATCCCTCCTTATCATCTCAATACCTCAAAGGAGAGACACATTTGGATCCAAAACCACCAATCAAGCGATTTCATTGCATGATGGCCAAAGATCCAAGTTGGACAATTTCGATAAATGCACAAATATGACCAACAAGACCATTACCCTATCATGCATGATCAAGGGCAATGGAGACTTAGGAAAGTGGCACATTTCATCACTTTTGAGTATGAAATGTCCCATTTTCCTTGTGTTCAAATTAACGACCAATTTAAACACATGCAATGCAACACAAAGAAGTGCTTATCTTGTCACTTTTACCTGTCAATTTTGTTTACACATTTTAGTTAGCAAATCATTCTTTATCCAATTTGTCCTTTGGTGAGTTGTCCTCTAAGATGAAAGAAGTGTCAACCAAGGGATAGTGTAAGGAAAGAGAGAGATCATGCCTTTGATAATGAACTATCAAATAGAATTAAACCATTAAGCATGACCTCAATCTCAAGCTTAAAGGATCCCAAGCTTGAAACAACCCTCAAAAGCAAATGAAATAGTGAAGCAAAGAGGGAGGTTGCAGAGATTTAAGTGTTGAAATTAAGTGATAGCACTAAAAACATGCAACCAAGTGACACCAAAGATGTTTAAAGCCTTAAAACAACAAGCTAGTGCAAGGACTTACACTTTAACTACACAAAACAAAGTTCAAATGAACCAAACAGCCCAAAACAGAGCTAAAGCAAGCCATTTCAGAGGCCAAAACATGCTGGATTTAAGCTAAGTTAAACTAGAAAAACATGCTAACATGTAGAGCTAACTAAGCATGCAAACAAGACAAAAGGAGGGGGGGGCTAACCCCTTCAATTTTGGACTTCAAAATGAGCTTTTTTGCCACTGAAATACCTTTGAAATTCAGTGGTTAAAAGGCCCAAAAAATTTGGTTTGAAAGTGATGAACAAAGGTACAAAAGCTTTACAAACAAAGAGGTAAGAAGGGTGAACCACCCCTTAACTAAAAATGGCCTCAAACCAACATTTTTAAGCCACAAAAACATAGTTTTTTACAGTTCACAATCAGCCCAAAAACAATTGGAAAAGATAGAAAAACAAGTATTGAAAACAAGCTAACAAGACTAGTATTCTACCTCTTGAAGCAAAGAACACTTTTTGGCACAAGTTCAAGCTAAAACCACCTTCAAGAGCTCAAAGAAGACCCCAAGGAACCTCAACTCAAAGGTGAGAGGATTTGGTTTCGGAGATGTAGGCAAAAGTGTAGAGAAACTAGGCAAACACACACAATTTTGCAAGGGAGAGAGAAATCTAGAGAGAGAAATTTTTTATGTCTCCAATTTTTCTAACCCCCACACATGAGGGAGAGGGGTCCTATATATAGAAAACACAAATTTCCCTCACAAACATCCAACCATACACGTGTAGGAAGATGCATTAATCTGTGTAAACAACTGACACAAAATATCACAAAATATCTGCAACAAACAATAGTGGCCGGCAAGGCTTCATTGATGGCAGGCAATGCACATCAATGGTCGAAAATGGAGAAGTGGTGGTCAGCAGCCTCCAGGGATGGCCGGTAGGCCATCTGAAACTTCAGACTAGAAAGACCCATGCATGGTCCAAAGATGAGACAAAATGGATACAGGTTTTGAAATGATCCAAGCTGTGGCATTCCGTTAAGGACTTTGAGCGCTGGGTGGGCAAACAGACTCGTCATTGGATTTACTTGCAAGAACATCCAAGTCTTGAAGGGCCGTCAAAAATGGGGTGTCTACAGAGGGTTGAGCCACTACTCTACAGGGCCATGATAGAGAGATGGTGGGACACCACAGACTCGTTCCACTTCTCATCGATTGAGGAGATGACTTTGACCCCGCATGACTTTTTGATGCTCACCGGCCTATGGATCAGAGTTGGTGGCCTGATCCCCTTCGATCTTGACATGGCATAGTGGAGGGCCACACAGATTCACCTCCTTGGAGCGACCCCAGACACTGTTGGTCCCGGGATGGTGAGGTACAGTTGGTTCTTGGAGCACTTCTTCGATCTTCAGCCAGCTACTTCGGAGGAGGTTTACCAGTACGCTCGTAGATTCCTTCTGTATCTCCTTGGCATTACGCTGTTTGCAAATAGGGAAAATACTGTGGGGCTATATCTCTTGGGGGGCACTGGTGCATCTTCAGCAGGTGAGGGAGTATGATTGGGGTGGTGCCGGCCTAGCCACCTTATACTGCTACATGAGCTCTGCATCCCGCCGCAAGGTGGGCTTACTTGGCGGCTACTGGAGAGTCTGGGAGGTACATTTCATGCTCCCCTTTCCTGCTTTGTTTTACATTTCCTATTTATATCTGCTTGTTTGCTATGTTCATAACTGCTCTGTTCACAATTGCTTTGTTTACAACTTCTTATCTACCTTCTTCTCTTTTTCTTTTTTCTTTTTTTTTAACGGCTATGGGTTTACACATATTTCACCTCCCTTACTCCGGTCCCAGTACGACCACTTGAGTTGTCAGTACCCCGCTCCCGATATTACAACTCCAGATTTGAGCGGCATTGCCGCGTAGACTAAGACTTCCCCTACTTCCGCCATTTCTTTGACACCATCACCACAGATCAAGTAACAAAATACTAGTCTTTTCATTTTACTATTTCCATGCTATCGTCCCACTCTACACTGTTTCCATACTGCTTAGCCTTGCTTTACATATTCTGTTCATAGGTTGACTGGCATCCCTGGGCAAGCATCCTCCAGGCTTCGAGGGTGATTTATGCTACTGCATGGGAGGCCTCCACCATGCAGATCCTTTTCGAGGGCTCTTTCAACAGGTCATACTACTTGGGGGAGCGATTCATCCACCAAACCTGAGGCCAAGCTGATCTCGATGTTCCACATCCTCCTCCTCCCGGTATGAGGATTTCCGATGATCTTCACGATGGACCTATGATCAACCTCTTGATGTAGGGAGAGGACGGTGATAGACACCATGGGGTCGGCGATTTCATTGCATTCTTGCAGGACCGGGTGATGTGCCTCTTACTAGGGGTGTAGCCTGTGCGCTTCCTGAGGCCACCGCTACTGCTGCTGGAGGAGCCCCTGCTGCCGCAACTCATGTACTTCCTGAGGCTATCACCCCCATTCCTGGGCTTCCTGCGATTCCCACCGAGGTCGTATACATGCGACTGAACGGGGTGATTTAGTAGACTCCCCTTGAGCATATCGAAAAAAGGGATCGCAGATTGGTGATCACTCCCGACATTAAGCAGGTACAAATTCCTTTATACTTCTACCCACTGCACCTTACTTTTGCTATCCTATGTTATTTATGTTCACTGTACCCTGTTATCTTTGCTCACTGTACCCTGTTATTTCTGCTCACTGTTCTTAAATGCTCTTCCTTTTGCAGGTACCGGGGCGTATGTTGACGACCTCCTTTGGACGATTGACTGACTACTTCTCATGGTGCGGAGGAGACAGACTGCTCTGGCTGCCCGCGGGATTGAGGTATACTTTATCAGTAGTTCACTGTTGTTGCCACACTGTCTATACTTTTGTTAGTCCTTACTAATGCCTATACACTTTTTAGCTTGAACCAATGCCAGCAGCACCCGTAAGACCTCCTCTAGCTGGGAGGAGGAGCTGATCGGGGGAGAGGCCGAGCGAGGCAGTGCTCACCTTCGAAGGAGTCTTTTGACGGGTCTACGACCCCCGAGGACGAGGGAGATGAGGTTGGCTTGTAGTCCAGTAGTTCCAGTCATGATAGTGATACACCTCCTCCGTAGTCGAGGAGGAAGAGGGCGAGGATGTTTTGATGATTCACTTTTCTTTTCTTTTCTTTTGCTTTGTAGTTAGGGACTAGCTTCAGATAGAACCTTGTATTTTCGTTTTTAAAGACTTTTCTTTTGTTTGTTTGTTTGTAGGTTTATTTATTTATTTAGTTATTTTGGTTATATTTGCTTTTGAAAGCAACGATCGGGGGTGGACTTTCTAGCTATAAAGAGAACATTTTGGATGACTTCTCTTGTATAATGTGACATGTGATGAATGAATGGTGCTTGCATGATTATCTTGTACAAGACTGTTATAACTGTGAATGCTTGCTCTTGAATTGATTCTTGAATTGGATAACAACTTGCAACTGGTCAAAATACAAAATACAACTCGATGACAGAAAAACAAAATGAAAACAACCTAAAAACACTAAACAACACTTGATACAAACAAGATAAGACACAAAACACAGCTCCAGTACATCAATCCAAGAACTTGCCTTCTCTGCAACTGCTCTACACTGGGTAGTCATTGAGAGCCGACTGGTTCCCAATAGGTACGATTGGCTCCCAATGAAAACTGGTCGGCATTAAAAAAGATGTCAGTCAGTGCAGTCCAGCTTTCATGCACCGCTCCTTCTCAAAGTCTATAAAAAGTGATCCCAAGCTATTATCTCAGTAAAACAACAAGATTTTGATATTTTGCTCCGAAGATGGTGATCCTTCCCAACAATAGGCTTCGAGACCGGATAGCCACTTTAGACAGCTCAGAAAAGGTGAATTTCTGTGGTTTTGGCCTAAACGCTCTTTTCCCTTTGAGCCGCACTCCGCTTTGTTTTCCATTCCTCCATGCCACGATCCGGTGCTAGAACCCAATTACACGTGTGTTTCACTTCGGATCACAAGAAATGTGTCCAACGCTCTAAGAATTTCAAGCATTAATGGAATCCCAGCGTGGCGAAGAAATTATGCCCCAGCCTCGTTTTGGCCATGCACAGCTTTATGACGGATGTGTGGGTTTTCAGTACATGAGGCTCGGTCTCTAGCCTATGATGGGGAACTAGACATCCCCGGCTTAGTTCATCGATTTTTCACTATTGGAGATCGGAGTGACCTTCTGTGGCGAGGCTATCGGCAACATGCTCTGTGCTTATGTCTGCTTGCGCACTTCCTTGTTGCCCCTAATGTCGGTGTAGCCAGCATTCGGTTGATCGAAGTGGCTCAATGCTTGAAAGAGGGAAAAAGTTGCATGGGTTTGGCCCTAGCCGAAACTTTGATGGGCCTTGATGCTTTCGTTGACGAGAGACTATTCGGTTTGCAGGGAGTCCGCTGCTTCTTCAGGTTTTTATTTCCCACCCTCCTTATTTATGATTTCACGCACCACTCAACACTCATTCTCTATTTTCCTCTCTAGCCCTTTCCTTACTTTTCTCTCAACATCTATCTCTCTATTCTTTAAACTCTCCTATTTTTCATCCCTCCCCAGGTATGGTTGATCAAAAAGCAAAAAGTGGAGGACCCTTGCCCCGAGTACTCTCCCAAAGCTTACTTTTTTCGCCAAAAGCTAATAGATTTCCCTTCAGAGGGATTGTGGTGTGATTAGATGTATAACCGATCTGCAGCCGACATAACTTGTCATTTCCCCTCGTTTAATTTACTTGAGATGAGCTACATCATGTCCCACCAGCCGAGTATACAATTGATTGGCCTCACACACTGCGTGTTTTATTTCCCTTTCCGGTTCAGACGCTAGTTTAGCCGTGATCAGACATGTCCAGATGAGGAGGTGGACTACCCGGCTTCATTTCCTATTCATGGTTCACACTTGCCTCGGTACCTCACTACTTGGAGGATGAGAGAGCTTCTAGCCCCTGCTCCTAGCTTTAGTTACATCCCTTCTGGTGAGTGTTTAGCTTGGCTTGAAGACGAAGAACAAGTTGGACCATCTTTAGTTGCGGAAACTTCCACGAGTGCAAGCAGAAGACATAGAGCTACCTGACTCAGCTATGCCCCTAGTTTTACTGCTTTGATCTTTCTTTTAGGTTTTATGATGTAAAAGAAACTTTGATCTAAATCAGAGAGTTGGAGAATGTACTTGTGTTGAAATCAACAAAATTAAAGTTGCGAGTACTAAAAATTTCTTTTTGGTCCAAAAAATGGTCCAAGTTGTAAAAGGGTAAAATTTTAAGAAAAAAAATCAACTTTTATTAAAACTTTTCAAAACAATTGTCGGAAACGATCACCACTTGACACACATAGAATCCATCCTCAAGATGTACAACCCCAAATCAACAAATCGCAACTGCCCATAACTGCATCCGCCATACCGGCTCTTCTACCGACATGAAGATCACAACCGCGCTAACTGATAATAGAGAAAGATGGCCTGATCAAATATGTATGAATAGGAAAGTTGGGTTTGAGATGGTTACACCCAAACTTCAGGATGAAGTTGCCTACATATCCTAGAAATGGGAATCAGGCCTTACGTAGTTCGACTCAAGTTCACTCGAGTATTAACTTTCTCGTTTTGCGCTCTAACTTTTGCCAAAGTCGCCCTTTAGGGTTTTCAACCTTGCGTGCTCACTTTTTCTTTATTTCTAATTTTTCATGCTCTAACTTTTGCCTAGGTCACCCTTTCGGGTTTTTGGCCTAGTGAGCCTCTCAGGGGTAGTATTTCTTCAACTTGTCCATATTGATTGGCTATGAAAACTCTAGGCCATACAGGTCCATGAGAATAATCGCCCCTCCTGACCAAATAGATTTGATGATATAAGGACCAGTCCAATTGGGTCTGAATTTGCCCCTAGGGTCGTGGATGAGAGCCCGATTGTCTTTCAGAACCAAGTCTCCCTCCGTGAGATTCCTGGGCTTAAGTTTCTTGTTAAAAGCCCTGGTAATTCTTTGTTGGTAGCCCTGGACATGAAACAATGCCCTTAGCATCCTCTCATCAAAGATCATTAACTCCTCAAATCTACTTTGTTGCCAGTCCACCTCCACTATCTGACACTCGGCTATAACTCGTAGCGACGGCACTTCAATTTCAATTGGCAAAACGGTTTCCGTCCCATAGACGAGAGAATAAGGGATTGCCCCTGTAGATGTTCGGATTGAGGTTCTGTAGCAATTTCTCATTCACCACTTGAGCGGTGAAAAGACTGCTGTGTGATTTCAGTAACTTAAAAAGTCACTTTTTAGATCATTCTTTACACTTTTCATTTCCTTATTCTCTTCTCTCTCTCTCTAGCTTTGAAAGCCCTAGCCATAACTCTCTAGAAATCTTCTATTCCACTTAGATTTACAACCCCATTCCTTACAAAAGTTGGAGTTTGGGTGGAGATTTCTACCGATTCGATTGGGATTTCACGAAGAGTTCTTCGATAATCTAGCTTTTTGGTCTTGATTCTTAAGATAAGATTATTTTTAAGCTTGTATCTCTTTGATTTGAAGATATTTATGTAGTATTCTTATGACATTGATGAATGTTTGAGTATACAAATTGAAATTTTCTTTCAAAAATATAAATTTCTTTTAATTTTCTTAAGATTTCTACTATTACTCTTGGATTATGGAAATTTTAGATGAAACTTAGTATTATATATGTTGGAGGGGTAAAAGCCCCAAATTTTATGAAAACCCTAAATTTTAAAATTTTAGAAATAATGTGATTACATGAAATTGATCCTTAATTGTTGAAATTGATGATTGGATTATGATATTAGAGTGATATTTGAATGAAGAGCTGTGAAATTAGGATGTTCTTGAAGTTTTACTTGAGATTTTGGGGGTTGTCACTCTATTTTTGTCCCAATTGCTATATGATGAAAATTAATTTATTTTCATAAATGCATTAACACTCGGAAGCCTTGGAAAGATTGTTTAAAGGGGGTGGTAAATAGCGTGTGAGTCCGGGTAGAGAGTCGGTTTTGGAAAAGTGTTGTGTATTGTTGGTGCCTGCGCGAGGAAGTCTAGATGCCCAATTGCCCTATCTTGAGCTTATCGTCGGATGAATGTGGAAAAATATTTTTGGGTATCCACTAGTCCTGCCATTTTGTAGTCTGTAAAAGTGAAAAAAACGGATGATTTTGGGTGCCCATTTCCTGCCATATTAATAGCCAGGAAATGTGGGGATATTTTTGGATATAAACCTTTGTATATGTATATATTGGGACTCTCCTTAGGGATTTCATGGTGTATTTACTGGCGGTGTTGAAATGTGATTTTATGAAAATTATAATGTCTAAGATTTATTACTTAAGCTTTAACATGAGTTGCATAAGATAATGTTTTGGGTTATGATAATGCCATGTGGGTTTTCAAATAATTAGATATTCTATTAAAAGTACTTCTGTTGGGCATCTAACTCATTCCTATCTAACAATTTCAGGGATTGGTGATGTGCAACCACCTCAATGACATGGAGTGGGATTTTTTTGTTTGATGGTGCATGATGGCTCTTGGATGTATTATGTGAAAGCTCCGGGCATACATGTTTTGGGACCACGTGTGCATTTTGGTTGTATCAAGGCCTTGCCTTGTTTATTTGTAAGCCATTAAGGCATTTTAATTTATCCTTTAGCTTTTTTAACTAAGTTAATGTTAATGTATTTAGTATTTGAACATGGAACTTGTAATTTGAAACTATAGTTTAATGGAAAGAAAACTTTTGGAATGATGTTATTATTTGGCATGATAAGATTTCGGATTAATAATGTTATTGGTAATATTTTAATTTAAATAATTTGGGGGCATTACAAATTGGTATCAGAGCTAACCAGGTTTGAATACCTTGAGCTTGTGGGAAGTGGTTTGCATAATAGTGGGTTTGCCATGATAGGAAGGAATGTTAATTCTTTTAGGATTATGTATTTATGTGGCTATGTAGGTATGGGATCAAACTTCTAGGATACAACTTTTGTGCATTGCATCCATTGAAATCCTTTTGGAAAGACACCTGATCAATGCTTTTTCAACTTGGAAGTCTTTGAGCGCCGCAAAAGAAGTTAACATCTTAGATGGGTGGTTCATATGTGCTCTATGTAACAAGGTTCTTATGTGGTTTGCTTAATGTGACTTAAGTGTATGTATGGCCTCATGTTAATGCATGTGTGACGGGTGAGACTAAATGTGGAATGTGAGCCACAAATTTAATTTTATTCTCTATTTCTTATAGGATGTCTGGATGTGGTAGAGGCCGTGGTAGACCACACCAGGACAATCAGGATATTCTGACCCAATCGGAGATCCATCCTCAAGAAGAGGGAGTGGGCCAAAACAATATGGCTGCTTCACTGGCCCAAGACGCAATGGGGACTTTGGGCCGAGAGATGTTTGGGGCTCCTAGAGAGTCCATGGATATATTTAGAGTCGAGCAAGTCGCTAGGACTATTGAAGGGGAAACTAGAACTTCATTCCTAAAAAAGGAATTATTCCATTCCAATCCTCCGAGTTTAGTGGCGGACCTGACCCTATGAAAGCAGATGAGTGGTTAGAGCAGATCGTCAAATCTTTTGAGATTTTGGACATCCGTGAGGGTGAGTTTCATACGGCATTGGCGGCCTACCAGTTGAAAGGAGAGGCTAGGCAGTGGTAGAAATATGACAAGAACCACATTGAGCACACCTAGAAGGCATTCACACATGCCATCTAGGAGAAGTTCCTCATTTTCACTACTAGGGACAGGTTAAGGAGGTGTAACTGGTTTTTCGTGCTCCTCGGAGGGGATTAGTCTCCTTGCATACGATTCCCTACAGTTCTGACTCCCGTGATTCTGAATCTGGTTTCACAAGTGCAGTGTGAAACAGAAAAAAAAAGAAAAAAGAATGAGAGTTTGAATCCGACAAATCTTAGAAAAATCCATTAATCACAAGAGATGCCAAAAATAGACTGCATTCCTAGATTTCAGAGTCACTACCTAATATTTTTGGAAAATTAAAAAACTCGTGACTCACGCCAAAAGCCACTTGTCCATTGTAACCGAAGTGTCTCGGTTCGGGAACTTAGGTATGAGAGGGGAATGTCATGAATTGAGCACCACCCTCACCCGATCAAAGATCGGCCTCTACTAAATCATGATGTGAATTTTATAGATATTATATAATCCTATTCTGATTATTTAATATGCTAACATTACTATGCGAGGCAAACAAGTATCGACCATGTCACTTACTTTGGAAATGCCTTGATCTCATGTGTTTTTGAAAGAATTTTAAATATGCACAACTCAAATGAACAATGCGCTCGTATATATAATGATCAAAGTCATTTCCAATGCAAACAAAATAGCCTCCATCCATAGGCATTCAGAGAGTTATTTCAAGTAAGCACGTAGCCTCATGGTAGTACGCTCATCATGGTAACAAAAACACACATTTCATATGCTAAAGCGAAAACATGCTTACCCAAAACTCATCCAAGGCAAGACAAAGAAAAGAAGATAGTTAGAAAAATGCATGATCCTAAAAAATGCACATGACTAATGCAACACATACAAAATGTAACTACTAGATTCGGCTATTAACATGACACATGAATCAACTCAAAGCATGAGGTAGCATAGGTAATCAAGTAAGAAATGATAATGACATCAAGTACAATGAGCCAAACATTAATGCATGCAAAAATGTATACACATTATGAAAATGATAAAGAAAAACATGATGCTATACAACTACGGTAAGTATAAATAAAAGGAAGAAAGAAATGGAGGTTGGAAGACATACATCAAGTGTTACAAATTTGTCCTCTTCACAAGAGGGTCCAAATGTCCTAATTAACTAATTATTACAAACCCAAATGAATTAACTAATTATTACAAACCCAAATGAATTAACTAATTATTACAAATACAAATTTCAAAGCGACTAATTTAAAGGAGTTGAATGAAAGGCAATAAATTGCATGTGCGCAAGCAAGAACATCCTTTGAAAACCTCTCTGCCTGTCACCAGAAAGTGCCCTGTTCGCAGCCAGAAAACAATTCTATTTTGACCTCAGGATCTGCTCTGCTTTGCTAAATAATCACCACTGTCGTACAAAGGAGTTGGTCGACCGGCCATATGAACTAGTCAACCATACGCTTTGATGGCCGGCCAACCATTGATTCTGGAAGAAAACTTGCTGTAACAGAATTGGAATAGAGCAAAAATAGAGGGTTTCCAAAGGATGTTCATCCTTCATACTCCCTTCTATCATGAAGATATTCAAGGAGAGAATAGGTTTTCTTCACAAATCATCAAGCATCCCAAGGGTATTAGATGAAAATTAATGAAGCAATTGGATGGAATATTCAATGAATACAAGACTAAAGCTAATTAAAAAAAGAATCATTCAAAGAGATGGTTGAAACCTACTATATCTCATCAAAAATAAGAGGAAGTGAGTACTCAAATTTAGAGAGAATAGGTTTAGAGAAAGCCATTTTTGAATAGTGAAGCATTTAAACAAGAGATTACATCATTGAAGAAAGCAATTAGACTCTTCTTCCTACTCATGTAATATGGATTGATATCCATTTCCATGTTTCAAAAGGAACTAGAAGAGAGTTTCTAATACTTCTGATGAAAGCGCTCTTATTTGTCTTCAAAGCAAAACCAAAAGCAAGACTAAGTAAATGAATGAAAGCTATAAAAAGTTTTTGTAAGCTCATCTTCCTACTCATGGAATAAGGATGAGACATCCATTTCCATGCTTCAAAGATGGAACTAGAAGAGCACTTACAACACTTTGAAGAAAAGAGAGAGAATCAAGAATCACGCTAATTATTTAAAGCTTTAAACACAAATATTCAGTTCATATTCACATAAAACAACCTAAAACAATGCTTAAATTAGCCAAAATAAGGGAAGAAAAAGAGAGAGCATGAAAAAAAACAAATATAGCACAACTATTGAATTAGCCTATGGAAGGGTTGCACCTTTAACAAGGTTTAAATCACATTATGAAGCCTAAAATAACTCTAAAAATAAGTTTTTATAACAGAGAATGAAGAACAAAAGAGTAAAAGAAAAGGTAATGAAAAGTGGTCAAAGATTAACCTTTTGAAAAGAGGAAGAGCTTCTTGATTCATAAACTCTAATCCAAACACCCTCAAGTATCTGAAATAAGGCTCAAAACCTTAGCAAAACCTTCAAGTTTGAGCTTCAATGGTGTATCTATAGTATATCCATATTCAAGAGGGTAGAGAATGCTTTGGACAATCTTCTAGGCCTTTGGAAATGTTTTCCAACCCTAAACTCTGAGGGTAGGGGGTCTATTTATAGAATTTCATCCTCTTAGTTTGGAAATATCTTCAGAAAAGGGCAGCTGACCAAATCCCAGGCATGGGAGTAGCCTGTGCAACAAATACAAAATTTAGCGTTGAACATGGCCGACCGACTAACCAGATGTACGACTGGTCTACAGAAAATTGTCTGCTGACCATTTGTTGGCCTGCTACTCTCTGAGTGGTTAGGCTAGTAGAAAAAAGGTTTTAATGGGGTGTAAGGTTTGGGTTTGAAGCTTGAAACCAAATTCCTTTGCTGAAGATTTGAAAGTTTGCATAGCGTAATGTTTCGTCAGTGGGTGCCCCTCTTTGACAGAGCTCAGATAGTCATGAAATGACGTGAGTGAATGTCAAAGCCCTGAGGACGACCCATTTGACGTGGCTGTAAGACTTGGGTAGACAAACAAAATGCAGATGCAGTTGGTTGAACCTGTGGGTTGCCTACGTATTTTTTTTGTAAGGAATCACACCAATGTAGTTCACGGGTAGGATGTAAATAATCTACAATGTAACGAAATAATCAAACCACAAGCTGTGCCTGCCACACGAATATTATAAAGGAATGGAGATACAAATCAAACTACGTTTTCTATAGAAAAGAAGTGGGCACGAGCCAAACAACGCCTAACACAGGCTAAGTGCCTATACCTCCACACTAGCCTCAGTGCAACATGGGTGCTTATACATAACAGAACCATGTTTTAATGTGAAAGGGGTGTGAGCACTTCCAGAACTATGCCTTTGGCAGAAAAAGTACAAGTGATTAGGTGGGGTATGATATAAGTGAGGAATGATCTGCTGGGTAATGATCTACTGGGGAATAACAATACAATGGGATGATAATGATCCTAAACGCATTTACATGAAAAAGATGAATGCAACAAGATAAAGTACGATGCAATGGATGTAATGGATAAGGGGCACGGGCTGAACTAAATCTTACCTAGAAAAGGCATAGACACAAACCAAACTACGTCTAATACAGAAAAGCTGTCGACACCCTTAAACCACAATTCTTGTAGAATAGGTGCGTACACATCGACACAGAACCATGCTTTAACGCGGGAAAGGTATGATCACATGCTAAAACTAAGCTTAACATAGAAAGGATGTAGGCGATAAGATGCTATGATATGTAATGGATAGTGTAGTAGATGCATGCGATAGATGCTATATGTAAATGCAATCGAGGTACTAATAGATGTGATGTAGCAGCTGGGAAGCGGCGCCTTAGAAATCACCTTACAGGGGCAATTGGCGATGACTCACCTTATTCTATTGGGGATCATCCTCTTCTTTTTGTTTTTGAAACTTCTTCCTTCATATCGCATCTCCAAATAGAGAAAACAATCTTTAGAACCACAAATGCACAATAAAAGTATAATCTTCACGCGAAAACCACAGGTACTACTTTTCTCCCTGGCTATGTTTGCAACTTTCCCTATTCTCCAACACAATGACAGGCTAGGTTGGTTTAGTATCTAGAATTGAGGTGCATATAGGCTACCTCAACCTATGGGGTTTCCATACAGATTTCAGGTCAAGGATGTTTTGAAATAATCTCCACACCTCTGGGTATTTAAACCAGACTTTATTCTTGAAAATTCCAAACCTTTACATTTTAGGCGTCGACCATTCAAACTCTAGTTTCCACCATCTCAGTTGGTCTCCTAGAAACTCACTACAAACACAGTCAAGTAGCTATACCCGACCTCCTGAAGCCGTTCGGGCACGACAAATACCAAATGAATTGCACCTTTAGAGACTCTTCAAACATTAAAAGGGACAAACAGGTTTTGGAACTTGGTGTTTGGAGCCATCTTGGTCCGGGGTTTAATATTTGATTTGAAATTGGACTTACTCATAACAAGTTGTCAGAAAGTTTGAAGAGTGGTTGTGCAAATGATGATATATAGCACTATGCAATGGGATGATGATAGAGACACGATGGGGACAATATGTGGGTAGATGTGAACAAGACAGTGCGAGTGAGTACACAAGATAGTGTGATGCAGAGTGCACAAGACAGTACAAAAAAGCGCACAAGACAGTGAGATGCAGGGTGCACAAGATAGTGCGATGTGGGGCGCATAAGACAGTATAATGCAGGGTGCAGAAGATAATACGATGAGGGGTGCACAAGATAGTGCGATCCAGAGTGCACAAGAGAGTGTGATACGAGGCGCACAAGACAGTGCAATGCAGGGTGCACAAGATAGCGCGATGGGAGGCGCACAAGACAGTACAATACAGGGTGCACAAGATAGTGCGATGTGGGGTGCACAAGACAGTGCGATGCAAGGTGCACAATACAGTTCGATATGGGTGCACAAGATAGTGCGTCATGTAGGGTGCACAAGACAGTGCGATATGGGTGCACAAGCGATACAAGTGCATAAGATAGTGTTGTATAGGTGCACAAGATAATACAATGCAGGTGCACAAGACAGTGCTGTGTACATGCACAAGATAGTGTGATACAAGGTGCATAAGGTAGTGCGATACAGGGTGCACAAGATAGTGCGATGTGGGGTGCACAAGACAATGCGCCATGTAGGGTGCACAAGACAGTGCGATATGGGTGCACAAGATAGTGCGATGTAGGTGCACAAGACAGTGCTATGTAGGGGCACAAGATAGTGCGATAGAGGGTGCACAAGATAGTTTGTCATGCAAGGTGCACATGACAGTTCGATATGGGTATACAAGATAGTGTGATACAAGTGAAAGATGTATGTTATGTAGAGTGAAATGAGTAGTACGTACAGTAGTGCATCATGTACCTTATGAAATGAGTGCAGGGCAACTTGCCACAACTTATTGAAATGTAACTGAAAAACACTAAGGGAGGCAACTCGATGAAACTATGTTATTACAAGTATAGAATAAACTCAATAGCAAGAGTAACTAATCATGTAGTTCAAATCAACCAGAGTGTTTGAGCATGCATGCATCATCCAAAGCACATGTATTAATCAAAGGGAAGATGGCAATCCTAAGAGAGTTTTGAAATGGTTGGAGACAACTTTCAAAAGGTAAATCATATCAAAATCATCATGGGGGTAAGCTTACCCTAACCTAGGGAAACGTGCACGACAAATGGCTTGAGCGGACTGAGAAAGAGGTTGGGTTCATGCCCCTTATTCAATTGATGGCTCGATCAGATGTACTAAAGATTGCCCTTAGTGTCCAGTCAGTGACCACCTTTTTCAACATTATGCAGGCACGTGTGATGGGGATTATGAAATCCTGGAACAGTTGCTAACCAATTAGACTTATGCTTCTCTTCTGCCCCGGCATGTTAAGAAAGTACTCCAGTCCCCTCCAAAGTAGTGACGAATTCCTCACATACACTTTGCAATGATCATGAACACGATGTCCTTTGTATGGGCACTCTCAGCTTTTTTATGAATTCCACACATGGACTTGTTTTTGAGTTTGGAGCGAACATTTATGTATGGAATTTTGACCATGCCACTCTGTTGAACTTTGAGCGATAGACACGCTAGGGTGACTTGATAAAGAATGCAGACAGAGACAAACACTAGGCACGACACAACAAGACTCATAACTAACCCAAAAACCAAAGAAAAAGACTCAAGGTAACTGATCATTCATAGTGCCCCTAGTATTACTTATGCTCCCTTTACAAGTGAATTTTGCAAAACCCAAGTTTTGATTTCTTTTTTGTTCAAGTTAGAGATTCTACTAATAAGTTCAAGTATTGAAAATTTCTTCACTTATTGATTCAAACTAGTTATTCTTTACCTAACGCAAGTATGCTATACGCAACAGTCAGTGTAGCTCATGGATTGATGCGAAGATGACAACGTGAATTGGGCAAGGTTATTAGGTCGAGATGGATGAAATGGATATGGCTGAGACCGAACTTCAGGATGAACTTGCCTACATATCCCAAGAATGGGAATCAGGCCTACATAGTTCATGAATGAGGTTCACTCGGGTGTTGACACTTTCTTGTTGCGTTCTAACTTTTACCAAAGTCGCCCCTTTGGGTTTTCAACCTTGCGAGCTCTATTTGTTTGATTTCTCATTTTTCATGCTCTAACTTTTGCCTATGTCGCCCTTTCAAGTTTTCAGCCTAGCGAGCCTCTCAAGGATAGCGTTACAACATTTGCAAAATTTGATCAATAGTCATCCTTACCCTGACATTGAAACTGGCTTCAGTCATCTTTGCCCTAACACTGAAACTGGCTTTACCTTGATTTGAGCTTGGTTCTCCATTCTCTTATGCATATCTTCTTCCTTTCTTTCACTCTATTTTCACTGAAAGTTGTCATGTGCTTGCCAAAATGATCGCTTAAAGGTGAAGAGAATCCCCAGGACAGTGTAGACTACCACGCACAATTCTGAATCTATCTTCACAAGTTTGCAAAAGAAACAACTTAAAATTTTGAAATCATGAAGGACTTGTGACGGCAATCCAGAATCCACTCAAATCATTTGGGGGATCCTTCTTAACACTCGAGCTTATTAACGGAATCTCATTCAAAAAATTTGAAGCTTTTCTATTTTCAAAAGGTCACACATGAATTACTGTAGGCACAATAAAATGATCAAAAAACTTGACTCCAGCTTTCTTTATTGGAAAAAAATGAAGACCTGAGGGTACACGAGAGTGACTCAAAGGAAAGACTCAACTGACACAACAACATAAGAAAAGATAAAGAAAATAAGACTCTAAACTCGATACACAACTCAACTATTTGCAGGGAATGGTTTTCACTCTCCAAGTCCATTGGTAGAATTCATGAAAAACTTCAAGTAGCCCATGGGAGGTTCTGAACCTGCCTTTAATTCAACATTACTAACATCCACACCTAGTAGGATTGATTTTAGACTTTCAAATTGAGTCTCATAAATTGAGCCTCACAATTATCCTGGTAGTCCCCACATATTTCCTTGACTGAAACAACTTCCTTTTCACAGCATGCCCCTAGTTCAGAAGGTCCTTTTCAAATGCTCCTATCCATTGCCCATAGTATGGAAGGTCCTTTCC
Source organism: Camellia japonica (assembly GCA_030407325.1). NCBI lineage: Eukaryota > Viridiplantae > Streptophyta > Magnoliopsida > Ericales > Theaceae > Camellia > Camellia japonica. The sequence goes on from JAPPVO010000029.1 coordinate 97,897,488, forward strand.
AAGTGCTTTCGATAATTCCCCTAGCTAAGATTGAGGTTCATCATTCCAACCATCATTGTTAGCATCAGTTAAGGAGCCCACTACTTTATTTCAACATCACCAAGACTGAGTAAGCTTTCCACCTCTCCAAAGAATTTGTTCCTTTTGCTCTTTTTTCTCAGAATTTTTAAGGAGGTAGAGATCAGAAGATTCAGGAATGAACACAATGGGTTTGGGCTCATTGGTGGGTATGATGTGCTGGCTGGGGTCAAGGTTGTTTGTTGGCAAGCCATCGATGAGATTTATGTTATGAGGTGGGAATCTATTGCGGTCAAGGAGAGGGCTATTAACAACTTTGGGATTTTCAGGTGGGATGATGACCTCATTATCAATCAAGCCTTGAATTTCATAGTGAAGGCAAAAGCAATGGTCAGTATAATGACCGTACTGCTGATAGAATGTGCAATATTGGGTAGGGTCATGTCTAGGTGGGAGACGGTTAGGGAGAGGCCGAGGATTGGGGAGTTTGTGATACCCTTTCTCTATTAGTGCCTTCAAGGTGCTGGTTGGGCTCATATGGAGATGGGCGAAGGTTCATTTTTGGGAGTGGGAATCACCACTTTTTAGAAACGTTGGCAAATGGGTTGGCAGGTGTTGGTTGGGTATTCATGGGTTTGGGACTGGAATTAGGATGGGTGTTTCTGGTAAAGCATCTCTCCTCATTATTTGGCCTTCCGTTATTTTCCAAACCTGTGATTCAAAGTACCCTCAATCTAGTTTTTCACATTGAATTCATCCTGTAGACACCCCATTTTTGACCGTCCCCAAGACTTGGACGTCGTCGCTTATGCACTCGATGATTGTGATTTTGTATTCGTTTCGAGTGCTCGAAGTCCTCAGCGGAGTGCCTTGCTTTGAGCCTTGAAACCCTGTCTGTTTTGTGCTTTGTTTTGGACCAAAATCTTGGTGTTTCAAGCCTAGAACTTGTGGTGACCTGTCGGCCACCACCATAGGTTGTCGGCCATGGCTCATGGTTATCGGCCAGTGGTGTGGCCGCTCAGCCACCAGTGGTGGCCGATCAGCTATCAGTGGTGGCCGATGGCCACCAGTGTCTTTTTCCAGATATTTGTTGACAGTTGTGCCAGCTATTAGGACATTGAGTTACATCTCCCTACACGTGTATGGTGGGATGTTCCTAACCTCAAAGCATGTTTTTCTATAAATATGGGGGTTCCTCCCTAATTTTTTAGGGTTAGCAATTTTGGAGTGAAATTCTCTCTTCTCTCTCTCTCTCTCTCTCTAGATTTCTCTCTCCCTCTTGCAATTTTGTACACATTTGCTCACAAATCCTTAACTTTTGCCTATACCTCCTAAACCAAATCTTCTTACCTTTGAGTTGAGATTCTTTAGGGCCTCCTTGGAGCTCTTGAAGGTGGTTTTAGCTTGAACTGGTGCCTAAAATTGTCCTTTTCTTTAAAAGGTATAACACTTGTTATTTAAGCTTGTTTTGTACACTTGCTTTCCTATCTATTTCAACTATTTTTGGGCTGATTTTAAAATGTAAAAAAAATCTGTTTTTGTAGCCTAGAGGTGGTGGTTTAAGGCCATTTTTAGTTAGGGGTGGTCCACCCTTCTTGCTTCATTGCTTGTAAAGTTTTTGTGCATTTGTTCATCAATTTCAAATAATTTTTTTTGGATTTTTAACCACTGAAATTCAGATGTTTTTCAGTGAAAAAAAAACTCATTTTGAAGTCCAAATTTGGAGGGGTTAGCCTCCTCTCCTTGTGTCTTGTTTGCATGCCTAGTTAGCTTGACATGTTAACATGCTTTTCTAGCTTAACTTAGCTCAAGTCCAACATGTTTTAGCCTCTGAAATAACCTATTTTAGCTCTGTATTGTGTTGGTTGTTTCATTTGAGTCTTGTGTGGTATAGTTGTAATGTAAGTCCTTTCACTAGCATGGTGTTTTCAGGCTTTAACCATCATTGGTTTGGGTTGATTGCATGTTTTAGTGCTTTTCTCACTTCATTTTAGCACTTATAATCTCTGCAACCCCCCCCCCCCCTCAATTCTTCACTCTTTTGTTTTGCTTTGAAAGTGGTTCAAGCCACTTGTTTGCCTAAGTGTGAAATGGAAGTGCTACACCTAATGGTTTAATCCCTTAGGGGGTTCATTACCATCAGTGTGATACCTCTTTCATGCCTAAAGTAACTTGTGGTTTAAGCCCTCTTTCCATTAGAAGACACTCGCCAATGGACAAAACTGATTAACGAATGATTCAGTAATTAAAATGTGTAAACAAAATTGGCAAGTAAAAGAGGCAAGATAAGCATTCTTTCGTGTTGCATTGCATGTGTTCAAATAGGACGTTAGTTTGAACGTAAGGAAAATGGGATATTTCATACTCGAAAGTGATGAAATGTGCCATTTCCCTAGGTCACCATTGCCCTTGATCATGCATGATAGGGTGATGGTCATTTTGGTCTCATTTTGCATTTATTGAACTTGCACAATTGGTTACACAAGCCATCATGCAATGAAATTGCTTGATTGATGGTTTATGAACCAAATTTTGTCCCTCCTTTTATTTCCCCATGAAAATGAGAGGCAAAGTGTGCAAACAACCCTTGATAAATACACTGTTTTGCACAGTTTGCTCTCTATTGCAGCAAGGGCGTCCAAACCATCAGTGGCCAACAGCCACCACCAGTACCCGACCGACCACCATTGTTGGCTGACCGACCATCAGCAGTGGCTGACCGGCCCCCTATCCGTCACCAATGGAATTTGCACAGTGTGTTGGTAAGGTGAAGCATGGGTGTTCTGGAAGTTGGCAGCATTATTAGTATTCAAGTGTGTAAACAGAGGCATTCAGCAATAAGGCAGTAGCTTTTTGGGTGGAAACCGAGCATGCATGAGCATCCCCTGCATTCTAAGCTTATTTAATGCTTACATATCTAGCTTAATAAGTGTTGTAACTAATTAGTTGTAGCTAATGAAGTGTTGTAATTAATTAGTTAGTTTAACTAGTTATTCAATTTTGTTTTGTACTTAACCTCAAATAGTTAATTAAGTCAGATTTTGTAATAATTAGTTATCTTAATTAGCGTAGCTAGTTGGTTAGCTTATTCATTCAGACCATCCTTCGTGAGAGTGTAATGTTGTAATATGTGTGCGTGTGTGTGTATGTCTTCCAACCCCACGTCTTTCTCCCTTTTATTTGCCCGCTTTTGATGGTTAGGTTAGGGACATGTTTCAATTAGCATACCTTATGCTTGCATGCATTCATTCGTATTGCATGCACCGAGGCTCGGCGCATTATTCAAACTGCATTGTTGTTTCAATATATACTTCGATGAATACATGTTTAATCGCATGATATCAAATTGTTGCAAATGCCATATTAGTAGCCGAGCCTATTAAATTGCATATTGTATGTGTTGCATTAGGCATCTTGTATAGTTAGAAATGATGCATATTTTTCTAACTCATATCTTCGTAGCTTGGAGTACTAGGTGAGTTTCTATGCTTTAGCATACTTGTGTAAGTGTGAATGTTGCCATGACTAGCATGCTTGCCATGAGGCTATGTGCTTAAATGCTAAACTGCTTGAATGCCTTTGGATGAAGGCTTGTTGTTTGAATTGGAACAATTCAACGAATGTAAGTTTTAAGCCCACTTTGTTGAGTGGCAAATCATGTTTTAAGCCCACTATGTTTGGTGGCAAATTTGCAAACTTTAAGCTCACTTGAAGTGGCAAATTCAAACCATTTTCAAACAAACATGAGTTGAATTGTTCCAAATTAAGCAAACTAGTCTATACTTGTATGCGTACGTATCACGTAGTACGGTTAGATTAATAACCGGAACAAGAACACACAATGTTTATAAAAAAGCATATTATGATTAGTAGAGGCCAATTTGTTGATCGGGCGAGCGGGGGTGCACAATTCATGACCTTCCCCTCTCGTACCTAAGTTCCCGAGCCGAGGCAACTTTGGTGATGACGAACACGTGGCCTTTGGCATGAGTCATGGGTTTCCTAAATTCCCCCAAAACAAAAAATATTTAGGTGGCAACTCTGTATCTGGCAAAGCAGTCCAATTTTGGCATTATTTAATTTAAAATCGATTTTCTAAAAAGATTTGCCGGATTTGGACTCTTTGGTGTTTATCAGTTTCACATTACACTTTGTGAGATTAGATTCAGAACCGCGGGAGTTCGAACTATAGAGCTTCTTTCGAGTTCTTCGAAAGAGGGCACGAAAAAGTTGAGCTACAGTTTCTGGTGACTCTACTGGGGATTTAGAGAACTTGACTCGAACTCATGATATGTTATTTTATCTACACTACGTGTCTCTTTGCATTTGCATTTGCATTGGTGCGCCTAAGTCACTGTGTCTGCCATCTGCTATTCCTGAACGGTTTGCCGGAGGCTTGCTTGGAAAAGCTTGCCATAAGGCTGACCGGTTGCGGGCTTTGCCACGATAGGAACACAACCCTTGGATCCGGACTACCGCTATTCCGCTTGATCCTCCTTTCACTTCTCGGTGTTAGGTGTGAGAGGTATATTAGGTAGTCTTGCTAAGGTACCCTTTTGACCAATCGACCTAGTTGCGTACTGGAAACCATAGAGACTGTTCCAAACTAGGACAGGATGCTTACCCGAATGCAGAATTGTGGTGAAACCACTTTGTTTGAATAATTTACCCCTAGCTCCTAACGAAACTAGGACAGGGTAACCCTACCCCATCATAGGGGTGTTTTGGCTCTCACTTGCTTGATATGTGCTTTTAGCGTAAAACTCTACAGGAATGTGTGTATCAGTCGCAAGTTCGGGTATCAGTTTTAGGAGACAGAATTCAGTGTTTGAGCATGGTCCTACAGCTTTGATTACATCAGTGTATTGATTAGAATCTGAACTGAGGTGCTGTGCGATTTTTGATTTTTGTTTTCCTTTTGCTTTATTTCTTTTTACAAGGTAGTTTTTCACCATTGCTTCAGACGATCCTGTTACCCCCCAAGCACTCTGGACCCGAGTAAGAAGGATTTGCAGATCCAAGGATCTTGTCAGGGGATAGCCAGTGTTTGTTTCACTCCCACCGATTACTAGACGGAGGAGGATCAGGCAGAGTTCGCCCATCTAGCAGTCACCTTTTACTTCACATGCGCCTAGTCAAGCTCAGTCTTCTACTTCTACTTCAGAAAGAGAGTTTTTGCCAGTTTTGATAGCGCAACATCCCTTAGTCAGCATGGAAGATATGCTTTGTCCGCTCTAGCAGACCATCGAGACTATGTAGCTAGATGCTGCTCGCCAGGCTAAGGTCACAGCCCACCAAGCTAATGTCGTAGCCCGGCAAGCAGAATTGATAGATAGGCTTCAGCAACAGCAACCATAACCAGCAGTAGCCTCTGCATCCCATGCACCCCCAGCGGGAATTCTGGTACCCAGGGTCACAATCAATGTTCAAGAGCATATGGGCATTTCGGCAGATCCGATCCCACCTCAGACCTCCAAGGCACCAGTTTACCAAATTGAGGCACCCTTTGAATTTGAGGTCGACCCTACCGCTTTGAAAGTCAACAAGCTACAAAAGCTCTTCAAGTGGGCGCAGGGTGTGAATTCAATCCCGGATATTGAGGATGCTTATACTGATGCAGCAGTGACTCTACCAGACAGATTCAAGATGCCTCATATAGACCGGTTTGATGGTTTTGGGGATCCTATGGTTCACTTGCGGCATCTATGGGCCTATCTAGACTTTAGAAGTTGTCGCTCTTCGGCCGGACCCTGTCGGGTATAGCGGCCATTTGGTATGCCAAACTCAAAGATTATGTGAAAAGTAGTTTGGAGGAAATGGCTGAGGCCTTCATAGTGCAGTACTCCTACAATACCTAGATCGAAGCCACAATACGTGATCTTGACTATCCGGACTTCTCGGACTTTGTGACCCGATGGAGGGCCAAGGCCTCTATGATGACTATCTTAAAAGGACCAAATCAGAATGGTGGTCCGTAACTTGCAAGGAAGACTATTACAGAAGATGATAGTCTTGCCTTTGTTTACATTTGTTGAGCTCCATGAAATAGGGGTTCAAATTGAGGATGAGATGAAACAGGGGCTGATAGACCAGGAGAAGGAATAGCCCAAGAGGCCCTTTATATGCAACTCCAACGCAAACACGAGTGATAGCACCTCTGCAAGGCCTTCGGATGTGAGTATGGTCACCACCACACCCAAGACCGCCAATTTCTTCGCCGGTACATCCAACCTGACCACACAAACCTCAAGTCACCAAGCTCGAAACCAAAGGGTCTTCACCCCACTATACATGTCCTTATGCAAAGCCTTAGGGGTCCTGATCAGAAAAGGGCATCTTAAGTCGTTAGAACAATGCCCTCTACTTGATCTTCTCTCCTCGAAACACAACCCGGCCAAATACTGTGCTTTTCATCAGCAGCACAACCATGACACTGATCAATGCTATAGGTTACGTCATGAGATTCAACATCTCATTGACAATAAGGTAATAGCGCCTCCTCAAAAACCCAACGTCACTACAAATCCTCGCCCACCACGTAACCAAGTCCCTCCACCACGGCATATAAACCTCATACATGCACTGGCCGTCCCTTACGACCCCAGTATATACATCACCCCCTCCCACCTACCTAAGTAAACGTTGTTCATCCCTGAGAGCATCGATTTATGCATGATGAGCACGTCCTCACTCTAACCCGAACCCGTGGTGGTGACGATGGTAGATGGAAGAAGATCAGCCTTGGTCGAGAATGGAAATGTTAGTCTACTGCCCGAGGAGGAATACAACCCGTGCCGCTATATTGTGCAAATCAATTAGGCCAAGCCAGATGTGGTGTTGCTAACAGGAATGGAGGTCAGTGTAGTTCGGGAGGATGGCCCAAGTCAGGGATTAGATGATCTAGCAAACCTGGAGGAGGACATAAACAATTTACAGTTCTTTGATGAGCAAGATTAGGGAAATGTGCATATTGATTGGTTTGATCTGAATGGGTCGACAGACAACTCTGGGTGGTTAAGTGATGAACCCGAGATAGATGAGAAACTCAAACCAAAGCTCGAAGAGCAGAAAGCAAGAATCGCTACAAGAGCTGGAACGGCCGATAGAAAGGGTAAGCCGCCGGGAGACGCCGGTCTGGAACAGTTGGCTCAAGAATTGGGCATCATTAGTACTGTGGATACAGAGCAAGAAGCCGCACTGAAGCGGTCTGAACAAGAGACCGTGGGGGATGATTATGATGTGAGGGTAAGTACAACGGAACCGGACAATTGCTTGTCGGTTGCTGGAGGAATATAGTGGGAAGATGATGATCTGCATCTTGCCCACACTGATGAGGATTGGGGTGAACATCTACCAAATGGTACCTGGTATTCTGAGGAAGTGGACCATATGACTAGGAGTGGGCGGTACTTCAAGCCCCCATATCTAGACTAACCTAAGGCATCTGGAAAGGATAGGGAAGCTGAGAACTAGAGGGACAAGCAGTTGGAGGAAGAAGCTGTATTAAAACAACTAAAGAAGATCGAAGCTGATATATCTATTTGGCGTCTGCTCATGGCCTCGCGAGTGCACAGGCAGGCTGTGCTATCGGCGATGGATAAGGCCAAGCTGTCCATTGACACTACTCTGGAACAGTAAGTGGGACTGGTCTTCCCAGGAGGTACTTCACCAACTTAAAGCTTCTCGGATAAGGAATTGCTGCCAGAAGGCTCTGCACACAACAAACCTCTATACATATCAGTTGAGTGTAGAGAGAAGTGGGAACCCATGGCATTGGTTGACACTAGGTCTGCAATCAACGTCTGTCCCTCTCGCACGACCTATGCTATTGGCTTGAAGCTAGTAGATTTCATACCTACGGCCCAGGTGATCCGGGCATACGACAATATGAGCAAAGAGGTGATGGGAACAGTAGAAATCAGGGTTCAAGTTTGTCCGGCTCAACAAGATATTGAGTTCCACGTCCTGGATGTTCTAGCCACTTTCAACTTACTACTTGGGCGACCCTGGCTGCACCAAGTAAAAGCTATTTCTTCCACCCTTCACCAAATGCTGAAGTACCCTCTTGGAAAAGGGGTAGCTATTGTGTTCGGGACTTCGTCTATACATCCTCCGCCAGAGGTCACTACACCTGTACTGGAGATTGTGCATGGTGAAGAGGATGTGTTCCTTTCGGGGCTTACCTTGGCTGAGTCCCGGGTAGTGCAGAATGTCTTGGCTGTTGATGAGGGTTTGTATGTCAGTGCTCAATCAGTATATCTTATAAACAAACTCCAACACATGCCCGAGATAGGATTAGGAATGAGTGGTCGGAAGGGCGTTACTACATTGGCTGATGTGCCACATAACCCGCATGCATTTGGTCTTGGCTATACGCACACCAAAGAGGACTGGGTAAGGAAAGGGAAGGAAATGGCAGAAAGAGCCAGAGCTAAACAAACTGGAAAGTTGTAACGACCCCAAAATCTGTATCCGAAATTACTTTTATGTCCTTGTGGGTTAATGCATTTTAATTTAATGAGATCTGATCAAATTGAGGAATTATCTGTTGAGTCACGACTTTAAAATTGGAATTACTGACCTTTACTGGTTCAGAAATCAAAATTGAGTACTTGGGTATGTTAATGGGAATTTTTAGAACTGTTTGGAAAAATTAATTAGAAATCTAATTTGTCTGATTCGTTAATGCACGTTTGGGTGGTTAACTTGGTACTGCAAATTGAAGGCCTTAGAGGCTTTCAAAAACCAGAACAGAGGACATATTTATGATCAACACAATTTTTAGAGTTATCTGGGAAGTTTAATTGAAATTTGATTTTGTACGATTCGTAAGGATGTGTTTGGCTACTCCTATTTGTGATATGTATTTATATATATAGATATGAGCCTTTATTTGGCTCAACAAAACAAGACATTTGGGAAAGAGAGTTCTAGAAGAAGAGAGATCAAGAGAAAGGAAGGGAGGAAGAAGGAACTTGGAGCCAAATCTTCTCCAATTAAATATCTGAGGTAAGAATCTCCTTCTAATTTCTTGACATAGGGTTGATACACCCATGATCTCATGGAAATTAAATTGAATTAAGGGGAATTATGTGTAATTAAGGGTATTGTGTTGTATTTTGATCTAGAGAGCATTATGAACTTATATGGAAGAAATTGAAGGAAGATGACTCATAATTTTTCATACATGGCTTTACATCCACCGCACGAGCGGCCAACCTTGTTTTGGGCCAAAATGCATTCTGCAGTTCCACCGCTCGTGCGGCCAAACAGGACAGATTTTTTGATTTTTGTTTCTTTCCATTTTCTGACTTTCGGACCTTCATTTACATGGTTTTCGTATGTCATATGTCTCCATATACATCTTATGAGCACGAAATAAAATAAGAAAAGAATAGAAATAATGGAATGATCGAATGACGGATAATTGAATAAGGTTAAGAACCAATTGCGTGACTCAAATGTGTATTGAGGAATTGTGCTGTGATGTTTGTATTTGTAGGTCAAGACTTGAAGACCGCACAACCAGCTTTGGAAGCCCACTGTGAGTAATAGTAGTGTAACGATATGTTTGCTTTATGAATTGTTACTTGTGAATGGCATATTCCATTGATATTGTGTTTGATTAAATTAACAGATATAATTGACCTAAAGTCGTTCTGTCCCTATTAATAGAAGTGGGCCCGAGGCCGTTATAATGTGAATTGTTCTGTCCCTATGAATAGTACGGTGGTAATACATGTGCCTTTTGTTAATAGTTATTATTAACGTTCTGTTATACGCAAAACAACTATGTCTACTTGTAATAAACCATGGGGAAAGTTATGTGTACTATTGTGTAATGGTATTCTTATGAATTGGGATTATTCTGTTTTGCTAATACTGGGCCTGAGACCGTTCTGTATTATTTGTTGGGCCTAAGGCCATTCTGTATCTGATATAGGCCTGAGACGTTCTGTATTATCTATAGGCTTAAAGCCGATCTGTATCATATCTGGGCTTAAAGCCGATCTGTATCATATCTGGGCTTACAGCCATTCTGTATCATATCTGGGATTATAGACGTTCTGTATGATATCTGGGCTTACAGCCGTTCTGTATTATATATGGGCCCGAGGCTGTTCTGTATTATATGTGGTCCTGAGGCCATTTTAAAATATGATCATGAATAAGATCTGTGTATAGTTTGATATGCATTTCTACATTCTCTAAGTCTATGCTCGTTTAACTTACATCCTTACATTGCTATTATTCACTGAGCCTTGCTCATTCCGTTTTATGTATATTTCTGTAGGTGAGCCAACGGAGATTGACACTAGAGTTGTACTGAGGTTCGCCTATCTGCCAAGTCACCTGGGGTATGCCTCCGTGTGGAGGCCTTTATTTGTGTTGGAAGTCATATAAATTATTAAGTATTATGTAAGAGTGTGTGGGATCTATATAAATTCTGTGATTGTATATGTAACTCTGGGAATGTATTTAAATGCTTAAATCTAATTAAGCCATCATGTATGCACAAGCTCAATGGATGTTGCCTTTTATTGATATTGCTTCCGCTTAAGGCCCCCGTATGTGGTTAAATATTATTCTAAAATTTTGTTTTGAGGCCTATGTACAGGCCAGTCATGGACCAAACTTTTAAGGGCGGGTTTGGGTCATGACAAAAGCACTATGAGCTGGTGCATCGACCTATTTGGGGAACCCTGAATGGTTATTTTATTTGGGAGGGAGAAGACTTCCCATTTTGTGGTTTCCCCGAACCCTGGTTCAACTCCGAGAAGCAGCGGGTTCCTGGCTTTGAAATTTTCTTTAACCTACAGCTGCCAGAAAGTGAAGCTACAGAGGAACAGACTGAACCAACCGCTGAGGCTGCCAAGAGCACAGAAACTGATTTCGACAGCAATGAGTCTTAAGTAGGAGCAACACTGAAATGTCTCCTTTCGGATTCTCACATCAACTCAGAGAGCTTAGGGGATGACCTGACTGTATCCATGATTGGGGACTAATCAGGTGTGAACCCTGCTAGCAACATTCTGGATGTATCTGACGCACCCTCCCTCATTTGGCAACTGGAGGAGGGCTATTTGTCCAGCAGTTCTGAATCGGGTAGTGAACCAGAATCTAATTCCACGGAGTCTGTGGAGTCAGAATCAGATTCTAGTTCCTCTGACTCTGAGTCCGGTATTCCTGGGATTGATAACCCGGATACCACTGTCTTGTTCGAGTCATCTTTTTCCTTTTCTTTTGAGTCGGTTGTAACCGAGGAATTGGATGAGCTGGACCTTTTGAATGAGAATGCCACTGTAGATTCTAAGTATTTCTCTGTGCCTCTTGTTTATTGCATCAATCATGATTTTCAAAATTTTGATGAAAACTATGAGGAAGGAATTCCTCTGGTTTTGAAACATTTGATTAATCGAGAGGAGGAGAGGTTCGTAAAACCCCTTGTTGATGAAATCATTGCAATTAATGTGGGTACCAAGAAGGATTTGCATTTGGTCCAGATCGGGTCCACGTTGTCTTCAGAAAAGTCCAAGCGCTTAGTCGCTTTATTAAAAGATTTCAAAGATGTTTTCGCGTGGTCCTACGAAGACATGCCTGGAATCGATTCTGAGATTGTACGGCATCGATCCCGAGGTCCGACCCGTCAAACAAAAGTTGCGGAGAAAACGCCCGGATTGGGCTTTGAAGATTAAAAAGGAGGGCACCAAGCAGATAGACGCAGGGTTCTTGCTAGTATCTGAGTATCCAACTTGGTTGGCCAACATTGTTCTAGTGTCAAAAAAAGATGGCAAAATTCTGGTGTGTGGATTTCAGAGATCTGAACAAAGATAGTACGAAGGATGACTTTCCCTTACCGCACATTGATGAATTGGTGGACTTCGCCACATGCCATGCACTGCTCTCCTTCATGGACGGATTTTTCGGGTATAACCAGATTCTGATGGCACCCGAGGGCAGAGAGAAAACCGCCTTCACTACGCCGTGGGGAACCTACTACCATAGGGTGATGCCATTTGGGCTGAAGAATGCCAGGGCTACCTATTAACGGCTTGCAACCAATATTCTGCATGATTTTATCCACAAAGAGGTCGAGGTGTATGTGGACGACATGATTGTCAAGTCCAAGGAAAAAGAAGGCCACTACACCGCCTTGAATAAATTCTTTCAATGGATCAGAGAATACAAACTGAGGTTGAATCCACAGAAGTGTACCTTTAGTGTAACAGTAAGGAAAATGTTGGATTTCTTGATCACATAGAGGGGCATCGAGGTTGATCCTTCCAAAATCAATTCCATATTAGAAATGCCACCACCAAGGACTGAAAAGGAGGTGCGAGGCTTTCTGGATAAAGTACAATTCATAAGATGGTTTATTTCAAAATTAACCTTGACTGGTGAACCACTATTTGGTCTCCTAAAGAAAGGAAAGAAATTCCATTGGGACGATCGATGTCAATTTGCTTTTGAGAAGATCAAGCAGTATCTCCAGAATCCACCAGTGCTATCGTCACCAGAATCGGGGAAGCCGTTGATTCTGTATATGTCCGTCACAGACACAACTATGGGCTATATGCTTGCTCAGGAATCTGAGGGCAATGTGGTGAAAGCCATCTATTACCTGAGCAAGAAGATGTTGGATTACGAGACTTGTTATACCCCACTGGAGAAAGCTTGCTTAGCCTTGGAATGGGCCACTAGCAAGTTGAGGCATTACCTGTTAGCATACTCCGTAATTCTGGTTTCAAGATTAGATCCCATCAAATATCTCTTCGAGAAACCAGCGCTTACGGGTAGGCTAGCCGGTTGGTTGTTTCTTCTCTCCGAATTTGATCTGAAGTATGTCACTCGCAAGTCAATTAAGGGGAGAGCTGCAGCGGAGTTTTTGGCAGATCACCTAGTGGAAGGGGATGAAGAGGTAGAATACATGTTCCCAAATGAAGCTATTCTGCAAGTTGAGGAAGAGATTTGGACAATGTACTTTGACGAAGCATCTAATCAATATGGTTATAGAATAGGTGTGTTGCTAATAGCGCCTGACAATTTCCATATACCTTTAGCCTTCAAACTCTGGTTCAAGGTATCCAACAACGAAGCAGAGTATGAAGCGTGTATCACTGGTTTGGAAGTTGCCCTGGAACTAGGGGCAAAAAGGTTGGATGTCATCGGGGACTCGAACCTAGTTGTTTCTCAAGCAAATGGAGACTGGAAGGTCAAAGAAGAAAAGATGAAGATTTACCACCAAACCCTGGATATTCTGATTCCTAGGTTTGCGAAACTGACTTTCACGCATCTACTAAGAGAAAACAACAGGTTCACTGACGCTTTATCAACTCTATCATATATAATAGACATCCCGTTAGGAGTCCGGATGTGTCCGATCATCATTGAGCAGAGGTATACGCCGACCGATGAGACCATCGCCGCAATAGATAAAGTGCAAGATCAAAACCCTTGATTCTATGATATCCGAAACTTCTTGGAAAATGAGGTATATCCACCAGGGGTAAATGCTAAAGATAAGAGGGCAATACGGCGGATAGCCGTTCAATTTATCATCTACGGAGGTAAACTGTACAAGAGGGGTCATCTGGGAATGCACAAGCTGTGTGTTGATGCAGAGGAATCAAAGCACTTAATGGAGGCCATCCATGGGGGAGAGTGTGGAGCACACATGAATGGAGTGATATTAGCCCGGAAGATTCTCAGGCAAGGTTACTGCTGGTCTACTATGGAGGAGGATTGTATCGGTTTTGTTCGGCGATGCCACCAATGCCAAATCCATGCGAATCTCATGAACACCCTGCAGTCAAAGCTGTACAACATGACTTTGCGTTGGCCATTCTCAGTTTGGGAAATCGATGTCATCGGCGTAGTCACACCGAAAGGGTCAAATGGGCATGAGTACATTCTGGTGGCAATTGATTATTTCACAAAGTGGGTGGAAGCTCAGTCCTACGCAGTATTGAAATCAGCGCACGTGACGAAATTCATCTGAAACAACATCATTTGCCATTATGGGGTCCCAAACGAGATCATCTCAGATAATAGCTCCCACTTCAAGAAAGAGGTGATAGACTTGTTGGAGAAATACAATGTGGCTTTTCATAAGTCATCTACATATTGGCTGTAAACCAACGGAGCTGTTGAGGCCGCCAACAAGAACATCAAACATATTCTGCAGAAGATGGTGGAGACCTACAGGGACTAGCCAGACAAATTGCCATTTGCACTTTGGGGTTATAGAACTTCAATTTGGATGTCTACGGGAGCAACTCCTTATTCTCTTGTCTATGGTATGAAGGTTGTTTTGCCGATCGAAATAGAAATGCCATCATTGCAAGTCTTGGCCGAGTGTCAAATAGCGGAGGTGGACTGGCAATAGAGTTGGTTTGAAGAACTAATGTTATTTGATGAGAGAAGGCTAAAAGCATTGTAGTCCAGGCCTTTCAACAAGAAGGTTAAGTCCAGGAATCTAAAAGAAGGGGATTTGGTGATGAAAGACAACTGAACTCCCATCCATGACCCTAGGGACAAGTTCAGACCCAATTGGATTCATCCTTACATCATCACAACTATTTGGTCAGGTGGAGCTGTTATTCTCATGGACCTGGATGGCCTAGAATTTTCCCAACCGATCAACATGGATAAGTTCAAGAAATACTATCCCTGAGAGGCTCGCTAGGCCGAAAACCTGGAAGGACGACCTAGGCAAAAGTTAGAGCACAAAAAAATTAGAAATAAAGAAAAACTGAGCTCGCAAGGTTGAAAACCCTAAAGGGTGGCCTTGGCAAAAGTTAGAGCGCAAAAGGAGAGAGTCAATACTCGAGTGAACCCGAACCGAACTACGTAAGGCCTGATTCCCATCTTCGGGATACATAGGCAACTTCATCCTGAAGTCCGGCCGTAAACACCTCCAAATCAACTGTCCTGTCCATGTGTTTGATCAGGTCATCCTTGTCTGCTCTTTATTTGAGAGTACGGTTGTGATCTTTGTTTTGAGGACTGGTACAGTGCTGAGTAGAGTTATTCAGTCAAGGGGCAGTTTGTTGTTGTTGGATTCGGGGTTGTACATCTCAAGGATAGATTCTATGTGTGTCAGGTGGCAATCTTTTTCGAAAATGGTTTTGAAAAGTTTTAATAAAAGTTGATTTTGTTAAAATTAATCTTTTTACAACTTAGACTATTTTTGGACCATAAGGAAAATTTTAAGTGCTCACAACTCTAATTTCATTGATTTTAATACAAAGTTCTCCAACTCTCAATAAAAATCAAAGTTGTTTTTATTACATTCATAAAACTTGAAAAGTACAGATCAAAGCAATAAACTTGGGGCATAGATGAGTCAGGTGTTCCTGCGTCCCCTCCCTAAGCTCGTAAAAGCTTCCGGTGCCAAAGTAGGCTCGATCTGTGCCTTATCTTCAAGCCAAGCTAGGCACTCATCAGAAAGGGTGCAACTGAAACTGGGAGCAGGAGCCAGAAGTTCTCTTGTCCTCTAAGCAGTGGGATATCTAGCCAAATGTGAGCCGCGGATGAAGAATGAAACAAGGTACTCTACCCCTTCTTCTAGGCAAATTTGGTCATAGCCAAACTGACGCCTGAACCGAAATAGAAAGTAGAATACACAGTGTGTCAGGCCAATCAGCTGAATGCCAGGTTGCCGAGTCATATTGTAGCTCATCTCGGACAGATCAAACCAAGGGCAATGCCAAGCAATGTCAACAGCAGACCTGTTGCACATCCAATGGCACAACTATCCCTCATTTAGGAAATCCACTAAGCGGTGGCGGAAGAAGTAGCCCCGTGCTGAGTTCTCTAGGCAAGCATCCACTACCTTCAGCTTGTCCATTAACCAAACCTGGGAAGGGATGAAAGAAAAGAGAGATTAAAGAATTGAGAGGTGTATGTTGA
This sequence comes from Camellia japonica, assembly GCA_030407325.1. Classification (NCBI taxonomy): domain Eukaryota; kingdom Viridiplantae; phylum Streptophyta; class Magnoliopsida; order Ericales; family Theaceae; genus Camellia; species Camellia japonica. Next base: position 97,913,418 of record JAPPVO010000029.1, read on the forward strand.
GAGAAAAGCGAGAAAGGGTTATGAGAGAAAAACAGAGTATGGGTGTTTAGCGATGTGAGCAACACATATAAGAAAGGGAGGGAAGCATTACCTGCAAAAGTAGTGGACTCCCCACGAATCTGGTAGTCTCTCGTCGATGAAAGGTGTCTAAGCCCATCAAAGTCTCGGCCAACACTAAGCCAATGCAACTCTTGCCCTCTTTCAAACCTTGGACTACTTCAACAGTTGTATGCTGGACCTGCCAAAACCAGGGACAAGAAGAAAATGAGCCAACATACATAGCAGAGGGCATGCTTTTGAAAACCCTGCCAAAGATGGTCGCCACGGTCACCGGCATCAGAAAATCGATGAATCAGACTGGGAATGTCCAGCTTTCCGTTGTGAACCAAAGATCGAGCCTCGTGTAGAGTGAGCCCACACATCCATCCTAAAGCTTGGACGTGGCCAAAACGGGACTGAGGCAAGATTTCTTCTTCGCACTGGGATTCCATTAACATTTGAAATTCTTCGATTGTCAGGCATAGCTCTTGTTCTCCGAAGCTAAAGACGTGTGTAATCGGGTTCCAACACATAGCCGCAGCATGAAGGAACGGAAAGCAAAGTGGAGAACGACTTCGTGGGAATAGTGCATTTATGCCGAAACCCTGAAAATTCACCTTTTCCGAGCCATCTAAAGTTGCAATCCAATTCGAGAGTTTTTTTTTTGGCAAAGAATGGCTTCATTTGTGAAGAATTTGTAGCTAAAATGAAGAAATCACGAAGCTCAACCTTTTGTAGAAGATAAGGCAAGCCAGGTGGCAACAATCTGGAGGTTCCTCACATTGATGGCCGACCGACCATTAGTGGTGGCCGACAGGCCACTTTGGTAGCCGATCGGCCACCACTGGTTCATTACCTTATCCATGGCTGACAGCCTCTTTCTATGGCCGACAGTCTTTTTGGCAGGCATGATATCTACCTTTGTGTTAGGCAATGCTGGAAGCATGTTACTCTGCTCTTTATGCTTTTGTAGGCCTTGTTTTAAGCCATTTTGGGCTTTAGCATGTTTATCAAGTTGTATTCGTCTTGTTTTGCTTATCGAGTTGTATTTGTGTTGTTTTGTTGTTTATCGAGTTGTATATTGCTAGTTGTTTATCGAGTTGTACACTGTTTTTGCTTCTAATTGTTGGTCGGTTCATTACCTGATTAAGAAGTTGTGCTACCATGTTCGTTTTTCATTATCAAATTCAATCTCCATTCCATGCAGTGCGGTGCTCATGATGCAAAATACAACACTTTTTCAAAAGAGAAAACTTGGTTTTCATTCCGATCATGGTTGCTTTTTTACAAAAAAAAAGTGCAGTACAAGTTTTTAAAGCAAATGAAACTTATCTGAAACTGTACAAAGTGCTAACAATACTAACAAAAAAAGAAACTAAGAAAAAATATAGAAAATCAGCGCCATCAATCTCAGAGTTGAGAGGCCCTCTTCGTCCTCTTCCTGGACAGGGACTCAGAGTTGTCTCCATCTGCACCGCTGTCTAAACTGGATACCGAACCGGAACCGAAGTCATCACTTCTCTCTGCCTCAGAACCTGGCTCAGTAGCATCATCTCCACTAGCAGAACCCGAGCCAGCATAATCGTCTCCACTCTTGGATGACTCAGCATACTGACTCGTTGCTTCCTTAGTCTCGCTAGTCTTAGCGTTGTCATCGCTTAAAATGGGCTCTGAAGGACCACTGTCGTCTCGGGTGCCCCTGGCTCTGCCTTGACTGTGTGCTGGAACCTGTCTTCCTCTCCTCCCTACTGTTGGAGGAGGTACTACTAGTCCTGGTGCTGCTCCTGCTGGCGCAACCGGTATAGCTAGGATCTGCAAAGGATAGTTGTCAACATATCAGTTACAGTATATGTATCAGATGTAAGCGTGGTATGCAGTATGAGTATAAGCAGAAGTCAAATGCAATGTCTAAGTACAGTGTATGAATGTGGTATTTAAGTGCAATGTATCAGATGCAGTGTATCAGATCAGTGCAAATGTGGAACATATTACAATTGAAATGCTAGTGTATTAGCAGAAAGATTGATAGCATGAAGCGTAAACTGAATAAAGTTACCTGAATGCCGTAGAGACTGAGTAGGCTCATGCTCCTCCACACCATCCCCATCGAGGAAGCTGCTAGCTCGAAAGCCTCCCCGGTGTACTTTATGGATGCCTGCAAGTACATTTATCTGATCAATGTTCTATAAACATAGCCGGAATGAAATATGGCATGCAAAACATAAACTGTGGTACATACTGGAGTCGGGCCTTGAACCCCAGCAAGCTCGTGTCCGGCCAGTGCAGCCTCAATAAGGATCTGGTGAGCCTCCTTGGTGTGCCGCCAACATGTAAGTGTAGTGGGAAGCTCTGGCCAACCCATCATCTACCCTACCTGAGAAGCCCCTCTCCCACAAGCCTTGGTCGCCCTAGTCGCTCTAGGTACCACCCTCGCAATACGAGCTCTTGCTCCCTCACCCCCACGAACACCGGTCAGAGGTGGCATAAGTTATGTCATAATGAAGACTGTATAATGGCCCTCGACTTAGAATTAGTTTGCCTCCAAGCACACCATGAACTAAATAATATCTTTAGCAAATAGGCTGTCTGCTGACCTCATGGACTCTGGCAGTGCCATCGGTATGATCGGAGCAAGCAAACCCATGGTCTGATACATAACTCACTCGCCCAAGAACCAAGCTCGGCAAACTGGGCCCTCAAGTAGAATGCGATAACGAGAAATACCCCAGGCCGCACTATATTGGCCCTAAATCCCCGTCGATATTGTGGCCCACGGCTGCCACGTGATCTGCAAGTATAAGGTGAAAAGATTATTAACTGTTATCAGTTGCTAATAGGTGAATCAGAATAGTTATAAGACAAAAATGACTGTGTTTTGGGTTACCTCGCGGGTATCTACTGTGTCAAAGTAGTACCTGAAGAACGAGAAGGACTCGTGGGTCCTACGGTGGAGATAGCCATCATATCTCTGCGAGTAAGGGACAATTAGAGAAAGCTCCACTGCAGGCTCTGGGGCCAGAGTCGAAAAATAAGCGTACACCCATAGCTGCACGGAGAGTGCAGTGATATGATCAACAATGAATTTGAACAGATACAAAAAATGCAAAACAGAAAGCATATGAATTTGAATAGATACAGAAAATGCAAAGTTGAAAGCATTTGAATTTGAATAGATATAGAAAGTGCAAAGTAGAAAGCACATGTGTTGACCAGATACAGAGCATGAAATGCTTAATAGAAAGTGTAAAGTGCAAAGAGGGAACTGAGATGTCTACCTCCTAGGCTCGCCAGTAGCCACCGATCAAGGTTCCCCTCATGCAGGAGGTCGAGCTCATATAGTCGTATAGAGTGGTGAGGCTAGCTCTGTCTCAATCATAGGAACCCACCAGGGGAAGGGTCACTATTGCACTCAGCAAGTATAATCCTAAGGTGTTCGCCTTGTTCGCAAACAGGGTGGTACCAAGGAGGAACTTCAGAAAACTCCAAACGTACTGCTCTGTCTCCTCAATTGTCTCTAGCTTGGTCCCCTAGAACTGCTCCTTGAACTAACTGTATTTGACCATGCCTGGCCGGTATAAAGGTGGGCACGTCCCCAAGAGCTCAACCCAAGCTGCCACCCACTTTCCCATATCTGTATCAAGAGGGATCGGATCGGCCCCTACGCCTAAGCCGGTGATCATGGTAAAATCGTAGGGAGTCATCGTCATCTCCCCGGCTGTGGAGAGGTAGAGAGTGTTAGTGGTGTCCCACCATCTCTTCACAAGGGCCTCCAGAAGAGGATGGCTAGCAATGACTCTCGTCAGGCCAGAGTAGAAAAGGCCGAAGCCAGCCTCGTCGACGATGTGGTGCACTCCTGCAGAGAGCTCATCATACCAATCACGTGCCATCGTAGCATTGTAGCCTCTGAAGGCGCGAGACTCACCCTATGGAAAAGAACAGATGTAAATAAATCAGGCAAAGATAAATCAGAGAAAGTAGTTATGAAAGTATATTCAGATGCATACAATGCAGGAAATGCAAGTAAAAGCAGTGTAAGAAATGCAGCTTAAATACAGAGGATAGAGTTCACACCTCAATGGCAATGGCCGACAAATGAAACTCCGGTTCCCTTAGTAGGAGATCCTCTGGTGCACAGGGAGCTAAATCAGTAAAGCGTCTAATACCTCCTGTAGGTAGGATGTGTGTCTTAAGGCGATATCTCGCTAGATCGAAGGGTTGTAACCTCAGTGGTAATGGCTCCGACTCATCCTCCGAGTCAAACTCTGCCTCGAACTCTGCCTCAAACTTTGCCTCTAGAGGAGTTCCTCCATCATGTGGTATATCGTCTGCCATCTGGAATATAGGTGAAGAGTTGGTGAAAAGTAGAGCAAAATGGAGAAAAGGGTAAACTTGGAAAAAGTCAAACCCTAGGAGAGAGAAAATGGGAGAAAAGTTAAAGCCGGGAAAAGTGCATAGAACTCGAGAGAAACTCGAGGGAAACAAGCCTCAAGTGGTGAAACTCCAAGAAAAAGGACCGAAATCAAATTTCAATCGGTTCAAAACGGAGTAAACTAAGAGGGTTTAGTGAAGAAAATGTGCGTGGGGCGTTGGAAAATGCGTATAAAGCTTGGATCTAGAGAGGGAAAGTGTCTCGAGTGAGAGAGGGAGGATTTTCGGCCTTGGAGGAGTAAGGAAATGAAGTATAGGTGAGTGTATATAAAGAACCGTGGTGAAAAAACCAAAATAGGCCCGATCTGCCATCGGTGGCCAACCGGCCACCACTGATGGCCGACAGTCCCCATTGGTGGCCGACAATGCTCAGAGGTGGCCGACAGGTGGCTAGCACCCTCCCCTTGCAGCCGTCCAGTGCCCAATGCTTCTCTATTGAGTCTTGATGCTGTTTTGTGTCCTTATTTCTCAAGAAGTGCAAGGAAAGTTCACTTTCAAGTTTAGATTGCTACCGTAGAAGCTCCAAACCGTGTCTTCGGTGCATGATGTTCATTGCTAGTCAACATCAGCGAGGTGTATCCTTTTTAAACATATTGTCGTTCTTCCGAGAGGTAAATCAGAAGTTGCTACTAAGTTGCTTTTATCAAATACGCTTATGTCATTGCGTAGAACATGAATCTCTTTATTATGTATGTAGAGCGTGCATAGAACATGCATTTTGGTATTTAGCATAGAACATGCTGTTAATCGCGCCTAGAACATGCATTTGGTATTTAGCATAGAACATGTTGTTAATCATGCATAGAACATGCATTTTGTACTATTGCATAGGATGTGTATTCCATTACCGCATAGAACATGCTCTTGCTCTCATTGTATAGAATTTGCTTCGCTTTTGTTTCATGCATAGAATATGCTTTTGTTCTCGTTATATGCATAGAACATGCCTTAACATTAGATTCTCGATTGTTATCATGCATAGAACATGCACCCTTATTATGTTGTGCCTGTTGAGTCTCTTTCTTGTGCAGGCACGATATTGTATGTACGGCCCATTCAGAAGAGTTCCAGGAGAAATCATTCGTGCCCTTCGAAGCACATCCTTTCACCCCTTCTTCTCCTTTTACGTGCGGCGCTGTAAACTGCCTGAACTTCCTCCGCGCACCCCTCTTTAAGAGAGGGTGCGAATTAGGTTCTAGCTACTACAGGTCGGACTCCTGCCACGGTTATGAATCTAATCTCACAAAGTGCAATGTAAGACTGATAAATCACCAAAGAGTCCAAATCCGACAAGTCGTTTTGGAAAATCGATTTTAATCAAAAAGCGGCAAACATGGACTGCTTTGCTAGATTTCAGAGTCGCCACCTAAATATTTTGTTTTGGAAAATTTAGGAAACCCTGACTCATGCCTAAGGCCACGTGTCCATCATCACCAAAGTTGCCTCGACTCGGGAACTTGGGTACGAGAAGGGAAGGTCATGAAATGAGCACTCCCACTCACCCAATCAAAAGATCGGCCGCTGCTAACATGATATGTTGTTTTGAAAACACATGTGTTCTTGTTTGATTATTAGCTAAATTACTATGTGATGCGCACAACACACAAGTATAGACTCAATCACAAGAATTGGAACAAAAGAACTCATGTTTATTTTTCAAAAATGGTTTGAAAGTGCTACTCGCAAGTAGGCTAAAGCGCAGATTTGCCACCCTCAAGTGGGCTTAAAACAACATGATTTGCCACTCCGCAAAGTGGGCTTAAAACTCACATTTGATGAATTGTCCCAATTCAAGCAATAAAGCCTTCATCCACAGGCATTCATGCAGTTAATCATTTCAGCAAGTAGCCTCATGGCAAGCATGCTGTCATGGCAACACTCACACTCATGCAAGGATGCTAAAGCGTAAAACTTACAATGTACTTTGAGCCAAAACAGGAAACTAGTTAGAAATCAATGCATGATCCTAACTATACAAGATGCCAAATGCAACACATGCAAAATGCAACTAAATAGGCTCGGCTATCTAAGATGGCATATGAATGCCACACTTTGATACATGTATTCAAAGAAGTATTGAAATACGATGCAGTTTGAATGATGTGCCAAGCCCGGTGCATGCAAGACAAATGAATGATGCACGCATGCAAGCATATGGTATGCTAATCAAAATATGTCCTAAACTAACCATCGAAAGCTGATAAGTAAAAGGGAGAAAGAAGTGGGGGTTGGAAGACATGCACACACACACGCACCCTTATTACAACATTTTTCCCTCTCGAAGGAGGGTCCGAATGAATAAGAGCTAAGCTAAGTTACTTATTACAAATCAACTAATTAACTATGCTAAGCTAATTAATTACAAACCGAATTAAAAGTAGCTATACTAAGCTAATTAGAATATTATAAAGACGAATTAAATTAGCTAAGCACAATAACTAATTAATTACAAAACTGGCAAATTAACTAGCTAAGTAAAGCGGTAAACTGGCCTCGAGGGCGAGGGAGAGATCCATGCTCGGTTCGCTTCCGCTCGGAAATGCACTGCCTTGCCATGAGTTGCCTTTGTTTGCACTCGCGGTGATTTCAAGACATCATACGGACTTCTAGGTTGCACCTGCTCCAAAACAGGAAGATTTTGGACAATTTTGCTGCAGGTGGCCGGCCGGCCACCTCAACTAGTGGGTAGGCTACCTCAACTGGCCGGCCGGCCAGTGCAAGTGGTCGGTCGGCTAGTGTAAGTGGCCGGCCGGCCACCTCTCCTTCCCGAATTCCAATTTTGCTGCAACAGAGAACAACAAAGGCACATCAATGCATTTGTAAGGAAATGTGTATGCAACTACTCTCCTTATCATTTCTTAAGCTCAAAGGAGCGTAGTACTCGGCTCTCAAGCCACCAACCACGCATCTCAGTGCATGATGGCCGAAGAGTCAAGCTTGCACAATGTTAGTGAATGCACAAACAACACATAAGAGACTCCACCTCTATCATGCATGATCAAGGGTGACGGCGACCAAGAAATGTGACATGTTTCATCACTTCAAGTATGAAACGTCCCATATTTCTTGTGTTTGGATTAACGTTCGATCCAAACACATGCAATGCAACACACATATGTTATCTTGGAATGTTTTACTTATCCACTTTCTTGTTTCCACATTTTAGCTTACCAATTAGTCCATTAACCGGTTAAGTTCAATGTGAAAAGTCCACTAATTGGAAAGATGGTCTAAGCCACAAGCGTCTTGAGCATGAAAGAAGCATCATGCCGTTGGTTAGTAGAAACCCTCAAGAGAAGGCTAAAAGCATTAGTCATGAACGCCTCAATTTTGTGCTCAAACCAACAAAGGCTTAAGACCACTTTTGAAAGTGATATAACAATGAAAGATGGAATTGAATGGACTGAAATAGGATGCTAAATGACATCAAAGCATGAAAATGATGCATGCAAGACATACTTGGAGCCATAAGCATCAACACTACTGAAGAGCATCACTCCAGAAGCATGCAATATTAGGCACAAACAACCAAACCAGCTCTGGACAGAGCTTAATCATGCTAAATCAGAGGCTACAACATGCTGAAATTGAAGCTCAAATAGCAAGCAATGAATACGGATGTATTGGCCCATAAACAAGGCATAATGCTCAACTTCTCGAAAGCATTGAAAGAGTGATTTAAGTGGAAGTATGGCATAGATATAAGCTTTGAAATTACATGCCAGATGATGCCATATCACACAAACATCACAAATAAGGCATGCTAGGCGTCTCAAAACACAAGACTAGCAAAGCCAACTATGCCATAGCTATACAAAGCAAGCCCCAAGCGGCCAAGACCACTCAAAACAGTCCTAAAGCATGTCAAAACAATACCAAAAAATGTTGGAGTGTAGCCAAAATAAGTTAGAATGATAAGCCAAAACACTAAGCATGCAAGGCTAATGAGTAAGATTGCACTACAAGTACAGAAACCAAGCAAGTGGTGACCCAACCAACCAAAATCAAAGTTAGAGCATGTTAAAGAATGGCCAAAAACATGCTGGAGTGGAGCCAATACATGCTAGAATTATAGGCTAAGACATGAAGCATGTTAGGCTAACAAGTAGAATTACACTACAAGTGTAAGATGCAAGCAATGAGTAGCCAAACCAGCCAAAAACAGAGTGTAAGCATGTCCAAAAAGTCACAAAAACATGCTTGAAATGAGCTAACATAAGCCACAAAAAGATGCTACTTTATAGTGCTAACAAGGCATGGCATGGAGAGACAATGAGGGGAGGCCACCCCCCTCCTATTTTGGACGTCAAAACAAGCTTTCTACCACTGAAATTCCTCTGGAATTTAGTGGTTTTCAGGCCAAAAGAGATGGACTCAAAAGCCTTTAAAAGAAGGCTCTAAAGGCTTTGCAAGCCAAAGAGCAAAGAGAGGTAACCACCCCCTAACCACACAAGGTTCAAACCAACACTTTTAGGACTAAAAATTAGAGGAAAAACAGGGGTTTCTGTAGTTCAACGCCACCCCAAAAATAACCCGAAAGTAGTTAAAAATTATGGCAAAGATAGTATGCAAAACAAGTTAAGAGGGATAAGTGATTACCTTTGAAGCACAGCGGCAAAACAGCCACTTTTTTTGCTCAAATGACCTTCCAACAGCCCAAAAATAAGTTCCAAGAGACCTTAGCCCAAAGATATACAACTTTGGTTAAGGAAGTGTATGCAAATATGTAGGGAATTCTCACTTTCAAGCCTAAAACAAGAGGAGAGGGATAAAATTCTAGAAAGAGGGGAGAATTTGCTCACAAATCTTCTAGAGAGAAAGGATTTTAGTGTGAGAAGCTCCCAAATTGCCAACCCTTCAAAATGTTCTAACCCTTGAGTATATGAGATATGTCCTTCATATATAGCAAAAAGAGAGCATTTGGTCGAAATATCTGATTTGGGACAGCTGGAGGAGTGTGAAAATAGCTGCAGGAGAAATATCTGCAAATTCTAGGCTTTCGGGACATATGTGGCCGGCCGACCACTTTAAATGGCCGGCTGGCTACCTCAACTGGCCGGCCAGCCATCCCTAGTGGCCGACAGCAAAAATCTGCTCTGCAGGTCAAACTTCAAATGGGAATATCTCCTTCATATGGACTCTTTTTCAGGTCATTCTTGTGTCCAAATTGAAGCCCCGGAAGTTAGTTTTCCAATGGTTACAGCCTCACATTAAAAGTCAAACTGTGAAAAAAGTTATGCCTGTTTTGGTCAAGCTGCTCAGTTTCGATCCTTCCCGGATTCATGCTGGACTTCTCCCAAACTAGTTTTCTTCTCTCCTCTTCTCTCTTCTTCAACCCCAAACCCCTAAACAAGATGTTTTGAAAGATTTTTCAAAGATTTCATCTCTCTTTCATTCATTTCTACTTTGTCCTTGCTCGGTTTACCAAAAAGCGCAACATTTAACGAAATGCGAGCCTCGGAACATCGTAGAAACTTCTTTTCAAAAATATTTTGAAAGAGAGGGTTTTAAGGTCTAAAATCTTTAGTCAAAATAGTTTTGGTCTAAAAATGGGATGTAAGGTTGGGATTTGACTCTCTCTCCTTGCCGAAGAAATCGAACCTTTGCACTGTACACCTTTCATCACCAAGTGAAACATCAGTAGCACCCAAGTCTTAAAGGTGGTCAAAAAAGGGGTGTCTACAGTTGCCCCTCTTTGACAGAGCTTGAAGTCATGAAATATGTGAGTGAATGTTAAAGCCCAGAGACGACCCATTTTTGACAAGGCTGAAGACTTGGACAAACAAGCAAAATGTAAATGCAGAAATAGATGGTTGTGCCCGCAGGCTGCCTACGTATCCTTTTACAGGGAATCAAACTAGCATAGTTCAGGGGCAGGATGCAAAATGATATGCAATATGACAAAACAATGTAAATGATATATAATGCAATGAAATAATGCAAACGATATGCAATGTAATTGAATCACCAAACCACAAGCATTTCAAAACAACACAAATACCATAAATAGATGGAGATGCAGAATCAAACTACGTTTACCACAGAAAAGGTGCCGGAGCGCTCTAACCACAATTCTCTTAGTGGAACTGGCGTGTGCACATGCAGATTTGTGTGTTTCACAGAAAGAACACAAGTGATTGGGTGGAATGATATAAGTGAGGAATGATCTGCTGAGGAAAGATCGTGATCCTACATGCTGAAAGCAACAAAACAATATACAATGCAATGGATGAAGTGAATAAGGCGCGCGGCCAAACCACATCTTGCCTAGAAAAGGCATGAACACAAAACAGACCACGTCTAACACAGAAAAGGTGCCGAACCTCGAAACCACAATTCTCTTAGTGGGATAAGTGCGTACACATTAACACAGAACTATGCTTGAACGAAGGAAATGCATGGGCGCATGCCAAACCAAGCTTAATATGGAAAGGATGCAAGCGATAAAATGGATAATGCAGTAGATGCATGCGATAGATGCTATATACAATACAATGTACTAGCTAAAATGCAATGTAATAGCTAGGAAGTGAAGGTACCTTACAGGGGCAATTGGCAATGACTTACCTCATGCCGTTGGGGATCTTCCCCTTCTGCATCTTGATTGAACCACATGTACTACTTTTCTCCCTGGCTATGGTCACAGCTTTCCCTATTCTTCAACAAGGTGATAGACTAGGTTGGTTCAATATCCAGAATTGAGGCGCATACTCGCTAGCTCAACCTATGGGGTTGCCATACAGATTTCAAGCCGGGGATACACCCCTAGGTATTTAAACCAGACTTTAGTCTCGGAAATCCCGAACCTTTGCGTTCTAGGCATCGGCCATTCGAACTCTAGTTTCTACCGTCTCAGTTGATCTCTTAGGAACTCACCGCTAACACAAGCAGGTGGCTATACCAGACCACCAGAAGTCGTTCGGGCACGACAAACACCAAGGGAATTGCGTCTTCAGAGGATTTAAGGTCTCCTAGACCAAAGAATGCACAAAATAGTGCGATGCAGAGTGAATGAATGCACAAAACAGTGCTATACAGTTGCACAAAACAGTGAGAGTGAAAGTGAATGCATAGGACAGTGTGATGTAGGTGTGCACAAGATAGTGCGATGCAGGTGTGCACAAGACAGTGCGATGTAGATGCACAAAATCAGTGCAGATAAGGTGCGCAAAATAGCGCGAGGCAATGCACTAACAAGTGCAAGTAAGGTGCGCAAAACAGCGCGATTGAGTTTTATGCAAAAGATACGAGCATTTTCTATACAAGACGAGAGCATGTAATGAAATGCACAAGATAGTGCGATGCGCAAGAAAGCGCGAGTGTAAACTGCACAAAACAGTGCGATACGCAAGAAAGCACGAATGATTTTGAAATGCACTAAACAGTGCGATACGCTAAACAGCGTGAGTGTAATGCAATGCACAAGATAGTGCGAGTGAAACACAACCACAAGATGCACAAGACAGTGCGAGTGATATGAAATTGTGAAATAGATGCATTGAGTGACATTATTGTGCGATAGATGCACGATGTTGATTGAAAGCATGTTCGATGCAAGATGACAAGAGCATATTCTATGCAAACTTGAAAGCATATTCTATGCAAGAATCATAAACGATGTATGGCACGCATGGAACAGAAGTGTATATGAAAATGCACATTCTATTTAAGAGAGGGGCATCAAATATGTACTTTGGTGCCTCCGATTTACCTCTCAGAGGACTTTGCAACATGCTCAGCTCAAAAGGGTACACCCTGTTCATACTGGCGAGAGATAACATCTGCATGTGAAAACCACAGGTGCTACTTGGACTGTCATTCTGACTTGAAGCAGGCTTAACTTGGGGTCGAGATACACTCATACTCCAGAGAAAGGCAAGGCCAGAAAAGATGCACCTAGAATGCGGTCTCAGATTTTGCTGAAGTTGAAATACGCTGAGATGCTCCAAATTTTCCCTCTTTTCTTTTGCTTTGCAGCCTAGAACCTAGATAGCTTCAAATAGGTCCGAGTTTTACTGTTCTCACATGACTTGGGTTGAACCCTACAGTTTTATGAAAGGAAGGAATCCCATTTTGCACATATGTGTAGAATGGCACAGCACTTTGAGCACAAAATGATTTATTTTGAATTTGAAATGAGAAATGAGTTCTCGACCGGGTATTGAGCCTACGACCGACTACAGTCAAAACGACTCAACAAAGGAAAAGACAAAGGTAAACAACCTAAACATATCCATTGACACTCGAAATGACTCAAAACAAGAATCGAAAACAACACACAACACTCGAATGTGCTCCAATGGCGAGAGACCTTTCGGTTCATGGGGAGCCCACAGCTTCTCCAGGTATTGTTTCCCACCCTTCCTTATTTGTGATTCTCATATCACTCTGGCACTCAATCTCAAATTTTATGAAAAAGCCCTTTTCTCACTTTTTCTCTCAACGCACATCTCTCTATTCTTCAATCTCTCTGATTTTTTATCCCTCCCTTGAGTGGTTGACGGATAAGCTGAAAGTTGTAGGCTCTTGCCCCTGGTATTCTGCCAGATTCTCCTTTCGCTCACAGCTAGTGGGCTCTCCCACAGAGGGGGTTGTGATGCGACTACATGTGCAGCAGATCTGCAACTGACATCGGTTGACGATGCCCCTGGCTAGTATGGATGTGATCAGGCCTGTCCAGATGAGGGAGTGGAATATCCTGCTCCCTTCTAGCTTGTGCTTCACACTTGGCTCGATACCTCGCTGCTTGGAGGATGAGAGAGCTTTCGACCCTTTGCTTGTTAGCTTCAGTTGTGCCCTTTTCTGGCAAGTAGAGTGCCCTTTCTGGCAAGTATGTTGACAAGGGGGAAAAGACAGAAAATCTGACTCGACTGTGCCCCTAGTTCATCATTTTGACCATTTTTTTATTTTTGGCTTCTGCTAAAACAATTTTGACCAATATGAGAGTTAGATTAACATACTTGTTCGATTTTCTGATTTGAAATCATGCAAGTCAGGCTATGAGCACTGAAAATTTTCCTTTTTTAGGTCCAAGAAATAGTCCAGTTTTGAAAAAAAAAATGGAATAATTTTTGAGAAAATTAGTCAACCTCATTAAAAATTCTCAAAACTGTTTTTACAAATGGCCACTGCTCGACCAACACAGAATTTACTCTTGAGATGCACAACCTTAGATCCAAAACAAAGAAAAATTGCCCCTTGTTTAAATGGCACCATGCAGCAACGGAAAGTTGCCCCTTGTCTGAATGGCACCACGGCGCACTGTAATCAGTCCTCAAAGTGAAGATCACAACCAAACTCTTAGATACAGAAATGACAAAGATGACCCGTTCAATCTCATGGATAGGAAAGTTGAATTTCAAGTGTTTATAGCTGGACTTCAGAATGAAGTTGCCTACGTATCCCAAAGATGGGAATCAAGCCTCACGTAGTTCGGGGTTAGGGTGCACTCGGGTGTTGACACTCTCCTTTTGTGCTCTAACTTTTGCCAAGGCCGCCCTTTCGGGTTTTTAACCTTGCGAGCTCTTTTTTTCTTTTCTTTTCATTTCTTTTCTTCTTTTCTTTTCTTTTCTTTTTCTTTTCATCTTTTTCATTTTCTTCATTTTTGTTCTTTTTCTTCTTTTTTTTGCTCTAACTTTTGCCTGGGTCGCCCTTCCGGGTTTTCAGGCCAGCGAGCCTCTCAAGGATAAAAAAGTTTAACTTTGTCCATGTTGATCAGTTCTGAGATCTCGAAGCCATCTGAATCTAGGAGAATGGCTATTGTTCGTTGATGATGTAGAAGCCCATCCAATCGGGTCTGAATTTGCCCCTAGTGTTGCGGATAGGAACTCGATTGTCCTTCAGCAATAAATTTTCTTTTTCCAGCTGCTGGAATTTGGCTTTCTCGCCAGTCTTCATTGGTTTGCAGAATGACCCAACTTTTGAATCTTCGAGCACATCTGACATTTTTGCTACTAGTTCAAGGGATGTTTCTGATCCAGCTTTGCAAGCTTCCTTTGATGTCATTTGACCTTCTTAATCTGACTTTCTTGTCCCTAGTTCAAGGGTTTCTTCAAATCTGGCCTGGCGGGCCTCCTTTGATGTCATACGACGTTATTGCCCCTAGTTCATGGGCTGCTTCAAATCTGGCCATACAAGCCTCACATTGTGGTTGATCGTTGAACATTCTGAATTCAAGTTCAAGGTTTGAAAGCAAAGGGGTCGAGTCTCGAGGCCGAGAATGATCCTATACTGCATAACCTCAAGATCAATTCCATACAGGTCTTCGCAGGACTACGCAAAACATTTTTTGAAATCTTTTAAGAAAATGACTAGTTGCTCGCGCTGAAGAGAGTGTAGAACCAATCTGGACTAAGCCAGGATCCTTTTCAGTACTCACATTAACAAACATGATCTCATTCATTAAGGACTTAGCACGCCTTTCTTTCTCTCAATTGATCAAATTCTTACAAATCCCAAGGAATTCCTTCCTCTTTGTTTTCATCACAGTGTTTGAAAAGTTTTTGAAAAACTTAGGTCAATGCAATAATTTCAAGGCACAGAAAAGTAGGTGAAAAGCACTGTCGTTTCATTCAAATCTTCTGGCACAACTGGCTCCAGGCAGAAGCAAACACAAGAGCGTGAAAATCACTACTGTTTCATTTAGATCTTCTGGCTCAACTGGCTCAATAGCAGAAACAGACGCAAAAGAAAGAGTGTAAAAGACACACAAAACAAGAAAGTGATGCCCGAGGTAACATCCCCGAAATCACCTGATTTTAACACAACAGGACTGACTCGATACAACAAGATAGCCTCGACTGACTGAGTACAAAAAGACTGACTCAATATAACACAAAAGAACTGACTCAATACCCAAGTCAGAAAGTATAATAACCAGCATTTGCACATTGCTCAAAACAGTGCGTGCTATCCACCACATCTGGAGGAAACTGAGCGCCATCCGCAGGTGGTTCATCCCCCGATCACATAATCACATTATCCCCCAAGTTCACCGATCCAGTGTCGATAGACTTTGCAGGACCTAGTGTGACAAAAGGTGATCTGACTGGTGACTACCGGATTAGTTGAACCGGTGAGCCTTGACTGGCCATTATTTACCTTACCACCGGCGAAGGAAACACTGGTTGCCCTTGAACTGAATCTCCGACCTAACAAAGTCTATAACACAAGTCCAATACACCCAGGGGATATTGGAGCCTTTTGAAGCCATAGTTCTAGGACTACCTAGCAAAAGAGAAAACAGGCAGAATCTCAGCCCAATTTCACCAAAACAAATATGAGCATAGCTGAATAACTGTACTCTTTGCTGAATTCTACCCCGTAAACAGATTCCAACTCGTAACTGATATGCACACCCTGTACAATTTCACTGTAAAACACATACCAGTTAAAGAGAGCCAAAACACCCCTATGATGGGGTGGGGTTTTCCTGTCCTATCTTGTCAGGAGCTAGGGTTTCACTACGCACGCATGCGGTTTCAAGCAATCTTGCAATCGGGTAAGCAACCTATCCTAGTTTCGAATGGTCTTTATGGCCTCCGATATGCATCTAGGTCAAATGGTCAAATAGGGTGCCTCGGCAAAACCAAGGTTTGTGTTCCCATCGTGGCAGAGCCCGCAATCGGTCAGCCTTATGGCACGCTTTTCCAACCAACCCTCTAGCAAACTGTTCAGGAATAGCAAATGGCAAACACTGTGACTTAGGCGCACCAATGCAAATGCAACGCAAAGAAACACATAAGTGTAAGCAAAACAACATATCATGATGTTCGAGTCAAGTTCTCTAAATCCCCAGCAGAGTCGCCAGAAACTGTAGACCGCCCGAACTTCCTCCGCGTGGCCCCCTTTCGGAGAGGGCGCGAATTAGGTTCTAGCTACTACAGTTCAGACTCCTGTCACGGTTCTTAATCTAATCTCACAAAGTGCAATGTAAGACTGATAAATCACCAAAGAGTCCAAATCCGACAAATCGATTTTAATCAAAAAGCGCCAAACATGGACTGCGTTGCTAGATTTCAGAGTCGCCACCTAAATATTTTGTTTTGGGAAATTTAGGAAACCCTGACTCATGCCTAAGGCCACATGTCCGTCATCACCAAAGTTGCCTCAACTCGGGAACTTGGGTACGAGAAGGGAAGGTCATGAAATGAGCACCCCCGCTCGCCCAATCAAAAGATCGGCCTCTGCTAACACGATATGTTGTTTTGAAAACACATGTGTTCTTGTTTGATTATTAGCTAAATTGCTATGTGATGCGCACAACACACAAGTATAATCACAAGAATTGGAACAAAAGAACTCATGTTTATTTTTCAAAAATGGTTTGAAAGTGCTACTCGCAAGTAGGCTAAAGTGCATATTTGCCACCCTCAAGTGGGCTTAAAACAACATGATTTGCCACTCCACAAAGTGGGCTTAAAACTCACATTTGATGAATTGTCCCAATTCAAGCAATAAAGCCTTCATCCACAGGCATTCATGCAGTTAACCATTTAAACAAGTAGCCTCATGGCAAGCATGGTATCATGGCAACACTCACACTCATGCAAGGATGCTAAAGCGTAAAACTTACAGTGTACTCCGAGCCAAAACAAAAAACTAGTTAGAAATCAATGCATGATCATAACCATACAAGATGCCTAATGCAACACATGCAAAATGCAACTAAATATGCTCGGCTATCTAAGATGGCATATGAATGCAACATTTTGATACATGTATTCAAAGAAGTATTGAAATACGATGCAGTTTGAATGATGTACCGAGCCCGGTGCATACAAGACAAATGAATGATGCACGCATGCAAGCATAAGGTATGCTAATCAAAATATGTCCTAAACTAACCATCGAAAGCTGATAAGTAAAAAGGAGAAAGAAGTGGGGGTTGGAAGACATGCACACACACACGCACCCTTATTACAACATTTTGCCCTCTCGAAGGAGGGTCTGAATGAATAAGAGCTAAGCTAAGCTACTTATTACAAATCAACTAATGAACTATGCTGAGCTAATTAATTACAAACGAATTGAAAGTAGCTATACTAAGCTAATTAGAATATTACAAAGATGAATTAAATTAGCTAGGCACATTAACTAATTAATTACAAAACCGGCAAATTAACTAGCTAAGTAAAGCGGTAAAATGGCCTTGAGGGTGAGGGAGAGATGCATGCTCGGTTCGCTTCTGCTCGGAAATGCACTGGCTTGCCATGAGTTGCCTTTGTTTGCACTCACGGTGATCTCAGGACATCATACGAACTTCCAGGTTGCACCTGCTCCAAAACAAGAAGATTTTGGACAATTTTGCAACAGGTGGCCGACCAGCCACCTCAACTGGCCGGCCGGCCAGTGCGAGTGGTCGGTCGGCTAGTGCAAGTGGCCGGCCGGCCACCTCTCCTTCCCGAATTCCAATTTTGCTGCAACAGAGAACAACAAAGGCACATCAATGCATTTGCAAGGAAATGTGTATGCAACTACTCTGCTTATCATTTCTCAAGCTCAAAGGAGCGTAGTACTCGGCTCTCAAGCCACCAACCATGCATCTCAATGCATGATGGCCGAAAAGTCAAGCTTGCACAATGTCAGTGAATGCACAAACAATACATAAGAGCCTCCACCTCTATCATGCATGATCAAGGGTGACGGCGACCAAGAAATGTGACACGTTTCATGACTTCAAGTATGAAATGTCCCATATTTCTTGTGTTTGGATTAACGTCCGATCCAAACACATGCAGTGCAACACACATATGTTATCTTGGCATGTTTTACTTATCCACTTTCTTGTTTCCACATTTTAGCTTACCAAGTAGTCCATTAACCGGTTAAGTTCAATGTGAAAAGTCCACTAATTGGAAAGATGGTCTAAGCCACAAGCGTCCTGAGCATGAAAGAAGCATCATGCCGTTGGTTAGTAGAAACCCTCAAGAGAAGGCTAAAACCATTAGTCATGAACGCCACAATTTCGTGCTCAAACCAACAAAGGGCTTAAGACCACTTTTGAAAGTGATATAACAATGAAAGATGGAATGCAATGGCATATATTCTAGCACTGAAATATGATGCTAAATGACATCAAAGCATGAAAATGATGCATGCAAGAGATACTTGGAGCCATAAGCATCAAGACATACTTGGAGCCATAAGCATCAAGACTAGTGAAGAGCATCACTCTAGAAGCATGCAATATTAGGCACAAACAACCAAACCAGTTCTGGACAGAGCTTATTCATGCTAAATCAGAGGCTACAACATGCTGAAATTGAAGCTCAAATAGCAAGCAATGAATACGCATGTATTGGCCCATAAACAAGGCATAATGCTCAACTTCTCAGAAGCATTGAAAAAGTGATTTAAGTGGAACTATGGCAAAGATATAAGCTCTGAAATTACATGCCAAATGATGCCATATCACACAAACATCACAAATAAGGCATGCTAGGCGTCTCAAAAGACAAGGCTAGCAAAGCCAACTATGCCATAGCTATACAAAGCAAGCCCCAAGAGGCCAAGACCACTCAAAATAGTCCTAAAGCGTGTCAAAACAATGCCAAAAACATGTTGGAGTGTAGCCAAAATAAGTTAGAATGATAAGCCAAAACACTAAGCATGCAAGGCTAATGAGTGAAATTGCAGTACAAGTACAAAAACCAAGCAAGAGGTGACCCAACCAACCAAAATCAGAGTTAGAGCATGTTAAAGAATGGCCAAAAACATGTTAGAATGGAGCCAATACATGCTAGAATTATAGGCTAAGACATGAAGCATGTTAGGCTAGCAAGTAGGATTACACTACAAGTGTAAGATGCAAGCAATGAGCAGCCAAACCAGCCAAAAACAGAGTGTAAGCATGTCCAAAAAGTCACAAAAACATGCTTGAAATGAGCTAACATAAGCCACAAAAAGATGCTACTTTATAGTGCTAACAAGGCATGGCATGGAGAGACAAGGAGGGGAGGCCACCCCCCTCCTATTTTGGGCATCAAAACAAGCTTTCTACCACTGAAATTCCTCTGGAATTTAGTGGTTTTCAGGCCAAAAGAGATGGACTCAAATGCCTTTAAAAGAAGGCTCTAAAGGCTTTGCAAGCCAAAGAGCAAAGTAAGGTAACCACCCCCTAACTGCACAAGGTTCAAACCAACACTTTTAGGACTGAAAATTAGAGGGAAAAGAGAGGTTTCTATAGTTCAACACCACCCCAAAAACAGCCTGAAAGTAGTTGAAAACTATGGCAAAGATAGTATGCAAAACAAGCTGAGAGGGATAAGTGATTACCTTTGAAGCACAACAGCAAAACAGCCACTTTTTTTTTGGCTCAAATGACCTTCCAACAGCCCAAAAATAAGTTCCAAGGGACCTCAGCCCAAAGA
Organism: Camellia japonica; assembly: GCA_030407325.1. NCBI lineage: Eukaryota > Viridiplantae > Streptophyta > Magnoliopsida > Ericales > Theaceae > Camellia > Camellia japonica. The sequence goes on from JAPPVO010000029.1 coordinate 97,933,256, forward strand.
TATACAACTTTGGTTAAGGAAGTGTATGCAAATATGTAGGGAATTCTCACTTTCAAGCCTAAAACAAGAGGAGAGGGATAGAATTCTAGAAAGAGGGGAGAATTTGCTCACAAATCTTCTAGAGAGAGGATTTTAGTGTGAGAAGCTCCCAAATTGCCAACCCTTCAAAATGTTCTAACCCTTGAATATATGAGATATATCCTTCATATATAGCAAAAAGAGAGCATTTGGTCGAAATATCTGATTTGGGACAGCTGGAGGAGAAATATTTGCAAATTCTGGGCTTTCTGGACATAAGTGGCCGGCCGGCCACTTCAACTAGCCGGCTGGCTACCTCAACTAGCCGGCCAGCCACCCCTAGTGGCCGACAGCAAAAATCTGCTCTGCAGGTCAAACTTCAAATGGGAATATCTCCTTCATATGGGCTCTTTTTCAGGTCATTCTTGTGTCCAAATTGAAGCCCCGGAAGTAAGTTTTCCAATGGTTGCAGCCTCACATTAAAATTCAAACTGTGAAAAAGGTTATGCCTATTTTGGTCAACCTGCTCAGTTTTGATCCTTCCCGGATTCATGCCGAACTTCTCCCAAACTAGTTTTCTTCTCTCCTCTCCTCTCTTCTTCAACCCCAAACCCCTAAACAAGATCTTTTGAAATATTTTTTAAAGATTTCATCTCTCTTTCATTCATTTCCACTTTATCCCTTCTCGATTTACCGAAAAGCGCAACATTTAACAAAATACGAGGCTCAGAACATCGTAGAAACTTCTTTTCAAAATATTTTGAAAGAGAGGGTTTTAAGGTCTAAAATCTTTAGTCAAAATAGTTTTGGTATAAAAACGGGGTGTAAGGTTAGGATTTGACTCTCTGTCCTTGCCGAAGATATCGAACCTTTACACTGCACACCTTTCATCACCAAGTGAAACATCAGTAGCACCCAAGTCTTAAGGGCGGTCAAACATGGGGTGTCTACAGTTGCCCTTCTTTGACAGAGCTCGAAGTCATGAAATGATGTGAATGAATGTCAAAGCCCGGAGACGACCCATTTTTGACAAGGCCGAAGACTTGGACAAACAAATAAAATGCAAATGCAGAAATAGATGGTTGTGCCCGCAGGCTGCCTACGTATCCCTTTGCACCTTGTTTTCGAACCACCTTATCTTTGAACAGGTGGAATACCGTGGGTTTATACTTCCTGAGCGCCCTGGTGGTGCTCCAGCGGGTCCATTTCTATGATTAGGGCGCAACCGGCCTTACCACTTTGTATGGATACATGAGCTCGACCTCTTGGATGTGCGGGACCCTGATCGGCGGCTACTGTCGAGCTTGGGAGGTACACAGCTTGGTTTCCCCTTTTCATTATTTGCTTAGCATTTTCTGCTTCCACTTTGTTCAACACTTGTACTTTCTGCATTCTCTGTATCTGCTCCTGCACTGTACGTTTTCTACTTTGCATTTTCTGTACACCATACATACTGCACACACAAAGTCTAATCTCTGCTCTAGACCTGCACTCCTTATGCATTGTACTGCGTTCTGCTTTCTGCATGTTCTATACTCTGTTCATACACTGTATTGATCACATCTTCCTTACAGCTATGGGTGTACGCATACTTCCCGACACTTGCTTCGGAGCCTGTAGAGAAGACACCAGCGACAGTCCCATTCTTTGATGTATATGACGGCCAGCTCCATCGTAGGACCCGAGAGAGCTTTGTGTTCTTCCGGTAGTACTTCGACCCGGTCACGACGCGCGAGGTAATTCCGCAACGAAATTATTTCAATTAACCTGATGCACCCACATTAGTTATTTGACGACTGATCATCTTGTTCGTTCTTTTTTCCTCAGATCACGTGGCAGCCGTGGGATGTGATACCGTCAGGACTCCGAGATCAGTACAACACTGCCCGGATTGTCTCTCGCTACCATATCCTCTTTGAGGGCCCAATCTGTCGCGCTTGGTTTTTGAGTGAGCGCTTCGTACGCCAGACCTTGGGATTGCTTTCTCTATTTGTACCGACGGCACCTCCACCATCGATGAGGGAGACACAGGTTCTCTATCGAGCAGGTGATTTAGTTCATGGTAGGACTAGAGACGGATTACTTCCGCGCAGAGGGAGACTACGCGACCTTCATTCAAACGCATCTGATGCCATCTTTGCCCGGTGTCTGGGGAGGAGAGGGAGCGAGGGCTCTAGCTGCTAGAGGGAGAGGCAGAGCGACCAGATCTCGTAGGAGGAGAGATGTTGAGGAGAGGCAGGAGACTGGATGGCCAGAGCTGCCTACTTCATTTACTTATTAGAGACGTTCTGGGGAGACTTATCAGATCCCTATTGTGCCTGCATCAGCTGGGCGTGCACTCGCTGGGATTCGAGGCCCGATTTCGGTATGTACTAAACCCCACATTTTGCATATTTACTTCATTTCAATTGTGCTTCATCGGCTACTGATCTTTTTGATGCACTCGTAGGCGCCCATAGAGTACACAGGACAGGCCATTGATCTAGTGGCCTCCTTGACAGAGATGATAGAGACGAGTCTGGATTTGCTCAGCCTCTACAGGATCCCGGTGAGTTCTTTCAAACTGCACTTCATGCCATAAAGTCTTTTCTTGACACACTAGCATTTGCAAAGTTCCACACTGCACTGATCTGATACATCGCTCCCATACATTGCTCATGGTATACGTACACTGCAAATCATTCACTGTTCATAGCACATTATTCTTTGCGTCTGATATATTTCATTACTAATGCATTTTGGCGAATTGCCCTTTTCAGATTCCTTTCCTGATGCCAGGCCCATCAGATGCCCCAGCAGGAGCAGAGGCGGGTCCTTCAGTACCTCCTCCATCAGCAGAGAGGAGAGGGAGACAGGCTCAAACACACAGCCGAGGTAGAGGCAGAGGCACCCACAGCAAGAGTGGCCCTTCAGAGCCCGTATGTAGACACCTCATTTTTTACCGCCCTTAAGACTTCGGCACTACAGATGGTTTACTTGGTGGTGAAAGGTGTGCAGGGCAAATGTTTAATTTCTTCGGCAATGAGAGAGTCAAATCCCAACTTCATATCCCTTTTGGACCAAAACAATATTGATCAAAAGATTTTAGACCTTGAAACCCTCTCTTTCAAAATGTTTTGGAAATAAAGTTCCTACGATGTTCCGATACTCGCATTTCGTTAAATGTTGCGTTTTTCGGTAAATCGAGCAAGGACAAAGTGGAAATGATGAAAGAGAGATGAAATCTTTTAAAAATCTTTCAAAACGCCATGTTTAGGGGTTTGGAGTTGAAGGAAAGAGGAAAGGAGAAAAGAAAACTAGTTTGGAAGAAGTTCGACATGAATCCGGGTAGGACCAAAACTGCGCGGCTTCACCAAAACAGACATAACTTTTTGCACAGTTGGAATTTTGATGCAAGGCTACCACCATTGGAAAGCTTACTTCTAGGGCTTCAATTTGGACACTTGCCAGCCACTTTTTGGCCTTGCCAGCCACTTGCCAACCACTTTTCCTCTCCGTTAGCCAGTTTTTCTGGTCTGCAGCCGCTTTTTCTGGTCTACAAGTGGTTTGCAGCCATGCCACCACCTTCCTCTCTTCGTGCAGACCACCTTTCCCCCCTTGCCGCCCACTTTCTCTTCTTGCAGACCACTTTTTCTAGGCGGCCGACCAGTGCAAGTAGCTGGCCGACCACTTCAACTGGTCGGCAGCTTTCCTGCACTTTCTACAGATATTTTCCATGCCAGTTGTGCCAGCTGTTGAGCATAGAAAGCATCCTCCATACACGTGTATGGAGGGATTGATTCAAGCTCTTAGCTTGTTCAACAAGCTTGATGCTTGGTTTTCTATAAAAGGGAGCCTACTCCCTCTTGTCTCAGGTTCAGAATTTTGCATTGGAGATATAGATACATCTCTATCTCTGTATTTCTTACTTTGCTCCATATTTGTGCTTAAAAGTGCCATTTCTTCACACTTTTGCACACAAACACATAGTGAAACTCCTTTGCTTTGGAGCTGGGGCACCTTGAAGCTGGTTTTGGTGTTTTTTAGATTGCTTTTGGTCCAAAACGGTTGCTGGAGTTGCTGCTTTGAAGTTGTTCTTCAAGGGTGATTTAACCCCTTAAACCTTTATTTTTTATTAAGTTTTTGGCCCTATTTGCATGATGTTTTAGGCTTAACTTTCAACTGCAAAAAGTTTTGATTTTAAGTGCTTGAAATGTTTGTTTCAGGTCTCTTTGGTGTTGGGGGTGGTCTACCCCCTTTTGTGCCTTATTTTGCCTTGTTTTGGGCCATCACTTTAGGCCTTTGTGATGACCTTTTTTTGGCCTCTTCACCACTGAATTCCAGAGGAATTTCAATGGTGGAAACTTGGTTTTGAGGCCCCAAGTGGGTGGGGGTTGTCCCCCCTCATCTTCTCTTGTTTACTTGTGTTGATGGCCCATCACAAGAGCATGTATTTCTATCTTCTTGAGGCTTTGTTTGAGCACTTTTTTGTGACTTTTTAGACCTGCCATGACTCTGTTTTTGGCTATCTTGGTCACCCCTTGCATGCTTCTTGTATGTGTAGTGTAATCCTACTTGTAGCTCTCAAAGTAACATGTTTGTTAAGCTTGTTTTGGCACCATCTCAGCCTATTTTTGGCCTTATTTCAGTATGGCATACCTCTGTTTTGATTTAGTTTAGGCCACTCTTGCATGCTCGTCGCACTTGTAGTGCAATTTTGGTTCACCAGCCTAGCATATCTGTTGTTTTTGCCTATTGATCTAGCATGTGTATGGTCTACTCCAGCACATTTTTGGCTTTGATTTAACATGCTTGAGGTTTGATTTAATTGGTTTTGGTTAGGCATGTTTGGTTTTGCATAGCTATGGTGCATTTGGCTTTGCTAGCCTTGCACTATGGGACCCCTAGCATGTCATATTTGAGCCTTTTGCATGGCATGGCATGGCATCATTTGGTAGGTAATTTCAGACCATAAACTTCTGACATGCTCTCATGTTTATCACTCTTTCATTGTGTTTAAGAGTTATGCCCTTATGCCTTGTTTGTGAGCTAATTTAGTAGCCTATCTTTTTTGCCATCTTTGTTGCGAGTCTAGCATGTTTTTGCTACCATTTTGACCTGCCTCAGGTCTATTTTGAGGGCTTTAGGTCATTTGAGCATTGATTAGCATGGTTGTAGTGTAAAGCCCTTGACTAGCTTTGTATTTCAAGTCTCTTGGCATGCTTTATTTGAGCTATTTGCATGATCTAGCATCATTTGATACATGATTTCAGAGCATGTTTCATTGTCATACACTCACATGTGTCACTCTTTGAATGCTTTTGGAAGGTTGTGCTTTATGCCTTAAATATGAGCCAATATGTATGCCATCTTGCCTGAGCTTTTGGGCTACCATTTCAGTGTGTTTTTGGTGTTATTTTACCATGATACAACTTTGTTTTTGGTTGGTTAGAGCATCCCTCATTTTCTTTTTACACTTGTAGTGTAATCATGCCCATTGGCCTAGCTTACTTGATGTTTTAGCTTACCATGCTAGCTTTTTTGGCTATACTCCATACATGTTTTAGCATTGTTTTGACATGCTTTAGGACTATTTTAGGTGTTCTTGGCCTTCGGGCTTGCTTTGTATAGCTATAGTGCAAGTGCCTATGCTAGTTTTAAGCTTTGAGCCTCCTAGCATGCTTCATTTGTGACATGTGCATGATTTGGCATCATTTAACATGTTATTTTAGAGCATATACCATTACCATGTTCTCATTTCTTTCACTCTTTGAGTGCTTTTAAGGGTTATGCATTTGTGCCATGCTTATGGCCTAACTTGTATGCATGCATGCCTAGGCCTTTGAGCTCCCATCTCAGCATGTTTTGGTCTTTGTTTTGACCTAATTGAGCTCTGTCCATGGTTGGTTCTATCATTTGTGCCATGTATTGCATGCCTCTTGTGTAGTCCCTTTTGGTAGCCTTGTGCCTTAGGCCTTCTAGCATGCTATGGTTGTGTTGTTTGGATGATTTGACATCATTTCACACCTAATTTCAATGCATATAGTGTAGCTACACTCTCACATTTGTCACTTCTTAATCATGTTTGAGAGTTGTGCTCTTATGCTTAGTTGATGAGCCCATGCATGAGCATGCATTACCTTGCTTTTCATGCCATCATTTCAGAGTATTTTGGCCACTGTCTTGGCATGCATGAGGTCTATTTGGGATTAGTTTAGTCCATTGTGCATTGCATTGCATAGCCCTTGTGTTGCATTCTTCACTAGCTTTCATGCTTAAGGACTCCAACTTGACATGCTCATGTTGAATTGGATTGTGTTTGGAATGTTGTTGCATTGCATTGTGTTTGGATTGAACGTTAATCCAAACATGAGAAACGAGAGGCGTTTCATACTTGAAGTGATGAAACGTGCCTCATTTCTCGGTCCCCGACCCTCTTGATCATGCATGATAGAGGTTAAGGCCCTTATCTGTTATTTGTGCATTCATTGACATTGAATTGTGCAAACTTGGCTTCTCGGCCATCATGCATAGCGATGCTCGGTTGGTGGCCCGAGAGTCAAGAACCGCACTCCCTTGAGCTTAAGAAATGATAGGGAAGGTGGTTGTGCACACATATCTTGCGAATACACTGTCGTGCCCCTCCTTCTTCTTTGTTGCAGCAAACTAGAGCTTGGCAGAATTTTCTGGTCGGCAGACTAGAAAAAGTAGCTGGCCGACCACTTTTTCTGGTCTACAGCATGTGTAAGTGGTCTACAACACCATTAAGTGGTCGACAGCCTTCCTAGAGGTCTCCATGTTGGAGTAGAAGCAAACAGAGGCAAGTTGGGGCATAGTGATGGATTTCCGAGCGAGGCGATCGAGCATGCATGCACTTCTCTCCCCGAGGCTCCTTTTAACTACTTTGCCTAACTAGTTAGCTATTTGGTTCTGTACTTAAGTAGTTAATGCACTTAGCTATTCATTTGTGTTTGTAATTAGTTAACTTGTTAGTTAATTAGCCTCGTTTTGTAATAATTAGTTTAATTAGCTTAGATTAGCTAGTTAGCTTATTATTCGGACCCTCCGTCGAGAGGGAAAATTTTGTAATAAGTGTGTGTGTGTGTGATGCATGTCTTCCAACCCCATTTTTTCTCCCTTTTACTTATCAGCTTTTGATGGTTAGTTTAGGGCATATCTTAATTAGCATCCTTATCCTTCGCATGCATGTATCATTCATCTGTTTTGCATGCACCGGGCTCGGCGCATCATACAAAATGCATTGTATTTCAATACCAATTTGAATACATGTTATCAAGTTGCATTCATATGACATCTTAGAATAGCCGAGCCTATCTTAGTTGCATTTTGCATGTTTGTATTAGGCATATTAACATAGCTAGGATCATGCATGATATCTAACTAGCTTTTGTTTTGGCTCGGAGTACTAGGTAAGCTTTTACGCTTTAGCATCCTTGCATGCGTGTAAGTGTTGCCATGTTCAGCATGCTTGCCATGAGGCTATTTGCTTAACTGATATAACTGCATGAATGCCTATAGATGAAGGCTTCATTGCTTGAATTGGAACAATTCATCAAAATGTGAGTTTTAAGCCCACTTGAGGGTGGCAAATCCGCGTCTTAGCCTACTTGCGAGTAGCAACTTCAAACCATTTTTGAAAAACAAACATGAGATGTTTTGTTCCAAATTGAGTGATTTAGTCTATACTTGTATTTGTGGACATCACATAGTAAGTTAGCTGGTAAACCAGAATAAGAACACATGTGTTTTCAAAAACAACATATCATGTTAGTAAAGGCCGATCTTTGTTCGGGCGAGCAGGGGTGCTCATTTTAGGACCTTCCCCTCTCGTACCCAAGTTCCCGAACCGAGGCAACTTTGGTGATGACGGACACGTCGCCTTCGGCACGAGTCAGGGTTTCCTAAATTTCCCCAAAATAAAATATTTAGGTGGCGACTCTGAAATCTGGCAAAGCAATCCATGTTTGGCGCTTTTTGATTAAAATCGATTTTCCAAAACGATTTGCCGGATTTGGACTCTTTGGTGATTTATCAGTCTTACATTGCACTTTGTGAGATTAGATTCAGAATCATGACAGGAGTCTGAACTGTAGTAGCTAGAACTACAATTCTCGCCCTCACGGCGGAGCGAAGTTCGGGGCGGTCTACAGTTTCTGGCGACTCTGCTAGGGATTTAGAGAACTTGACTCGAACTCATGATATGTTGTTTTATCTACAGTTATGTGTTTCTTTGCATTGCAGTTGGATTGGTGCACCTAGGACACCGTGTTTGCCGTCTACTATTCCTAAATGGTTTGCCGGAGGCTTGCTTGGAAAAGCGTGCCATAAGGCTGGCCGGTTGCGGGCTCTGCCACGACGGGAACACAAACCTCGGTTTTCACCGCGGCACCCTTTTTGACCATTCGACCTAGTGCATATCGGAATCCATAATGACCATTCCAAACTAGGACAGGTTGCTTACCCGATTCTAGGTTGTTTGAAACCGTTGCGTGCGTAGTGAAACCCTAGCTCCTGATCAAATAGGACCGGGAAACCCTACCCCACCATAGGGGTGTTTTGGCTTTTACTTACTTGATACGTGCTGTCAGAGTGTGTCTCTACAGGTTGTATGTATCAGTTACAAGTCTGATTATCGGCCTGAGGGTATCAGTTTACAAGCAGAATTTTGGGCAGAATTCAGTAAAGAGTGCTATCATTCAGTTGTGCTCATATCTGTTTTGGTGAAATCAGGTTGAGATGCTGTATGTTTTCTCTTTTGCAAGGTAGTCTTGGAACCATAAGCTTCAGAAGGCTTCGACATCCCCCGGGAACATTGGACTTGTGTTGATAGACTTTATCAGGTCAGAGATTCAGTTCAAGGGCAACCAATGTTTCCTTCGCCGAGGCAAGGCAAAGAAAGGCCAGTTAGGGCTCACTGGTTCAACTAATCCGACAGTCACCAATCATATCACCTTTGTTCAAACTCAGCAGACCATGATGGCACAGGGTTCGGAAGAAGTTGTGGCCGTGATAGCAGCATTAAATCAGGGAACTGCCATGCAGGATGAGACTAATGCTGAAACGCAACGCCATCTGGGGCATCTGCCACACATTCGGTCTCGGGACCCTAGCCGAACTTTGACCCACTTCTGCCAGCTGAAGATTCGCATGATCCAGATCCTCGAGGAGGGTTGGCTCAAGCTCAAGTTTTCAGATCCCGGTGCTGCCTACAGTGAAAATTGCGAACCTTGAGAAACAATTCAAAAAGGCACAGGGCCTTAACTCCATTTCCGACATTGAGGATGGATACACCGAGGCTGCCGTACGGCTCCCAAACAGATTCAAAATGCCAGATATTGACCGTTTCAACGAGTCTGGAGATCCTATGGTACATATCCCACTTTTCTTGGATGCCCTGAAGCCGATGGGTCTGACTAAGCCACAGAAACTCTCTTTGTATGTAAGAACCCTGTCGGGTGTAGCAGCCGCTTGGTATGCCAAGTTGGAGAATACAGTGAAGTAGAATTGGGAAGAATTGGCTGAGGCCTTTGTTGATCAGTATTCTTACAATACCTAAGTTGAAATGACCACCCAAGAGCTTGAAGCGACCCACCAGAATCCTACAGTCTTTTGTGGAATTTGTTACGAGGTGGAGGGCGAAGGCAGCACATATGACAGATCGCCCTTCTGAGAGGGACCAAGTACGGATAGTGGTGCGAAACCTCAAGCATGATATGCTTCAAAAGTTGATAGTCGCTGCACTATCCACTTTCAAAAGTTTGCCTGAACTGGGGGTTCATATCGAGAATGCGTTCAACAATGGGATCATTCCCAGAACAAGTGAACCGATAAGGAGGGTTTTTGCAGGGAGTACCAATGCTGGTAGTAGTACTATTCCCAAACCCATTGGAATCAATGTAGTCGCCATAGCCGACCCTTTTGCCAAACCAAGCCTACAAACAACCAGCCCAACCCGAGCTCAGGGTAGAACTTTCACCCCCCTCTATATGAGCCTAACCAGCGCACTAAAAGTTCTGATGGAAAGAGAGTATCTCGAACCCCTTGATCCTCAACCTCTGCCTGACCCACTCCCTACTAGACATAACCCCGCCAAGTACTGCGTGTATCATCAGCAGCGCGGTCATGGCACCGATCGTTGCTACCGCCTTCGTCATGAGGTCTAGAATCTCATCGATAACCAGACGATAGCTCCACCTCAAGACCCCAGGACCAAGTACCTCATCCACATCTCAATCTAATCCATACACTCCCGTCTACCTACGACCCGAGCATATACATCACCCCGGCCCATCTACCCAAGCCTGAGGTGTTTATTCCAGTCAGCTTGGACTTATGCATGATGGATGCACTTGAACCCCAATCATCTCAAACCCGTGAGCCCACTAATTCTGAGCTGATGAGAATGATCGAAGATCTTCAGAGAACTGTGGCAGATCTGGCCTTTGGGATATTGGCTCCGTCATCACCCATATCGCATGCTAGGAGTTTCACGCCAAGAGGCTCTCCAATCTTGGGGCAAGCTGCAATTAAAAATGGTCAACTTGAAGCCATCTCAGATCTGGGTGGTGGCGTGTCGACAACAATAGGGCCTCACTTTGATATAGCGACCCAATCCCTTGGCAAAGTCGAGGCAGGTAGTAAGAATAAGGTAGGGGCAGGCATGGATCCCCATGAACACCTTCTGTGGGTTGTTGAGGCTTTGAAGGCCGAAGGAGTGAACAAACAGCAAGTGCTTGCAGTGGTTACAAAACTGTGGATGATACTTTTGCCACTCAAGTTGGAGGCAGTCTAAATCAAGGGGCAAGCCGAGACAAAGGATGTCGTACTAGAAACACCCCTTTCAGCTCCAATCCTACACTCAGAAGAGATCATCAAAAGTCAGCACCTGCCGACCCTTTCGCCGGTACATCCGACACAACCAGCTCACAACCTGCCAAATACCCACCTCGGGGCCAGAGGGTGTTCACCCCACTGTACATGTCTCTGTCAACGGCCTTGAGGGTCTTGATCAAAAAGGGGCATCTGAAGCCCCTGGAGCCGCGACCATTACCGAACAAACTTCCTTCTTCCCACAACCCGGCCAATTACTGTGCCTTTCATCAACAAACCGGTCATGATACTGACAGTTGCTTTCGTCTTCGCCACGAAGTACAGGATCTGATTGATAACAAGGTCATCGTCGCACCAAGTCCTGCAAAGTCTATCGGCACCGGGTTAGTGAACTTGGGGGATAATGTGATTATGTGATCGGGGGATGAACCGCCTACTGATGGCACTCAGTTTACTCCTGACGTGGGAATGGCACGCACTATTTTGAGCAATGTGTGAATGCTAGTTTTTGTGCTTTCTGACTTGGGTATTGAGTCAGTTCTGTTGTGTTGTATTGAGTCAGTCTTTTGTACTGAGTCAGTTGAGTCTATCTTGTTGTATCGAGTCAGTCCTGTTTTGTTAGAGTCGGGTGATTTCGGGGGTGTTACCTCGGACATCACTATCTTGTTTTGTGTTTGTCTTTTACACTATTTTGAGTCTGTTTCTGCCATGGGGCCAGTTACACCAGAAGATTTGAATGAAACAACAGTAATTTTCACACTCTTGAGTTTTTTTCTGCCTTAAGCCAGTTGTGCCAGAAGATTTGAATGAAACAGCAGTGCTTTTCACCTACTTTTATGTGCCTCGAAATCATTGTATTGATCTAAGTTTTTCAAAACTTTTTCTAACACTGTGATGAAAACAAAGAGGAAGGAATTCCTCGGGATTTGCAAAAATTTGATCAACTGAGGAAAAGAGAGGCATGCTAAGCCCTTAATGAATGAGATCATGTTTGTTAATGTGAGTACTAAGAAGGATCCTGGCTTGATCCAGATTGGTTCTACATTGTCTTCAGCACGAGCGACTAGTCGTTTTCTTAAAAGATTTCAAAAAAATGTTTTGCGCGATCCTACGAAGACTTGTGTGGAATCAGTCTTGAGATTGTGCAGCTTAGGATCGCTCTCAGCCTCGAGACTCGACCTCTTTTGCTTTCAAACCTTGAACCTTAATTCAGAATGTTCAATGGTCAACCACAATCTGAGGCTTGCATGGCTAGATTTGAAGCATCCCTCAAACTAGGGGCAAAAAATGTCAAATGTTCTCAAAGATTCAAAAGATGGGTCATTCTGCAAACCAACGAAGACTGGCAGGAAAGCCAAATTCCAGCAACTGGAAGAAGAAAGTATTGCTGAAGGACAACCAAGTTCCTATCCACAACACTAGGGGCAACTTCAGCCCCTATTAGATGGACTTCTACATCATCAGCAAACAGCAGCCATTCTTCTGGATTCAGATGGCTTCGAGATCTCAAACCGATCAGCATGGACAAAGCTACACTTTTACCCTTGAGCGGCTCGCTGGGCCAAAACCCAGAAGAGGCAAAAGTTAGAGCAAGAAAAAAAAATGAAAATAAAAGCAAAAAGAACAAAAAAGAAATAAAGAAAAAGAAATGAAAAATTCTTAAAAGAAATGAACAAAGAAATGAAAAGAAATGACAAGAATTGAAAAGAAAAGAAGAACATAGCTCGCAAGGTTGAAAACCCATAAAGGGCGGCCTTGGCAAAAGTTAGAGCGCAAAAGGAGAGGTTAATACCCGAGTGTACCTTAACCCAGAACTACGTCGGGCTTGATTCCCATCTTTGGGATACGTAGGCAACTTCATTCTGAAGTCCAGCCATAAATACTTCCAAATCAACTGTGCCCATGTAATGGTTCTGATCATCTTTGACTTCTTTGTATCCGAGAGTTTGGTTGTGATCATCACTTTGAGGACTGATTACAGTGCGCTATGGTGCCATTCAGACAAGGGGCAACTTTCGTTGTCGTGCAGTGCCATTTATACAAGGGGCAATTTTCCATTGTTTTAGATCTAAGGTTGTGCATCTCAAGAGTAAATTCCGTGTTGGTCGAGCAGTGGCCATTTGCAAAAACAGTTTTTGAGAATTTTTACTGAGGTTGACTAATTTTCTCAAAATTTATTCAATTTTTCCAAAACTGGGCCATTTCTTGGACCCAAAAAAGGAAAATTTTCAGTGCTCACAACCTGACTTGCATAATTTTGAATCAGAAAATCGAACAAGTATGTCAATCTAACTCTCATATTGGTCAAAATTGTTTTAGTAGAAAGCCAAAACAAAAAATGGTCAAAATGATGAACTAGGGGCACAGTTGAGTCAGGTTTTCTGTTTTTTCCCCATTGTCAACATACTTGCCAGAAATGGCACTTTACTTGCCAGAAAGGGCACTATACCTGCTAGAAAAGGGCACAACTGAAGCTAACAACAAAGGGCTGAAAGCTCTCTCATCCTCCAAGCTGCGAGGTATCAAGCTAAGTGCGAAGCACGAATTGGAATGGATCAAGATATTCCACTCCCTCATCTGGACAGGTCTGATCATATCCGAGCTGGCCAAGCGCATCGTCAACCAATGTCAGCTGCAGATTTGCTACACACCCAGTTGTAGCGCAACCCCTCTGTGGGAAAGTTCGCTGTTGTGAGCAGAAGAAGAAGAATCTAGCGGAATGCTAGGGGCAAGAGCCTGCAACTTTCTGTTTATTCATCAACCACCCAGGGGAGGGATAAAAAAATAAGAGAGATTGAAGAATAGAGAGATGTGCGCTGAGAGAAAAGTGAGGAAAGGGCTTTTCAGAGAAAAAGAGATTGAGTGACAGAGTGATGTGAGAATCACAAATGAGAAAAGGGTAGGAAGCACTACCCGAAGAAACAGGCTCCTTGTGAACTGAGAAGTCTCCCACTGGTGGTACACATCCGAGTGTTGTGTTTGTTGTTTTTGTTTGTTTCGATTCTTGTTTTGAGTCGTTTTGAGTGTCAATAAATGTGTTTAGGTTGTTTACCTTGTCTTTCCTCTTTGTTGAGTCGTTTTGGCTGTGGTCAGTCATAGGCTCAATACCCGGTTTAGAACTCATTTCTTGATTTCATTTCAAAAACAAATCGTTTTGTGCTTAGAGTGCTGTGCCATTCTCCACATTTGTGGAAAACAAGATTCTTTCTTTCATAAACCACAGGGTTCAACCCAGGTCATGTGAGAACAGTAGAACAAGGACCTATCTGAAGCTATATAGGTTCCAGACTGCAAAAGCAAAAAAAAAGAGGGAAAATTTGGAGCATCTTAGTGTGTTTCAACTCTAGCAAATTCCAAGACTGCATTCCAGGTGCATCTTGTTAGGCCTCGCCTCTCTCTGGAGTATGAGTGTATCTCGACCCCGAGCTTAAGCTTGCTTCAAGTCAGAATGGCAATTAAAGCAGCAGCAGATGTTATCTCTCGCCAATATGAACAGGGGGTGCCCTTTTTGAGCTGAGTGTGTTGCAAAGTCCTCTGAGAGGTAAATCGGAGGCACCAAAGTACATATTTGATGCCCCTCTCTTGAATAGAATGTGCATTTTCATACACTTCCATTGCATGCATGTCGTGCATCGTTATGATTCATGTGTAGAATATGCTTGCTTTCCATCATGCATAGAATATGCTTTCAATGTTGCATAGAATATGCTTGCTTTCAAGTTTGCATAGAATATGCCTGTCTGTTGTATAGAATATGCCTGTCTGTTGCATAGAATATGCCTGCCTCATGCATAGAAAATGCACTCTTTCATACTTGCATAGAAAATGCTCGTATCTTTCGCATAGAAAATGCACCTTATTTGCATAGAACATGCATTTTATCGCACTTTTTTGTGCACCTTACTTGCACAGAAGATGCATTTTATCGCACTTCTTTTGTGCACCTTACTCGCACTGTCTTGTGCACTTACACTTTGTATCTCACTCGCACTGTCTTATGCATCTTGTGGTTGTGTTTCACTCGCACTATCTTGTGCATTGCATTACACTCGCGCTGTTTAGCGCATCGCATTGTTTAGTGCATTTCAAATCACTCGCGCTGTTTAGTGCATTTCAAACCACTCGCGCTGTTTAGCGTATCGCACTATTTAGTGCATTTCAAATCACTCGCACTGTTTAGCGTATCGCACTGTTTAATGCATTTCAAAATCACTCGCACTTTCTTGCGCATCGCACTTTCTTGTGCAGTTTACACTCGCGCTTTCTTGCGCATTGCACTTTCTTGTGTAGTTTACACTCGCGCTTTCTTGCGCATTGCATTGTTTTGTGTAGTTTATACTTGCACTTTCTTGCGCATCACACTATCTTGTGCATTTCATTACATGCTCTCGTCTTGCATAGAAAATGCTCGTATCCTTTGCATAGAACTTGTTCGCGCTTTCTTGCGCACCTCACCTGCACTTGTTAGTGCATTGCTCGCGCTGTTTTGCACACCTGTCCTGCACTTGTTAGTGCATTGCTCGCGCTCTTTTGCGCATCTTACCTGCACTTGTTAGTGCATTGCTGGCGCTTTCTTGCGCACTTTACCTGCACTTGTTAGTGCATTGTATCGCGCTGTTTTGCGCACCTTACCTGTACTTGTTAGTGCATTGCATCGCACTATCTTATGCATTTCAACCTGCAACATACTGTTTTGTGCATCTTTGTTCGCACTGTTTTGTGCATTCATCTTGTTCGCACTGTTTTGTGCATTTACTTTGCACCGCACTGTTTTGTGCATGCACCTTGCATCACATTGTTTTGTGCATTCAACTTGCATCGTACTGTCTTGTGCACCCGTTTAGCATTGTTTTGTGCATTCACTCTACATCGCGCTGTCTTGTGCACTCTCTGGTCTAGGAGACCATAAATCCTCTGCAGGTGCAATTCCTTTGGTGTTTGTCGTGCCCGAACGACTTCCGGTGGTCTAGTAAATCCACCTGCCTGTGTTTGCGATGGGTTCCTAGGAGATCAACTGAGATGGTGGAAACAAGAGTTCGAATGGCCGATGCCTAAAACGCAAAGGTTCAGGGTTTCCGAGACTAAAGTCTGGTTTAAATACCCAAGGGTGTAGCCCCGGCTTGAAATCTGTATGGCAGCCCCATAGATTAAGATAGCATGTGTATGCGCCTCAATTCTGGATGCTAAACCAACCTAGTCTGTCACCCTATTGGAGAATAGGGAAAGCTGCGACCATAGCCAGGGAGAAAAGTAGTACCTGCGGTTCAACCCAGAAGAAGGGGAAGGTCCCCAGCAGTATGAGGTAGGTCATTGCCAATTGCCCTGTAAGTTACCTTCACGTCCTAACTACTACATTATCTAATAAGTCTATTGCATTGCATATAGAATCTATCGCATGCATTTGATGCATTGTCCGTTGCATCATGCATCATTTCCATGTTAAGCTTAGTCTGGCATGTGTCCATACTTTTCGCGTTAAAGCATGGTTCTATGTTAATGTGTACACGCCTATTCCACTAATAGAATTGTGGTCTGAGGGTGTCGGCACCTTTTCTGTGTTAGACGTGGTCTGTTTTGTGTTCATGCCTTTTCTAGGCAAAATGTGGTTTTGCCGCGCGCCTTATTCACTTCATCCATTGCATCTACTGTATTGTACTTTGTTTTGTTGTATTCAGCATGTAGGATCACGATCTTTCCTCAGCAGATCATTCCTCACTTATATCATGCCACCCAATTACTTGTTTCTTTCTGCGAAACACATAGTTTTGCCTGTGCACTCGCCTACTCCACTAAGAGAATTGTGGTTTGAGGATTCCGGCACCTTTTCTGTATTAAACGTAGTTTGATTTTGCATCTCCATCCCTTTATGATATTTGTGTGGTTTTGTACTGCTCGTGGTTAGATCATATTATTCAATTACATTGCATATCATTTGCATTGTTTCGTTACATTGTATATCAATTACACTGTTTTGTAATATTGCATATCATTTTAGATCCTGTCCCTGAACTACGCTGGTTTGATTCCTTGTAAAGGGATACGTAGGTAGCCTGCGGGCGCAACCATTTATTTATCTATATTTTGTTTGTTTGTCCAAGTCTTCGGCCTTGTCAAAAATGGGTCGTCTTTGGGCTTTGACATTCACTCACATTATTTCATGACTCTAAGCTCTGTCAAAGAGGGGTAACTGTAGACACCTCATTTTTGACCGCCTTTAAGACTTGGGGCACTACTGATGGTTTACTTGGTGGTGAAAGGTGTGCAGGGCAAAGGTTCAATTTCTTCGGCAAAAAGAGAGTCAAATCCCAACTTCATACCCCTTTTGGACCAAAACAATCTTAATCAAAGGATTTTAGACCTTGAAACCCTCTCTTTCAAAATGTTTTGGAAATAAAGTTCCTACGATGTTCCGATGCTCGCATTTTGCTAAATGTCGCGCTTTTCGGTAAACCGAGCAAGGACAAAGTGGAAATGAATGAAAGAGAGATGAAATCTTTGAAAAATCTTTCAAAACACCTTGTTTAGGGGTTTGGAGTTGAAGGAAAGAGGAAAGGAGAGAAGAAAATTAGTTTGGGAGAAGTTCGGCATGAATCCGGGTAGGACCAAAACTGCGCGGCTTCACCAAAACAAGCATAACTTTTTGCACAATTGGAATTTTGATGCAAGGATGTCACCATTGAAAAGCTTACTTCTGGGACTTCAATTTGGACACTTGCCAGCCACTTGCCAACCACTTTTCCACCCTACCAGCTAGTTTTTCTAGTCTGCAGCCACTTTTTTTGGTCTACAAGTGCTCTGCAGCCATGCCACCACCTTTCTCTCTCTGTACAGACCACCTTTTCCCCCCTTGCCGACCACTTTCTCTTCCTGCAGAGCACTTTTTCTGGTCGGCCGACCAGTGCAAGTAGCTGGCCGACCACTTCAACTGGTCGGCAGCTTTCCTGCACTTTCTGCAGATATTTTCCATGCCAGCTGTGCCAGCTGTTGGGCACAGAAAGCATCCTCCATACACGTGTATGAAGGGATTGATTCAAGCTCTTAGCTTGTTCAACAAGTTTGATGGTTGGTTTTCTATAAAAGGGAGCATCCTTCCTCTTGTCTCAAGTTCAGAATTTTGCATTGGAGATATAGATACATCTCTATCTCTATATTTCTTACTTTGCTCCATATTTGTGCTTAAAAGTGCCATTTCTTCACACTTTTGCACACAAACACATAGTGAAACACCTTTGCTTTGGAGCTGAGGCACCTTGAAGCTGGTTTTTGGTGTTTTTTGGATTGCTTTTGGTCCAAAAAGGTTACTGGAGTTGCTGCTTTGTGTAGACACCCCATTTTTGACCGTCCTCAAGACTTGGTTGTGCTTGTAGGTACACCCAACAACTGGTTCGATTGCTCGCCCAGCACTCGACTATCGTGGCGGAACGTCACCGGTTCGAGCTTCTCGGACCCTGTATCCTTTCTGCTTCTTTTTTTGGACCCTGATTTGGTCCTTTCAGAGTAGCCCTCCTGGTGCACTGCCGGCCATGGCTTTGTCCCTGCCGGCCATTGATGAAGCCCTGCTGGCCATCAGTGTGCCACTGCTGGCCATTACTGATGACCGGCACCCTGCCTATCTCAGCTGGTTTTCCTCCAGATCTTTTGAGCCAGCTGGATTTTTGTTTGCTCCCCTCCATACACGTGTATGGAGGGATGAAGGCCTTGCAAAGCTTCTTGAAGAAGCTTTGGCTTTTCATTCCTCTATATAAGGAAGAGGCCTCTTCCTTAGACAGGGGGCTGAACTTTTGAAGAGAAAAAACCTCTCTTTCTCTCTATATTGCTTGTGTTTAGTGCTTAGAAATTGGATTTTCTTGCACTTTTACACTACAACACATAGATATACACCACCACCATTGGACTAAGCTTCTTGGGAGGAATTCTTAAGCTCTGAAAACTGGTCTCCACCCCCTGAAGTTGCTGGTTTCAAAGAGGGTCTTCAAGGGTGAGCATTTCCCCCATTTTTGCACTTTCTTGCACCTTGCTTTAGCCCTCTTTGCATATTGTTTTAGGCTTTGCTTATAACTGAAAAAAGTCTTGTTTTTAAGTGCTTTTTAAGTTTGGTTAAGGTCATTTTGCTGTTTGGGGTGTGTATCCCCCTTGCATGCTTTGTTTGGCTTTGTTTTAAGCCATATTTGGAGGCCTCCGAGTTAGCCTTGGTTTGGCCATCCTACCACTAAAATCCAGTGGGATTTCAGTGGTAGAGGTGTGGTTTTGAGGTCCTAAATCAGAGGGGGTAGTCCCCTCTCTTTGTATTCCTCTTTACTTGCATTTTTGGCCTTCCAAAGGACCATCCCTCTATGCATTTTTGAGGCTTGGTCCAGGCCTTTTTTTTGTGACTTCTAAGACCTGCCTTGGCCCTGTCCAAGGCTGGTTTGGTCATGTCTTGCTTGCATCTAGCATGTGTAATGTAACTCCATTTATAGCTCATCAAAGTAGCATGTGTGCATAGTCTTTGTTGAGTCCATTTTAGTCCATTTTTGGTGATGTTTTACCATGCCATGAATCTGTTTTGGGTTGGTTTTGTCACTCCATACTTGCATGATGCACTTGTAATGTAAATCCCCTAAACTAGTTTCATATGCTGCATGCCATGCCATGTCATTTTAGCTTATTTGGTTTACATTTCAGCATGTATTTGGTCATCATTTGTCATGTTATGACCCTATCCATAGTTGGTTTGATCATCCTTTGCATGCTCCATATAGGTGTAGAACAAATCTTGTTTACTAGCCTTTTGTACATGATGTTTTGACTCATCATACTAGCATATTTTGGCTTTGCTCAAACTTGATTTTATGCTTATTTTGAAGTGTTCTAGGACTGTTTTGGGCTGCCATGACCATATCACTCATGCTTTGTATAGCTATAGTGTAAATGCTTAGGCTAGTCTTGGGTTTTGAGGCCTCTATCATGTCATACATGTGATGTTTGCATGCCTTGCCCTCATTCCACATGCTATTTCAGTCCATGAAATGTTGTCATACACTTGCATTTGACATGCCTTGAATACTTTGTATAGCTTGTGCTCTATGCCTCAAGAGTGGACTTTTGTGCATGCCACTTAGCCTAAGCTTTTGGCTCATCATTTCAGTACATTTTGGGTCCTAATATACCATGATGTAACTCTGTTTTTGGTTGTCCAAGTCATGCCATGATTGGTTCTCATAGGTGTAGTGCATTGCCTCTTTTGTAGCCTTGCATGTTCTATGTTTTAGCATTGTATGCTAGCTTGCTTTGGCTTACTTCCATGCATGTTTTAGTCTCATATCAGTACGTACTAGGGCTGTTTTGGGTTGCCCTTGCCATATCCTTCATGCTTCGTATAGCTGTAGTGTAATGGGCCTTGCAAGCTTCGTGTTTCGGTGATTCACGCATGCTATCCTTGAGCTATTTAAATGATTTGGCATCATTTATCATCTCATTTCAGTGCATATAGTGTTGTTACACTTGCACATTTGTCACTTCTTAGGCACTTTTGAGAGTTGCCCCTTTTAGGCCCCCTTTGTTGAACCTTTCGCATTTTGCATGCTTGAGTATGTTGCGTGGCTTAATTCATCGCTTTGGCTACTGATTTGGACCTAATTGAGAGCCGTCCATCTTTGGTGTAAGCCCATCTTACCATGTTGTCGTATGCTTGTTTCATTTCGTATGTTGTCGCATACTTGTTTAGCTTCGCATACCTTGCATGCTTACATGTTCATGTTGCATTTTGTCATGTTGTCCAAGGTTGTTGCCTCACATCATGCTTATACGCTTGTTGCATGCTTGGGTTAGTTGCATGTTTACACACTTAGGTCATGTCGCATGTTTGCCATGCTTATATGTTGCATTGGATTAAGTATTAATCCGAGCACGAGGAACGAGGGGCGTTTCATACTTCAAGTGATGGGACGCGTCTCAATTCTCGATCGCCGAAGCTCTTGATGATTCATGATAGAGTTCTAGGCTTTACTTGCTTTATTTGTGCATTCATTTTCATATTGATTTGCACAAGTTGGATCTTTGGCCATCATGCATCGGGATGCGTGATTGATGGTCGTGGATCCGACTTGGCCTCTCCCTTGATGTTTTGAGGTGATTTGGAGTGCCATGGTGCGTACATGTCCTTGGGAAGCCCTCCCTTTTCTCTATTTTGTGCTTCGTTGCAGTTTGGTGTCACAGCACACCAGTGGCCGGCAGCCTGCCACTGATGGCCGGGAGATCTCCCTCCATGGCCGGCAGGCCACTGGTGACTTCCCCTGTAGTGTTTTGGTAAGTTTCAGCAACAAGCACTGAAAGACACCCTGCAAACAGAGCCTCTAAAGAGCAACCGGAAGGCGTTTCGAGGCGAAGAACCGAAGCGAGCATGCATGCCTCCCTTCTTCAAACAGAGCTGGAATAGCACCGTTTATTGCTTTCCCTACTTGCTTGTTGTCATTCATTAATCAGTTAATTAATTTGTTAATTAATTAAGTTGTGTAATAATTAGTTGTAGCTAGTTATTCATTTGGTTCTGTAATAATTAATTAGCTTGTAAGTTAGTTAATTAGGTGGCCTGTATTATTCTTTCGGACCCTCCGAGCGAGGGCACAATTGTAATAAGTGTGCGTGCGTGTGTGCATGTCTTCCAACCCCATTTTCTTTCTTCCTTTTATTTAACTGCTTATAATCGTTAGATTTAAGGCATATTTCAATTAGCATACCTTATGCTATGCATGCGTGCATTCATTCATCTGTCTTGCATGCACCGGGCTCGGCGCATCATGCTAACTGCATAAGTATTCCAAATCTAACTTGAATACGTGTTACTTGTCACATTCCACATACCATCCTAGGATTAGCCGAGCCTATTTTAGTTGCATTTTGTATGCGATGCATTAGGCACTTAACATCGACTTGGATCATGCATGATTGCTAACAAGTTTTCTGTTTTGGCTTGGAATATAATGTAAGTATTTATGCTTTAGCATCTCACATGAGTGTGAATGTTAACATGACAGCATGCTTACCATGTGGCTATTTGCTTATGTGATAAACTGCCTGAATGCCTGTGGGTGAAGGTTGGATTACTTGAATTGGGATAATTCATTGAAATCCGTATTTTAGCCTACTTGCGAGTAGCAAATTTCAAAACATTTCCAAACAAACGGATATGTAATGCTTTGTTCCAAATTAGGCGATCTAGTCTATACTTGTTATGCTGCACGCATCAAATAGTAAATCTAGGCTAATAACCGGAATAAGAGCACATAATGTTTTCAAAACTAGATATCATGGTTAGTAGAGGCCGATCTTTGATCGGGCGAGCGGGGTGCTCACGAAGTGACCTTCCCCAATTGTACCCAAGTTCCCGAGCCGAGGCAACTTTGGTGATGACGGACACGTGGCCTTAGGCAACGAGTCAGGGTTTCCTAAATTCCCCCAAAATAAAATATTTAGGTGGCGACTCTGTATCTGGCAAAGCAGTCCATGTTTGGCACTTCTTTCAAAAAATCTGTTTTCAAAAACGATTTGCCGGATTTGGACTCTTTGATGATTCATCAGTCTTGCATTGCACTCTGCGAGATTAGATACAGGACCGTGACATTGAGTCCTGAACTGTAGTGAGCCCCAAATGAACAAAATGGGATTTCCCTCCCGGGACGTTCGGGGACGTCTACACTTTGAAGTTGTTCTTCAAGGGTGAGTTTCTAACCCCTTAAACCTTTGTTTTTTATTAAGCTTTTGGCTCTATTTGCATGATGTTTTAGGCTTAACTTTCAACTGCAAAAGTTCTGATTTTAAGCGCTTGAAATGTTTGTTTTAGGTCTCTTTGGTGTTGAGGGAGGTCTACCCCCTTTTGTGCCTTGTTTTGCCTTGTTTTGGGCCATCACTTTAGGCCTTTGTGATCACCTTTGTTCGGCCTCTTCACCACTAAATTCCAGAAGAATTTCAGTGGTGGAAACTTGGTTTTGAGGCCCCAAGTGGGTGGGGGTTGTCCCCCCTCCTCTTCTCTTGTTTACTTGTGTTGATGGCCCATCACAAGAGCATGTATTTCTATCTTCTTGAGACTTTCTTTGAGAACTTTTTTGGGACTTTTTAGACCTGCCATGACTCTATTTTTGGCTATCTTGGTCACCCATTGCATGCTTCTTGTATGTGTAGTGTAATCCTACTTGTAGCTCATCAAAGTAGCATGTTTGTTAAGCTTGTTTTCGCTCCATCTCAGCCTATTTTTGGCCTTATTTCAGTATGGCATACCTCTGTTTTGGTTTAGTTTAGGCCACTCTTGGGTGCTCTTCGCACTTGTAGTGCAATTTTGGTTCACTAGCCTAGCATATCTGTTGTTTTAGCCTATTGATCTAGCATGTGTATGGTCTACTCCAGCACATTTTTGGCTTTGATTTAACATGCTTGAGGTTTGATTTAATTGGTTTTGGTTAGGCATGTTTGGTTTTGCATAGCTATAGTGCATTTGGCTTTGCTAGCCTTGCACTATGGGACCCCTAGCATGTCATATTTGAGCCTTTTGCATGGCATGGCATGGCATCATTTGGTAGGTAATTTCAGACCATAAACTTCTGACATGCTCTCATGTTTATCACTCTTTCATTGTGTTTAAGAGTTATGCCCTTATGCCTTGTTTGTGCGCTAATTCAGTAGCCTATCTTTCTTGCCATCTTTGTTGCGAGTCTAGCATGTTTTTGCTATCATTTTGACCTGCCTTAGGTCTATTTTGAGGGCTTTAGGTTATTTAAGCATTGATTAGCATGGTTGTAGTGTAAACCCTTGACTAGCTTTGTATTTCAAGTCTCTTGGCATGCTTTATTTGAGCTATTTGCATGATCTAGCATCATTTGATACATGATTTCAGAGCATGTTTCATTGTCATACACTCACATGTGTCACTCTTTGAATGCTTTTGGAAGGTTGTGCTTTATGCCTTAAATATGAGCCAATATGTATGCCATCTTGCCTGAGCTTTTGGGCTACCATTTCAGTGTGTTTTTTGTGTTATTTTACCATGATACAACTCTGTTTTTGGTTGGTTAGAGCATCCCTCATTTGCTTTTTACACTTGTAGTGTAATCATACCTATTGGCCTAGCTTACTTGATGTTTTAGCTTACCATGCTAGCTTGTTTTGGCTATACTCCATACATGTTTTAGCATTGTTTTGACATGCTTTAGGACTGTTTTAGGTGTTCTTGGCCTTTTGGGGCTTGTTTTGTATAGCTATAGTGCAAGTGCCTATGCTAGTTTTAAGCTTTGAGCCTCCTAGCATGCTTCGTTTGTGACATGTGCATGATTTGGCATCATTTAACATGTTATTTCAGTGCATATACCATTACCATGTTCTCATTTCTTTCACTCTTTGAGTGCTTTTAAGGGTTATGCATTTGTGTCTTGCTTATGGCCTAACTTGTATGCATGCATGCCTAGGCCTTTGAGCTCCCATCTCAGCATGTTTTGGTCTTTGTTTTGACCTAATTGAGCTCTGTCCATGGTTGGTTCTATCATTTGTGCCATGTATTGCATGCCTCTTGTGTAGTCCCTTTTGGTAGCCTTGTACCTTAGGCCTTCTAGCATGCTATGGTTGTGTTGTTTGGATGATTTGGCATCATTTCACACCTAATTTCAATGCATATAGTGTAGCTACACTCTCACATTTGTCACTTCTTAATCATGTTTGAGAGTTGTGCTCTTATGCTTAGTTGATGAGCCCATGCATGAGCATGCATTACCTTGCTTTTCATGCCATCATTTCAGAGTATTTTGGCCACTGTCTTGGCATGCATGAGGTCTATTTGGGATTGGTTTAGTCCATTGTGCATTGCATTGCACAGCCCTTGTGTTGCATCCTTCACTAGCTTTCATGCTTAAGGACTCCAACTTGACATGCTCATGTTGCATTGGATTGTGTTTGGAATGTTGTTGCATTGCATTGTGTTTGGATTGAACGTTAATCCAAACACGAGAAACGAGGGCGTTTCATACTTGAAGTGATGAAACGTGCCTCATTTCTCGGTCCCCGACCCTCTTGATCATGCATGATAGAGGTTAAGGCCCTTATGTGTTATTTGTGCATTCATTGACATTGAATTGTGCAAACTTGGCTTCTCGGCCATCATGCATTGCGATGCTCGGTTGGTGGCCCGAGAGTCGAGAACCACACTCCCTTGAGCTTAAGAAATGATAGGGAGGGTGGTTGTGCACACATATCTTGCAAATACACTGCCGTGCCCCTCTTTCTTCTCTGTTGCAGCAAACTGGAGCTTGGCAGAATTTTCTGGTCTACAGCATGTGTAAGTGGTCTACAGGTGGTCTACAACACCATTAAGTGGTCGGCAGCCTTCCTGGAGGTCTCCATGTTGGAGTAGAAGCAAACAGAGGCAAGTTGGGGCATAGTGATGGATTTCCGAGCGAGGCGATCGAGCATGCATGCACTTCTCTCCCCGAGGCTCCTTTTAACTACTTTGCCTAACTAGTTAGCTATTTGGTTCTGTACTTAAGTAGTTAATGCACTTAGCTATTCATTTGTGTTTGTAATTAGTTAACTTGTTAGTTAATTAGCTTCGTTTTGTAATAATTAGTTTAATTAGCTTAGATTAGCTAGTTAGCTTATTATTCGGACCCTCCGTCGAGAGGGAAAAATTTGTAATAAGTGTGCGTGTGTGTGATGCATGTCTTCCAACCCCATTTCTTTCTCCTTTTTACTTATCAGCTTTTGATGGTTAGTTTAGGGCATATCTTAATTAGCATCCTTATCCTTCGCATGCGTGTATCATTCATCTGTTTTGCATGCACCGGGCTCGGCGCATCATACAAAATGCATTGTATTTCAATACCAATTTGAATACATGTTATCAAGTTGCATTCATATGACATCTTAGAATAGCCGAGCCTATCTTAGTTGCATTTTGCATGTGTTGCATTAGGCATCTTAACATAGCTAGGATCATGCATGATATCTAACTAGCTTTTGTTTTGGCTCGGAGTACTAGGTAAGCTTTTACGCTTTAACATCCTTGCATGCGTGTAAGTGTTGCCATGTTCAGCATGCTTGCCATGAGGCTATTTGCTTAACTGATATAACTGCATGAATGCCTATGGATGAAGGCTTCATTGCTTGAATTGGAACAATTCATCAAAATGTGAGTTTTAAGCCCACTTGAAGTGGCAAAATCATGTTTTAAGCCCACTTGAGGGTGGCAAATCCGCGTCTTAGCCTACTTGCGAGTAGCAACTTCAAACCATTTTTGAAAAACAAACATGAGATGTTTTGTTCCAAATTGAGTGATTTAGTCTATACTTGTATGCTGTGCACATCACATAGTAAGTTAGCTAATAAACCGTAATAAAAACACATGTGTTTTCAAAAACAACATATCATGTTAGTAAAGGCCGATCTTTGATCGGGCGAGCGGGGGTGCTCATTTCAGGACCTTCCCCTCTCGTACCCAAGTTCCCGAGCCGAGGCAACTTTGGTGATGACGGACACGTCGCCTTCGGCATGAGTTAGGGTTTCCTAAATTTCCCCAAAACAAAATATTTAGGTGGCAACTCTGAAATCTGGCAAAGCAGTCCATGTTTGGCGCTTTTTGATTAAAATCGATTTTCCAAAACGATTTGCCGGATTTGGACTCTTTGATGATTTATCAGTCTTGCATTGCACTTTGTGAGATTAGATTCAGAACCGTGACTGGAGTCTGACATGTAGTAGCTAGAACTACAATTCGCGCCCTCGTGCACGGAGCAGAGTTCGGGGCGGTCTACACCGTGATGAGTGATGATGATGAGTCTGACAAGGAGGTAGTGAGTCCACAGTCAGAGTCGTCTCAGGATGGAGATAGGTTTGGAGATGGTTTGGATTTAGACTCAGGTAGCGGAGCTGACGGCGGTAGTTCTAGGCCTTCGTCGAGAAGAGGACGATGAGGGCTTCCCACTCTTGAGGTGACTAGAGCCGATTCAGATGTTCTGTTTTTGCTTTATTTCTCTTTTTACTAGTAGTTTTAGCACATTGTACAGCCTCAGGCAGTTTTATTTTCTTTAAAACTTGTGCTCTTTTTTAAAAAGAATCCATGATGGAATGAAAACAGCTTTTTTGTTGAAAAAGTGTTACATTTTATATTCTAAGCATCGCATAACATCGCACAGCATGAAAATGAGATTGATCTTTGTTTGAAAATTATGCATGCATTTGTCTGAATCAGGCAGTGAACCGACTAACAACTGAAATAAACAAAACAACTCAATAAGCAATAACAAGACCTTAACAAGTTTACAACTCGATAAGCAAATTACAACTCAATAAATGAGAGGAAGATGATTACAACTCGATAAACGAAACACAACAGAGTCACACAGGACAAAAACAAGACCTTCAAAGGCTCAAATAACAGGACTCCACTGCAGCAAACAACTAGTTCTTCACCGAGGAGGTCAGTGAGTTTGAAGGAGAGGCTGCCGGCCATACGGTATGGCCTGTCGGCCATCAGTGTGCCACTGTCGGCCACTGATGAGCCACTGCCGGCTATCAATAAGCAAGTGCCAGCCATCGATGGCAAATTCTCCGAAACGTCGACACCTGGCCTCCACTCACTGCCTTATATTCTACAAAGGTTCCAGCTTCGTGGTGCCTTCATTTTAACTCCATTTTTTCCTCAAATGGAAGCATTTCTTGCCCAAAACCTCACAAATTGGATTGCAAGCTTGGATGGCTCGGAAAAGTTGAAGTTCTGGGGTTTCGAAATAAACGCACTATTCATGCTGAGCCACACCCCGCTGCGTTTTCCATTCCTCCACGCCACAGCTAGGCATTGGAATCCGGTAACCCATGTTTTTAGCTTTGGCGGACAAGAGATCTGCCCCACTTTTGAAGATTTCCAAGCTTTGATGGAATCTCGACGCGAGGAAGAGATCTTGCCCCAACTCCGTTTTGGCCACAATCAAGCTCTAGGACGGATGTGCGGGCTTACTTTGCATGACGCTTGGTCTTTGATTTGCGACGGAGAACTAGACATCCCCAACTTGATTCATCGATTTTCTGACGCCGGTGACCGCGGCGACTATCACTGGCAGGGTTTTCGACAACATGCCCTCTACTTGTGCATGTTGTCTCATTTCTTGTTTGCCCCAGGCTCCGGAGGGTCTAGTGTCCGTTTGATTGAGGTTGCCCAAGGCTTAAAGGAGGGCAAGAGCTGCATTGCCATGACACTAGCTGAGACACTGATGGGTCTGGACGCTTTCCATCGCCGAGAGACGACTAGATTCGTGGGGAGTCCACTACTGCTGCAGGTAATGTTTCCCACCCTATCTCACATATATTTCTCACATCACTCGGCCCTCAGGCTCGGTTTTTCTCTCAAAAACCCTTTTCTCTCCACGTGCACCTCTCTGTTCTTTAATCTCTCATTTTTCATCCCTCCCCAGATATGGTTGATAGACAAGTTGAGAGTTGTGGACTCATGCCCAGCATATTCAGCACACAGTTATTTCTTCCGTCAATGGCTAGTTGACGCCCCAGATGAAGGATGGTGGTGCGAATGGATGTGCAGCCTGTCCGCTGTCAACATTGCTTGGCACTGCCCTTGGCTTAATCTGCCAGCAATGAATTACAACATGTCCCAGCAACCGAGCATTCAGCTAATTGACCTGACACACTGTGTCTTTTACTTCCCATTTCGATTCCTGTGCCAATTTGGGCACGATCAAACTTGCCCGGAAGAAGGGATAGAGTACCCTGCCGCATTTCCAGTCTGAGGCTCACATCTAACTTGGTATGCCACAGCATGGAGGACGAGTGCCACTTTCAGTTGCACCCTCTCTGATGAGTGCATAGCTTGGCTCGATGAAGAGGCGCAGGTTGGGCCTACTTTGGCATCAGAGGCTTCCACAAGCTCTGGGAGGGGGCGCAGGAACACCTGACTTATCCATGCCCCAAGTTTATTGCTTTATCAGTACTTTCAAGTTTTCTTTATGAATGTAATAAAAAGCAACTTCAATTTGTGTTCAAGAGTAGGAGAACTCTGTACTGAAATCAATGTAATTGAAGGTTATGGGTACTGAAAATTTTCCATTTGGTCCAAAAATGGTCTAAGTCGTAAAAAGATTAATTTGAGCAAAATCAACTTTTATTAAAACTTTTCAAAACCATTTTCGATATGGATCACAACTGGACACGCCTGAGATCTATCACTGAGATGCACAACCCCGGATCCTAGCAACTGGAAAGTTGCCCCTAGTCTGAATAGCACTGCACCGGAGATCACAACCGAGCTCTTGAATGTAAGATAGACAAAGATGACCAACATGATCACATGGACAAAGTTGATCGGGGAAGTTTTTTAGGGCTGGACTTCAGAATGAAGTTGCCTATGTATCCCAGAGATGGGAATCAAGCCTTACGTAGTTCGGTTTAGGTTCACTCGTGTATTAACACTTTCCTTTTGCGCTCTAACTTTTGCCAAGGGCGCCCTTTCTGGGTTTTCAACCTTGCGAGCTCAGTTTTTATTATTTCAAATTTTTCATACTCTAACTTTTGCCTAGGTCGCCCTTTCGGGTTTTCGGCCTAGCGAGCCACTCAGGGATAGTATTTCTTCAACTTGTCCATGTTGATTGGCTGGGAGAACTCAAGGCCATCTAAGTCCATCAGAACGACAGCTCCCCCCGACCAGATAGACTTGATGATATAGGGACCCGTCCAATTGGGTCTGAACTTGCCCCTAGGGTCGTGGATGGGAGCTCGGTTGTCTTTGAGCACTAGATCCCCCTCTTTCAAATTCCTGGACTTAACCTTCTTGTTGAAAGCCCTGGCAATTCTTCGTTGATAACCCTGGACGTGATACGGTGCTTTCAGTCTTCTTTCATCAAAGAGCATGAGTTCTTCGAACCTGCTGTGCTGCCAATCTACCTCAGCTATCTGACAATCAGCCAATACCCGTAATGATGGAACCTCAACTTCGATAGGCAGAACAGCCTCCATCCCGTAGACCAAGGAATACGGAGTTGCCTTAGTAGAAGTTCGAATTGAAGTCCGATAGCCCCAAAGAGCAAATGGCAGCTTATCTGGCCAGTCCCTGTAGGTTCCACCATCTTCTGCAGAATGTGCTTGATGTTCTTGTTGGCAGCCTCAATAGCTCCGTTGGTTTGCGGCCGATATGTAGATGACTTATGAAAATCCACATTGTATTTCTCCAACAAGTCGATCACCTCCTTTTTGAAGTGGGAACCATTATCCGAAATAATCTCATTTGGGACCCCGTAACGACAAATAATGTTGTTCCTGATGAACTTAGCAACATGCGACGCCTTCAACACCGCGTAAGATTGGGCCTCAACCCACTTCGTGAAGTAGTCTATCACTACCAGAATATACTCTTGCCCGTTGGACCCTTTGGAGTGACAGCCCCAATTACATCAATTCCCCAGACTGAAAACGGCCATGGCGAAGTCATGTTGTACAGCTTCGACGGCGGAATGTTCATGCGGTTTGCATGGATCTGGCATTTGTGGCATCGCCGGACAAAGCCAATACATTCCTCCTCCATGGTTGACCAGTAATAACCCTACCTAAGGATCTTTCGGGCTAGCATCACCCCACTCATGTGTGCTCCGCACTCTCCTCCATGGATGGCCTCCATCAGGCGCTTAGATTCTTCAGCATCAACACATAGTTTGTGCATCCTCAGATGACCCTGCTTGTACAGTTTACCCCCACAGACGATGAACTGAGCAGCCATTCTTTGGATTGCCCTATTATCTTTGGCGTTTGCCCCTGGTGGATACGCCTCCTTTTCCAAGAAGTTCTAGATGTCGTAATTCTAGGGGTTTTGATCTTGTACCTCATCTATGGCAGCAATCAACTCGTAGGTCGGCACGAATTTCTATTCAATGATGATCGGACGCATCCGGACTCCAAAAGGGATGTCTATCATAGAAGATAGAGTTGCTAATGAATCAACGAACCTGTTGTTCTTTCTTAACAGATGAGCGAAGTTCAATTTCTCAAACTGAGGAATCAAAACGTCCAAGGTCTGGTGATAGATTCTCATCTTTTCTTCTTTAACTTTCCAATCTCCTTTAGCTTGAGATACAACAAGGTTCGAGTCCCCGATGACACCTAACCGTTTTTCCCCTAGTTCTAGGGCGGCTTCTAGTCCAGCAATACATGCCTCATATTCTGCCTCATTGTTCGACACTTTGAACCGGAGTTTGAATGCTAAGGGTATGCAGGAATTGTCGGGTGCTATCAGCAACACCCCTATCCCATACCCATATTGATTTGACGCTTCGTCAAAGTACATCGTCCAAGTCTCTTTTTCGACATGTAGAATGGCCTCGTCTGGAAACAGATATTCTATTGCTTCATCCCCTTCAACTGGGTGGTCAGCTAGGAACTCCGCTACCGCTCTCCCTTTCACTAACTTGCGCGTCATGTACTTCAGATCAAATTTGAAAAGCAGAAGCAACCAACGAGCTAGCCTACCCGTAAGTGTTGGTTTCTCGAAGAGATATTGATGGGATCTAATCTCGAAACTAGTATTACAGAGTGAGCTAACAGGTAGTGCCTCAACTTCCTAGTAGCCCATACCAAGGCCAAACAAGCCTTTTCCAGCGGAGTGTAGTGGGTCTCGTAATCCAGCATTTTCTTGCTCAGGTAGTAGATAGCCTTCTCCACTTTGTCCTCAGACTCCTGTGCAAGCATGCAGTGCATTGTTGTTTCGGTTATTGATAGATATAATATCAACGGTTTCCCCGGCTCAGGCGGCGACAACACAAGTGGGTTCTGTAAATATTGCTTGATCTGCTCGAAAGCAACTTGGCATCGGTCGTCCCATTGGAACTTCTTTCCTTTCTTCAGGAGACCAAACCGTGGTTCACAAGTCAAGGTTAATTTTGCAATAAACCGTCTTATGAATTGCACTTTACCCAGAAAGCCTCGCACCTCCTTTTCAATTCTCACTGGTGGCATTTCTAAGATGGCCTTGATTTTGGAAGGATCGACCTCGATACCCTTTGTGTGATCAAGAACCCTAGCATTTTCCCTGCTGTAACACCAAATGTACATTTCTGAGGATTCATCCGCAACCGATACTCTTTGATCCGTTGGAAGAATTTTTGTAAGGCGGTGTAGTGGCCCTCTCTTTCCTTGGACTTGACAATCATGTCGTCCGCGTACACCTCAACCTCTTTATGGATCATATCGTGCAAAATCGTGGTTGCAGCCCGTTGATATGTAGCCCCAGCATTCTTCAACCCAAACGGCATCACCCTATAGCAATAGGTTCCCCACAGGGTAGTGAAAGCAGTCTTCTCCCTGTCTTCGGGTGCCATCAAAATCTGATTGTAGCCTGAAAAACCATCCATGAACGAGAGCAAAGCATGCCCAGCAGTGAAGTCCACTAATTCGTCGATATGCGGCAGAGGAAAGTCGTCCTTCGGATTGGCTTTGTTCAAATCCCTGAAGTCCACACATACCCGAATTCTGCCGTCCTTCTTCGGCACTGAGGATCTGAGAGGAGACAAGCCAGTGCTACCCCCATCTCAATTTTTGTGCTCTCGGAGTCCTCCTTGCACTGCTTGGCCTCAGCTGGTGGGTCTGTCTGCTTTTCGGCAACTTCATCCCCGGACAACAGAAGATCAAAAAAGATTTCGAAGCCAGGCAAACGCCGCTTCTCTACATTCATCCAAGGCTCCGGGAAGCCACAGAACGGGAAGTCTTCCCCCTCCCAGACAAAGCGTCCGTTCAGGGTCCCCTGGATAGGTCGGTGCACCAACTCATAATGCTTCCTGGCTTGCTTTGCCTTGGCTCTTCTGGCCATTTCTCTTCCTTTCCTCGCCCAATCTTTTTTGGTAGGCAGATAACCTAGGCCAAAGGTATATGGGTTGTGCGGCACTTCGGCCGATGCTGCAACGCCCTTCCGGCCACTTCGCCCTAGTCCCATTCCGGGCATGTGCTGAAGCTTGTTCATAAGGTAGACAGACTGTGCACTGACGTATAGTCCCTCATCAACAGCTAGCATATCCTGTACAACCCGAGCCTCAGCTAGGGTGAATCCTGACAAAAATACATCCTCCGCGCCATGCTCAATCTCCAGAACCGATGTAGAAACCTCTCGCGGCAGATGTATCGAAGAATTCCCAAAAACGATTGCCACCCCCTTCTCGTGGGGGTACTTCAGCATTTGGTGTAAGGTGGAAGAGACGGCCTTCACTTGGTGCAGCCACGGCCACCCAAGGAGTAGATTGAAGGTTGCTGGAACATCCAAGACATGAAACTCAATGTCCTGCTGCCCCAGACCAACCTGAGTCTTAATCTGTACGGTCCCCATCACCTCTCAGCTGGTATTATCATAGGCCCGTATCACTTGGGCCGTAGGCACAAAATCCGCGGGCTTCAACCCGATAGCATACGCCATTCTCGACGGACATACATTGATTGCACACCCTGTGTCGACCAAAACCACCAGTATCCACTTCTCTCTACACTCCATAGAGATGTAGAGTGGTTTGTTATAATCTGAGCCCTCGGGCGGTAGTTCTTTGTTGGTGAAGGTCAAGGTCGGGGAAGCTCCTCCCGAGAAAACCAGCCCTACCAACTGTTCGGGTGTGGTATTAATTGAAAGCTTGGCCCTATCCATGGTAGAAAGGACGGTCTATCTGTGAACCCTCGAGGCCATAAGCAGTCCCCAGATGGAGATGTCTGCTTGAATTTTCTTTAGCTGTTTCAGCAGAGCTTCCTCCTCTAACAGCTTTTCTTTCTGCCTCTCAACTTCTCTGTCCTTCCCGGACGCCTCCGGCTGGTCCAAGTGTGGGGGCTTGAAATACTGCCCACTCCTGGTCATATGGTCGACCTCCTCAACATACCAGGTGTCGTCTATTCGGTTCTACCCCCAGTCCTTGTCGGTGTCGGCAAGACGTAAGTCGTCGTCTTCCGACCATATCTCGTCGGCAATAAACAGACAGCTGTCCGGTCTCGTTACAACTGTTTCTGTGCTCACAGCACATTTCATCCCCGTAGGGGTTTTGGCCTTCCTAGCCCTCTCAAAATCCTCGATCTTTTCTTGCTCAAGCTGCTTCAATGCAACCTCCTATTCAGTATCTACTGTACTGAAACTGCCCGGATCCCAAGAAAAATTCTTAGCACCGGTGCTCTCCAGCGATTCTTCCTAATTCTCGACTATTCCGGCCACTACTGATGTTCCCGTTCCTAAGGGTCCCTGTTCTGCCTGAGGTGCTTCAACAACATCTGGCTCGTCGCTGAGCCACCCAGTATTTTCTGTTGATCCATCCAAGTCGAACCAGTTGATGTTCACATCCCCTGAGTCTTGCTCATTGAAGAACTGCAGATTGGCAATATCCTCTTCCAGCTCTACTAGTCATCTAACCCCTGACTTGGTCCATCTTCCTAGACCACACTGATTTCTGCCCCAGCTGGCAACTCTACCATCGGCTTAACCTGATCTATTGATGTGATATAACCACTCGGGTTGTACGCAAAGCTCCCAGACCCCTCAGGCTCTGAATCAACATTCTCATCTGCCTTCAAAGTCATCCTGGTTCTGTTTTCGACAGTCACCACCACCGGTTCAGGCTGGGTTTGGGAGATGCTCAACATGCACAAGTCCGTGCTGTCTGGGATGAACACCTCAGGCTTGGGTAGGTAGGAAGGTGTGATGTATATGCTTGGGTCATATGGAATGGTCGCGGTTTGGATCAGGTTGATGTGTTTGGGTGGAGGAGCTTGGTTGTGTGGTGGGAGTGGGTTGGTGGTGACATTTGGTTTTTCTGGAGGTGCAATCACCTTATTGTCAATAAGATCCTGGATCTTATGACGCAGTCTATAGCACTGGTCGGTGTCATGACCGTGCTGTTAGTGAAAGGCATAGTATTTGGCTGGGTTATGGGAGGAAGGAAGTTTGTCTGGTAATGGCCGCGGCTCCAGGGGCTTCAAATGCCCTTTCCTTATTAGAACCCCCAGAGCTTTGGACAAAGGCATGTACAGTGGAGTAAAGGTTCTCTGGCCTTGGGGTGGATATTTGGCTGTTGTGAGCTAATTTCGGACGCACCGATGATGGGTGTAGCTGTAGATGTTTTTGGAGTGGTGGTGGTGACCATGCCCACATCAGAAGTTCTAGCAGCTGCAGCACTACTCGTGCCTGCATTCGAACTGCGTGTAAATGCCTACTTGGGTTGTTTCCTGTCTTGGTCGATCAAACCCTGCTTTATGGCGTCCTCAATCTGTACCCCAATCTCGTACAAGTCCGCAAAGGTGGGAAGCGGTAAGACGATCATTTTTTGCATCAGCTTAGGTTGGAGAATTTTTTGCATCAGCTTAGGTTGGAGGTTGCGCACAACCATCCTTATCTGATCCTTCTCCAATGGCCGAGTTGTCATCATGGAGGCCTTGGCCTTCCATCGAGTGACAAAGTCAGAAAAGCCTTCCTTCGACTCTTGCCTAGTCGCTTCAAAATCACGAGTCGTGACCTCAATCTAGGTGTTGTATGAATATTGTGCAACGAAGGCCTCAGCCATTTCCTCCCAGCTCCTTTTCACTGAGTCCTCCAGCTTGGCGTACCAAATGGCCGCAATGCCCGACAGGGTCTAGCCGAAGAGTGATAGTTTATGGACTCTCATCAAGCCCATCGGGCGCAAAATATCCGAGAACAGCCTCAGATGAACCATAGGGTCGCCCGAGCCGTCAAAACGGTCTATGTGGGGCATCTTGAATCTGTCCAGCAATGTTACCACTAAATCAGTGTAACCATTCTCTATGTTTGGAATGGAATTGACCCCCTAGGCCCGTTTAAATAGCTTTTCAAGCTTACTCATCTTCAGAGTGGTCGGGTCCATCTCAAATTCAAATGGTGTATCTGTTGAGAAGGCCGGTGTCTTTGAAGTCTGTGGTAGAACTAGTGGCGGGACTGGTCCTATTGGAGCGTCCGTATCTTCCTGGACGTTTGCAGTATTCCCAAGTGTTGGAACTCTAGGTGGGGGCGGGGGCGGGGGTGGATACGAAGCAGATGCTCCGGCTTGTTGTGGTTGCTGCTGTTGTTGGAGCCTGGCAATCAGTTCTGCCTGTTGAGCCACAATCTCTTCCTGACGCGCGGCAACCTCTGCCTGGCGGGCAGCATCCCGCTGCATGGCTTGCATGGTCTCTTGGAGCTGACCCATCATGTCCTCCATACTTGCCATAAAGTGCTGATCTAACTGAAAAGGTGTATCTCTCTCTGTGGTAGAAACGGAGACCTCAGCTCGACTACTCACTGGTGGGGTAGACAATGATCGCTGAACCAATGACTGTTGTATCGATACTCTCTGCCTAACTGTCCTCCGTCTTGTAACCGGGGGTAATGAAAAGAACACTGCTTGTCCGTCAACTAGATCCTCGGATCGATGAAGCCTTCTACCTCTAACCCAGATTTCTTTGGGGGAAACTGCCTCTTCAGAAGCAATGATGCTATACTACCTTGCAAAACGATAAATAAAGCAAAATAAGGAAACAACAAGCAGAAAAATGGACAGCATTTCGACTTAAATAAACACAACACACAATTGATAATCACAAGCTGAAAGAACTGTTGTCAGACACTGATCACTGCCCCCAAATCACTGCCTCAAATCTGATATCCCAAAATACTGATGTCCTCAGACTGATACTCAGACTTGCAAACTGATACATGCGTTCCTGTAGAGACACACTCTAAAAGCACATAGCAAGCAAGTGAGAGCCAAAACACCCCTATGGAGGGGTAGGGTTTCCCTGTCATATCTTGTCAGGAGCTAGGGTTTCACTACGCACGTAGCGGTTTTCAAACAACCTACAATCGGGTAAGCAACCTGTCCTAGTTTGGAATGGTCTTTACGGATTCTGATATGCACTAGGTCGAATGGTCAAAAAGGGTGCCTCGGTAAAAACCGAGGTTTGTGTTCCCATCGTGGCAGAGCCCGTAACCGGTCAGCCTTATGGCACGCTTTTCCAAGCAAGCCTCCGGCAAACCATTTAGAAATAGCAGACGGCAAACACGGTGTCCTAGGCGCACCAATGCAAATGCAAATGCAAATGCAAAGAAACACGTAAGTGTAGATAAAACAACATATCATGATGCTCGAGTCAAGTTCTCTAAGTCCCCAGCAGAGTCGCCAGAAACTATAGACCGCCCCGAACTCGCTCCGCGAGCGAGGGCGCAAATTGTGTTCATAGCTACTACAGTTCGGACTCCTTTCACGATTCTGAATCTAACCTCACAAAGTGCAATATAAGACTGATAAATCACCAAAGAGTCCAAATCCGGCAAATCGTTTTGGAAAATCGATTTTAATCAAAAAGTGCCAAACATGGACTGCTTTACCAGATTTCAGAATCGCCACCTAAATATTTTATTTTGGCAAATTTAGAAAACCCTGACTCGTGCCTAAGGCCACGTGTCTGTCATCACCAAAATTGCCTCAGCTCAGGAACTTGGGTACGAGGTGGGAAGGTCATGAAATGAGCACCCCTGCTCGCCCGATCAAAGGATCGGCCTCTACTAACATGATATGTTGTTTTTATAAACACATGTGTTCTTATTCTGATTTATTAGCTAACTTACTATGTGATGCGCACAGCATACAAGTATAGACTAAATCACTCAATTTGGAACAAAACATCTCATGTTTGTTTTCGAAAATGGTTTGAAGTTGCTACCCTCAAGTAGGCTAAAATGCGGATTTGCCACCCTCAAGTGGGCTTAAAACATGATTTGCCACAAACAAGTGGGCTTAAAACGCACATTTTGATGAATTGTTCCAATTCAAGTAATGAAGCCTTCATCCACAGGCATTCAAGTAGTTATAGCAATTAAGCACATAGCCTCATGGCAAGCATGCTAAACATGGCAACACTTTACACACATGTAAGGATGCTAAAGCATAAACACTTACAGTGTACTCCGAGCCAAAACAGAAACCGATTAGAAATCAATGCATGATCCTATTGATACAAGATGCCTAATGCAACGCATGCAAAATGCAACTAGAATAGTTTCGACTAGCTAAGATGGCGTATGAAAGCAACACTTGATAACATGTTGTGACACATATTCAAGTAAGTATTGAAATACGATATAGTTTGAATGATGCGCTGAGCCCGGTGCATGCAATACGAATGAATGTTGCACGCATGCAAATCATAAGGTATGCTAATCGAAATATGTCCTAAACTAACCATCAAAAGCTGATAAGTAAAAGGGAGAAAGAAATGGGGGTTGGAGGACATGCACACACACACGCACCCTTATTACAGCATTTGCCCTCTCGACGGAGGGTCTGAATAGAAGCTAAGCTAGCTATGCTAACTAATCTAATTATGCTAATTAGACAAATTATTACACAACCAAATCGAATAACTAGCAAATTAATTACTAATTATTACAATACTTAACTAATTAACAAGTTAACTAATTAAATTACAAATTGATGCTAACTAACAAGTAAGCATTAAACTAAGCTACTTCAGCTCTGGGTTGAAGATGTTGAACACGTATGCTCGCATTCGGTTTCTCGCCCCGAAAAGCTCTCTGGTTGCTCTCTAGAGGCTCTGTCTACAAGGTGTCCTTGAGAACTTGCTACTGGATCTCACCAAAACAGTGCTGAGGAGTGCACTAGTGGCCTACTGGCCATGAATGGTTGTTGCCGACCCTCCTGCTGGCCAAGGATGCACACTATTGGCCACAGATGAAGAGGTGCCGGCCAACAATGAGAGGGTGCCAGCCACTGGTGTGCTGTGACACCAAGCTACAACATAGCACAAAACAGAGGAAATTGAGGGTCTTCCAAGGATATGTACGTACTATGCCCCTCTATATCACCTCAAAACATCAAGGGAGAAGCATAGTTGGATCCAAAACCATCAATCAAGCATCTCGATGCATGATGGTCAAAGATCTAACATGTACAAATTCAATAAATGCATGACAAACAAGACACTTAGACCATCTCCTTATCATGAGAAATCCAAGGCAATGGAGACCAAGGGTGATTGGCTCACTTTATCACTTCAAGTATGAAATGAACCAATCCACCTTGTGTTCAACACAACATCCGATTGAACACAATGCAAAGCAAGCAACATGACATGCAAATAACATGCTAATCTTGGCATGAAATGCAAGACTCGAATCATGCAAACACTTATGCTCAACATGCTAGAATACTTAAGCATTAAAAGCTAGAGAAAGACACAACACTAGAATCATGCAAAGCAATGCTCGATGGACTAAACCAGCCCCAAACAGACCTCATGCGCGCCAAAACAAAGGCCTAAACATGTTGGAATTGAAGCTCAAAGGACTAGACAAACATGCACACATATCAGCCCAAGATTAAGGCACAAGACACAACTCTCCAAAAACGTTGAAGGAATGAAACATGGAGTGCAATGGCATATGTTCCAGCACTGAAATGCCATGCTAAATGACTTAAAATCATGCAAATAACCCATGTAATGCATGTTGAAAGGCTTAAGCATCAAAGCTAGTGAAGTGTATTACACTAGAGGCATGCAAGACAATGCTCAAATGGCCAAACCAGCCCCAAATAGGCCTTATGCATGCCAAAACAATGGCCAAAATGAACTGAGATGATGGCTTGAAAGGCAAGAAAATGATGCTCATGCAATGACTCACAAACAAGGCATAAAGGTACAACTCTCAAGAGCACTTAAAGAGTGAAAAACATGGAAGTGTGACAACACTATATGCTCTGAAATAACATGTCAAATGATGCCAAAACATGCAAATACCTCAAGCCAAGCATGCAAGATACCTCAAAACTCAAAGCTATTCAAGGCTATTGCACTACAAGCATGCATAACAAGCATCATACGACCAAGAAGCCTCAAAACAGAGCTAAAGTATGTTAAAACATGAGTAAAAACTTGCTGGAGTGGAGCCAAAACATGCTAGAATAATGGGCAAAAACACCAAGTATACTAGGCTAGTGAGCAAGGTTTACACTACAAGTGTAAGAAGCATGCAAGAGGTGACTCTACCAACCAAAATCAGAGTTACAACATGCCAAAATAACACCAAAAACATGATGAGATAGAACCAAGATAGGCTAGCATGATGGATCAAAGCATTGAGCACACAAGGCTAAATGGCAAGATTACACTACAAGTGTAAAAAGCATGCATAAGGTGACCCAACAAGGCTAAAACAGTGTTATGCCATGCCAAAATAAGGCCAAAAATAAGCTGAGAATAAGCCAACACATGCTAGAAAAACATGCTCAATCATTAAGCCAACAAGGCATGCAACAATGACAATAAGAGAGGGGACCACCCCCTCTCATTTTGGACCTCAAAACCACATTTCTACCACTGAAAATTCACTGGATTTCAGTGGTTAAAAGGCCAAATAAAGATTGCCTCAAAGGCCTTAAAAGATGACA
Source organism: Camellia japonica (assembly GCA_030407325.1). NCBI lineage: Eukaryota > Viridiplantae > Streptophyta > Magnoliopsida > Ericales > Theaceae > Camellia > Camellia japonica. Next base: position 97,973,530 of record JAPPVO010000029.1, read on the forward strand.
CCAAGCTCAAGCAAATAAGGCACACAAGAAGGTAGAACACCCTCAATACCAAAGAGGCCTCAAACAAACATCTTAAACACTTGAAAAAAAAGTTTTTTGTAGTTGAAAGCAAGGCCTAAAACAATATGCAAGGATGGCCAAATAAGCAATGAAAATAAAGTTTTAAAGAGGATATGAGACTCACCCTTGAAGCACAGCAATAACAGCAAGTTTCTGAGGCAAAACCAAGCTAAAACCACTCAAATACAACCTCCAAGAACCTCAGCTCAAGAGTGAAGGTGTTTTACTAGGTGTTGTAGTGCAAAGAGAAAATACACTTTGAGACACTATTAAGCACAATATATAGAGAGAGAGAGAAAGAGAGTGAGAATTCCAGAGAGAGAGATATCTTGTCTCTAAAATTGCTGAACCTCTGGAAAGGGGGAGGAGACTCCCCTTATATAGACCAAAGCAATGCAAAGCTTGCTTAACAAGCTTGAAAATGGCCTCCATCCCTCTATACACATGTATGGAGGATGGCTCAGTGAAAAATAGCTGGCTCAAAAGATCTAGTATAAAATCTGCTGAAACAAGGTGTCCTGCTGGCCATCAGTGGTGGCCGACAGTGCCTCATTGATGGCCGGCAGGGCTTAAACCATGGCCGGCAGCCCTTGATCATGGCCGGCAGGGCACTAAAACAAGCAATAGGGAGGGACCAAAGCATGGTCCAAAGATGGGGCAAAAATGAAACAGGGTTTGGAAAGCTCAAACCTGTGACGTTCCGCTACGAAAGTTGAGCGCTCAGCGAGCAATCAAACTTGTAATTCGATGTACCTGCAAGCACATCCAAGTCTTGAGGACGGTCAAAAATGAGGTGTCTACAGTTAAGCTCTTCCGGGTTGGATTGGGCTGGGCCTTTTTTGAGTTAGGTACTACTTCTTCTTAGCGACCCACCAAAATATGTAGGATCAAACTCTTTTGGCTTAGACAAACCTAGCATTAAAAACAAATGTCCCATTAGATCAGGGTACCAGGTATGCCTGTCAAAACAAAACAAGATACAATTTTTGGCCCTGGTTCTGATCTTGCTGAAAATTCACCTGTTCAGATACAATACCCAGATCTTGATGATTTTTTCCCCCCCCCCCACCATATCAAACACAAATCCCTGGACTTTGACCCAAATTCTGATTCTGATATGACCCTTAAGTTTGAAAGGAATCATCTCAAGATTAAGACTCTCCAAGGATTGCATCACACATTTCCAAATATTTCATATTTTGCACAAAAGCTTTCAAAATAGCCCTATGAGAGGTTAGAGTTTCCCTATCCTGGCTTCGGAGTGATCTACAACTTTACTATTCAAACAAGCGGTATCACAACATCCTAAAAAATAGAAGAGCATCATGTCCTCGTTTGAAAGGTCACTAGAGCTTACTACATGCACTAGGCCAATTGGTCAAAAGGGTACCTAAGCAAGATTACCTAACATACCTCTCACACCTAACACCAAAAAGTGAAAGGCTGATCAAGTAGTACGGAAGTAACCTAGAGCCAAGGTTTGTGTTCCCAACGTGACATTGCCTATGTCCGACCAGTATTTTGGAAATCTTTTGGCAAGCCTTCGGCAAGCTGTCTAAGATATCAAATGGTAAACACAGTGACTTAAGAGCACAATGCAAATGCAATGCAAAGAAAATGATATGTATATAGATAAAAGTTCACATCATGAAGTTCAAGTCAAGTTCTCTAATCTCCCCAACAGAGTCGCTAGAAAACTGTAGCTGGTTTTTCGTGCTCCTCTGAGGGGTTTAGTCCCCTTGGGTACGATTTCCTACAGTTCGGACTCCCGTGGTTCTGAATCTGGTTTTACAAGTGCAATGTGAAATAGCAAAAAAAAATGAGAGTCCAAATTCGGCAAATCTTAGAAAAATCCATTAGTCATGAGATATGCCAAAAATGGACTGTATTGCTAGATTTCATAATCGCCACCTAATATTTCTGGGAAATTAGGATACCCGTGACTCACGACAAAGGCCACTTGTCTGTCATAACCAAACTTTCTTGGTTCAAGAACTTACGGTATGAGAGGAGATGGTCATGAATTGAGCCACCCCCCCCTGGTGATCAAAGATCGGTCTCTACTAAATCATGATGTGAATTTTATAGACATTATATGCTCCTACTCTGATTATTTAATTTTACTAACATTACTATGCGATGAAAACAAGTATAAACCACATCACTCACTTTGGAGATGCCTTGGTCTCATGTGTTTTTGAAAGAATTTTAAATACACACAACTCAAAGGAACAATGAGCTAGTATGTAGAACGATCAAAGTCATTTTTCAATGCAAGCAAAATAGCCTCCATCCATAGGCATTCGAAGAGTTATTTCAAGTAAGCACGTACCCTCATGGTAATATGCTCATCATGGTAACAAAAACACACATATGATATGCTAAAGAGAAAAAATGCTTACGCAAAACTCCTTCGAGGCAAGTCAAAGAAAACAAGATAGTTAGAAAAATGCATGATTCTAAAAAACGCACATGACTAATGCAACACATACAAAATACAACTATTAGATTCAACTATTAACATGACATATGAATCAACTAAAAGCATGCGGTAGCACACATAAGCAAGTAAGAAATGATAATGACATCAAGTATGATGAGCCAAACCTTAATGAGTGTAAAAATGGATAACAATCATGGAAATGACGAAGAAAAACATGCTGCTATACAACTACAGTAAGTATAAATAAATGGGAGAAAGAAATGGAGGTTGGAAGACATACATCAAGTGTTACAAATTTGCCCTCTTCACAAGAGGGTCCAAATGTCCTAATTAACTAATTATTACAAACCTAAATGAATTAACTAATTTTTACAAACCTAAATGAATTAACTAAATATTACAAATGCAAATTTCAAAGCGACTTAGTGCATTATGGGAGTTTAAATTAAAATCTTGATTCAAATTGATATAAATTTAAAATAATTGATTAAGCTTAAATTGAGATTAAGTTAAATAATTGGATTAAGTTTTAATCATAATTAATTGAGTCTAGTAGGGGAAGATTAATTAATTAATTAATGTTATATTTAATTAAAAGTTAAATTAGTTGATTAATTAAGCCTAATTAGCAATTAACCTAATCTAAGTTAATTAAGTAGATAATTAAGTAGTAGATATATATATATATATGTTGAGGTCAATCTAGAGTTTGAGAGAGGACTTAGAAACTTGCTGGAGGAAAAAGAGAAAGAAGGCTCAAGGAAGAACATCTAGAGGAAAGCTTAGGGAAATTGAAGGACATTGAAGGGAAACTCAAAATTTAAGCTTAAGGTATGAAATTCAACTAAAAATCTTGCAGATAACTCAACAATTGCATGAAATTAAGAAGTAATTTGAAGATTAAACACATAATTGGCTAGGAATTCGGTTTTGTATAATTAATTGAGTTAGGTTCAAGAACATGAGTTATAATTCTTTAAATTTGCTAAGTTTGAGTTCAATTTTGAGAATTATACATGAAATGAGGTATATAATTTACATGTAACAAAATTTGTTTGAAGAATTCATCCATGCATGTGTGTATGTAAATGTGTTTGAAGATAAAGATATAAAATTCATGAGTTCTTGAGATTTGAGAGTTTGATTTTGAAATTAATAGAAGTTTTGATTCAATTGAGTTGAAATTGATCTTGGTTCATGTTTATTTTCATGTTTGATGGAGTTTGTGTCGGTTTTCGACACCAAATTGAGTTTTGAAGGCTTACACTTTGTTGAATTTTCAGAAAGCTCAAACTTGCCCAGAACTGCACGTGCCTCTATAGTTGGGTTTTTGTGCTCTTCGGAGGGGTTTAGTCTCCTCGAGTGCGATTCTCCACGATTCAAACTCCTGTAGTTCTAAATCTGGTTTTACAAGTGCAATGTGAAACAGAAAAATGAATGAGAGTCCAAATCTAGTAAATCTTAGAAGATCCATTAATCACAAAAGATGCCAAAAATAGACTACATTGCCAGATTTCAGAGGCTTTTCCCAAAATAAGCCTTTTCTGTATTTTATTTCCCAAACTAGGCCAACTTCTGACGTATTTCCCAAACTAAGCTAAAGCGCCATTCCGATTCGCGCTTTTACTGTTAGGAGGTCAAAATTTGATGAATAGAAAAATCGCTATTAGAAATAGCGATTTTAATTAACAAATCGCTGTTGTAAATAGCGCTTCTAATGTTAATTTTTGTTCGAGAATAAAACGCTATTATTAATAGCGCTTTTAACATAATTTATTTTTGCGAATAAAACGCTATTACAAATAGCGCTTTTAACAGAATTTTTTTTCCGAATAAAACGCTATTACGAATAGCGCTTTTAACATAAACTCTTTTGGAATAAAACGCTATTTTCAATATAAAACAAAAGAAAAAAACATAAAACATATTTTAAAAAACATATTTACACTGTATAAAATTGAAATTGGCTTTACTAAAGCCATTGTCATGTTAAAATATGTTTTTTTTTTCTTTTGTTTTTGTTTTGGTTTAGAATGTGTAATTCATAAATTTTACATAATATGAAAAAAACCTCTTTTCATATATTAATTTTACATACTATTTTTCATATATATAATTTTAAAATCATATTCATTTAGATATTATTAAGCCAATCATGTTCATTTATTTGGCTTTACTGAAGCCGTTGTCATGTTAATTTTTTATTTTTTCTTTTGTCTTTGTTTTGATTTAGAAAATGTAATTCAAAATTTTTTTTCGTCTTTACTGAAGTTGTTTTCATGTAAATTTTTTTTTGTTTATTGTTTTGTGTTTGTTTTGGGTTAGAAGGTGATAATGTAATTAATAATTTTTTTTTGGCTTTACTAAAGTCGTTTTCATGTAATTTTTTTTTTTTCTTTTGTCTTTGATTTGGGTTAGAAGGTGTTATTTAGAAAATTATTTTGGCTTTACGAAAGCCGTTTTCATTTAAACATACATATATATTTATTCTTTTGTCTTAGTTTTGGGTTAGAAGATGAGAATGTAAATCAGAAAACCAGTTTAGTAAACCAGTTTAGTAAAACCATTTTGTACCCGTTTTCATTTAGAAAATTTATTTTTTCGTTTCGTCTTTGTTATGGGTTAGAATGTGATATGCATGCTCTACAGTCCGAAGCACACCCACACACTGTGTAGCTCGACGAGCAACGACGAAGGGTGAGACGCGAAGACCACCGCGGAGTAGGCCAAGAAGACGAAGGCCACAGCGAGAGCTCCTAAAATAAATTTTGTCAACATTTTTGTAATAATACTTAATACATAATATACGAAGTCAGTACTTTACTAAATACTCATATAGGCATGAAAACAACATAACTGAAGTTGCAAATGTTATAGTTTTCAGTTACATAGGTAGTACAGACATAATTCTCCCACAAAAATACATTCTGGACACCATGAACTGAACACACATTACATACATCCTGGACACCCTGAACTGAACACACAATACATAAACATAACAGTTAGACAGACAAACACCTGATTCATGACCTAATATTGCATATTAATAGCCGTAACATTTGACAGACACAATACATAAACATAGACTTAAACATAAACATAACATAACATAACAGTTATACTTACTCTAACACAGACATTAAATATTAATGCAAGTTGTTATATTGCCGAAGTGTAGACATTAACACCTAATTCGCGCTTAAATCGGCAGGTGGCTCAGAGTCTGAACAATCCGAAAGCTCAGCGTCAGAGACAAGTTCAGGATCCTCCATGATACCCTTGATAGCCGCAACATCTGGTTCTGTTCTGTTCTTCTGGGCATCCTTCTTAACTATGAGTAGCTGCATATCGCGGGCCAACCTACGGCCCATTTGAGAAATCTCACGTTGTAGTCTTTGACATAGTCGATCAACATTTTCAGGATCTTTCTTTTTGGATCTCAACAGAACGTGCTTTTGGCACCTTCAGTCGTCTTTCCCGACATAATCTTTCCATTTGCACTCGCTCTATAAATAGTGCGGGCCACTTCAGAAGTCTAGCGTTTGCATAACCATATCCTGTTTGATTATCTGATGGATCCTCCACCAAACCACATGGATCTCGATAGTACTTGGGCATGACAAAATGTCGCTTCCCAAACCTATCATGATAAGCACAAAAGGCATCTAACAAAGGAAATGGTGTTTCATCTTCAGCATCGCCACTTCCCCTTCCCCCTCCTCGTCGTGAACTTTTACCCCTTTGCAAGTTCCTACCACCTCTGCGATTCCCACTCCCTCCCATGAACCATGCAGCCATGCTAATTTTTTAAAGCAAATAAATGATAATTTCGTAGGGCGAAATGAGTTGTAAGGTTGTGTCTTCACCTTTACTCGTTTATATAGTTGGTTATGAACGGCTTTAGAAATATGCCTCTGCATGACAGTCCCACATATATGAACAAGGTATGAGTTGTCAGTAGATTGAAAAAATAGAGAAAAGCAAATACTGTGTACGAAGTCACGTGACTTGACAATCCATCTATATATATGGACAAAATAAAGGCATGCTGACTGTAAGGTAAATCAAAGCATGTGCACCAAGTCACATGACTTCACAATCCATCTGCATATACGGACAAAATAAGGGCATGCTGACTGTAAGGTAAATCAGTGAATTCACTGTTGCCATGTGACTGCCTGAATTGAGAATCCCACATATATCAATAAATATTTTGAGGTGTCATTGTAATAAAAAAATCGAGCAAAAAATCGAGAAAACCAAAGCCTGTGCACCAAGTCACATGACTTGACAATCCATCTGCATGTAAGGACAACATAAAGGCATGCTGACTGTAAGGTAAATCAGTGAATTCACTGTTGCCATGTGACTTTCTGAATTGAGAATCCCACATATATCAATAAGAGATAAGGTGTCACTGTAATAAAAAAATCGAGCAAAAAATCGAGAAAACCAAAGCCTGTGCACCAAGTCACATGACTTGACAATCCATCTGCATATAAGGACAAAATAAAGGCATGCTGACTGTAAGGTAAATCAGTGAATTCACTGTTGCCATGTCACTTTCTGAGTTGAGAATCCCACATATATCAATAGGAGATGAGTTGTCACTATAATAAAAAAATCGAGCAAAAAATCGAGAAAACCAAAGCCTGTGCACCAAGTCACATGACTTGACAATCCATCTGCATATAAGGACAAAATAAAGGCATGCCGACTGTAAGGTAAATCAGTGAATTCACTGTTGCCATGTGACTTTCTGAATTGAGAATCCCACATATATCAATACGAGATGAGTTGTCACTGTAATAAAAAAGTCGAGCAAAAAATTGAGAAAACCAAAGCATGTGCACCAAGTCACATGACTTCACAATCCATCTGCATATACTGACAAGTCTCTCCACGATTTGACTACTCAATGTGTGAAAAAATGAAGCTTATGTAGCCAATGTTGTGTTTCACTTAGCTAGGCAATGTTACGAGCTACTATTTGTATTTCCTTGAAAAGTATGACTATTTGAATTTTTTTTGTCATTTCGAATTATTTTAAAATCAACTTTTGAATATTCAATTTGTAATATTTTGGGAAACATAATCAATCTCAACTTTTGAAATCATATTTCAAATAATGGTGTATCTTGTGAGTGAAACGTGGGTTACGTAGGACTACTTGTGTATCTTGTTCTCTTTGGGTATAAATCCGAAAAATAACAATACAGCGTCATTACAACTGGTTACAATTCTAGTTTCTATACTAAGAGAATCGTCAATTTCTGTAAAAATGTGCAGAAAACAATCTGTTTGTGTATAAGTAATTGTAAATAGTGATTAATCCCAACCAAATCAAGTAAAACCAATTGGGTTTTAAACTTAGTCCCCCAACTGGACCAACCACCATTTCTTACCAGAGTCATCATTTTTACTGGACTTCCAGGAATTGGAAGGTGACTCTTTCTTCTTTCCTGATGGATATTGAAATTCTTTACGTACAGTATCCCTATTTCACGAGCCCCAGTTAAGGGAAGCTATTCACCGACCTACCTGTTATGTTTTATGTGCTATTGAAGGCGGTAGTTCGTTTCACCGAGTTTAGTTTTCTGTCAACCCCTCATTCATTACCAGAGTCATCATTTTTACTGGACTTTCAAGAATTGGAAGGTGACTCTTTCTTCTTTCCCGATGGAGATTGAAATTCGTTGTAAATTCATCCCTATTTCAGCAGCCCCAGTTAAGGGAACCTTTTCTCCGAGTTACCTGATCTATTTTATGTGTTTTAAGTATTCACATAATTGAACATACATTAATCCATTCATTAATCCAGAACATTCATTAACTAATTGCAATTCAATAAAGAAAGTCATGAACTCATAAATGTGTAGTTATAAATGTAGTTATTTCATAAACTTCAGGTTCATAACAAAAATACTTGAAATACATCCGTACGTTAGACGAACAACAACATTGTCTTACACTCCAGTAACGAACATATGAAAGATAACGGTGTTTGATTTCTTATTCCTCATCTGACATGTAGTAGTCAGAGAGATATTTTTCATTGTTTAAGACATTATTTCGCTCAACCATTGTCAAATCTCTGTTGCTTGCTTCTGCCATTTCAGTGGCTAGCTGAAGCATGAAATGTCGACATCTCCGCATCAACATTCTGTTGTTCTCCTTCTTAATTCTGCTAACTGCTTTTTCATAGTCACTCACATTTCGTCTAGCCATGGTCAATGAACGACGATGAGGTACCGGTGCCCCAAAGTTACGTAGATCATTATACAATCCTTCTTGCTCCGTTACCCTGAACGCCCATTCTGCTCGGATACCAGCATAATAATCCTTCGGACTCGAGTACTTTTCGCTCTTGTAGTCATAGGTAAATGGAGGTAGCAGCCACACTTTCGGATTTCTTTGCCAGCGTGAACTTCCTGCACCTCTTGAAGACATTGTTAATAAAATAAAAAAATTAATAATAATAGTAATTGTATATATATTACTATTGTTATGACTTCAACAAACATCATACTGGGGTATTTATAGACATCATAGTGGTGCTAGGGCACTATGGAATAAGTGATACACGTGATATTATTTGATGTTATTCATTTCATGTAATTTTGAGTACCCGTGACTTTGTGTACCTGTGATGTAGTCACAGACGTGGTTGTCAGATAAAATCATAATTGTAGGCCACAGAATCACAATGCAATCCCTTCATATTCGAGCAGTGCGTTGTCAAATAAAACAAAATGCAGTGAGTTGTCACATCGCCACATGAAACTATTTTGTCATGCTTACTTTTGTAATACAATAAGTAGTCACTTGGAATTGACGATTTCAGTACATATAGGTGTTTTCGAGAAATTATAAATGAAATCGAAAAATGAAATAACGGCTTTAATTTTCTTTGTATTAAAGTAATATTGTTCATAAACTATCATTGTTTTTCTCACCAACATAATAAAATGGTCACCTGCTAGGTAAACACGATTGGAACTTTGGTGCCTATATTTTATCTTATTTTCAGTTAATGAACTTCACAGTCATCCGATTTTCATTGTCATTACACAACCGTCCATCATGTTTTTTTACCAACATAATAGCATTTTCTGCTTCTTTTCACAGTCGTAATAATGTGACTTAGATGAATTCTGAAATGTGAGGAAAAAACAAAGCATGTAAGTTGCACTGCAGAAGTCACATGCATCACGTAATGTGAGGAAAAAAGTCACAACGTATACAAGCATGGCAAAGTCAGAAAGTCACATGCATTACTGCATCACTGCATAAAGTGACATGCATCATTGCATCACTGCACAAAGTCACATGCAGTGATGCAGTGATGCACAAAGTCACACGCATCACTGTATCACTGCACAAAGTCAGATGCATCCCTGCATCGCTGCACAAAGTCACATACCTCCTACCTACTGTGCCCATTGGAATTATGCACAAAGTCACAGGCATCACTGCATCTGCGGCACAATAGCCGATGCTACAGGCCTTTGATTCGTTCATGACTTGACAAAAGTGGAGTCCTGACAGCCGAATGCACTGGATAAGGTCAGTGGCATGCATGTGATCGAACAGGAAATGCTCATAAATTGGTTCAGACAAAATATTATAATCAATTAAAATATTTTAGTACTTCAAATTGTAAGTATATTTCAATGCAATATTGTAGTCAAAATTCAGGCTGTGTTCAGTTATATTTGTCAATTGTTCACAAATTTTATTAATTAATTTATTTATTAAAACAACCGTTAAAATATTTTTCATGACATATACGGTGGTTGACAAATTTTAAAAAACAACCGTTCATGTATTTATTAATTTGTTGAAATATTGTTTCACAATTTTTTTACTTTTTGTTTTCAAATGACAATAAATTATGCAATTCATAAAAGTTGAAGTGACAACTCCTATCAAGTTGATGCATAGTTGTTCAGGTCATCAAAGTTGACGTGACAACTCTAATGCATAGTTGTCATAGTTGTTTACAATAATTGCATACATACAGCTACCATGTGTATATATGGTATAAATATCGTAGCATACCACAACAAAAGTTTTACAACTATTTCTAGCGATATCATCATGACATATACGGTGGTTGATCTATATTCAGCAATGGGTCGCTATTGGGTTGCAGATGGAGATGAATTTCAATACCCATTAAATCCAAATTTGCGTTACTCACGTGCCACCGTCAATACCATGAGAGCTGAGTGGGAATTTCGCAAAACTCGAGCAAACGTTCTCGTTGAGCTATGCCGTGAAGTTAATCTTAAATTTCCTCGCCGGTTAGCCATGCGTATGCCAACTGACACTCCACAGTTGTTGCAAAGGGCATTGCATCGTATCCGCGACGAGGTTAATCGCATGACCCAACGTTTGCAAAGGTCCGGACTAATGAAGACCGCAAATGAGCGTGCCGAAGATGGGTTAATGGATGATGCACACCAGTACTACGCCTGGAGCATGGATGTTATGTATGAATCTGATATTGAGATGTCAGATGATGATGATAATGAATGAAATTGTTTGGATGAACGCCCAGGGCATTTCTGTAATGCATGCAATTTGTAATGCTTATCCATGACTTATCAATGAAGGGAGATATTTCAATTATTTTTAGCCTTGAACAAACATATTTTTTATAGGTTCTTTACACGTTTTGTTCAAACCAAACGCGTTTGTAATTTATGTTTTCCTAAAAATAAACATAAATGGTTGTATCAAATTTATTTAAACTTCAATTTTATAAATGGTTGTCTCAATTTGTAAAATTGAGGAAAAATCGTAAATTACTATAAATAATGCACAGACTACGGATAATGAGAGAGGGGTAGAGATGTGAAAGAGATTTGTGTGATTCACCAATATAAATAAGAATAAAAAATTGTGAAATTATAATTGCGAATAAAAAAGTATTGACACTTACATCAGCTGTACAAGTTTGACACATAAAAAAAAAAAAAAAAAAAAAAACCTATATAGTCCATATCGCAACCGCTAATGCCCTAACCTGCCCCCAGTCCCACAACCCCGACCGTGGATCTCCCTCCTCGGTCTCCTACGGTAGACTCTCTGAATATCTGGCACTCCCTCCCCTGCATGCGGCCCTCCACTGACTGCCTGTGGAGCCTGTGAGTGTGACCCCCCCTCTCCTGCATCTGATGCCCCTGATCCTGCCTGTGCCTGCAGATCAGATACTGCTGTGAGCTGTGAAACTCCCACTCCCTCATCTGGTGCAACTGTATCACGATCTGCAGCTGGACCCCGACCTCTGCCTCTGCCCGCACCTCGACCTCGGCCGCGACGTCCCCCACGACCATAACCTCGGCCTCTCCCTCGCGCTCTGGGGGGGGCTCAATATGGGCCTCATCATCAATGTGGGAGATGTCAGTGAGAACTGCATCATGTGTACTCCTGGGCGCGGTCGAAGTAGTCCCCAGAAAAGCAGGTGGTAACTGGGTCGGTGGGGTAACAACATCATGCATGAACCGGGGCGCGGTCGAAGTACTCCCCAGAAAAGCAGGCTGTAACTGGGTGGGTGGGGTAACAACATCATGCATGAAGCGGGGCGGTGACCAATCAGGGTCAGGGTCAGCATGCTGGGTAAGATGTACGTGTGGGAAATCTGGAGAAATGTATGGGGTATCATGCGGTGGGGTGACTGAAGTCGAAGGACCTGCTGTGGCTGGCGCTGAAGTGGGAGGCACTGACGTGGACGGGACTGATGTGTCTGGAGCAGCTGCTGCACTGTGTACACCGTAGTCCCCAAAATGCAGACGATCTACCCGATGGGCATGCTGGATCCCCTCGTACAATAACTCTCGGATCTCTACAAGGGCCTGCAGACCAAGCTGTCCATCACGTCTGAAAATGGCGTCCTCAGCCAAGTGATATGACCTCCCAGCTCGAACCACCTGAACAAAAAATCAGATATATTAGGCTATAGTTGATTGAAAATAATCAATTATGATATTAACAATTATCTGACACATAGTACGATACTCACCAATGCCTCGAGAGAAGGCCCAACTCCCTGATATCCGGCCTCGGACAGGTGGCTCGGATTACCGACAAGTAGGTGTGTATGTCGCCGATACCACAACATGTAAGGGTCGGGAGAGGGGAGGACCCCATCGCTCCAGTCAGCCTGTACAATAGTGTCGCGACGGGCATCCCACAACTGTATGTATCGCATATGATGTAGACTCCAGTCAGTGCTGGCTCGGCTACGTCTATCAGTCGTATGCAACCGCCACTCGGTGTCACACCGATCCGGCACGGCCTGGACCTGACCAAACTGTCGGAGGACACGATCAGGGAGATGCCACTCAACCACGTCAAAACAAATGAGTGGTACTCTCACCATCCATATGTCCTCACCTAGCCGGCAGTAGTCTGGGAGCGTATGGAGGACCTCAGCATAAGGCTGCCAGATAAACTACAATAACGACAAGTCTATTAAAAATCGCTCATAAACATATACACTCCATATGACACTTAAAATTTAGGTATTTAAATTTAATACCTCGCCGTCTATCATCCGGTCAAGCTGGTCTCTATACACGACGACTACGTGCATCGATACGACCTCGTGGCCCATGTCAACCCTCCACCGGCTACCTCGAGGTCCGGCCGGCAACTGCATGTCTCCCTAGCCGATGGGAACCTCACCAGGAGCAACTAGTTGCCGCCTAGACGAGGCAATGCGAATCAATCTCTCCCACGCCCAAATCTGCAATAGTTTGAGTGCAATTACAATACTGATATATGCCATACAATATGAATTGACATGTAATAAAATTGTTACTAACCTGTAGCAAGACAAGGGGTCCTCCGATCTGAGTCACACCCACCTGAGTGGCTCGACATAACATCTTATACAAGCATGCCAAAGCCGCGGCGCCCCAGCTGTACTGGCCGATGACGTCAATGTCTCTCAACAGTGGCAAGTACATCAGCTTGAGCAGGTTCTGTGACTTATCAGGGAGAAGTACCCCCCAATAAGCCACAGAATATATGCTCGCGCATGCTGCTGTACTAACTCATCTGGAGCATGATCTGGAAGATCGCCCTGAAAATGCTCGGACAGCCACCTCACCCTCACTCTACCTGCCTGTAAGTCTGCAGGTGTAGGTGCTACTCCCAATAGCTCAGCACATAGGGCTATCCACTGCTCCGTCGTCAATGATGGGTCAAGTCCAGTAACTGCTCGCCCATCAATCCGTAGACCGTATAGGACAGATACGTCCTGCAATGTGACGGTGGCCTCACCGGTCGGGAAATGAAATGTATGAGTCTCTGTGCGCCATCTCTCGACGAGAGCAGTAATGAGTGGGTGGTCCAGTCTGATATGGCCTATACGATATACACCATAGAATCCCGCGCGTAGTAGACACTGCAAGACTCTATGGTCCAATGGACGCTCCCACAGGCCGGAATCTCCCCGCCGGCATGCCACCACGGTGCGTGCCTGGTCCTGCATAACAGAATGAGTAGTTTAAATTATAGCATTATCAAGGAAATCAAAAACAAAATGCAGTGTATTTTCATTGTAAGCGTAAAGTCCAACAAACGTTATTGCATACCGGGTCCTCCCATATACTGTCAGCCCGATGTGGATGACTCAAAAGGGGGACCTCATCAGGTAGATGTGCCATGAAGCCTGTACAGTTGAAAAACAAATACATTTTGAAAAACTGTATTGGTGAGCATGTAATTTAACTATATCAATTAAGCTCAAATTATTATGTACATGACGACTTGGAAAACAAATGTGGTCGATTATTTTAAAAGTATAAATTTGTGTGCCATTAACATGGAAGCAATTCACTAAAATCTAAATTTTGCATATTATGTGCCATTAAATATGATAAGCAATTCAACATAACCTATCGTTATCTATGCTTCGGACTAATATAAAAATCTTTTACAAAATCATTTTACGATCTCAGTTACATAAGCTTAATAATGACCAATAACATGTGGATAGTTTTTGTATGTAAATATTTACGAAAAAATGGAATGATAATTTTTTTTTCAAAACTTCATTGTTGATTTTGGCATATTTGACATAACCTCATTATTGATTTTGACATATTTGACAAAACTTCGTTACATTTATGGCATATTCGACAAAACTTCATTATTGATTTTGTAATTTTTGTTTTCCAATAAAGTATAAAATTTGTAAATTACGTACATGTAATTCATAAATTGTAAATGTACAAAATGCTTGCATCAGTCGAAATATTAAAATCTTAAAATGGTAGAAGAACTATGTGATTTGAAATAAAATTCTGTAATAAACATTTTCAATGAAGTAGAGAATAAAAACCATAGGACTATGTGGTATAGTTAAATGTTTTTGCATTGTCATTTAGTTTAATTTATTTGTTTACTATGTTAGTTGTAAATTTTGTCAAGGAAATCAAACAATTACAATATATAAAGAATTAAACAATAGAAATGATCTATTACAAATAAAAAATGTTCTATTTAAATGTACGACCCCGTTTACAAATAATGAATTACAAAAGAAAAGAAAATGATCTATTACAAATAAAGAATTACAAAAAGATCTATTACAATGTAAGTATTACATAGTCTTCATCGACCAAGTCGCGCCGGACATGTTCGCCTGTCATGACCTGTCTGCTGGCACTCACTGCAACGAGCGGTCAAACGCCTATCTGATATGTCCATCTCATTCGGAATACGAGACATAGATGCACGACCCCGTTTCACTTCTCGCAGACGCAGTACATTAGGCATTAAAGTCCACTGCGGATCAGCCCAATAATCTTGATGCGGTATTGGATTGAATTTAGTTTCCCAAACCCTCATGTATACAGGAAGCCTATATACTAGATCAACGTACTCGAATGGATTGTCACCGCATTCAGACATTACAGCGAGCATATGAGAACATGGATAGTGTCGTATCTCATATTTCCCACAACTGCACGTGGGTTGATTCATCCGCACAATTTGTGTATTGCGACCTCGTCCATGGCGAAAAGATGTTTGCACCTCAAACACGCGGCGTGGCCTATAAAAAAATTGTAATAGAAACTAATGAAGTTCATGTTTTTAGGTGTAGTTAAATTGACAACATAATAACAATAATTTAATTTATATTACAAACTAACCTGTCATATGATATCAACTTGAAAGTATTTGCCCTTGCGATGCCATCCTCAATAGTTTTTTGCATCTCTCTAGGGTATTGGAACTCATTTCGTACATCTAGTTCAGCTTGGGCTCCCATCTCGTCAAAATATTTTACAAGCCGCCGAAATGTAAATTCAACCATAGCTGAGATAGGTAAGTTCCTTGCACCTTTCAAGACGCTATTGAAGCACTCTGCATCATTGCTAGTCAATACCCCCCACCGATGTCCACCGTCATACGAAAGGGCCCACTCCTCAGGATTCATCTTGTAAACCCAAGTGATGGCTTCTTGGTCAATAGCCTGTATTTGTTGTAAGTAACCATTACACTTTCGTCGTTGATGAGCACTCCCTGCTTTCCATAGAAGTTGTTTCAGCTCCTTATTTTTGAACGTAGTGTTAAAGTTACTACAAACATGTCGAAGGCAGTGCCGATGATATCCAACAAATTGGAGCGAGGGATTCAACCAATGCCGCCTCACAGCAGCTAAAATACTCTCAGCTCGATCGGATATCAAAGTCACTCCCTGTCGGTCCATGACAATATGTTCCTTGATATTTGAAATGAAGAACGACCAAGACTCCAAACTCTCCCTGTCGACAACAGCAAATGCAAGCGGTAGTACTTTGCCATTGGCAGTGACAATCGTTGCTACAAGCAACACACCAGTGTATTTCCCGTATAAGAATGTACCATCTATGGTTATAACAGGCCTACAATGTCTGAATCCATCGATGACAGGTTTGAAAGACCAAAAAACAAAGTGGAAGACGGGCATAATGGTTGTATTTCCGGTATATCTATGCTTCCATTGCACGATGGTGCCAGGATTAGATGTTTGTAATGCATACATGAATTTAGGCAACATCATATATGATTCATCCCAATCCCCGAATACCATTCTAATTGCCTTTGCCCTTGCATGCCACGCCTTCTTGTATGATATAGTATAGTTCATGGACTTTTTTATATCTTCGATGACATTCTTAATGGGCATATCAGGTTCGTTCTGCATACAACAATACCTATGAGTCAGATTATTTTGGTGTGAACACTTTAAACAAACAAATGTGTATATAAATGTAAACATTTATTTTGTATACTCACCGCAACTTGTCCCAAAAGATGAGAAGCAATATAACTGGAGCTAATATTTGTGTGGTCCCTGTTCATTCGTGGGTATAAACAATGGTGAGGACCCTATACTGCTTTATTTCAAAAAGACCATGTCTCCTACTAAGAGATGCACGCAACCACCATCTACAGTCGTGCTTGCAAGCACACACCCAAACGTCTCGCTTGGAGGTTACGACTTTATACTCTCGATTATTTGTTGCATGGTACAATTTCACAGCATGTACGAGTTGCTTCTTATCAACGAAAACCATCCCTTTGTCCAACTCTGGATTTTCAGCATTCCAGATTCGGTTACGGGGAACGACATCGCGGTTACTAATGTCAAAATCACCACCCATGTGAATGTTTTCATAGAAAGGGATTTCAGGTCTAGGTGGAATGGGGGCATTCTGAATATCAACGGGAGCGTCGACATCATCTTCTTCATCATCATCATCATCTGATCCGCCCAATAAATTTTCTTCATCACACATTTCATTCTCATCATTGTCTAGGGCGACATCAGGACCGTACATGTCACTGTCAGCAAACTGCACAGAATTAACCGTTTCAGCCATATTACCAGCAACTTCAACTGGAGTGGTATGATGGCTATAGGTGGGCACATCTTCGGCGTTATTGTGAAATTCAGTCTCGTATCCACCACGTGAACTTGATTCTCCACCATGGCCATGAAATGTCTGTTGTGTGTAGCCAGCTGCATAACATTCATTTGATTCATACATAGGAGACTGAAATGCTGTCGTGTCAATCCCATGTGTCAGCAATGTAGTGAACGGATGCGAATCCATCTGTGTTATATTCGGAAGATTGTGTACAACCTCTTTCTGAATGTACACTTCCAAACAATTTGGTGGTTCGAAATTTCCACCGATACTCAAAACGGTGTTCAACGCCTCATCGTCATTTATCGGTAATATTTTGTATTTGCTGGTTGCTTGCCACTGGCGATAAGGATATCTACATTTGAAGATCAATCGGACTGTTTCCCCGTAACTTGCGACCTTGGACATAAACATCTCCTCCAAATTGCCAAGTGTGGTGCCAAGTTGCACCCTATATATCCCTTTCGGCTCAGCATCATATGACACACCTTCATCGGGATCCCGAATTATGTTTCCCCCCCAGTAAAAGATAATTGGAACAGTTGCCATATACTTGCTTCAATGAAACAATAAATATTAAAATATCAACAATATACATATATCGAATTCTACTTGTAAAATAAACAATAAAATTTGCAGAAGTCACAAATATCGCTCCATTTTTCTCAACAAGTAAATTTAATTTATTTACTCCTTTTTTTTCTTACACATACAAAAACAAAAATATAATTACAGAGATAATTTATAATGCCCAAAAAGTAGAGATAATTAAATTGAAGTTGGTGGTTAAATTTTGGATAGTTATCCATGTGAATCTATCGGGCCATCCGTACCAATTATTTGGTATTACAAAACACAGGCTTACCCATCAAAGTGCCAATTTATTTTTTTTCTTCTTACGTACGAAATTGCTATGGACTATTAATTAAATAATTTAAGACTCTTTTCATGCATATATTGTAACTAGTCTAATAATGACTTCTAATTATACAAATATAAATAAAATTATTAAAACATAATGTTTAGATTTTCCTTTTCAATGGTGGTGGACAATCACAAAGTGGAAATGGCGATAAGTCACTTCGTTCAATACCCATTTCAAAAACTTTTTCAAATTTTCTTCAGTTTTCTGAGGAAATTTTAATTTGTACTAGAATGCTATTATATGTATTACAAATTCAGCTCATTAAATTTTTTAATCATATTTTGGGTGCCTGACCCCAAATATAGTGAAATAAACCAAACGAAATTAAACCAAAATTTTTTTATTTAAATCAAATAGAGTCAAAATTAAATATTTTGAGAAACCAATAAAAATATTTTTTTTGAATAAAATAGAGTCAAAATTAAATATTTCAGAGAACATGATCTTTTATTTGACAGAACATGATCTTTTCATTGAGAGAAAATTAAATATTTTTTTAATAAAATACATTCAAAATTAAATATTTTTTTGTTTAATAATTACATTTTGTAGAAATTAGACATTAACAATTTATGAACCATAATTTGAGTAAAAAAATATAGACATTTTGATTCACAAGCATAATTTCAAAATTCCAATTTCTGATTTCAAATTTCAAAATATAGACATTTCATAATTCGAATTCAACAATTCTCAATTACATGAATTTCGTAATATGACATTAACAATTACGAATTATATGAATTTCAATTTTTTCTAATTTTATTCTTAATTAAACAAAATTACTTCTAAAACCCTAATTTGAAACCCTAATTTCCTTTTAATTCCTCTTAACAAGCAAAAAAAAAAACTCACAAGCATAATTTCAAAATTCCATTTTCTGATTTCAAATTTCAAAATATAGACATTTCATAATTTGAATTCAACAATTCTCAATTACATGAATTTCATAATATGACATTAACAATTATCAATTATATGAATTTCGGATTTTTTAATCGCAATTCTTAATTAAAAAAAATTACTTTTAAAACCCTAATTTCAAACCCTAATTTCCTTTTAATTCCTCTTAACAAGCAAAAAAAAAACAATTTCAATTCAACAAATGTAGGTTGGTTTATTCAAAATTCAAAATATAGACATTTTGATTCACAAGCATAATTTCAAAATTCCAATTTCTGATTTCAAATTTCAAAATATAAACATTTTCGTAATTTCAATTCTCAATTCTCAATTATATGAATTTCATAATATGACATTAACAATTATCAATTATATGAATTTATGATTTACGAATTTCATCATTCCAAATTTCAATTCTCAATTCTCATTTGATTTATTTAAAAAAATTCAAAAAATTAAAAAAATTCCAAACCTGATTTATGATTCAAAAGCATAAAATTCAAAAGCATTACAACCCTTAATAATGTGAACCCTAAAATGTCATCCTAAAAGGATGTGTGAACAATCTGATATCGAGCAACAATTATCATTAGAACCCTAATTTCATAACCACAACCACATTGATAAAGCATAAAAATTCATAACCATATTCAATTCACAAGCAACATCCAAAAATTCAAAAGCATAAAAAATTCCACAAATTCAAAAGCATTCACATTTCTGATTTCCAAACCCTCATTTCTGATTTCAAAAATTCCAAACCCTAATTTCATAACCACAATGATAAAACCCTAAACATTAGAACCCTAACACATTTAATAATTCACATGTAAAACCCTAACATTGACAGAAAAATACAACACATTCACATTTTCACAAACACAAAAAATAAATACATAAAATTAGGGTTAATGTCATACCACGAGAGAGAGAGAGAGAGAAGAGAGAGAGAGAGAGAGAGAGAGACGAGAGTGAGAGCAGAGGGCAGAGAGCAGAGAGCGAGAGCCAGGTCAGCTTCGAGTGAGTCTGAGATGGAGGAGAGTGAGAGATGGAGAGTCTGTTTGAGTCGAGCAAGATCCGAAAAACCTAAGTGTCAAAAACGTATGCAAATGAGGGGGGGCTTCGTATATATAGGGGCTGTTAAAAACGCTGATTGAAAAAGCGTTTTCATTTAAGTGAACTCGCTATTAGAAATAGCGTTTTATTCGCAAAAAAAAATTATGTTAAAAGCGCTATTAGTAATAGCGTTTTATTCGGAAAAAAAATTATGTTGAAAGCGCTATCATATATGCGTTTTATTTGTAAAACAAATTAATGTTATAAGCGCTATTACAACAGCGTTTTCTTAATTAAAATCGCTATTTGTAATAGCGATTTTACTATTCATCTAATTTTCGCCACCTAACAGTAAAAGCGCGAATCGGAATGGCGCTTTAGCTTAGTTGGGAATTTCGTCAGAAGTAGGCCTAGTTTGGGAAATACAATGCAAAAGAGGCTTAATTGTGGGAAAAGCCTCCAGATTTTCAGAGTCGACCTTAATATTTTTGGAAAAATTAGGAAACACGTGACTCGTGTCAAGGCCACTTGTTTGGACAATCAAAGTGTCTCGGTTCAGGAACTTAAATATGAAGGAAGGATGAGTTGAGCACCCCACTCACCCAATCAAATATCGGCCTCTAACTAAGTCATGATGTGAATCTTATAGACATTATATGCTCATATTCTAATTTATTTATAATGCTATAACATACTCTTGTGAAGAAAACATGTGACGACTCCGCCACGTATAATTTTGATATTTAATTAATTTAGGAGATTTGGATTTTGGTGTGAACACTTTAAACAAACAAATGTGTATATAAATGTAAACATTTATTTTGTATACTCACCGCAACTTGTCCCAAAAGATGAGAAGCAATATAACTGGAGCTAATATTTGTGTGGTCCCTGTTCATTCGTGGGTATAAACAATGGTGAGGACCCCTATACTGCTTTATTTCAAAAAGACCATGTCTCCTACTAAGAGATGCACGCAACCACCATCTACAGTCGTGCTTGCAAGCACACACCCAAACGTCTCGCTTGGAGGTTACGACTTTATACTCTCGATTATTTGTTGCATGGTACAATTTCACAGCATGTACGAGTTGCTTCTTATCAACGAAAACCATCCCTTTGTCCAACTCTGGATTTTCAGCATTCCAGATTCGGTTACGGGGAACGACATCGCGGTTACTAATGTCAAAATCACCACCCATGTGAATGTTTTCATAGAAAGGGATTTCAGGTCTAGGTGGAATGGGGGCATTCTGAATATCAACGGGAGCGTCGACATCATCTTCTTCATCATCATCATCATCTGATCCGCCCAATAAATTTTCTTCATCACACATTTCATTCTCATCATTGTCTAGGGCGACATCAGGACCGTACATGTCACTGTCAGCAAACTGCACAGAATTAACCGTTTCAGCCATATTACCAGCAACTTCAACTGGAGTGGTATGATGGCTATAGGTGGGCACATCTTCGGCGTTATTGTGAAATTCAGTCTCGTATCCACCACGTGAACTTGATTCTCCACCATGGCCATGAAATGTCTGTTGTGTGTAGCCAGCTGCATAACATTCATTTGATTCATACATAGGAGACTGAAATGCTGTCGTGTCAATCCCATGTGTCAGCAATGTAGTGAACGGATGCGAATCCATCTGTGTTATATTCGGAAGATTGTGTACAACCTCTTTCTGAATGTACACTTCCAAACAATTTGGTGGTTCGAAATTTCCACCGATACTCAAAACGGTGTTCAACGCCTATCGTCATTTATCGGTAATATTTTGTATTTGCTGGTTGCTTGCCACTGGCGATAAGGATATCTACATTTGAAGATCAATCGGACTGTTTCCCCGTAACTTGCGACCTTGGACATAAACATCTCCTCCAAATTGCCAAGTGTGGTGCCAAGTTGCACCCTATATATCCCTTTCGGCTCAGCATCATATGACACACCTTCATCGGGATCCCGAATTATGTTTCCCCCCCAGTAAAAGATAATTGGAACAGTTGCCATATACTTGCTTCAATGAAACAATAAATATTAAAATATCAACAATATACATATATCGAATTCTACTTGTAAAATAAACAATAAAATTTGCAGAAGTCACAAATATCGCTCCATTTTTCTCAACAAGTAAATTTAATTTATTTACTCCTTTTTTTTCTTACACATACAAAAACAAAAATATAATTACAGAGATAATTTATAATGCCCAAAAAGTAGAGATAATTAAATTGAAGTTGGTGGTTAAATTTTGGATAGTTATCCATGTGAATCTATCGGGCCATCCGTACCAATTATTTGGTATTACAAAACACAGGCTTACCCATCAAAGTGCCAAATTTATTTTTTTCTTCTTACGTACGAAATTGCTATGGACTATTAATTAAATAATTTAAGACTCTTTTCATGCATATATTGTAACTAGTCTAATAATGACTTCTAATTATACAAATATAAATAAAAATTATTAAAACATAATGTTTAGATTTTCCTTTTCAATGGTGGTGGACAATCACAAAGTGGAAATGGCGATAAGTCACTTCGTTCAATACCCATTTCAAAAACTTTTTCAAATTTTCTTCAGTTTTCTGAGGAAATTTTAATTTGTACTAGAATGCTATTATATGTATTACAAATTCAGCTCATTAAATTTTTTAATCATATTTTGGGTGCCTGACCCCAAATATAGTGAAATAAACCAAACGAAATTAAACCAAATTTTTTTATTTAAATCAAATAGAGTCAAAATTAAATATTTTGAGAAACCAATAAAAATATTTTTTTTGAATAAAATAGAGTCAAAATTAAATATTTCAGAGAACATGATCTTTTATTTGACAGAACATGATCTTTTCATTGAGAGAAAATTAAATATTTTTTAATAAATACATTCAAAATTAAATATTTTTGTTTAATAATTACATTTTGTAGAAATTAGACATTAACAATTTATGAACCATAATTTGAGTAAAAAAATATAGACATTTTGATTCACAAGCATAATTTCAAAATTCCAATTTCTGATTTCAAATTTCAAAATATAGACATTTCATAATTCGAATTCAACAATTCTCAATTACATGAATTTCGTAATATGACATTAACAATTACGAATTATATGAATTTCAATTTTTTCTAATTTTATTCTTAATTAAACAAAATTACTTCTAAAACCCTAATTTGAAACCCTAATTTCCTTTTAATTCCTCTTAACAAGCAAAAAAAAAAAACTCACAAGCATAATTTCAAAATTCCATTTTCTGATTTCAAATTTCAAAATATAGACATTTCATAATTTGAATTCAACAATTCTCAATTACATGAATTTCATAATATGACATTAACAATTATCAATTATATGAATTTCGGATTTTTTAATCGCAATTCTTAATTAAAAAAATTACTTTTAAAACCCTAATTTCAAACCCTAATTTCCTTTTAATTCCTCTTAACAAGCAAAAAAAAAACAATTTCCAATTCAACAAATGTAGGTTGGTTTATTCAAAATTCAAAATATAGACATTTTGATTCACAAGCATAATTTCAAAATTCCAATTTCTGATTTCAAATTTCAAAATATAAACATTTCGTAATTTCAATTCTCAATTCTCAATTATATGAATTTCATAATATGACATTAACAATTATCAATTATATGAATTTATGATTTACGAATTTCATCATTCCAAATTTCAATTCTCAATTCTCATATTTATGATTTATTTAAAAAATTCAAAAAATTAAAAAAATTCCAAACCTGATTTATGATTCAAAAGCATAAAAATTCAAAAGCATTACAACCCTTAATAATGTGAACCCTAAAATGTCATCCTAAAAGGATGTGTGAACAATCTGATATCGAGCAACAATTATCATTAGAACCCTAATTTCATAACCACAACCACACTGATAAAGCATAAAAATTCATAACCATATTCAATTCACAAGCACACATCAACAATCCAAAATTCAAAAGCATTCACATTTCTGATTTCCAAACCCTCATTTCTGATTTCAACAAATTCCAAACCCTAATTTCATAACCACAATGATAAAACCCTAACACATTAGAACCCTAACACATTTAATAATTCACATGTAAAACCCTAACATTGACAGAAAAATACAACACATTCACATTTTCACAAACACAAAAAATAAATACATAAAATTAGGGTTAATGTCATACCACAGAGAGAGAGAGAGAGAGAGAGAGAGAGAGAGAGAGAGAGAGACAGAGAGGAGAGCAGAGAGAGAGAGCAGAGAGCGAGCAGGTGAGCTTCGAGTGAGTCTGAGATGGAGGAGAGTGAGAGATGGAGAGTCTGTTTGAGTCGAGCAAGATCCGAAAAACCTAAGTGTCAAAAACGTATGCAAATGAGGGGGGGCTTCGTATATATAGGGGCTGTTAAAAACGCTGATTGAAAAAGCGTTTTCATTTAAGTGAACTCGCTATTAGAAATAGCGTTTTATTCGCAAAAAAAAATTATGTTAAAAGCGCTATTAGTAATAGCGTTTTATTCGGAAAAAAAAATTATGTTGAAAGCCTATTCATAATAGCGTTTTATTTGTAAAACAAATTAATGTTATAAGCGCTATTTACAACAGCGTTTTCTTAATTAAAATCGCTATTTGTAATAGCGATTTTACTATTCATCTAATTTTCGCCACCTAACAGTAAAAGCGCGAATCGGAATGGCGCTTTAGCTTAGTTTGGGAATTTCGTCAGAAGTAGGCCTAGTTTGGGAAATACAATGCAAAAGAGGCTTAATTTGGGAAAAGCCTCCAGATTTCAGAGTCGCCACCTAATATTTTTGGAAAAATTAGGAAACACGTGACTCGTGTCAAAGGCCACTTGTTTGAGACAATCAAAGTGTCTCGGTTCAGGAACTTAAATATGAGAGGGGAAGGTCATGAGTTGAGCACCCCACTCACCCAATCAAATATCGGCCTCTACTAAGTCATGATGTGAATCTTATAGACATTATATGCTCATATTCTAATTTATTAATAATGCTAACATTACTTTGTGAAGAAAACATGTGACGACTCCGCCACGTATAATATTTGATATTTAATTAATTTAGGAGATTTGGATTTTAATTAGTCATTATTTTGATTGAATTTGGGATTTGTGAGAATTGTTGAGTCTGATTCGTATATGGTTTTGTCAAGGATCTATTTTGAAAGCCTAAATGACTTGAGGAGGTAAAATTAATGAGTTGAATCAGTTTGATTTTAAGTATTGGACCATATTAGAGTTTAATTAAATATTCGATTCAATTAAGTAAAATTGAGATTTGATTGATTGATTGGATCCAAATTGGAGTTAATAAAGTTAATTCAATTATGAAAATTGGGAATTACAATTATTCTAAATTAAATTTACTTATAAGGTGGCCAATGTGAATGTGTAATTTATTATTAAGAATTTTGGGTCAGACCAAAAATTGAAAGCCTTAATGATTTGGGAAACAAAAATTGATAATAGCAATAAGTTTAATTTAATATTTGGAGCCTGCTAGGAGTTTGAAAAAAAAAAATCTGATTCAGATTGATAAACTTAATTATAATGTTATGTGGGAATTTATCAATCAAGATTAAGTATGGCTAATAATTAAGCTAATTCTGTAATCAAGAGTTAAAATGGTCCCACTTGTGTGATTAATTGTGAAGTTGGGGGTAGAGGATCCTAGCCCTCATGTTTCTATGTAATTTATATTGATAATTTTAGAGGTGTGTTGGGCCTTACATGGGTGTCAAAGTCAAGAAGGGTGTGTGTATGTTTTTACGTTGGAACCTTAAGTCAAAAAGAGGGTCATTGTTATTTGTTTTGTGCTAAGAAATTGGGTGTGGGTGTATCGAGAAAGTTATGTGTGTGCTAAGAAGTTTGTATGTACATATGAGTGTTGCGGTAGAGGCTTGATGATTGTGCACGTGTGCAATGTGGTGTCAACAAGAGATGTGTGTGTGTGTGTATATGTTGGAGAGTCAACAGGGTAGACTCATTCTTTTCATTTCTTCTGGAGTTAGTGAGGGAGAGAGTACAAGCATTAAAGGAGAATATAGAGAGAGAAAGCTCCATTCTAGAGAGAGTAAGCTCAAGATTTGTAGAATTGATGAAAGAACAAGAAGAATTAGAGGAAACCAGCTTATAATTTATGAAATTGAAGCTTAAGGTATGAGATTAATATTCAATTTATGAAGAATCTTTGTCTTATAGATGAGATTAACAGAGTTATAGAATCAATTCCATGGTTTTGTAAGCAAAATTGGTTTAAGGCAAGAATTGAGTTATATGCATGTTTATGGAAAATAATAGGTAATTTCTCCATTTTGATTTTGGTTTTCAAGTTCTTTCATGTATAAGAGTTTATGTCTTACATGTTTTCAGAAGAATCTAAAGATTTATATCATCAATTTCATGATTTGTTCTATAAAGAAAAGAAGTTTGAGAAACCTTTGCATGCATAAAGTTTTGGTTCAATCTTTAAGAAATTAATGAAGTTTTGAACAAATGATTTTCCAAAGAGTCATGTATTGGTATTTTCCAAGTGTTTTCATGTTTTCAAGCAAGCCATACATGGCCCCAAGTCTTGGAATAAAGCTTGGAAGCTCAAATCTTCAGTTTTAAAACCCAGAAATTTCACAGATGGCGCGAGCGACGAAGTGGTGGCTTGAGCCAACATTGCGAGCTCCTAGTATTTTTCACTCTACAAAAGTTGGCTCAAGTGACAAAATAGAGACTCGAGCGAAGATGGCTCTAGCGACCAAAAGTTGGCTCTAGCCAACAGCATTTCTAGCATGTTTTCAAAAGATGTATTGGGGTGATATCTTTGTTCACATCTCCTTCTGGGCATTCTTAAGCGTGAATTATGACTTGTTAAGGATTAATAAGCTAAGAAATAACATAAATAAATATTAGAAAAGATAATAAGAATTATTTGATCTGAATATGAATTCCAATATGTCCAAGTTATGAGATGTGACAAGATTTTTTAATGAGGCCTTCAAGACGCTAACTAATGCATTTGACTCATGTTAAATACTAAATTTCTTTAGTATGAAAAGTATAAGGAAAGTAAGAATTTGTGGAATAGGAATTTGGTTTACTTAGAAAGAAAAGAATAAGAGAAGTTGTATATGATCAAGAGAGTAATAATTGTGTTTCGATATGTTTGTTTATGTACTTTGTGTAGGTGGACGTCCGAGACCTGAATCAATATAACCCACTGTGAGTAGTAACTTTATAAAGATATGTTGAAGTTATCTTTATTTTCGAAATAGTTATTGTTCTCGGAATCGATGTACAATTGATTGAATGGTTTATTGAAATTTATTTTCTCATAATGAATGGAGTTATGATCTGAAATTGTAATCATGGCATCCTTTAGTGAGGCCCTTGCCTGGGGAAAACAATACCATGGCCCATTGGCCCTTGCCTGGGGGAAACAATACCATGGCCCATTGGCCCTTACTTGGAGGAAACAATACCATGGCCCATTGGCCCCCGACCGGAGGAAACAATATTGTGGCACATTGGATTTATTGAAACGCAGAGATATCTGATGTTAGACCTTAATGGTCCACATTGAAATATGATATATTGACTGACCCATTGTGGTCCCATTGGATTGACCCTACTAGTCCTACTGATATTGATACATTGTTACTCTATTGGATTCACCATGTAAATTGATTTGAATGGTTATTGCTATTGTGATATAATGGATTCATTGTTAAACGAATTGTTTATCGAGGAAATGGATCATTTGTGAAATGGAAATTATGTTTTTAATCTGTTGAAGTTCATTCATTTAAACCCCTTGATAAACTTAATTATAATATTATGTGGGTAATTTATCAATCAAGATTAAGTATGGCTAATTGTCATTTAATTAAGCTAATTGTGTAATTAAGAGTTGAAATAGTCCCACTTGTGTGATTAATTGTGAAGTTGTGTGTAGAGGATCCTAGCCCTTATGTTTCTACACAATTTAGATTGATAATTTAAGAGGTGTGTTAGGTTTTTATTATTGGCAATCCCATTTGACAAAACTCCTTTCAGTTATAATTTTATTCCAACTTTTATTTTAGTAAGGCTATGAGTTTTAGATACGAATTCAACCAGAATTGTGCCTATGCAGAGGAGTTTGTGATCTTAATTCTATCATGTTTGCCACTTTGCTGACTATATCGGGGATCATCCATTCCTGCGCTCGAGCGGAGATCACGACCTTTCAGAAGTTTCACTCGCCTACAAAAGTACTGGGAGTTGTTTTTTCCCGCTCGAGCGGCCATTCTTGTGTTCGAGCAGAGATCATAGATCAGTTTTCTATAAATATGTGGTTTCATCTGTTTTTAGGGTTACAGCTTCCAAATCTTCTTCTTGGGTATTAGAGTTTTCATTTGGAGCTTCTTTGCTTGTTTCCTTTGATATCTGTGAGAGTTTAATCATGAATTGAGTGGATTATATCAATGGGTTTTGTTGTTTTATTTATTCAATAGAAAAGAGAGAGTTGTTCTTTGGTGGATTCGGGAGTGGCTCATCGTCATAGATTCGACATCGACGTTATGGATTCAACGTTGTCCAAGACAATTCCGAGGAGACGACCATGGTAGAAGAGGCATATAGGGGTCGGTTCAATTCGAGCATGGATTTACTATGTAATTGAGAGTACACTTGTGTAATTCGTTTTTATCTTCTTAGTGGATTGTTTTGTGACTTTTGCCCATTGTTTTTTTTATCACAATTGGAGGCGCTCCAATTGTGGTTTATCCACGTTAAAATCGTTGTGTCGATTTATCTTGATTGTTTTATTGAGTTGCTATTTACTGCATAAAATTGATACATAATCACAAATCAATATCTAGGGGATTTCTAGATTTTTCAAGGTGTGCTGGGCATTGCATGGGTGTCAAAGTCAAGAGGGATGTATATATGTTTTTATGTTGGAACCTTAAGTCAAAAAGTGGGTCATTGTTATTTGTTTTGTGCTGAGAAATTGGGTATGGGCGTACTGAGAATGTTATGTGTGTGTTGAGAAGTTTGTATGTACATATGAGTGTTGTGCTAGAGGCTTGAAGAGTGTGCACGTGTGCATTGTGGTGTCAACAAGAGATGTGTGTGTGTGTGTGTGTGTGTGTTGGAGAGTCAAGAGTGTAGAATCATTTCTTTCATTTCTTCTGGAGGAGTTAGAAAGGAAGAGAGTTCAAGAATTGAAGGAGAATGTAGAGAGAGAAAGCTCCATTCTAGAGAGAGTAAGCTCAAGATTTGTAGAATTGATGAAAGAACAAGAAGAATTAGAGGAAATCAGCTCATAATTTATGAAATTGAAGCTTAAGGTATGAAACTAATATTTAATTTATGAAGAATCTTTGTCTTATAGATGAGATTAACAAAGTTATAGAATCAATTCCATGGTTTTGTAAGAAAAATGGGTATAAGGCAAGAATTGAGTTATATGCATGTTTATGGAAAATAATAGGTAATTTCTCCATTTTGATTTTGGTTTTCGAGTTCTTTCATGTATAAGAGTTTATATCTTGCATGTTTTCAGAAGAATCCAAAGATTTATATCATCAATTTCATGATTTGTTCTATAAAGAAAAGAAGTTTGAGAAACCTTTGCATGCATAAAGTTTTGGTTCAATCTTTAAGAAATTAATGAAGTTTTGAACAAATGATTTTCTAAAGAGTCATGTATTGGTATTTTCCAAGTGTTTTCATGTTTTCAAGCAAGCCATACATGGCCCCCAAGTCTTGGAATAAAGCTTGGAAGCTCAAATCTTCAGTTTTAAAACCCAGAAATTTCACAGATGGAAGTGGTGGCTTGAGCCAACATTGCGAGCTCCCAGTATTTTTCACTCTGCAAAAGTTGGCTCCAGTGACAAAATAGAGACTCGAGCGAAGATGGCTCTAGCGACCAAAAGTTGGCTCTAGCGACCAAAAGTTGGCTCTAGCCAACAGCTTATTGCCAGCATGTTTTCAAAAGATGTTTTGGGTTCATATCTTTGTTCCCATCTCCTTATGGGCATTCTTAAGTTTGATTTATGATTTGTTAAGGATCAATAAGCTAAGAAATAACATAAGTAATTATTATAAAAGATAATAAGAATTATTCGATTCGAATATGTATTACAATATGTCCAAGTTGTGAGATATGACAAGATTTTTGAATGAGGCCTTCGAGACACTAAGTGATACATTTGACTCCTATTAATGTTCCGTTTAAGTTATCGTTTAATGACTATAAGTTGAGAATAAACTTCTTGAGTATGAAAAGAATAAGTAAAGTAACAATTTATGGAATAAGAATCTGGTTTACTTGGAAAGAAAAGAATAAGAGAAGTTGCATATGATCAAGAGAGTAATAATTGTGTTTTGATATGTTTGTCTATGTACTTTGTGTAGGTGGACGTCTGAGGCCTGAATCAGTATAACCCATTGTGAGTAATAACTTTATGAAGATATGTTCAAGTTATCTTTATTTTCGAAATCGCTACTGTTCTCGAAATCGATATATGATTGATTGAATGGTTTATTGAAACATTATTTTCTCATAATGAATGAAATTATGTTTTGAAATTGTAATCATGGCATCCTTTAATGAGGCCCTTGCCTGGGGAAAACAATACCATGGCCCATTGGCCCTCACCCAGAGGAAACAACACCGTGGCCCATTGGATTTATTAGAACACAGAGATCACTATAGGAAATTCATTTTTTAGCGGCGTTTTTAAAACGCCGCGAAAAGCTTGAAAAACGCCGTAATATCTTATAGCGACGTTTAATATTTTCGTCGCGGATACGGCCACCGCCATAGCTTTCCAACGTTTAAAAAACGTCGCTAAAAATATTAGATGGCGTTTTTTAAAACGCCGTAAAATCTATAACATCCGTCCCACCTTCCATCCCAAATTAACGTGGGATGTCACAATGACGTCATTTAGTGGCGTTTTTCCAAAAACGCCACCCTATATATATATATACATTTTTTTTTGGGGGGGGGCTGATATTTCTCTGTGCTGCTGCTGCGAAACTGGCTTCACAATTTGGGATCTCATGTTTTATGTTTGCTCTATGCAACCAAATTGCTAGATTTATAAGCAACTAGGAACCCAAATTTTCCATTTCTTTGCCTTTTTTCTGGTCATCTGTAATGACCAACCAGTTCAAAAAGTTGGGCTAAAATCCAACCAGTGAAATTTGTGCTTAAGCAATGTATAAAGCTAGTGATCATGTGCCTCTTGGCACTTCTTCAATTAAATTATCAATACAAACATCTAGTAGGCAAACATCAAAAAAACAAGTCAAATCCACTGCAACAGTGATATCATTAGTTAGTCAAGACCATGATTGTACAATGCATTATATATGGACTCAAGTTTAGAAGAAATCCTTAAGTAGAGCATTATATATGGACTCAAGTTCAGATCTGCAGCCATCAAATTCTTCAATCTTTTTCCACTTCTTTCTCAAAGAATCTTCAGCTTCCTTCCTTGGCCCAAACCTCAGACATCAATGTATTCAAGCTAGCCCTCAATCCAGCAACTTCTCTTTCCTTGGCCCAAACCTCCAACTACACAAAGATAAAAAGGAACTGCTAAGACACAAGCTCTTGTTGGTCCACTTCCATTTCAAATTGTAGATTAAGCTTAAAAGGATGAAATTGGAGATGGAAATAACTGATGCAGTAGACTTTTCCAAGCTAGTCAATAGGTTCATAATTAAAAAAATAAAACAAATTTCTCTGGTAACTAAAGTTATTGCCATTTTAGAATGCCTACGCCTTAGGTAGCAATGGCAGGACAGGAAACCTCGACAAGGATGCCCTTGTTGCACCCTGGGACTCTTTAATGTTCAGGGACAGAATTGGATGAAGATTGAGCTATTTTCAACTATTATTGAGAGACATCATAGACAGAATTTAGCACCAATTCAACTATTTGATAGAGACCAAGACCATATTATTCATTAAATCAAAAGCATAATATTAAAAAAAACAGTGTTTTCATACACACACATTGATTTTTTTAATTACAAAAGCACCTTAAAGGTGCCAACCCTGTACATTAAAAAAAGCCATACAATTACATGTCAAACAAAATATTGCTTCTTATCCATGTCAAGAACATATGGAGAGAACCTGGCTAGCAAATTCAAAGATCATCGTGTGCAACAATATATGCAGTACAACACAATAGATAATTGCATGCGGGCATACACATGGGAATTCACTTTGTTCTAAAAGTTAGACCACTTAAAGGGAGCAAAAACAATAATAAATAAACTTGCAAACATAGTTTTTTACATATAAGTGGATAGTCATATCAAAACTTTTGATTACTGTAACATCAAGAAACCACGTGGCTCCATGGAACCCTAAACTGAAATATATAAATAGAGTAGAGGTTGAAAGTAGGTGATTATGCTACCTTTGCACAAGAGAAAAATAAATTCTTGATAGAGCTATTAAGTATTACCTGCCCATATTTATCCCAAGAAATGTCTCCAGCTTGTCTCTGAATTGCAACAATTTAAGTCTTGCCAAACGAAATTCCCAAATTTGGCTATTTTCGTCAACTTCGCTTTCAGAGAATCTATACTGGTTTGTGAGGTGGAGACCGTGTGCAATTGAAGCCCTCACTGCATCTTCTGTTGGTCCAACTCCATCCACACATTCGGAAAGCACAAAAGCTTGATCCTTGATAACTGAAAGAAACATTTTTATTTCATTTATTCCTCGGGCAGAGCACAACAACTGTGACTTTAGCACTTCATCTTTATCCAATCTATGACAATTAGCAAACTCCAAAGCAGCCTGATACTCTTGATCACTAATTAATGTGTCACACATTTTAGAAACAGACCTCTTTGAGAACGATATCAAGCTCCAGCGCAGTTTAGCAAAGTCAAATTGATTATACTCATCTTTAGTGACCAGATCCACATGTTGCAAGTCAGTTGCTGCCTTCTTATTGGATGAATCATGGCTCTCCTTAGATGATGTACTTTCTAAAAGAAACAAGTTCCTTGGGAACTGTTGTACTGTTTCCAAGATGGGCATAGAGTATAAAGGATCTTTCTCTAGTAGTTTAATACCACTAAGAATGTCAATCATGGTGGCAATGCCACTTCTTTTTATAAGAACAAGGATATAATCAGACCACCAAGTAAAATTCACTACATCATTCAATGATTCCCTCCCCCTAGTTGACATATTACTAGCCACTTGTGCGTCAAATGACTCTCCACAAGAAAGATTAGAAAGAGAAGACCGTTCATTATCCAGCTTAAAAATGACCAAGCATCCTCTCAAATCAAGAGTGGCAACAAACTTACCCTGTGGTGAGATTATCACCGTGGGATATGTCAATCGACCTACATAACCTTTTGGTTTGGAATATAAACCTTCAAACTGCGTAGAAAACCCTGGCTCCAAGCCTAGGTTCTTGGTTCGATGCCAAAGAGAAAGGCTATAGGTTCCTGGGAAAAAAATTGAACAACTGTTTAATAGCTTTATAGAGATATCTTTTTTTGATGAAACAATCATTGTGTATTTAAAAAAACAGGCCTTAGCTTTCTAATAATATGTAACCATCCTCCTCTTTATGTTTTCTATACCAGATTGAATATCTACAGAAAAATTTCCAGTGAAATGAAGAAAAAAAAATAGTTGAACATTTAGGAACTGAGCCCAAGACCTGAAACACAGATCTAATAGTCTGCATCCAATTCATATGCATAGAACTTCGGACCCCAGCACTGATATTGAGGACAACCTAATGACTGAACTGATATTGACGCACTTTCTAGAAGTAATTTACCTATTTAAAAGAAAATCAAAATCAATGATCAGAAGATATCTGATCATTTTGTGATGTTACTAAATAGAAATTGTTGGTGGGACCATTTATTTTCTGGTTCTGAACTAGTAATTGCATCTATACAGGATATGATTTCAGTAAGATAGTGGTCCATCCAAGTTCAAGACTTCCAAAAAAGAAGATTGTTGTAAAGTCATGCTAGAGAAAGAAAACAAAAATGAATAAAGTGAAAAGGGTACCAGTGTTACCACTAGAGGTCACTGAAGCACTAGCAGCACCACCAACTATTGCAAGCAAAGAAGTTTTCGGATGGTAATTCAAACAGAAGACATTCTCTGGGAACTCCTTTAAAGTTGAGTTGTTATTTGATGTGTGTGCAGAGAAAACAGACGCAGTTGGATCCTGACTGATCTCAACTTCATGAAGAGAGCCAACTGATGTAAGAACATCAAAGCTACACCTGTAAAAGAATTTTATCCACTCAAAAAGGAGCTGTTTAAGAATTAATTAAACTAAGATATGAAAATAAGTATTCATAAACAAAAACTTTTAACGCAACATATTTTTATGCAGGGGCTGCTGACAGTTATATGAAAACTTACAAGCAAGATTTGTTCATATCAGAGCTATCGTGCACTATCAAGCCCATTATTGGTAAAGACACTTTTAAATGTTTTTTTGTGATTCTGGTTATCTCTTCACCATTCGCTTTTATAAAATAGAGTATATCGGTATCATCCACAACTCCAAGAACATCATGAGATTCCGACCAAATTCCGAAAGTAAATGAGCCAAGGCTACTACCTGATTGCACAAAACAGAAGTTACAATCAGTGTTACAGATGAATGAAATGCAGAGGACCATGAAACAAGCACTGATATTCAATTGACATGTGTGTTCATCTTTAAACAATTTGGTTTCTAACAGGGCTATATCAAAAGGTGATTGAAATTTCCAGACCTAATGAGCACAATCAAAAGCATGTGAAAAAAAGAGTAATAGCATATAGGTCAAAGCTATTTTTATAGGCAAAGGAAGAAAATTTTAGGGATGAAGATAAACCTCAATTTTTATTTTGATGACATTTACTAAACATGTGATTAGTCTTCAGAGAGATGGCATGGTATGTTTTGAAAAGTAGGGACTAGGGACTAGGGAGGACAACACTAAATGTTGTTTGTTTATAGATAAAACAGACCAAGGGAAGGTAAATGGTAATTAGTAAGCTAAAAATAAATGCTATAGAATGACAACACACCACACGTACGAGTGCACACATAGACGAGACAGACTTCAGATATTTAGAGTCATGTTCTTGTACCTAATGCAAGGCTTGTGTTAGAGTAGTTTTAAAATCAGTGTCCTCTATCTTTCCTTGAAAAAAAATTGATCTATTGACACTTCCTTTGGTGATCTGACAATTATTCGCAATTTAGTTTTGTGATGCCTTAAATCTCAGTCAATATCATAAGATATTACTGCAATTTAATCCTGGATAGATAAACATGCCAGTTTTTCATTATCATTTTATGGTAGTCCTGGTATCCTGGGTAGCATTTTATCAGTTGTGGATTCATACAAGTGTAACACTCTTACAGTTCACCACATATATGAGTTGTCTGACACAACTACTCAGCATATCTAATGGATAAGTTGTAAATTAATTATGATCTAAAAAGCAGAATATTACTGGATAAGATGTAATAAAACACCAAAAAAATAAAAAAAAATGAAACTCTTTTAAGCCAGTGTAATAGTAAACATAACAGCTGTAAATGACGAAAGAGGCAATGTGAGTGAGAAATTCAAATCAATGACAACCACAAAACCAGAAGTAGAAACACACTTCTAACTAGGTACAACTTACAAACATAATGAGAAGCCCACTCAATAATCTATAATCAGGTTACAGGTATATAAGCTATTACAAAGATCTCAGTAAAGAGTAAAGTTTGAAAGCAACAGAATTTAACTGGCATTGAATATAATGGGTGGAAGAAGATATATAAAGAAAAGATCTTCACGGAAGACTAAAACATGTGAGCTTCTTCCCCCACTTGTAAGCAAAATCACAGACCCAGTACACAGACCCTGTCACCAACCACATTACAAATTACATTATTGAATAGTTTAAAAGAACGAACGTACGAATGCTAATAGATATCATCAAGAATTTAGCTTCACATATAATTCCTTTTTTTAGCTATACAATAAGTTACGATATCATCAAAAAAATTTCACTAAACACGAAAATAACCCAAACTTTAATGAACAATGTTTCATGCTAATCCATCAAAGATGAAGATTCTCTAACGAATATGCTAATGAAAATTATAAGCACAAAAAATATAGACCAAGCACACTTGCCAACACATAATCAATTGCAAACATCCAAATACTCTCATACATTGTCATTCTGAGATCATGAGACCATCTATAGTATGAGCTATCTAATGCCAAACTGTCTTGCAAATTAGAGAGTTAATTGATTTGAAAAACAAAGAAACAAAGAAAGTAATGAAAAACAAACAAAACTACCAGCAGATTTGATAGATCAGGTTCAACGATTTGATCTAATTTAATCTGAGAATGAAAAAATTAGAGAGTTAGTCAGCAGATTTGACAATGAGAAAGTAGAACAACAGAGATCGATCTGGTTCAAACTCGAACACCGATTAAGAGAATGAAAAATGTACCTGAGATAAGAGCAACATAGATCGATCTAGTTCGAGAATGATATCGATTTTGGATCTGCGATTTGATGAAGAACAGATCGAGTTTGAGTTCAAGTTCGATGAAGAGACTGATCAAAGCTCTCCAGTGACAAATCGATGAAGAGCAACAGAGATCGAGAGTTCAATGAATATACAATGCCAAATCTGCAATCGAGCGAGCGAGAGAGATTATGTGTGTGTCTTTGATCTGGTTCGATGAATATCAGTCAAGGGCTTTAGAAGAGAGAGAGAGAGAGAGAGAGAGAGAGAGAGAGAGAGAGAGACTGAGCTATGGAAGACACACAGAGAAAGTGATAGACGGAGTATGGATGGTGTCAATATATACACCCAATACGACGCCGTTCAACTGAGCTCAAAGACGATGTTTGAAAACATTGTCTTTCATTCATCTATAATGGTGTTTCCCAAAACGCCATAAAAAAAAACGTTGCAGTAGGCCATTTTTCCTGTAATGGATATTTGATGTTAGACCTTAATGGTCTACATTGAAATATGATATATTGACTGACCCACTGTGGTCCCACTGGATTGACCCTACTGGTCCTACTGATATATACATTGTTACTCTATTGGATTCACCACATAAATTGATTTGAATGGTTATTGCTATTGTGATATAATAGATTCATTGCTAAACCAATTGTTTATTGAGGAAATGGATCATTTGTGAAATGGAAATTATGTTTTCAATCTGTTGGACTTCATTCATTTAAACGCCTTGATAAACTTAATTATAATATTATGTGGGTAATTTATCAATAAAGATTAAGTATGGCTAATTGTCATTTAATTAAGCTAATTGTGTAATCAAGAGTTAAAATAGTCCTACTTGTGTGATTAATTGTGAAGCTGTGTGTAGAGGATCCTAGCCCTTATGTTTCTATGTAATTTATATTGATAATTTAAGAGGTTCCTGGCCCTTATGTTTCTATGTAATTTATATTGATAATTTAAGAGGTGCACTGGGCCTGGCATGGGTGTCTGTATGTTTTCATGTTGGAACCTTAAGTCAAAAAGTGGGTCATTGTTATTTGTTTTGTACTGAGAAATTGGGTGTGGATGTACTGAGAAAGTTGTGTGTGTGGTGAGAAGTGTGTATGTACATATGAGTGTTGTGCTAGAGGCTTGATGAGTGTGCACGTGTGCAACGTGGTGTCAACAAGAGATGTGTGTGTGTGTGTGTGTGTGTGTGTGTGTGTGTTGGAGAGTCAAGAGTGTAGACTCATTCCTTTCATTTCTTCTAGAGGAGTTAGAGAGGGAGAGAGTTCAAGAATTGAATGAGAATATAGAGAGAGAAAGATCCATTCTAGAGAGAGGAAGCTCAAGATTTGCCAAATTGAAGAAATAACAATAAGAATTAGAGGAAACTAGCTCATAATTTATGAAATAGAAGCTTAAGGTATGCGATTAATATTCAATTTATGGAGAATCTTTGTCTTGTAGATGAGATTAACATAGTTATAGAATCAATTCCATCGAAACCTTAATGGGTTTGTATGCTTTCCACCAGTGGGAGAATTCTCGGTTTGCGTGGAGCCCACTACTTCTTTAGGTACTGTTTCCCACCCTTTCTTATTTATGATTCTCACATCACTTTGGTACTCAATCGCTATTTTCTCTCAAAAGCCCTATCTTTTCTTTTTTTTTCTCAACGCACATCTCTATGTTCTTTAATCTCTCTTATGTTTTTTATGCCTTCCCAGGTATGGTTGGTGAATAAGCTGAAAGTTGTGGACCCTTGCCCCGAGTACTTTGCTAGATCCTACTTCTTTCTCTCGCAGCTAGTGAGCTTTTCCATAAAGGGGTTGTGGTGCGATTGGATGTGCAGTAGATCTACAACTGACATCGTTTGGCGATGCCCTTAGCTTAACGTGACCGAGATGAGTTATAGCATGTCCCGCCAGCCAGGAATACAATTGATTGGTCTCACACATTGTGTTTTCTACTTCCCATTCTAGTTCAGACGCTAGTTTGGGTGTGAACAAACTCGTCCAAATGAGGGGTTCGAATATCCAGCTCTATTTCTAGTTCGTGCTTCTTACTTGGCTCAGTATCTAACTGCTTGGAGGATGAGAGAGCTTTTGGCCCCTGATGCTAGCTTTAGTCGTGCCCTTTCTAGCAAGTGCTTGGCTTGGCTTGAGGGTGAGGCATAGATTAGGCCATCCTTGGCGGCAGAGACTTCTAAGAGTGCGGGTAGGAGATAGAGGACCACTACCTGACTCATTTATGCCCTTAGTTCATTGCTTTGACTTTTCTTTTCTCTTTAAGCTTCATGATGTAAAAGTAACTTTGATTTAGCCTGAGAATTAGATAGTGTGCTTGCTTCAACTCTCTATTTTGAAATCATGTAATTCAAGTTGTGAGTGCTGAAAATTTTCTTTTTTTGGTGCAAATAATGGTCTGTTTTGCAAAAAGAAAAATTTTGAGAAAATCAACTTTATTAAAACCTTTCAAAACAAATTTTTGCAAGCGGTCATTACTTGATACACATGGAATCAATCCTCAAGACACACAACCCTAAATCAAGAGGATCATGACTACACACAACTACATTCACCTTCACTATTGTTCTGCCCCTTACTTTATCCTGCAACTGAATCTTCTGCCGAATGGAGGTAAGACAATCAAACCAACTGATGGTGAGATGGACCAATCAAACAATAGATAGGATAGTTAAGTTGAAAATGGTTACGGCCAAACTTCGAAATGAAGTTGCTTACGTATGCCAAAGATGGGAATCAGGCCTTATGTAGTTCCTGGTAAGGGTTCACTCGAGTATTAACTCTCTCCTTTTACGCTCTAACTTTTGCCAAAGCCACCCTTTCAAGTTTTCAACCTTGCGAGCTCCATTTTCATTCATTTCTCATTTTTTCATGCTCTAACTTTTGCCTAGGTCACCCTTTCAGGTTTTCGACCTAGCGAGTGTCTCAAGGATAGTACTTTTTCAATTAGTCCGTGTTGATTGGTTGCAAGAATTCCAAGCCACCTAAATCCATGAAGATGATTGCTCCTCCTGACCAAATAGATTTGATGATGTAGGGACCCATCCAATTGGGTCAAAACTTGTCCCAAGGGTCATGGATAGGAGCTCGATTGTCTTTAAGCACCATATCTCCTTCTCTCAGATTTCTGGACTTGACTTTCTTGTTGAATGCCATAGAAATCCTGCGCTGATATCCCTGGATATGATACAATGCCTTCAACCTCTTTTCATCAAACAACATTAACTCTTCAAACTTGTTCTATTACCAATCTGCCTCTGTTATCTAACACTCAGCCATGATTCTCAACGACGGCACCTCAATTTCGATCCATAAAACAACCTCCATTCCATACACCAAGGAGTAGGGGGTTTCCCCTGTAGAAGTTTGAATTGATGTTCTATAACCCCAAAGTGCAAAAGGCAACTTGTCTTGCCAATCCCTGTAGGTTTCCATCATTTTTCACAGAATATTCTTGATGTTCTTGTTCGCGGCCTCAATGGCTTCATTGGTCTGCAGCCTGTATATCAATGACT
Organism: Camellia japonica; assembly: GCA_030407325.1. Lineage (NCBI taxonomy): Eukaryota > Viridiplantae > Streptophyta > Magnoliopsida > Ericales > Theaceae > Camellia > Camellia japonica. The sequence continues at coordinate 98,013,943 of JAPPVO010000029.1, forward strand.
TGTGAAAGGCCACGTTGTACTTCTCAAGTAAATCTAACACTTCCTTTTTGAAGCGTGAGCCGTTGTCCAATATTATTTCATTCAGCACCCTGTATCTGCAAATGATGTTATTCCTAATAAACTTGGCCACATGCGAATTTTTCAACACGGAATATGACTGCGCCTCTACCCATTTGGTGAAGTAGACGATTGCCACTAAGATGAACTCGCGTCCATTCGAGCCCTTCGATGAGACTGCTTCCATGACGTCTATGCCCCAGACCAAGAAAAATCGTGGTGAAGTCATATTGTAGAGCTTCGACAGTGGAATATTCATGAGATTAGCATGGATTTGACACTTATGACATTGCTGAACAAAGTTGACATAATCATTCTCCATGGTTGACCAATAGTAACCTTGTCTGAGGATCTTCCTGGCTAGCATTACACCATTCATGTGCACTTCACACTCTTCTCCATGAATGGCTTCCACAAGACGCTTCGACTCTTCATCTTCTACACACAGTTTGTGTATTCCCAGATGCCCTCTCTTGTATAGCTTACTTCCGTAGGTGGTGAACTAGATGGCTAGATGTCGTATTCCCCTTTTATCTTTAGCATTTGCCCATTGTGAATACATGTCCTTCTCCAGAAAGTTCCAAATGTCGCGGTACCAAAGATTCTTGTCCTGAACCTCTTCTATTGTAGCTATTGTTTGTTCAATAATGATTTGGTGCATCTTAACCCCAATCAATATGTCTACCATAGAGGATAGAGTTGCCATTGCATGGGCAAACCGATTGTTCTCTCTTAACAAGTGTGTAAATGTCAGTTTCTCGAACCTTGGAATCAAAATGTCCAAGGTCTAGTGATAAACTTTCATTTTCTCTTCTTTGACCTTCCAATCTCCCTTGGCTTGAGAAACAACCAAATTTGAATCTCCGATGACGTCCAACCTTATTACCCCTAGTTTCAAGGCAGCTTCTAATCCAGTGATACACATCTCATACTCTACTTCATTGTTGAATACTTTGAAACAGAGTTTGAAAGCTAAAGGTATATGGGAACCATCGGGTGCAATAAGAAACACGCCTATTCCATAACCGTATTGGTTAGCCGCTCCATCAAAGTACATTTTCCACATATTTTCTTCTACTTGCAGGATCTCCTTATCTGGGAATAGATACTTTACATCTTCCTTCCCCTCAACTGGGTGGTCTGCCAAAAATTCTACTACAGCCCTTCCTTTAACCAACTTGCAAGTGACATACTTGAGGTCGAACTCAAAAAGAAGAAGCAACCAACGAGCTAGCCTACCCATAAGTGCTGGTTTCTCAAAGAGATATTTAATGGGTTCCAATCTTGAAACTAGAATTATCGAATGGGTTAACAGGTAGTGTCTCAACTTCCTAGTGGCCCAGACCAAAGCTAAACAAGCCTTCTCCAAAGGAGTGTAACAAGTCTCATAATCCAGCATCTTGTTACTTAGTTAGTAAATGGCTTTTTCCACTTTTGCATCTAACTCTAGTGCTAGCATGCATCCCATAGTTGACTCTGTCACAGACAGGTACATGATCAGTGGTTTTCCGACTCTGGTGGTGACAACACAAGCAGATTCTGAAGATACTGCTTAACTTGTTCGAAGGCGAACTGACATCAATCGTCTCATTGGAATTTCTTCCCCTTTTTCAAGAGACCAAATAATGGTTCACAAGTTAAGTTAATTTGGAGATAAACCGTCTTATGAATTGCACTTTTCCTAGAAAGCCTCGTACCTCCTTTTCAGTCCTTAGCGGTGGCATTTCTAGGATAGCCTTGATTTTTGATGGATCGACCTCGATTCCTCTCTAAGTGATCAAGAATCCCAATATCTTGCATGTGGTTACCCTAAAGGTGCATTTCTATGGATTTAGCCTTAGTCTGTACTCCTTGATCCTTTCAAAGAACTTCTTTAGTATGACGTAGTGGCCTTCTCAATCCTTGGACTTAACAATCATGTTATCCACGTATACCTCAACTCATTTGTGGATCATGTCATGTAGTATTGTGGTAGCTGCCCTGTGGTATGTAGCCCCAGCATTCTTCAACCTAAATGGCATGACTCTATACTAGTACGTCCCCTACAGTGTAGTGAAAGTAGTCTTTTCCCTATCTTCTAGTGCCATTAAGATCTGGTTGTACCCTGAAAAGTCGTCCATGAATGGCAGCAATGCATGCCCGGCGGTGAAGTCTACCAACTCATCAATGTGTGGCAACGAAAATTTGTCCTTTGGGCTAGCCTTGTTCAAATCCCTAAAGTCGACACAAACTCTGATTTTTTTGTCTTTCTTCAAAACCAGAACGATGTGGCCAACTAAGTCAAATACTCCGATACCATCAAGAACCTTGTGTCAATCTGCTTGGTGACTTCCTCTTTAATTTTCAATGCCCAGTCTAGATGAATTCTGCGAAGCTTCTACTTAACTAGTCAGGCCTCAAGGTCGAGAAGGATCCTATGCTATAAAATCTCATAATCGATTCTACGCATGTCTACACAGAACCACGCAAAAACATCTTTGAAATCTTTTAACAAAGTGATTAATCGCTCGTGCTCCTCCGAAGACAACGTGGAACCAATGAGGACCAAGCGAGGATTCTCCTCAGTACCCATGTTAATTGAAATGATCTCATCCATGAAAGGTTTAGCGCGCCTCTCCTCTTCTCGGTCAATCAAATTTTTCAAAGCCCAAGGAATTTCTTCCTCTTCGTTTTCATTAAAATTTTGAAAATCCCGGTCAATGTAATGAATTAAAGGCACAGAGAAGTAAATGAAAACTACAACACTTTCATTCATAAGTCGTAGCTCGAAAATTACAACAAACTCAAAAGAAAATGTAAAAGATGACCTAGAAAGGACAATGGCGTTCAGGTTACCACTCCCGGAAGCACCAGACACAGACTCACTAGACCTACTTGAACCTGATTCTGACTTAATAGACTCGGAGGAATCAGACCCAAACTCATTATCTGAATCAGAACTTTCAATAGAACATTTCTCGAATTGCCAAACCAAACGTGAAGCCTCTGCTGCATCCATAATGAGATCGGTGCAATCTACTGTTGGTCTATCCCCGATCACAGAAATAGTCACACTATCTCCCAAGTTAGTAAGCTCAGCCCCAGTACTAGAATCTGCCAGGAGGTCAGCTAGTGCTATCTCCAGAAGTTCCTTTTCACTGCTCTCCGAATTGGCACTTCTTAACTACCCCACATCAATACTCGAATACATCCATTCTCTCTCGCTATTTGATAGCTGATGATTAAAGAAAATCTCAAATCATGTGTACCTCTTCCTTGTCTCTTGTTCAATCCACGGCTCTGGGAACCCATAGAAGGGGAAGTCTTCTCTTTGATGAACAAAGCATCCATTCAGAGTCCCCTTGATTGGTTTGTGGATCAACTCAAACTGCCTTCCGATTTTCTTTGCCTTGATTCTTTCCCTCACTTCATCTCCTTTCCTCTTTCAATCCTCTTTCGTTAGTTCATATCCCAACCCGAAAGCATGGGGGTTATGGCTCACTTCCTTGGTAACAGTAATTCCTTGTCTCCCACTTTTACCCAATCTTGATCCAAGGAGATGCCCTTGTTTGTTCATCATGTATATGGATTGTGCACTTACGTAGTTTCCCCCATCTTCTGCCATAATGGTCTGCACTAACCATGCCTCTGCCAAGGTGAACCTAGAAAAGAACAGATCCTCTTCCCTATGTAATATCTCTAACAAGGGTGTGGTGGTTCCCGAGGGAGGGTGGATTGAAGAATTGCCATAGATCGTCACAATCCCTCCCTTGAACGGGTACTTTACCAGTTGGTGCACCATCGAAGAAACTGTTTTCATTTGGTGTAACCAAAGCCTGCCCAACAGTAGATTGAAGGTCACTGGTACATGGAACTCAACCTTATGTTCAGAAGGACCAACCAATATCTGGCTTTTGAAGGTTCCCATAACGTCGTGGTTGGTATTGTCATAGGCTCGGACAACTTGAGTTGTAGGAGTGAAGTCAGTTGGTTTCAAGCACATAGCGTAAGTAGTCCTCACCGAAAACACATTGATTGTTGATCCAGTGTCTACCAACGCCATTGGGATCCATTTCTTATGGCTTTCCAAAGTCACATATAGGGGTTTATTATGATTGGTCCCCTTAGGTGGCTATTCCTTGTCTGTGAATGACAACATTGGGGTAACGTCCCCAGATGTGACCAAGGATACCAATTGATTAGGCGTAGTATCTATAGGTAGTTTGGCTTTATTCAATGCCTCCAGCAATCCTTGTCTATGTTCTGGGGAAGCCATTAGTAACACCCGGATTGAGATATTTGCCTGAATCTTCTTGAGTTGTTTCAACACCAGGTTTTCCTCTAGTTCATTCTCCTTTATCTTCTCAGCGTCCTTACCGGAGGGCTCTCCTTGGTCCAGAGGTAAGGGTTTGAAATAGCGGCCGCTTCTGGTTAGGTGGTTGATCTCCTCTATATTCCACCCATCATCAGGGGCATTGGTTCCCCACCCCTCATCAATATGAGAGAAGTTCAAATCATTATCTTCCCACCACTCCCCTTCAGTCATTGTTGGGTAATTGTCTGGTTCTACCCAAATCATTCCGGTGCTGTGATAATCATTCCCCGACTGAAAAGATGAGACGAGTCGGATATCAGAAGAAATCTCCTCTTCATTTACTTGGTCCCAGACCAGTCTTGATCCCTATAGTTCTTTCTCTCTTTCCTGTTGAAATTGCTCCAGTGCTTGCTCTTTTTTAGCAATTGTCTCTTCTTTGGACTTGCCATTTCCATCACCATTTCCCTCTTCTAATGTGCCCTTGCCTTTGGAGTTCTTTTCTATGCTCTTGCCTGTCTTTTCCTCCGCCTCTTTCTTTGTTTCAGACTCTTCTTCACTACTGAACCACCCATGATCAGTTTCGGGCTTGCTAAGATCCCACCATTTAATCTGTACATTCCCGAGATCCTGTCCCTCAAAGAAGTGGAGGTTCTCCAAGTCTTCTTCCATTTCTGCCAGGTCATCCAGAACTTGTTCTGGCCCATTCTCTTTGACAACGTTAATACTGAATGAGTCAGGTAATACAATCGTCGGCTTTGGTTGATCAGTAGCCATGATGTATCGGCTAGGATCATACTCTTCCACAGGCGATGGTTTTTTTTCTATGACCTGGACATCAGACATCTCTTATTTTAATAATTCTCCCTTCTCCTCGACCACCGTCACCATAGGCTTTAGTTGGGGTTCGGGTGTTGCATTCATCATGCACAAGTCCATGCCTTCTGGAATAACCACCTCAGGCTTAGGTAAATGGGATGGGGTGATATACATTATGGGGTTAAAGGTGGTGATAGTGTGTGGATAAGGTTGACATATTTGTTAGGGGGACCTAGTTATGGACAGGGAGTGGATTGGTGGTCACATTCAATTTCGGTAGTGGAGCCATGACTTTATTATCAATGAGATCTTGGATCTCATGACGAAGACAAAAGCAACGGTTAGTGTGATAGCTGTGCTGTTGCTGGAAAGCACAGTACTGGGTAGGGTCATGTCTGGCCAAGAGTGGATAGAAAAGAGGTCGAGGGTCAAGGGGCTTGAGGTGCCCTTTTTCTATCAGGACCTTTAGAGCACGGGTTAGACTCATGTAAAGAGGGGTAAAGGTTCTGAGTTAGGTTTGAGCCGAGCTGGTGGTTTGTGGGCTTACACCAGTAAAGGGATCAGCTGTCCTGGCTGTGGTGGTGACGGCATTGACTTCAGCAGGCCTAGAAATAGTGTTACTGCTAGCATTGGTTCCTCTGGTAAATGGCCTTTTTGTGGGTTCACTTGTCCTCTGAATGATCCTTTTTTTAATGCACTCTCGATCTGAACCCCTAACTCATGTAAAGCGGCAAAAATGGATAATGGAGCAACTATCATCCTTTGCAGCATGTACTGTTCAAAATTTTGAACCACCAACCAAACTTTCTCCTTCTCTGGAGGCTTGTTCGTCATTCGGGCGGCCTTTGCCCTCCATCTGGAAACAAAGTCAATAAAGTGTTCTTTAGGATTCTAAGAAGTTATCTCTAGCTCACTAATTGTTACCTCTATCTGAGTGTTGTAGAAGTATTGATCAACAAATCCCTCAGTTAATTCTTCCCAATTCTGCTTGGTCGAATCCTCTAGTTTGGCATACCATATGGCTACCACTTCTGATAGAGTCCTCCTGAACAACGACAATTTCTGAGCCTGTGTCAGGCCCATTGGTTTTAAGACATCTAGGAAGAGACGGATGTGGACAATTGGATTCCACTTCCATCGAACTTGTCGATATGCAGCATCTTAAACCTCTCTAGCAACCTCACAAAAACCTCAGTGTAACTGTCTTGGATGTCCAGGGTAGAGTTAAAGCCTTGAGAGTTTTTGAGCGTTTTCTCAAGCTTGGAGATTTTCATCATGGCTGGATCGAAATCATTAATGTCAAAGGGGAAATGTCCCCCATGAGGTTGTGCCAGAGGCCTGAAAACTTGAGCTCGAGCTAACACCTCTTGGGGATCCGGAGCCTGGAGATCTTCAACTAGCAGAGGTGGATCAAGGTTCGATTAGGTAACTGGGACTAGATGTGTGGTAGATGCCCCAAATGGGTGTCGCATTCCAACAATGGTCTCATCCTACGCGGCGATTCTTTGGTTTAGTGTATCCATAGCACTTTGAAAGGTTGTCATCATGGCTACAACCTCTTCTGGACTTTGTGCCATTATAGATCTAGGAGAGTCAACTATTGGAGAGCTGAGTAGATGGGAACTGATAGGTGATTGGTGAGTGCTCTTCACTGATGGTGACTATCTGACACATCTTTTTTGGACCACTGATGGTGACTCTTTGATCTTGCAAAGCCTACCCGTACGAGTCCACAAAACTTGAGAGATATCTGGTTTTTCCGAAGCTATGATTACAAGACTACCTAGCAAAAGAAATAAAAAAGTAGCAAAAATAAAAATCGAACGACACCTCAGCCCAATTTTCACTAGAACAGATATGATCATAGCTGAATGACTGTACTCCTCACTAAGGACACTAAATTCTGCCCCACAAATTGATATAACTGAACCACTTATTTGAATTCAAGAACCCCTATATAGATCCAATGCATAGCACATAGCAAGTAAAGAGATCCAAACACCCTATGAGGGGTAGGGTTTGCCTGTCCTAGCTTTGAAACGATCTAGAGCTTTACAACTTCAAACAAGCGGTATCACAACATCATGAATGTGGGAGAGCATCATGTCCTAATTTGAAAGGTCACTAGAGCTTACTATATGCACTAGGCCAACTGGTCAAAAAGCAAAATTACCTAATATACCTCTCACACATAACACTGAAAAGTGAAACGAGGATTAAGTGGTACGGCGATAATCCAGATCCGAGGGTTATGTTTCCAATGTGACATTGCCTACGTCTAACCAACCTTTTGGTAAGCCTCCGGCAAGCCATCCAGGATATTAAATGGTGAACACAGTGACTTAAGAGCACCATGCAAATGCAATGCAATGAACATATATATGTAGATAAAATTTCATATCATGAAGTTCAAGTCAAGTTCTCTAATTCTCCTGCAAAGTCGCCAGAAACTGTAGCTGGTTTTCGTGCTCCTTGGAGGGGTTTAGTCTCCCCAGGTATGATTCCCTACAATTTGGACTCTCCGTGGTTCTGAATCTGGTTTCATAAGTGCAATGTAAAATAGAAAAATGAATGAGAGTCCAAATTTGGGAAATCTTAGAAAATCCATTAATCACAGAAGATGCCAAAAGTGGATTACATTGCTAGATTTCAAAGCCGCCACCTAATATTTTTGAAAATATTAGAAAACCCATGGCTCTTGCCAAAGGCCACTTGTCCATCATAACCAAAGTGTCTCGGTTCAGGAACTTAGGTATGAGAGGGAAAGATCATGAATTGAGCACCCCACTCACTCGATCAAAGATCAGCTTCTACTAAGTCATGATGTGAATCTTATAGACATTATATGCTCATATTCTCATTTATTAATAATGCTAACATTACTAAGTGATGCAAACAAGTATAGACTACGTTACTTACTTTGGAATTTTGAAAGAGTTTTGAATCTGCACAACTCAAAGGAAAAATGAGCTCATATATACACCAATCAAAGTCGTTCCAACTTAAGCGAAATAGCCTCCATCCACAGGCATTCATAGAGTTATTTCAAGTAAGCAAGTAGCCTTATGGTAGTATGCTCAACATAGTAACACAAACACACATATGATATGCTAAAGCCAAAAATGCTCACCTAGTACTCATTTGCGACAAGCCAAAGAAAAGAAGATAGTTAGAAAAATACATGACCCTAAAAATACACATGACTAACGCAACACATACAAAATGCAATTACTAGATTCGGCTATTAACATGACATGTGAATCAACTCAAAGCATGAGGTAGTGCTCATAATCAAGTAGGAAATGATAACAACATCAAGTATGATGAGCCGAACCTTAATGCATGCAAAAATAGATACAAAGCATGGAAATGATAAAGGAAAACATGATGCTTTATACAACTATGGTAAGCGTAAATAAAAGGGAGAAAGAGATGGAGGTTAGAAGACATACATCAAGTATTACAAATTTTCCATCTTTACAAAAGGGTCCGAATGGCCTAGTTAACTAATTATTACATATACAAATTGCAGTTGCAAACAACAGCTAATCTAAAGGAGTTGAATAAAGGACGGGAACTACGCGTGCACAAACAAGAACATCCTTCGGAAACCGCTCTGTCTATTGCCAAAAAGTGCTCTATTCGTAGCCAGAAAATAGCTCTATTTTAACCTCGAGATCTGCTCTACTTGGCTGAATAAACACACTGCCGTACAAATGAGTTGGTTGGCCATACATCTAATTTGGTCGAGCGGTCAACACTACAACAAAGTAACCTATGGTGACGAAAACTAGTGAAGAAAATAAATTTTGTCACAAAATAAGAATAATTCGTGAGGAGTTTATAAATTGTCGCATTTAATAAAAATAAATAAAAATAATAGGTGACGAAATTTATTTTCGTCAATAAATACTTCCTTTTAGGTGAGGAAAAATTAAGTTTCGTCACTAAAAATTTTTCGGCTAATTTTTTTGGGTAGCGCCAAAATTTTGGAACTTTTGGTGAGAAATAAATTTTCACTAGTTATAAAATTATTTGTGAGGAATATATTTTTGTCATTAATATTTTTGAGATCTTTTGGTGAGGAAATAATATTGTCACCAATTTTGGTGGGAAATTTTTGATGTATTGAGCGGCAATAAAAAAAAAGGTATTCAGTTTGCTTGGTTGTTGTTTTCGGAAAACACTTTTCAGAAGATTCTACTTTCTTATTTTTCGTATTTTTTTTGTTTTTATTGAATTTTTTTAATATTTTAAACAATTTTTTACCTTTTTAGACACACCTAACATAAATACACCTAAAAAGTAAAAAAATTATAAAAAAAATCTTTTAAAAATTCACTAAATACCAAAAATACAAAAAAAATACAAGAATTCAGTACGTTTTTTATATTTTTATGTATTTATTAATTTTTTAAAATATTTTTTCACAAATTTTTTACTTTTTAGATACATCTAATTAAGGTGCATCTAAAAAAGTAAAAAAAAAATGTTTAAAATTTAAAAAATATTCACTAAAAACAAAAGAATACGAAAACCAAAAAATTCAATTTTCAAAAAATTTAATCTAGAAAATTCAAACCAAACACACTGATTAATTTTTTTTTTTTACCCATTTTCTGTTTATCATCTCTCTTTCTCTCTCTCAAAATAGGATATTAATTTTTGTTTTGCGTCTTTTCTTTTTATCAACTCTCATACTCTCTCTCTCTCTCTCTCTCCCTCTCTGGCTCTCTGTCTCTCTCTATCAAAACATATGCATGTAATACCTCTCCGCCATTGCTCTTTGCCCTCGCTACTCCACCTTCAACGCCTACACTACCGTCGACCTTTCTTGTATAAACAAGGCTCCATTCTCTGCATCAAACCCAGGTTCTTTTTCTATATTATTTTCTTGTATTGCATCAATTTAATTGAGTTGTTTCAAAAATTTTATGGGTTTTCAATCTTCACAATTTTTTTTAGCTTATAATCTGGCTTTGTTGTTGATTTGGTAAATAAATTTGGAATTGTTTTCTTTTTTGAGCGATTTAAAAGATTTGATTTATCATTTGGGTTTTTAAGTTTATATATGTATTTTTTTTTTGGTAGTTAATTGTTAGCCATTAATGCTCTGCTCAAGGATTAGATATATAAAATAGGGATTCGATTCTAGTGATTTGTGCTTCATTTCCTCATATTGAACAAAGATTTGGGAAAAAAAATCTGGAATAAAAAAATTTGCTATTTTATTTGAACAGAAATTTCGTAAATATATTTGGGTTTACTTTATTTGAGTTAAGAAAGTGAAAGACATTGATCTTGTGAGTACAATGAAACGAAAATGAAAGAAAATGATGAAGATTTGAGGAAGAGAACCGAGAGACAGAGAGAGAGAGAGAGAGAGAGAGAGAGAGAGAGAGAGAGAATTGAATTTTGCTCTGGTTTCATTATGCTTTTTAAAGAAGAAGACCGATTTTATCTTGTGTGGGTGTGTTTTTTATACAACTTAGTTAGTTTACCCTCCACCTGAGAAGAAGACCTACACCAAGCCCAAGAAGAAGAAGTGCCCTGACGCCGAGTACGGTGCTAGAACTTTCACTTTGACTGTCACTACTGCAGTAAAAGTGTGCCTCACTTATGTCTATATCTATCAAAGCAAGTTTGATTCTTTCTTGCTCTCTAGATATCTATCTGTTTAGGTGGTTTATGATTGTTAGTTATTGTTGTTGTTGTTGGATATCAATTATGAAGATTAAAAACTCTTTTAGATATGTGCTATGTTGATGTTATCATCTTTAGTGTCTGTTATGTGATTTGGTGCAATTGTTGTTAGTGTATTGGTTGGTTTGTTGTGCTTTTTTTTTTTCTGAATTTCTCTTGTAAATCTTTTTATTGTGAATATATATATATATATATATCAATTTTCACATGTCATTTTGCTGTCATTAGTGGCACTGATAAGCTTGCCACAGTTAATGTCGGTTGACTGTTGGGATTTTGTTGAGAGACTGGAATAGAATTAAATTTTAATAAAGAATAGAGAAACTAATTTACAATCATTTGTGGTGTTGCAAATATTTTTTAGAATTTGTTTAGCTAGATATTTTTAAAAAATTATGCATGGATTCATTATGTTCCTGTGATTTGGAGCCAAGTAATAGTTGCTTCTAGAGTTTAAACATATTGAGCTTTTTGAATTTCTAAGAAATTATGAATGAACCACTCTACTTCCCTTTTGATGCTATGGTCAGATAAGAACACCTTTTCAACCCAATTAGCAGTATAATTTCTATAAAACCCTACCAATAAAAAATCACATCAAGATCAAGTCCTATTTTGCTAGTTGTACCTAGTGGAGAGTTAGTGCCTTTGTTGTTAGCATTCTTTGTAGTTTTTATTGTTTTATGGTGTTTGTGTTGTCACAAACAATGTTCCAAGATACATTTCTATTGTAGCTGAAAATCTCTTGAATTATGTGATGGGAGGTAATTCTATCAGAAGCCCTACTAAAGATACCGAAACTAATCATTGGGCTGAGGTCTTTGATCCTGACACTAAGAAATGGAGTTTTCTTCCCAAGCCTCCTGATGATTTGTTGCCTTTGGGTTCTAGTTTAGTAATGTGTGTAGGTCTTGAGGATTTACACAAGATTATGGTGACACCTTAGAATTCTTCAAAACAAGCCTACTTATATGATATTTCTCAAAACATTTGGACTTCCAAACACCATGTGAATCTATTCGGCCATCGATTTGTATCTAGCGTTGGTAATAAAGATACGGCTGTGTTTAAGAATACTTTGTATTGGTACGACAAGAACCACCGCCACATGAATGCGTACGAGTGGGAAACTGGGAATTTATTGTCCAAGAAGCTCAAAGGGTTTGGGATAGCAGGGAGGATGATGGAGGATTTTTGGGTCCAAATAGACAATTATTTATTTCATTTGAGTAGTAAATTGTTTTGGTTTGGAATGAAGAGCTTAGTAGTACTGTACATTGCTCCAAATTTGTAGTTAATAAATCATGCTATTCATGACAATTGCAATGGGTCTCTTTGTGCTTGGGTTCTCTCTTCTCAAGATTTTTATCTTGGTCCCAACACAACTCTTTATGATGATGCACTTATGTAAGTTTTTGGGTTTCTCTTCTCTGTTGATAAATGCTTATTTTCTTTGACCCTTGTTCACCCATTTTGTCATTATTTGATTTTGAATTTGAGTAGAAAACTTGATTTGATATGAATTACTCAATTTTTTTTGAACAAATTTTCATCAAAATATTTTTTTAAAAATTCCGTTCTTAACTCAAATTTCACTTTCCATCAAATTTGATTGAGAAAAAAAAAAATTCATTTCCAACTGTTCGTCGGTTTTTTAAATTTTCATCAATTTGAATTTGATAAAAGATTTTGATGAGTTTTCAAGTTGATGAAAGCATTGGAGATAGTTTTTAGGACATTTTCATCAAATTTGATGTAAGAAAATGTGAAGGATTGAAGAAGCTCTTATATATGTGTATCAGTCTAAGTGAGAGCATCTCCAACATTTCACTAATTTTGTCAGCTAATTTAATTTTAAATTTGAGTAAAAAATTTGATTTGATATAAACTATTACAATCATTTCATAAAAATCTTTTTAAAAATTCGTCTTTTATTCCAAACATTTTTTTTCATCAAATTTGATGAGAAAAAAAAATTATTTCCGATTCTTCATCTTTTTAAATTTTCATCAAAATTGAATCTGATGTAAGATTTGATGAGTTCTCAATTTGATTGGGAAAAAACACCCTTGATTTGATGAACATTTGATGAAAGGGTTGAAGATAATTTTAAATAATTTTTCATCAAATTCAAGAATAAAAAGTCTCTATTTGATGCGGCTAGAAAGGTGCGACCACATCAAGAAAATAGCTCAGCAATGAGTGTGGAACTCCCAACTGAGTTAGTAGGGAAGCTGAGAAGCCATTGTAAGTAAAAAAAATTACCATGTTTATTTAAGGTTGAGTTGTCAGTTATTCCTTTGTGCTCTAGCTTGTAATTGATCTATCTATGCAACCCCCAAAACAAGAAAAACCTATTTCTGTACATTATTTGGTCTGTGCTTTGTTATTTCTTAATATTTGGTCTTTCTATGGATAAATCTGTAATCTAATTCACATGTAATGTTTCCCTTTTCTCAGGTACAAATCGGTTTCAAATTTTTATTTTTTATTTTTTTACCTTGTCGAAATTGACCTTCCATTTCTTAGCATTTTTTTTTTTTTATCAACAAAAAAGAGATTCATTGATGCAATATAAAAGTACGAGGTGTATAGACAAATTACATCAAGAAGACACAAAAAGCCAAGACGAAAAGTATCATAACTTAAATATCATACCCTAGCTAGATTGAAACATTAATCAAAGCCAAACAAATGCAAAGTCAAAGGCCAACGAGAAGAAATCAAGAACACACTAAAAATTAAGAATCTAACAGAGCAATCCAAACACTTCACTTCTTAGCATTTGAAGCTTATTAGCTAGTTTATGGTAATTGCACTATACAATCTATACTTATTTGGTTTTTCTATAGTAAGCTTTTGATTTTTTGCACTCTAATTGTTTGGTCACAAAGAGAATTGAGAGTAGTTTTGAAATCTGTATTGCCTATAAAAAATTTAAAAAAAAAAAAAAAAGAATTAAGAGGTGATTGTATTAGCTTCTTTATCTAATTTCATTGGTTTGAAGTTTGTACAAGTTAGTTTGGTTCGAGTAATTATTGTGAGCTAGGTCAACTAAGCCTTAATTTTTTAATGCCTGCATGTATTTTGTCTGTGATTCAATTTTATTAATCTTTCTATAATGTTGAATTTGTTTTAATTTAATGCTCACTTAATGTTAGCATGTTCAACTAAGGGTATGGATTGAATGTAAGTTGGTGTGGCTTCTAGTGTGGCATAGTTTGTGATGTAGAGTGTTTGGCTATAAAATTTCTGAAACTCATGGGAAAATATGGCAAAGGCAAAAGTCAATAGTAGAGGTAAAACAACTTGTGCTTGGAATTACGTGAAATTCAGTCGAAACATGGAAAATGCCATGGCAACCAGTACGCATCACTTCGCCATGGCCTACTATGGATTATAGTCAAATTCCAATATTTAAGCCTTTGTTTTCGCGATCTTGCCATTTTAGGAAATATTTGATTCGTCTATAACTTGGTGTAGATGAATCCAATTGGAGCAAGATTTTTTCTCAGTATATGTATTTTTAGTTTTGAGATTTGAGCTTAACTCGAATATTTCTAGTTTTGGTAATTTTGTGTACTTTTTTTCATTTAGTCTTGATTAGCAAGTATTCTCTTTTTTGATTTATTTTTTAATTTAATTAGAACTTCGTTTTAGTATAAATAAGGGTGCAAGTCTTAGGGCAATTCACTTTTGATATAATATGTAGAAAATTCTCTTCTTTTCCTTATAATTCTGGTAATATTCAGATTCAACATATTGTAGAAATGTTGCAACTTCTTTTGTTGTGTGATTCTACTACGGTTCACGTTGTATGCTATGTGAATTTGATTTTTTGGGTGTGGCCACATTACTGATTAGGAGTATTGTTCTTTTTTCAAATCCATTTGACTATCGCTCAGGGATGTTGTTGTAGACACCTTAGTCTTAGTGGGTTGTTGGTTCCCTCCACGTTCAGGTAAAATGTTGCTCTGTTCATGCTTGTCATGTTGTTTATTTTTTTGAGTTCTTTGTAAAATATTTTGTCTAAATATTATTGTGAGCCCTATATATATGGTTAAATGCTTCTAACCTTGGCAACTAATTGATATTTTCCTTGTTTGATGGGTAGGGAGAACAAATAATCCAGTAGTGGACTTGGCTCCTGATTCTTTATTAATATGGTACTGATTTAATTTTCACTTAACTTGTTTGATTTAATTTAAGTATTGTGATTTATTTCTTGTCTTGTGTAAGGCCTAAATGAGAAATAATATTATCACTGTGTTTAGAAAATAGATGGCTTGATTGTTTTCGACATTGGTAGGTTCATATGTGTTCATTTCACATGATTCACTTGCCTCCAGTTAGATCAGTTGTTTTTTGTGATTTAGTACAGATGAAAGTCCAATATTAAAAAAATACTTTTTTGCTAAATTGGTTTATAAAATAAAATTATTTATATATTAGTTTAGATGTAACTGATAATATATTAATGTTTTCTTTTTTATTTTCTTTGCAGATTGGTTTTTGATGACATTTGGAAGCATACTTGCAAATCAAAATCAAGTGTTGATATTTTTTGTAGACTGATACTTAGTTCTACTTGTAAATCAAGATCAAGTGTTTTTTTTTTTTTTTTTTCGACTGATACTTAGTTCATTTTGAGATTAGTTGTGATGGTGTTTTTGTTTACTTAATGAATTATTATTAAATTTGTTTGATGGATATATTTTGATTTATAATATAAATTGATTACTGAATTGTTTTGTGGAGTGGTGTATAATAGCTAGTGGATTTGTTAGTATATTTGAAGGCTGTTGAGATATGAGCAGGGATATTTGTGAAATAATAATTTAAATAATTTAAATTGAATTATAAAATATGAAACAATAAATTTTGTGACTAAATTTATCGCAGCTTATACATGAAAAGTTTAGTTGATTTTGTTGTTTGGTGACTAAAAATTTCGTCACGTATAAATCTTTTTGTCATGAAATATATTTCGTCACCCATGTCTAACTTTTGGAGACGAAAAAAATTTCTTCAACTTTACATCTTACTGTGACGAAATTATTTTCTCACCAATGATCAACATGTGTGACAAATTTATTCGTCAACTAAAGTTTTATATATGGTACTGAGTAGTTATTTGGTGACAAAAATGAGGATTTTTTGTGATAAAATGTTGTTTTATTGGTGACAAAATATTTCATCACTAAAGTAATTTTATTGGTGACGAAATTATTTTTCGTCACAGTCATTTTTAGTGACAAACATTCAATGACGAAACAGGTGAGGAAAATATTTCTTCACAAATATATATAATGGCAAAATTAGCTCTTTGGAGACAACAAAAAAAAAAAAAACAAAAACAAAAACAAAAAAAAAACGTCATTCAAGACCCAATTTGTTGTAATGAATTGGTCGGCCGTACACTTAACTGGCCGACCGTACAATCATGCTAGAAAACCTGCTACAACAGAACTGAAACAGAGCAAACAGATATTCAAGGGAAGCAATGGGATGTTCGTCTTTCTTACTCCCTCCTATCATGAAGATATTCAAGGAATAAATAGGTTTGCTTCACAAATCATCAAACATCTCAAGGGTAGTACATGATGATTAATGAAACAATGGGATGAAAGATCTAATGAGTACGAAACTAAAACTAGAAAATCATTCAAAGAAATGGTTGGAACCTACTACATCTCATAGTAAATAAGAGTGAATGAGTACTCAAATTTGGAGAGAATAGGTTAAAGAAAACCATCTTTGAAAAACAAGAGGTCACATCATTGAAGAAAGAAATTAGAGACTCTTCTCCCTACTCATGGAACATGGATTGACATTCATTTCTATGCTTCAAAATGGAACTAGAAGAGAGTTTCTAATACTTTCGATGAAAGAGCTCTTATTTTTCTTCAAAGCAAAACAAAAGCAAAACTAAGAAAACTATAAAAAAAAAGTTGTTGAATGCTCATCTTTCTACTCAGGGAATGAGGATGAGACATCCATATCCAAGCTTCAAAACGGAACTAGAAGAGAGCTTGCAACACTTTAAAGAAGACAAAAGAGAAAATCAAAATCACACTACCTACTAAAGCTTAAACACACAGCTCGTCAAAATTGTTGACAACTCCTCTTCCTACTCATGGAGTAAGGATGAGATATCCATTTCCATGTTTCAAAATAGTTGAGAAGAGTCTTTCAACACCTTTGACACGAAAGTTATCACCTAGCTTCAAGGTAAACAACAACATCATGGAAGTCATGCATCGAGGCGGACGAGAACCCTTTTATAAGTCCATATTCAATTCATATCACATAAAAACAACCTAAAAATAGTGCTCAAAATTAATTAAAAGAAGTGAAAAAAGAGAGCAAAAATGAAAGATAACAAAAGGGTTACAACTAGTGAACAAGCCTATGGAAGGGTGACTGGCCTTTCCACTTTTAACAAAGCTTAATCACATTTTTAAGCCTAAAATAATTTTGAAAATCAGTATATAGAAAGAAATGAAGAGCAAAAGAGTAAAAGAGAAGTTAATGAAAGGAGTTCAAACGTTAACCTCTTGGAAAGAGGAAGAGCTTCTTAGTTGACAAACTTCAATCCAAACACCCTTAAGTATCTGAAATATGGTTTAAAACTTTAGCAAAAAGCTTCAAGCTTGAACTCCAATGGTGTATCTATAGTGTATCTACAGTCAAGAGGGTTTGAAGATCAAGAGAAAAGCTTTGAAGTCCAAGTGTAGTTCTAAGCTCTAAACAATCTCCTAAGCCTTTTGAAATATTTTCTAACCCTAAATTCTAAAAGAGATGGTCTATTTATAGAATTTTGCCCCTTTCTTTATAGAAATATCTTCAAAAAAGGACAGGTGGCCAAATCTCATGCGTGGGAGCAGCATGTGCTACAAATGCAGAATCTATATATGGCCGACTGGCGAAATGATTGTACGGCCGGCCAAATTAATTGGTCTATCGGCCAACTAATTAGCCTGTTGTTCTCTATGTGGTCAAGCTAGAAAATAGGGTTTTGATCAAAATAGGGTGCAAGGTTTGAGTTTGGAGCTCGAATCCAAATTCCTTTACTGAAGATTCAAAAGATCGCACAGTGCAACGTTCATCATAGGGTGTTCGGAATGAACTGCCCAAGCCTTAAGGACGATCAAAATGGGTTGTCTACAACAACTATGAGCCCCGCACGTGCAGTCATTGAGTGAAAACAAGGGATCAGCTACTGCTTTAATTGCATGTGTGGCACCTTCCGCACGTGCGGCTGGGGGCTTCTGCATGTGCGGAAAACAGAGGAACACAGTATAATTTTTTGATGATCGTTTTGACCTTCTAAACATGTTTATGAACTCTTTTTGACCCTCCAGGAAATTAAAAGACATTTAGAAACCCATTTGAATTAATTTGAAGAAGTAAAGGAAAAGTATAAGTAAACGAATGTTTTTGTTTTATCAAATTCTTATGATTGTGTTATGTGGGTTGTATGCTCGAGGGGACTTCACAAGATCACACTCGCTGTGAGTAATAGTTTTGTAAAGATATGTTCTAAATATTTATTTTTAAACAATATGAAATGTTATGTTTTTTTGAAATTATGTTTTACTTCGAATGAATGAGTTTCTATTGAATAAATTTTGTGGCAACCTTCAATGAATTCTTTATGAATAATATGATTAGACCTAAGGTTGTTCCAAACAACTGTTATATATGTTGGACCAGAGGTCATTCCACTTAATGATTGGACCCGAGGTCGTTCTGTTAAATTTGAATATGGATAATGTGATTGGATGTTTTTATTTTTAAAAGCTATCGGAATTATGTTAAGATGTTTTTCTTTAAAATCAAACTCATTCATTAACCCTTTACATTATTATTACTCATTGGACTTAGCTCACCCCCTTCCCCTATATGTATATAAGTAAGCAGCTTGGAGATCAACCGTAGAGTCAACCTAAGGAGTTACTTTTGTGAACCTCAAATGTCATGCCTCTAAGATGGGGCTTTTGTATTTTCTTGTTGAGCTTTTGTTTTTGTAACGTTTACTTTTTGGTTATGTGAACTTAATGTATGAAGTTTACTTAATGTATATAAGCTATGTATGGGTTCAACGTTATGAATGAAAAATGTTTTTTTTTTTTTTTTATCATATATGCACTACTCAATGGACCTTACTTATTGTCAGTTTGCTTCTGCTTAAGGACCATTATTTTAAATATTTTGTATTTTGTTTGAGGTCGTAGGTAATCATATAATTACTGGCCGGTTATGATCCAAACCTCTAGGACTGAGTTCGGGTCACGACAAAAGTTATGCCGACCGAAGGCGGAGACGACTGTCATTTAAGGTAGGAGATCATGTGTTTCTAAAATCTCTCCTAGAAGGGAGTTGATGAGGTTTGGTCGAAGCAAAAAATTATCTCCTCGGTATAAAAGAAGTTACCTAGCATCTTGCTTTACCACAACAACTCTCTAGAGTACATAATCTATTCCATGTGCCAATGCTTCGTAATTACAAGCCCAACCCTTCACATGTGTTAGATTGGACAGATATTGAGGTTGATGAGGACGCGTCTTATGAAGAAAGAGCAGTTAAAGTTCTAGACACTCGGGAACAATATTAAGGGGCAAGACCATTCCGTTAGTCAAAGTGCTTTGGCGCCATCATGGAGTTGAGGAAGTAACTTGGGAGTGTGAGGCCGAGGTCCGCGAGAAATACCCGAATTTATTTCATAATATGTAACATTTTTACTTGAATTGTTTTCCTTTAATGTGTAGTAAACTGGGTGTAATGTACATTTTTTATTATCTCTTACATGTGTAGCTATTAAAAGTTGTCCGTTTTCCATTTGAGAATGTTGGAAATTTGTGATTGTGGTATCATTATCATATTCTTGATGTTGTGTTGTGAGTTAGCGTTATTTCGGGAGCAAAATTCCTTAAGAGGGAGAGAGTGTGACAATTCCTCTCAGGTGACCGCTCGAGTGGTCAAAAGATCGCTTGAGCGGAGATGAGAGGCTTCTAGTAGTTCACTTTGTAGGTCGAGGGACCGCTTGAGTGGTCAACTGGTCACTCAAGGGAAGGAGTGGGGGTCCCCAATATCTCGTTTTGTAGGAAGAGATACTAAGAGTTCTCATTAACCACTCAAGTAGTGAAAAAACCGCTCAAGCGGTCTGTGCAATTTCAGCAACTTAAAAAGTCACTTTTTAGATTATTCTTTACACTTTTCTTTTCATTCTTCTCTTCTCTCTCTCTCTAGCTCCGAAAACCCTAGCCATATCTCTCTAGAAATCTTCCATTCTACTTAGATTTGCAACCCCATTCCTTACAAAAGTTGGAGTTTGGGTGGAGATAAGACTTTCTATCGATTGGATTGGGATTTCACAAAGAGTTCTTTGATAACCTAGCTTTTTGGTCTTGATTCTTGAGGTAGGATTAATTTTAACATTGTATCTCTTTGATTTGAAGATGCTTATGTGGTATTGTTATGACATTGATAAATAGATGAATGTTTAAGTTTACAAATTGAAGTTTTCTTTCAAAAATAGAAATTTCCTTCAATTTTCATAAGATTTCTACTATTAGTCTTGGATTATGGAAATTTTAGATGAAAATTATTATCATATATGTTGGGGGGGCAAAAGCCCCAAATTTTATGAATCCCTAAATTTTAAAATTTGAGAAATAATGTGATTACATGAAAGTGATAATTAATTCTTTAAATTGATGATTGGATTATGATATTAGAGTGGTATTTGAATGAAGAATTGTGAAATTGGGATGTTCTTGAGGTTTTACTTGAGATCTTGGGGGTTGTCACTCTATTTTTTGTCTCAATTGCTTGTATGACGAAAATTATTTTATCTTCATAAATGCATAAACACTTGGAAGCCTTGGAAAGATTGTTTAAAGGGGGTGGTAAATAGTGTGTTCGTCTAGGTAGAGAGTCAGTTTTGGGAAAGTGTGTATTTCTAGTACCCACTCGGGGAAGTCTAGATGCCCAATTGCCCTATCTTGAGCTTATTGTCGGACGAATATGGGGAAATATTTTTGGGTGTCCATTGGTCCTGCCGTATTGTAATCGATAAAAGTGAAAAAAATGGATTATTTTGGGTGCCCATTTCCAGTATTAATAGCCGCCAAATGTAGGAATATTTTTGGATATAAATCTATGTATATGTATGTATTGGGACTCTCCTTAGGACTTCATGGCATATTTACCCCCGGTGTTGAAATGTGATTTTATGGAAATTATAATATCTAAGATTCGTTGCTTAAGCCTTTAACATGAATTGCATAAGACAATGTTTTGGGTTATGATAAGGCTATGTGAGTTTTAGAATAATTAGATACTCTATTGAAAGAATTTCTACTGGGCATCTACCTTATTCCTATCTACCAATTTCAAGGACCGGTGATGTGCAACCACCCCAATGACATGGAGTGGGATTCTTTTGTTTGATGGAGCACGATCGCTCTTGGATGTATTATGTGAAAGCTTCGAGCATACATGTTTTGGGACTGTGTGTCCATTTTGGTTGTATCAAGGCCTTGTGTTGTTTATTTGTAAGCCATTAAGGCATTTTAATTTATCCTCTAGCTTTTTGAACTAAGTTAATGTTAATGTATTCAGTATTTTAACATGGAACTTGTAATTTGAAATTATAGTTTAATGAAAAAGAGGACTTTTGGAATGATGTTATTATTTGGCATGATAAGATTTCGGATTAATAATGTTATGGGTAATATTTTAATTTAAATAATTTGGAAGCGTTACATTGGTTGATTTAGTAATGTTCATCTCTTCTCGCTTAATTCAAAGGGGTAATATGGTCATTTTGGATAGCCGAGTAACATCATTTGTGCTAAATTAACTGATTGGGGGAATCATGATATTGTCAGCAAAAGTAAGAGAGATTTTTGTAATTATTCAAATTACATGGGAGGTCCCTGTATTTGTCAGAAACCTCAGGGGAGGTAAGTGTAATTTACCCTATCTTTACCTCTAAATGCGTGAAAAGGAATAACCGAGAAATTACAAGAGGTTAGAGGTAAAGGTGTACGCGATGCGATTCAGGTGGTTTGGGAGTAAATTATATATCAAACTGTGAATAGAGGATTGACAAATTACGAAATTGTGATTTGGGGTGACTTTAATTTGCTAGTTGATTGAAGAATATTTTTAAATAGTTATCAAGTATGTACATAATATATAATAACAATTTACATAATATTTTTCATATATATTACACAAATTAATTTTACATGATATTTTTCTTATATATAATTATTAATTTGTAACAAATTTTACATCTTAAATCTCTCTAACACTCATTTTTACTTTCATATTTCATTAGAGTTTAAAAAACAATGTATGTATTAACTATAGTGGAATGGGGTGGTTTCAAAGACAAATTATAAATTTCAAAGTTTAATTTGTGGTTAGCGAATGGATCGGTGCAAATCGGTGTTGATTTGGGCATTTTTAACAGATTGGGCTGTTTTTGCAATAGGGTGTGCACAATGCAATACAGTGCGGTTTGAGAGTAAAATTATAAATCAAATCGTAAATGGCAGATTGACAAATAATCAAACCATGATTTGAACAGTTTAAGTGATTTCAATTTGTTAATTGATTAAAGAATAATCTTAAACAATTATCAAGTATTTGTATAATATATAACACTAATTTGCATAATATTTTTCATATATATAATACTAATTTGTAACAAATTTTACATGTTAAATCTCTCTCTCACACTGATTTTTACTTTAATATTTCATTAGATGTAAAAAAAAAAATATGTATTAACTACAGCGGAGCAGAACGATTTCAAAGACGAATTATAAATTTCAACTTGCAGATGAAACTAACCTTCGACTAGTGGGCGAATTGGCGATTTTAATGAATTGGTTGGTATTTTGCACAGCTTTACAAGCGGTGAAGGTTACATTGCAAATCCTCCAACTCAGAGAACTTTTAATTTTTTATTATTATTTTTTTTTTTGGTGTAAATATTTTGATGTGGTCAAATTAATTTGCACAATTTTTTGTTTGATTTTATTAAAAATTTCAACTTCTTAAAATTTTATTTAGATTACAATTTTTTTTGGTACAAACTATTTGTTATCACCCTTAAAAGTTAAGTCATTTTTTTTTTTATCTATAGCTTTGCTTGTTTAGTATACCTTTTGACTTTTCGCGGAATGATTTGTAGAAAAGTAAAGAGGTGATGTAATCAAAAAGAGGGGAGCTTCTATTTGTATCCCAAAAAGTAGGTTAGGCACCCCAATTTAATGATATTTATTTATTACTATTTATTCCCTATTTAAAATGATAAAAAAAAATACTTGACTTTGGAAAAAGTGTACATATTTTGGACACCCCATTCATCATGGATCACAATATTCCTTTTCTCTCTTCTTCTCCTACTTTCATCACTTTGCATCTTTATACCAATCTTAACCCAACCCTATTTACTTTAATCCATCATAATTGCATTTTATTTCATATTAGAATCAATAATGGACAATAAAGAAGATGTTTCCAAGCAATAATTTATAGAGAAAGTAAGTTTTTAATTGTTGTTCATCGTTTTTCGCAGGTTGTTTTTCCAAATTGATTCCGAAATGAGTATCCGAACAAAGTTCATAGGTTCGGAATTATCCGGACAAATATATTTTGTTCGGCACTGACTATCGATATGAAACAACTGGAATCAATTTTCTTATCTTCGGCACTAAGTATACGAACAAACTTTATAGGTCCGAAATTAAGTATTCGGACAAATATATTTTGATTACTGCATGGGAGACCTTCGTCTAGGAGGAACTCAAATGTGAAGCCCCTAAAATATGTATTCACTTTAAAGACCCTAATGTTTGAATTATTTTCTTAAAGCCCCTCGGTTACTTGAATTAGTTCGAATCTTGTCGGTTATCATTACTATTTTATTTTTGTCAAAAATAAGAATTTCCCTAGCCGGAATAAGTTCCCTAACCTAATTTAATTCTACATAAGTTACATGTATTTAACTCCAAGCCCTCACTCTTTATTTAAATTCAAAACTTACCCCAAAACTAGCACTTGTACCTTGTACCTTGAAGTACCATCAATCATGTAATATATATATATATATATGTGTGTGTGTGTGTGTATACTAGTACCTAAAATGATTAAAATAATAACCCATCACACTCCCCCAAGGCCGGCCACCCTAGGGAAGAGAGAGGAGCCAATTCTCAAGATTTATGATGAAGATATTCTAGGAAACCCAAACCTAGTACCCTAGACCTAGGGTGATGTTTCCAAAACTAGTTACCTTTCAACTAAAAATCAATTAATTGATGCCTAAACCTATGATTTAGCACCTTAGTTACTCCTATCCCATTTGACACCAAGCAAAATCCTAACTTTTCCATCCATTTTCAACTAATGGGCTTTTTTGTCCTTTTACACCAAATTGCCTATATATACCACACCCCCACCTAGCTTGGCAAAGCACAAACACCACACACACACACATTCGGCTAGAGAGAGGGAGGAGAGAGAGAGAGAGAGAGAGAGAGAGAGAGAGAGAGAGAGAGAGAGAAGTCTAGAGGAGAAGAAGGAGGAAGAAGAGGGCCTTCTTATGCAAAGAAGCAAGTAAGCCACAAACACAACCTTCTCTTTCATTTTTTTTTTTCAATACATGTTTCTAAAGGTTCTAAATAATGTTTTCAGAACTGATATTACTAAGTTCTTATGTTAAAAAGTGCTAAGGGTTGAGTATTGATTCCATCTCTCTTGCATTTTCCCCATTTTGGCACAAAACCATCTTTTTTTGTACCAATCTCTCAACTTTTCAAGGGCACTCTTTCAAACAAATTTTCTGAGTTAAACATCTGATAGTTAGCATATTTTCTTCACAAAATAAATGAAACTTTCCCTTGGTGGAACCCCTTTTTCATAAATCTTCTTGTTTTGGGCAAAGTACCCTAGAATTTGTTTTTGTAGCCCACTTCCAGAAATTCTAGAAAAATGTATAAAATTATTCTGGACCTCTATTTTATGTCAAAACCTTCCTTAAGGTGTTAGATTTCAAATAAAATTGGT
Organism: Camellia japonica; assembly: GCA_030407325.1. Taxonomy (NCBI): domain Eukaryota; kingdom Viridiplantae; phylum Streptophyta; class Magnoliopsida; order Ericales; family Theaceae; genus Camellia; species Camellia japonica. The sequence goes on from JAPPVO010000029.1 coordinate 98,038,901, forward strand.
TTCATCGAAAAACATTAAGCGGTTTGCAAGAAAATCAAATTTTCGTAACAGTCGACGGATCTGGACAGAATCTGGACAGCGCTGGAATATTTTCTAAATAACTTAAAACCTGGAAGAGCAATCCCATTTTCGAAAAATGTTCTAGAAACTAGATCGAATCCTCTACAAACCATAGGAAGGCCAAGTCCGGTGAAGGATCTAAAATAGTGCTTTCATTTCAATCTTTATGTGATATAAATCTGGAATTTTTGTTATGCATGGATGTTTTATGCCCTTGTATTCATGAAGATACTTATTAGTTCATGATCATATCTTGGCATGATATTGTATGTGTTATGATACGTTCTTCATCTTCTTCACCTTGTTGATACATGCTTGTGTGGATATTTTTATCTTGTTAAGTTGCCTAACCTTGATGTAAAATATTTAACTCAACGGGAAACCTAATGGGGACGGTATTGGGCTTTCGAGCACTTAAGAAATGAAAAGATGAGTATAAGTGATATATGGATTGTTGGGATGCGTTCCTATTTGAAAGTTAAAGTCTTGCGCAAGTGGTTTTCAGAACCCTTGAACGGAGCGGTTGTATTCGGACCCTAGGTGGTTTGGTGCAAGGAGGGATTCGGGCAAGGCCCTATTTTACCGTCTCTTTTGAGGCCCTACGGTTGGCGCTACACGGTACATAACCGTTGGTAGGCATCCGAGGTTAGGTTTGCAACAAAGCAGCAAAAGAGGGGGCATACCGAATAATCCGCATCCGATTCTCGTGGTTAGGAGGACGAAATCTCTTTGGGGGATTTCTAGTTGCTAACAACCTAACTTAACCCTTTATTTATTTAATTGAGTATTGTGCTTTATTACTTGATGTTATAATTGTGATTGTGTTTTGGACTGGGAAAAAGGGTAGGGTGTGTGTGTGTTTACTGGGCATTCAAAGCTCACGGCGTATCATGCCAGGTGACGAAGCAGAACTCATAGCTGGAGACGACGAGCCCGAAACTTTTGAAGACTTTTGGCTATCCTAGAAAAAAAAAAAAATAGAAGTTTCTTTTTGGATGTTTTGTAAAGACTCATTTGAAGATTTAAGCTTTCTTTTGGGATGTAATGTAATAGAACCATCTTTTGAGTTGTATATATTGTGGTTGTCATATATTTATATTCTATGTAAGAACTTATCGTTGCTTATGAGACCTTGTGTCAATACCCTTTTAAGATCTGTCAAAAGGGCAGTGTGCTGCCTAAGAAAGCTGGACTTAGAAGTGATGCTAATTTGACTCCTCCGGCAATCTGGGATCTTACTTGTTATTGACCATAGGACTCATTAGTGACTCTCCCTTGACTGCAACCAATAGTGTAGAACCGGGGCGTCACACAGAATCTCTCTTTGTCGCTTGGAATTCCAGAGACCCTAAATGTGGTTTGATTTTGTTCCTTGTTTATGGGTAATGGGGCATACAAAGTAGATTTATATAAGGTTTTAAAGTTTTTAGGGTTAGGATAGGTATTATTTAGGGTGTCCAAATAAATAAATAAATAAATAAAATTTCAAATTTATTATTGGGGTGCTCAAAGTAATGGGGTGCCCAATAGAAGCTCCCAAAAAAAAAAAAAGTTCACTTATCAAATAAATGCACTTTTTAGTGCATTTCTAAACAACCCCTTAATGTAACATTGATTAACAGAGTGAAGTTGCATGGATTAACAAAGAACTCTTTTTTGTCTTGGCTAGCTTTATCAATGCAACTAAAAGTCCATCTCCTTATTAAAATAACTAATGGTAGAAGCAACTACTATTATCACCTACTACAAAGCATAAAAAATTATATATGTAGAAGAAATACATACTTACTCTTGTACTTAACTATTTGAACAAACATTAACAAAGCTTCTTTTTTTTTATGTAAAAATATATTGATGTAAAAATCAGAGTATAAGAAGTACATAGAGTTACATCCAAGAAACTAAGAAAGGCACAGGCAGAAAGTAACAGCAACAAAGCATAACTAGCATATCTCATCTAGGTTGACACATTAGTATATTCTCAAATGAACCATCTAATGGACACGAAGAATGTATACCTCATGGTTTGTTAAGCAGTAGAGGTTGGACATCGAATGGTAAAGTTGTGCTAGTGCCACTGCCAGAAAATGTCCCTGTCGACATTGAAGCAATTTCCCAAGCCTCGGTAAGATCAGTTTTATTGTATTCAACTTCCACATAATTTTTTTGAGTCATACCCCCTTGTGACATTTTAATTCCTTCCAACTCAACGGCCACTTCTTTCATTGTAGGCCTCTTCTTTCCATTCAAGTTTAGGCATCTGTTTGCAAGGTGAGCAACAACCATAATCTCTTCTCTTCGACCATCCTCCAAAATCTTAGGATCAAGAATATCAAGTAAACGATTTTCCTCCATTGATTGAATAAAATATGTAGCCAAACTCCTACCTTCTTGGGATCTGGTAGAAGATATTGCTTTTTGTCCAGTTAAAAGCTCAACAACAACAACTCCAAAACTGTAAACGTCACTTTTTTCAGTAAATTGGCTGGATTGGAAGTATTCTGGATCCAAGTACCCAAAGGTCCCCTGTACTAGTGTAGTTAAGTGAGTTTGATCAACTGCAACTGATCTTGAAGTTCCGAAGTCTGAAACTTTTGCCTTGTATTTATCATCCAGAAGTATGTTAGTTGACTTAATGTCTCGATGATAAATGGGTATGGATGCAGCATAGTGCAAGTAGGAAAGAGCTCCTGCTACTTCTGTGGCAATCCGTAAGCGCATCTCCCATAGCAATGGGAGCTCCACATTTGGATCATGAATATGTTGGAAAAGTGTTCCGTTTGAGATGAACTCATAAACTAGTAAAGGCACTTCTGTCTCCAAACAACACCCCAACAGCATAACTATATTCCTGTGGTTGATTTGTGAAAGAATGACCACCTCATTGATGAATTGCTCAACTTTTCCTTCATCGACAATTTTGGATTTTTTAACAGCTACAATTCTCCCATCTGACAACATTCCTTTATATACAGTACCTTGGCCTCCTTGGCCAAGGATACGATCCTCGTTGTAATGATCAGTGGCTTTTTCTAATTCGTTTGCATTAAAAAGTTTGGTTTTTTTGACATTACCATCAGTTGACGACAATTGTTGTTGTAGCAAGAAACCACCATTCCTCTTAAAGAACTTTTCCTTGCGTTTCATATCGATTCTTTTCTTCATTACTTTATACAACCACCAAGCAGCAATAAGTAAAAGCATTGCTCCAACTGTTCCACTGCAAACACCTACATAACTCAATATACAAGAAAATATTACTTCAAAGTATGATTGTTAAATTAATAAAAAAAAATAAAATCATGGATATGTTGTTACCAATTGGGGCTTTACTCATGAATCTCAACAAAAATAACTTCTACATCAATTAACTTTTGGGAAGATCAAAAGACAATACTCTCTCTCTCTCTCTCTCTCTCTCTCTCTCTCTCTCTCTCTCCATTTCAAAAGACTAAGTTGATCTACAAGTCTATCAACTCTTACAATTCTTAATAGTAGTAGATACGAGTGTGTAGAAAAAGATAAACTGATATGCTTTCATTGATTGATCAAGATAGGTGATACTTTTGTGTTTATACAGTGAGTTTGGTATAACAAACTCTCTATCTGTTCTTGTAACTAACTAACCATACTAGCAAAATTGTGTCTGGCCGAGGTGATAAACTGGTATGCTTTCATTGATTGATCAAGATAGGTGATACACTTTATTTATACTATGAGTTTGTTATAACAAACTCTCTAACTGTTCTTGTAACTAAAACTGTATCTAGTTGAGGTACTAACTCTACAGCCTTATGATGTATTAGGCATGACAGACAAGTGTTGAGACAACACTTATGGCCTATGACCAGCTTGCTTGAGCTGCTAATGCTACACTAGGTGATTAGGCTTGTGTTGTTCATGCTGCACTAGTGGCTTCGATTGAGAATTAGATTGAACCAACTCATCTATCTTTGATATCTCATTAGAGTATATGCTGAATTTTATGGTAGCAGTATGATCCATTAAAATATTATCATCCATGTCCAAAGATAAGATTGTCATCATTGTCGCACAAGTTAGCAATAAGATTTATTCGTATAGGATCATCTATGTCCAAATATGGGATTTATTATAGTTAGCAACAAGTTATCAATAAAAGGCTAGTATAAAATATCATTCATGTCCAACGCAATATGCTTGAGCGTCTTCTACCAATGACTAATACTACAAAATATACAAAGCGAGATCTATTTTAAAAAGAAAATCTTCATGATGTGAAAACCTATGAGAAAAGATAAGATTGTCATCGTTGCCGCACAAGTTCATCAAAATTTCTTTGCTACATTTTCTTTATTTTCTATTTTAATTTTTCAATTTTTTTGAATTAAAATTGAAAATTAAAAACACATGGTAAAATTGCTTTCATTGCTAAAAAAGTGATGACACATTTCAAAAAGAAAGCCCAAATGACACAAAAAAAAAAAAAAATTAAAATTAAAAAAATTGTTTTCACTTTATTTGAAAACAAAGTATATAGTTCCCTTCTTTTCCCACCTCTAGCAACTCCTCTCCCCTTCTAAAAACCCTCCATTTGTTACTGGGAACCCCTTATGGCCATTCTCCCATAGCCTTCGACCACTTTTTCTTGGCCACCTTGGCTAATCTAACAACCCTCCTTACATTTACACTCCTGGCTACTCTAACATTCCCTTCCAGCTGCCTCCTCCACCACCTCTAGCAATCTCTTTTGGTCGCTTCTCCCTTCTACTCAAGGAAAATTCGGCCACACATGAAAGTGGTTTTCATGTATGGTACATAAAAAAATATAGACCATTAGATTTAGATAAGATAAATGCTAGCCATTGGATGAATCAAAAGTAAAACTAGATAGAAAAAGAAAAGGTGTTTTTCTAAAAAGTAGAGTAGTTTTGGTTAATTTTGAAATTAAAAAAAGAAAAAATGATGCTAACTTACCATTTGCTACAAACATGCTTACTATTTGGTATTCACTCACTTACTATTTGTTATGAATAAACTTACTATTCAAATATTACCTGCTAAAAAGGTCACCTTCAATTCTTGATAATTGTGCCCTCTTTTATATCTTAAATTAATTTTAAATATATAAAACTAACTTATAATCAAAGACCACAAAATGTCATGACCTGGCATATAATATTGTGGGAGCCGAGTAAAGATAACCTCTAATCAGCAAACAGAGTGCATCCAAGCCCATTTGTGATAGGCCCGATTTAGCTAAAGCCCACTGGACTCAAACAAGTCATTGCCGAGTAAGTATAAATGGTTATAAGAGTATGTCGAGTTAATTAAGGCACTTGTGCTGTGTGTCTGAGCTAAGTAAATCAAGTAAGTCGGTAGGGTCCCATCTAGTAACGTCAACTGTCCCTTTTTAGAAAGTATAGTAGGAAGATAGGCCCTGATAGAGTAATGATAAAGGGCTAAGCTACATGGAGAAGAGATGAAGGAGAATGACTATATGAAAGGAGGAAGAGGCTGAAGGAGGAGGTATGTTCTAAAAACTTGTACTCTAAGAAACAAAGGACATTTCTTTCTAAAGAAACTAACTTGCTTGTCGAAAAGCTAATTCTGACACCACTGACCAAAGTTTTTCTTTTGTTTTAGGTGACATCTTAAGGATCTTTCAAGGGTTTGTTTGGATTAAAAGAGTATTCCAAAACCACTCCGCACAAATGCACCCCAAAAATGGGTGTGCATTACTCGAACTCCACTAAAGTGTGCCTTATTAAATCAATTTTTATCTCTGAAAAAAATTAAAAAAATAAAAGTAGCAATGAAATTTATTTATAAAAAAAATTACTAACGTAATACAATACACACTAAAATTTATGAACTCATAATGCTTGAGGAGAGAAAGTAATCAATTCGTGATTTTAATTTTATGAATGTTTAACTAAAATCTCCAAAAAAAACAAAAACAAAACAAAAAATAAAAAATCAATGCAACGTTGGCCTCCAACAATGCCTAGAAATTAGTACAGAATCAAGCTAGAATTCTCTACTTCTCAACTTTCATACGAATAACCCAACCTTTGTGTGAACTATATACAATTGAACAAATCTTAAAAAGAATTATAGCTTGTTTTTTCTGACAAAGCAAACATTCTACAATCAATGGGTATGAATTTTCTTTGTTGTCCTCTACTTACTCAACAATCAAAAAACTAAATCTCAATCAAAACAAAACCACGATAAAAATAAAAAAATAATTAAAAAAATAAAAAAAACCCCCAAATTAGATTAACAAATTAAACAAAAAATGCAAGTACCTGAAGAGTTTGCTGCAGTGATAAATTAGAGAAGCTCTCCAGGCGAATCCAAAGCGATTGGCCGTTGCACATCTTCTTTGACGCATTTTGGCACTGCAAAGTAGAAGAATGAGCAGAGAGAGAAAGAGAAAACTAGGGCTAGGGAACTAGAGAAGTGAGAAGAACCAGGGAGGGTCATTGACTATCAAAAACACTGAATCAAAGGGATGGAGATTGAGCCATGAAAATGCAGAGAATATGGGGTAGAGACGAACTATGGAATGAGAGAATGAAAGAGAGAGGAAAAGGCATGGCAGAGTTTTACTTGACAAGTTATAACCAGTTGCCATTTTATTTTTGGATGGTCAAGATCCCATATTCTTATCAAAAGGCTCAAAATCGTTTTTATGTATGGTACGCAAATACCACTTTTGCGTACCATAGTCGGACCCCATACTCAAATAGATGAAGAACTAGTGGATACATTCAATGCATAAGAGGTTGTTAGGGTGGTGTACTTCTGAGTATGGATCATCTGTCATGGTTTCCTACCATAGTTCCTGCAGTGCCCCAAAATGACGTCATTTTGGGGCAAAGAAAAAAAAAAGAGAAGGAAGAAACTGAGAGAAAAAAGAACAGAAACATCGTTGGAGATCTCATCGTCACCCCCTTTCCGGCAAGCTTGCCATCCCAAACCATTTTCCAACCCCTCCCCCCCTATACCCACCACCTCGCTTCCTCAACCCACCTCTACCTCCATCTCAAACCTTTGTGTTAACGAAGCCCCTATTTCTCATCTTTTCATCACCTATGCAATACACCGACAACACATACAAAGATTCACACATTCACAAAAATATAACGGCAAAAAGTGTTTACAAGAAAACCCACAACTTAAAGTTAATTGTTCATATATAAAGAAGCTTCCCAGTTAAACAATCATCTCCAAATTCGATTTGTATAGGGTTATTATTATCATAAAAGTTTAAAACAAATGGGTTCATTGAAATTAAATAGGAACAATACAAGCAGCAGATCTCTGTTCATAGCTTTTTGTTGTAGGCAATGAAGGCAATGAAGCTTTCCATGGCTCTATGTTGTGTTTTCTTTGCCGATCTCTCTTTGAAAACCCTAGATCTAGGGTTTGTGTGCTCCTCCTCACCTCGCCTTGCCAACTCTACTTCTTCAGCTTCTCTCTCTCTCTCTCTCATTTCCTATGTTCTAGTTTTGTCTATTAGGTTTAGGTTGTAATGGATGAGAGAGTAAGGAAAAGAGAGAGAGATGAGAAAAGGGGGAAAAAAAACTTAATAAAACGACGTTGTCTTTTATACCACCGCAGGAATCATTGCAAGCTACCATAGTAGAGGATCCTAATTCATGTACTTCTTGCCCATAAGAGATGGAGCTGCCCACCACTCAAAAAAATTATCCTTTTTTGTTAGTTTTTAAGGGATTGGAAAAACACTATGAAAACCTCTTTTTCTTTCTTTCTTTTTTTTTTTTTTTTTAGTAGTGTAACTTTGGCGCATTGGGATTCTTGGAGGTGTATTTCTTGATTGTAAAAGACATGACTACTATTCTACCACTCAAAAAATATGTGTTTCATTATCTATGATATAGAAAAAAAAAAAAAAAAACTATGCCTGTAGAGACATGGCAACAATTCCATCTCTCAAATTAATCGGTTCCGATTCGTAGCTCGAAAGTTGTGGCTCGACTGTGGCTCGAGGGGTCAAAACGACGTCGTTTTGACCCCTTTTTTTTCTTTTCTTTTCTTTTTCTTATTTTCAACTCCATCTTCTTCATCTTCTCTATATCTTTTTTTTTTTGCAGAAGAAGAACGAAGACCAGGAAGAAGAAGGAAGAAAGGAGGAGGAGGAGGAGGAGGAAGGAGGGAGGAGGATGAGGACTGGAGGGGGCATAATAATCAGGGGAAGAGGAGGCGGAAGCGGGGCGACGGCGGTCGGAGGCTGCGGCCGGGCTGGGCTGGGCGACGATCGGCGGCTGGGCGGGGGGACGATCGTATTCTCTCTCTCTCTCTCTCTCTTCAACCCTGCTTCTCTCTTTCTTCCCTCTCCCTCTCTTCCTCTTTTCTCCTTCTCTCTCTCTTTTCTGTTTCGAGCCAAATTCGGGCTCCGAATTTCGAGCTACCACCCATTTTCGCAAATTAATGTACGTGCTTTTTTGGTAGGCCATTTTTAGAAGATGAAAAAAAAAAGGGTGTTTAGGCCATAGGTCCATTTTATAGACTTTCAAGGGCATAGATCCACACTCCTTTTTGTTTAGGTCCATAAGGACAAGCTCTAATTTCTTTTTGGTCCGTAAGGATTGTTTATCAGTACAAATTGTACCCCAGCAAACCCCCCTCTCTTCCATCTGATGGCTTACGAAGATGACCACAGTGTCTACAGCGGTGATGAAGACCTCAATGAAGAAGACAACAATGAAGGCGAAGACCCCCTACCTAACTTCGACGACGACGAAATCAAAGACGACGAATAATTACTCTCTCTTTTCTGTTTCTCTCTCTAGATCCAGAGTAGAGATTGCCATCATCCTCTTTCTCTCTTTGGTTGTTGTTGTGCCTTTCATTCTTCAATCTCTGCTTCTCTCTTCTCTCACTTCACCATTCTTTGTCTTACTCTCTTAGTTCATCAAATGACTTCAAATTCAAGGAAACGAGCGAGGGTTTCATCTTTGTCGTCGAACACTATATTATAACCTATAAAGATCTCCGATTTCAGATTGAGATGCTTGAGAAATCAAAATGGAGATCGAAACCTAATTTCAAAATCACCATCGACAATGAGAGGTTTACGGCAGCTAGTCTAAGCCTTTTATATGATCGAGAATCGAAGCGAAGTATAGACTGGGTTGCGTCTGTCGGGTCGGGTAGGTTCACTCTTTGTTCAATTCTCAAGAAAGAAGAAATCTCTCTCAAGAAATAGAAACCTAGAAAATAAGTTTGTGGAGAGAGAGATAGAGAGAGAAAGTGAAAGTATTTTTTATCTATGCAAATTCTATACAGATAATATAATGCAACTACCTTACCCATTCTCTCTCTCTCTCTCTCAACAAATAAAATAACAAAGATAAAATAAAAATTTAAATAGATAGGTTAATAATTTAAACAGACAAAATGGCTGCTTTGTTGAATTGTTGTTTCAACATATGAAATAAAAATTTAAATAGAAAGGCTAAATAATTTAGATAGATGGGTTCAAAAAATTGAGCAAATAAAATAAAATTTTGAACAGATTGGGTTAAAATAATTTGGATAGATAGGTTCAAAAAATTGAACAGATAAACTAAAAAAATTAAATAAGTAGATTTATGTGTATAGACACCCATTTTCTACCAGCCTTAAGACTTGGTCGCTCTTTTTTGGGTACCCAATGATGAAGCCGAGATGTGCTAGTCCTATGAATCCTTCAGCAAAAAGTCTAAGGTTCAAGCTTTAAACCATCCAAGTACCTATTTTAGTCAAAATGTTTTTCAACCAATTGAAAACTTTTTTCGAAATGAGTTTTGTTGTGCAAGTCCAAACATTACCACATTGGCCTGAGGCTCACCTTTTCAAAATCAAAATGCCACATACTTTCAAATAGACCGAGCAAAGGCTATAGTGGAAATGAGTGGAAAGGGGTGAAATCTTCTAAAATGCATGTTTCTCCTTTCAATTTATGTTAACTTTACCTTGTTGATTCAGCGATGTATTTTCTGACTAGCCAGACAACATATCATAGCTAGCTCAAAATATATTCGGTCGGACACCAAATGTACAACCGGTTGAATTGTCCGGAGACAGAACATTTCCGAGAATTTTAGCCTATTTTGCACAATTTCCACAAATATCTCAGATATTTACATTTGAAACTCTATAAATAGAGCTCAGCAGCTCATTTTAAAGGGTTGGAAATTTTTCCCAAGGCTCATAATAAGGTTTAAGAGCCCTCTCATCACTACAAAAAATTAAGGTTTTAGACACCAAAATTTAAGGACAAAATTATTTTTTAGGGACCAAATATTTTTGTTGCTAAAAGTACCGTTATTATATTTTTAGCAACAAAAATTAGACATTAGTGATGAATTATTATCCTTTTGGGACCAAAATTTTTGTCTCAAAAAATAAACCATTTTGAGACCAAATTATTTTGTCCCTAAAAGTCTTTTTATTAGTGACATTTTCAAAATTTTGTCACTAAAAGCCTTGTTTTGGACTTTTCGGGACGACCTTTTAGCGACTATCCTCATAACGATAGAAATTAGTCCCTAAATGTCTTTTGCAACAAAATTTTTACTTTTAAAGAACAAAACATTTGGTCTTTAAACTCTTATTTGTTGTAATGCATCCTTTATCATATTGAACCTATTTTGATTTCACTTCCCTCATTAAAACACCATAAAATCTCACTCCTAAGCTTCTAGCTGAGATTCTTGGACATTTTAAGACACATCTAGAAGATATTGAGGGGACCAAGAGACTTTGAGAACAAAAAGAGTTCATCCTCTTCAAAGAGGTGAAACTCTTATACTTTTCACCATTTTTCTCCTTCTTGTTCTTCATTTCTAACTCTATTCTTGTTCTATAATTGTTGTAACTACTAAATAAGTCTTCATGGATGTGGTTAGAGATAGAAATTAGCCACCCATCCATTGAATTGATAGTTTTTCTTCTTTTTCCTATAGTTATCTCTTTTTTCTTGTTCTTTCTTGCTTTCCATAGTTAAAATCCATTGTTGTTGCATATTTTTGGAACCTTGTGGATGCGATTGGAAGTCGAAAGTAGCCATCTATTCACAAGTTTGATAAGTAAAGTAGATTTCTTTTTTTGTTACACATCTTCTCCAAACATGTCTCATCATCTAAGTATGTTAATTCACATGTTTCAACCTATGCTCAACATTAGTGAGTAATAATGGTTGTTTCATAGGATCAATTGAATGATTCTTGCGATTTGATGTTGAGAAGGTTGTGGTTTCCCTTTTATTAATTATTTTTGGATGTAAAATAAGAGATTCTAGGTCAAGAGTATTGGAATCTCTCTTCTCAATCATTGGTAAACATGGAAAGTAGTGGAAACATCCTTGTTCCATGAATAGGAGAGGAGTTCTCAATGGCTTTTAATGAATCCACTTGTTTTAAGAGCAAAGACTCCACTAAGAAATGATGTGCATTAATCTACTCTCTCCAATTAATAGCATGGATTTGGGTATTAACTTGCCCTTATTCACAAAGAGATGATGTAGGTTCCCATCTATTTCTTAGGCTTGAATTTGATCTTGCTTTAATCCATTTAACTTGTTGATTAATTTCCAAATATCTATCGTACACATTTGTTGCATACTATTGTTGAGAGTTGAGGCTCATCTACCTCCTCCTTAAGTGTTTATATGAGAGGAAGAGGTAGAAGGGATGAGCACTCCTTGGAAGAAATTCTTTGACTCTATTCTGGACTTTCTCCACCAAATTAAGTTTACCCCAGAAGAAGTGTTCAGCAGGTGAAATTAACAGTCAGCCGATCTATTTTGTGTTTGGTCGAATGATTTTCCTAGGAACAAAGCATGCAGTTTCTGGGGAGTGCTCTCCTGAATGATTTTGGAGCTGCTGATTAGATTCTTTTATTTATTTAATATGATTTGTTAGATTCAATAGTAATTTAGTTGAATCTATTCATTATTGTAATAATTTCCCCAACCCCACATCTTTTCTTTGTTTATTTATTCAATTGTTGTAATAATCTCTTCTTCCCCCACACTCTCTTCTCATTTAAATTGTTGTAATAATCCTCCAACCCCACGTCTTTCTATCCATTTTATTTATGTGCTTTTCGTATATACATAGTATCATGTTTTATTTATCATATCTATGACTTGCATCCACTTTTCATGCATCTGAGTCTTGATCATTTGCATTCGTGGGTTTATTCCTTCTAACTTGATTATATGCGTTACCTCATGATTTGAGATGATACATATGTCCTTTGTTAGTAAGTTGGACCACTAGAATCATTCTGTATGTATTGCGTTAGTTATTTGCACATAGGATCATGCATACTCTAATACATTCTTTTGACTCTCCCAGAGTACTAGGGGAGTATTTCCTTATTTTAGCATATTTTGTGTATATGTCCTTTATCATATCCATTGCTATACCATGAGGCTAAATACTTAAATGAGATATCTATATGAATGCCAGTGGATGGAGGTTGTGTTGCTGGTGTTGGAATATGGTTGATTCTTATGCTTCTGAGTTTATACAAAAGGCTTCTCAGAATGCACAAAATCAAAGCATAACCAAAATCTGCGACACAATCTATTTTTAAATGCCTCATATAGTAATGCTAGCAATAATAATAATCGAAATATGAACACATATTGACTATAAAAATCACATCATGATTTAGTAGAGGCTGATCTTTTAATCAGGTGAGTGGGGTACTCAATTAATGACCTTCTCCCCTCCTACCTAAGTTCCCTAGCCAAGACACTCTGATTATGATGGATAGTGACCTTTGGCATGAGTCACGGATTTTTTAATTTTCCCAAAAGATTAGAAGACGACTCTGAGATCTAGTGTTGTAGATAAGCTGCTGGATTTAGACTCTCATTTTCTGTTTCACATTGCACTAGTGAGACTAGATCAGAAGATTGGGAGTTTTAACTATCCGGCTTGGTAACCCCAAAGGCATCCCACAATGTGGCACTCTAAAAATTTCAATTCGCTCGAGCGCAAGAGTGAGCGCTCAAGCGGTCTTGTGAACCATCCAATACTTTGGGCTACAGCTTGAGATTCTGAGAGTTTGAATTTTTTACTTGAGTGCAGGTTTGTCTGCTCAAGCAGTCTGTCTATCACACAACTTGAGATTCTGCAATCATTCATTCACTGCTCGAGTGCAAGAACTACCGCTCGAGCGGCCTATTCAAAGTCAGCCACTTAAATCCCCTTTTCGCTTCAGATTCTTTCACTTTTCTCACTCACTTCTCTCTCTTTCCACCATTTCCAACCCTCTAAGCTTTCTAACCTAGAATTCATCTATTTTCACTAAAAATCTACCTCTAGTTCTTGAGGCAAAAAGTCAAGCATGACGAGATCGACATTTTGAACCAATTGGATCACATTTTCCTTGGCGTCACTTCTTGGGTCTCCTCTCATCCATTCTTTCCCTTTGAGGTAGGGATTTCTTTTACTCTCTTCAATACACTCTCATAGATAGATACGTGGTATTTTCTATTGCATGAAAAATGTGATTTTGTGAAGAGATTTTTGAAATGCATGAAGATCGTGGTTAGGATTTTGAATCAAAAGAGTAAGTCTTATGTTTTGGTATTGATTATGGAAAATTGATGTCAATAGAACATGATTATGGTGATGGAAATAAAAATCCCTAATTTCTATTTGTTTAAAAATTTGAGTAGAGAAATAAGTGGATGAGTTCATGTTGTGGAGTATGTTAAACATTGTGAATAGAAATTTTGTTCATGAGAAAGGGGGACATGATTGTTGTGAAATTGCCCTGTGTCATATATATTTGTGTTTTGAACTAGTGGAATCAATTGAGGGAAATTATGAGAATCACATTATTTCACTTATGAAATATGAACACCATTGATGATAAAACATTATTGAGCCACATTTAACATCGTGAAGTCGAAACATGAAATAGAGAGGAGAAAGAAAATCACGTGTTGGTATAATTTTGTGTATGTTGAAATTATTAATGATTGGAATTAGTTCTTGAAGCTATATATTATTGTGATTGTTTCGGATAGGATAAGTTGATAATATTGGAAGTTATGGGGATATTATGAGATTGGATTGATATGTATTATTAAATATTTAGAGGTTTTGTTCTTGATCATCGGTGGAGGGTGGCATAGATTGTTGTAAAATAGATTATGCGTACTATGTGTTGTTGATTAAAAGATGCGAAGGGTCCATTTCCTTCCGGCTAGTGATCGGTAAAGCATGGCGCATTGAGATAGGTTAGGATTCCTTTTAGTTTGACCCTCTTCAAATAGTGTGAAGGTTCTGCATTCCTTCCGGATAACGACTAGTAAAGCATGGCATATTGAGATAGGTTCACTTACCTTCTGGCTTGCGCTCGATAAAACATGTGAACTGCTGAGGCTATATGAAGGTTCTGCTTTCCTTCCGACTAGCCATCGGTAAAGCGTGGTGCATTAAAATTGGTTACGATTTCTTTTGGATAGCAGGGTAAATCGTGTTGTGGAATTGATAACTCTTTGTAATTGATCTAGCTGTGAATTGAAATGTACCCAACTGCCCTTCGTGCTGAGGCCGGTAAATGTGGAGAATGTGATGTTATTATGATAGTAGTCTAATTGAATGGATTTAATGACATTAATATGAATGGAATATGCATCTTTGAACTTGTATTGTGCCTTGGTGGGATTTATGTTTGATTATGTTAAATATATTAACTATATATTCTGTCTATCATAATAATACATACCATATTATATTTATTACCATACTTAGGTTTCTCTCCTCCTTTATAAAAGAGTCTTGTACACATTGTTACATAATTATTCAACACAATATTGAATATACAAATAATATAATATTATCTTTATCTCTCTCTCTCTCTCTCTCTCTCTCTCAGACACTATAACATGGTATCAGAACTATAGGTTAAGCTCTTGGTGTTCTTTGCCTTACCAGCCGACTGCAACCTTACCTTGGCCACCCACTGGACCTTAATCCATTTGGCTGCCATATTTTCCTTTCAATATCGCTTCATGGTGATCTTTTCCTCTGTCCGTTGGTTTTTCCTACCCTAAATATCTCTATCATATTTTTTTTTTACTCGCAATCCTTTTTTTTTTTTTTTTGGTACTTTTGCTCAACTCTGTCTTTCCCTCTACTTCAACCTCAGATAGATTTCTATCTTCAAACCTATTTGAGTTTGAGACGGGTGTATTATACCTATATTATGGTGAGCATGATGTTATACCATGCGAACCACCCAAGTCACCCCCTCTGGTACACCACCTAAGTCGCTCCCTTGGCGCACCACCTAAGTCGCCCCCCGGCACACCAACTAAGTCACCCCCCGGTGCACCAACTAAGTCGCCTCCCGGCACATCAGCCAAGTCACCTCCTAGCACACAACCCAAGCCGCCCCCTCTGGCACACAATGTAAGCTACCCTCTGGCACATTTTCTCATAAGTCGCCCCTAGTGCCATATTGTTTAGTACCACGTCATAAGTTATATGTGTGCCACCTTTGCTGGTTTAACATCCAGTTCTTCTTCAAAGGTTTGACAAAACCTTGAACTATCCCAGAATTAGCTCTAGCCATGTTCCTACAATGGCCCAACACAACCATAAACTGTCTCTCAGCATTAGCTCTGGCCGCTGATTAATCTCAAGCGTCCATGTGCTCTACAACGATTCGGCATGACCTTAAACTATCTCAGCGTTAGCTCCGACCATGTTCCTATAATAATCTGACATGACTATGAACTCCCTCACGGCATTTGCTTAAGCTTCTGATTTATCTCAAGCGCCCATGTGCTCCTATCTAGACTTTGTAATCTATTTGCTTCGGATCTATCCATATTTTATTTTATTTTTAGTTTTATTTCATGTTTTAGTTTCTCTCTCCAAACTCAAGTCGGTATCCCTACTTGAGTTTGAGGAGGGGTGTTATGTAGTAATTATATATTCTATCTATCACACATACCATATTATATTCATTACTGTACTTAGAATTACCATACCTAAGTTTCTCCCCTCCTATATAGAAAAGTCTTGTATACATTATTACATAATTATTCAACACAATATTAAATATACACATAATATAATATTATCTTTCTCTCTCTCTCTTAGACATTGTAATAGGTTATACGACTTAAGGGATGTTAGTTTCAATGGCGGTTGTGGATGTTCTCGAAGTTTGTTACATATTAAATAAATGAATTGGTTGTTTGAGTGTAGATGTTGAGTATTAATGAAATGAAGTAAGATGTTTGATATTTAAACTAGCGTTGGACAAACGAGAAATGATTTTTTCTTAAATGTTGAAAAGGTATTCTTTTGGAAAATGTATACCTATGTATTTCTATTTTGACATATCAAAGCCACACTACCTATGTACTTATGACTTGAGTATCATGTTCGTATATATCCATGGTATATGTCATTGTTTAGATTCATTGTAAATCCCTACTGGACAGATTTGATCATTCCCATTGTTTAACCATTTTTTAAGTATGGAGTTTGTTGCCTCATCCAAGAATCAAGAAGTTTAGGTTATTGAAGGCTTGAGATTTGTAAATTATAGGCAAAATGTCAATATGTTGTAAAAGGGAATTTACTCTTTCATTATAGTTATTTTATTCTAAAATTCTCAATGTAAGTTTGAGGGCATTTGTTGTAATTATTATATTTGAACATTTCATCATTATACACGAGAGAGAACATTATTATTTGTTTATTTATTATTTTGCTTCCGCAATTATTCTATGGAAATGGACTTAAATAAATGATTGGTAATAGATTCGAGTAATAAAATATGTGGCGTTACAATTCAATTTGGAAAAATTAAGAAGATTGTGCAGATAGATGGCATTTATAGAACTAAATTTGCTAATAGACTTTTCACCAATAAATATCCTTATGTCCTCAATAAAACCACTCAGCTTGCTTGTTTTTATTTTTCAGAAAACACTTTTCAGAAAATTTTACTTTCTTATTTTCCGTATTTTTTTGTTTTTATTGAATTTTTTAAATATTTTAAGCAATTTTTTTACTTTTAAGACACACCTAACATAAATACATTTAAAAAGTAAAAAAATTGTAAAAAAAATCTTTTAAAAATTCACTAAATACCAAAAATATAAAAAAAATACAAGAATTCAGTATATTTTTTATATTTCTATGTATTTATTAATTTTTTAAAATATTTTTTTACAAATTTTTTACTTTTTAGATATATCTAACTAAGGTGCATCTAAAAAAGTTAAAAAAAAATGTTTAAAATTTAAAAAATATTCACTAAAAACAAAAGAATACGAAAACAAAAAAACTCAATTTTCAAAAAACTTAATCCAAAAAACTCAAACCAAACACACTGACTATTGTCCTTAATGACTTATAGAAGTGGGAATATGAATTTATTGATTTTTTCAAAAAATAACTAGTGCTTTAATATATCAAAAAAATAGAAAGTAGAACAAAATAATTATAAATTCATCAAAGTATAATAATTTAGTGTATAAATCACTTATACTTATAGGCCATGTTTGTTTGGGTGGACATGAGCTTGGGATTGGACTAATAGTCCAATAAAATTATTAATCCGATGTTTGGTTAAACAATTGAAGTACGGACTAATTATTTTAAACTTGACTATTAGTTAAGATAGGATACATAATTCAACGGATTCGTAGTCCTAGGATTATTAATCATAGGAATGTTAATCCAGTCCGCCCAAACAAACATGGCCATATGGATTTGTATTTTTTTTTTTTCAACTTTTTTGATATTTTTCCTATACTTTTTTACCCTAAGAGATAGATAGAGCCACGATTTAACAAGTCAAAAATTGGGCATTTGACCGTTTTAGAGAGATATTAAAAAAAGAAAAGAAAAATTGAATAATGGTTTATGAATAAACCCAACCATTTTTACCATTACAGGAGGCGACCCTCGAAGAAAATATCTTGACCCTAATAGTGTTATGTTATTGTAATAAATCAGTATTCAGCCAAATAAATTAATAAATAAAAAAGTCAACTAAACAAAATCAAAATAAAAGGTAGTAATGAGGGAAAAATATTATTGAACACTTGCAAAAAAAAATATGAACTTACCAATGATAACAATTCTTGTCTTGGACCTCTGGAAGTCGCACCACGGTGTCGTTGTATTAGCATATAAGCACATGTCTGCATACGATTGCAATGAATTCTATTAAAATATGGAAACATATTTTTTTTACTAATATTATACAAATAAAAAATTTATATATAATTTATATATATATATTTATCTTATTAATATATCACTGGATGTAGATTATAAATTTAAAAAATATACTTATATATATTTTGTAGCCCTTGCCGAGGAAGAGACACCCATTGAAGAGGTGACTGATCCTTTAGGTGAGCTTGGGCCACCCAATGAGCGACCTTGTTAGCTGATCTAAGAACCCACAAAAAAAAGTGATTTCCATGCTCAGCGTATATTTTATATTATTAATTTTTTTTATTTTTCTTTTCAAATTTCTTATTAAGTCTATCAATTAAATACAATGTAAGATAGATAACCATTTGGTTATCACCTTCAATCTCAACATTAGAGGGGTTCCTGGCTTGGGCTAGCTGACAAGCTGAAGGGCAGGCTATTGCTTCACCTTAGAGGGTGGAAGGAATAATGATGTAATTTATTGTGAATTTTTTGTTTTAAAATAAAATATTATTAAAAATAAATTTATTTATAATAATAATATTATCATATTATTCTTATTAAGTTTTTTTGTATGAAATTTTTTTTAATATTATTTGACTTTTGAAATGTATTGAGTTGAGATAGTGCCCAATTTAATTATTATTGGTTAAAACAATAAGACCTGTTGTCTTTTTGTTTCCTTTTAAAAGACAATTAAATAAATATCTCAATACATAGTGTGAAGTTGTTGGCTACATATTTTGTAAAAGTCAATTATAGTTTGACACGTGGTAAAGCAAGGATAGTATGGGGAGACTGCTCAAGTCTTCGATCTTGATCGTACACGTGGCAGTGAAAATTGGTTCTCACGTGATCTGAGTAGCACAGGATCAATAAAGAGATACAAGATGACGTGGCTTCAACGGTTGCTCATATTCAAATTCAAATACAAGAGGGAAGTTCAACTGCAAGGAAAGGCGTAGTGGAACTACTTCTAAGGCAGCATGATCAGCAGTTCGACAGTTTGAAGTGCAGTTCGATGGTCATCCTTGAGGAGTATAAATAGCAAGGAGGTCCCCAGAAAAACCCCCAGACTCAGATCATACAAACCAGTCTTTATTTCATATTTTCTTTTCCAGTTTTACATTTCCTGTACTTTAATTTCCTGCACTTTAAATACCTGCACTGCACTTCGATTCATAGGAGTAGTTTCAAGTAGATCCAAGTAGACTGTTGTTATAAACCTCTTCGAGGCTGAGTTTGGACCATTGTAAGTATTCATGTTAATGAAATACTTCGATTGTTCTCCATATTAACTGTTATTTCTCTTAATTTCTCCTAAGTCAAGCCACCAGTAAAAGTCCTCTTCATTGAGGCTAAAAGAACTAAAACACAATCGTCTGATAATTGGTTGGCAATTATAATTTCTGTAAGGACTGATTGATCCTTGCTGGCACGCTCGCATTTACAAAAATACCCTTCGAAAAGCCAAAAAGCCAACATATATTTTTGGCACGCCCGGTGGGACCTATTAAAATGGCTAGACGAAGACGACAAGGAGAAAATGAACGTCTGGAAGAAGGCGTAGAAGGAGAGGTAGAGATACCTAATCCAGAGGATAATGTGGTAACACATCCTGTGGAAACTCCCATATTATCCGAACCTATGGTCGAACAGACCAGTACTTCGGGACAAGAACCATATGTTCATAATATTGGACGAAACCAAAGAATTGGACCATCCACTGTTCCATCTACCCAGCCAACAAATCCATGGGATGGCTTAGTAGATGCTATGGGACAACAATTAATGAACACAATGGAAAGGTGGGCGACATCCTTTTTGGATCGAATGAATAACCACTAACCAACAAACACAAGACACACAGAGGAAGTTTTAAATGTCCCTCAGCAAAGATTGGCTAGAGATAAACAGCCTATGCAAGTTAATGGACAGCCTAATGGTCAAACTAGTACTCAGAACTATGAAAGACCATTACCTCAGTCTTGGTATGAACCCATTTCGAGGCCTATAGCAGGCCAAAATGCCTCAGTATTTAACAGTGAAGCCACACAAGTTGGTGGATCTGGCCAAGTACAAGAAACTGGCATAAGAATGGTTACAAATCCCATGTTCGAAGCCATTCCTGGCACTAGGGGGTATAATAATCCCTTATTCGAATTTATACCCGGGGGTTGGAGGGTTTTCCCACAAATGGAAGGGACACAACACCTATTCCAGCACCTTTCGTAGGTCCTTTTGCAGGACAGGCTCAAAGGGGTTACCCATACCCCCAACAGCAACCTGCACCACAGGGGCAACCAGTCCCAAATGTATCTCCTTATGGACCAAGAGGACCACAAGCACAAGGTTGTCCACCAAATCCTGTGTTTGTCCCTCCAGTAGTGGTTCAGCAGGCACAAAATATGGTCCCTAGGGACCAAATTGCTGATATTGTTAGGGAGATGTGTGGACCGATGGCTCGGGGGTCCAGACTCCTGTATACAGAAAACCATATCCAGAATGGGTGGATAGGGTACATGAATACCCAAGAGGGTTCAGAATACCAGATTTTATCCTCTTCTATGGAACTGGAAATTAGTCAACAGTAGAGCATATTGCTAGATTTGCTGCTCAATGCGGTGAATTCACTAATCATGACTATATGAAACTGAGATTGTTTCCAAATTCTCTAACTGGGGAGCATTTGTATGGTACATCAACCTTACACCTGGCTCCATTCAAACTTGGCAACAAATGGAAGAGGCATTTCATGCCCAATTCTTCCAGTCAGAGCCAGAGGTTTCCATGGCAGACTTGGCAAGATTGAGTCAAAGGCCTGAAGAAAAGGCTACTCAGTTTATTGCCAGATTTAAAAGGGCTCGAAATAAATGTAGAGTCATCCTACCAGAGCCAGAATTCATAAGATTGGCTCAAAATGGTTTAGAGTTCAGGCTTCGAAAGAAGTTTGACTCAACTGAATTCAGGGATTTGGTCGAACTAACCTATAAGGTGTCTCGATATGAAGCATTACTAGAGGAGGAACAAGATCGAAATAATGCCTCGTACAAGACATATTATAGAGATCCAAATTATGAGATCGATGCAGCAGAGATTGTGGGCAAAGAACCTGTAATTGTAAAGCATTAATTCATAAGGATACAACCATCGACCAGCAGTTTAAAAAGAAAGACTTTCACAGAAAGTACTCTTTCGACCTAACAAAAGCAGATGACATTTTTGATCATTTACTTGCAGCCAATTTCCTTAAGTTACCAAAAGGAGTAAAACTGCCATCTCCAGATGAACTTAAAGGAAAAGTATACTGTAAATGGCATAACTCTTGGTCTCACTCGACTAAAAACTGCATTGTTTTTCGAGACAGAATCCAAGAGCAAATTCGGAAAGGAAGTTTGAAGTTCCCAGCCAAAACAGAAAAGGCCATGGGGATTGACAGTAACCCGTTTCCAGAAGTTGGAGAAAGCGCAGCTAATGTGGTTGTACCAAACTTTCAGAATTTATCTCTGCAGGAATTGGAAGAGGTCAATGTGCAAATGCATATTGCCAACCAACAACTGCCAAGAAGGATACTAGAAACCCACCAGTTATTGGACAAGGTTTCTCACATCAGAAAGAACACTCTGATGAAGAAGCACTGGATGACGATTCCCTGGAAGCAGCTGTAATGCAGAGGATGTGTCCCAGATGCAGACTGAGCTACAAATGGTTGAAGGGGCTTCCAATTGATGGGAAGCAATACTATAGGGATGTTCAGAGACGTCATAAGTCAACCAATACTTACAACAAAAGGCCGTATCCGGCTAGTGATAGGCAGCGACCATTAGTGGTTGAGCCTGCAGTAGACAGAATACGTGATAAAGGCAAGAGGCCCTTGTATGAGTCTAGGCCACCTAACTACTACAGAATGGAGAGCAGCCATTCTGAAAGAAGATTGGAGAGGAGTTCAGGTTGTGGACTAAAGCCAGAGATTGGCCCCCTAGACCAACCTCACGAAGAGCAGAAAGTGGCCATCTCCATCGAAGGCCAGAATCAGGCTCAAAACATAAGACCAGATTCAAGCACTTACCTTCGCAGCCAGCTTCGAAGATGGCTTCGAAGGTTGAAAAAAGCAGTCCAACATCTGAGTCAGCAATTTCGTGGGTACCTGGAGTCCCAGATTGGTTTGTAATGCAGAACAAGCCTAGGGAGGTGCCTGCCCAAAGGGATGTTGGAAACCAAGGCAGGATGGTCAAGCCTCCTTTGGTGGCTCCGAACAACTGGGTATTGCTGAAACATCCAAAGACAAAGGAGCCAGATATGGTTCCAGTCATTTCCAGATCACAAAGGAGGAAAATTCAACGCAGGTACACCCAGTACCAGCAAGATTTGAAAGAAAGTGGAGAGAGTTCTTCACTGGTTAAGACAGGAGGAAAGAAGACTTCGGAGTCAGACCATACTGCAAAACCGACTCTACAAAGCAAAGTGGTTTGTAGCAGAGAACAGTTGGCCCAGGTTCATTCTGAACTCAAGGCCAGAGAGAAGTCTAGTTTGGAAGGGTTGGAGAAGACCCTGATGGAAAGTGTCAGCGAAACAGAAGAAGAGTTTGGCATGAGCCAAAAGAAGGAAATGGCAGAAGAAGAAATGTTCGAAGCCTTCATGGCTGAACAAACATTTCTGACTGAAGAACCAGTTGAGAAAGATCCTTCGAAGGGATCAGTTATCAATGAAGTGCCAGAGTGCAGCATGGAGGATGCTTGCTGAAGACACCAAGTAAGGTAGCCAAGAGGGGAAGAAGGTACAGCCAGCCATCCAATTTGGCTCATTTCCTCCAGTATCAGTCAATATGGTACACATATTGCCTCATGAGTTCCAGGCTGGGGATGAGGACCAAGACATGGATCCTATTCTAGTCTCCAGTGAGGAATCGCAAGTGAGTATGGTACAGGATGGTCCTGGAATGGCTACCCCGATGGAAACTGAATGTGAAAACGAGGAAGAGGTGAGCATCAACCTCTCATATCCTTTTGAATATCCCTCGAATTCCATGACACAACATGTCAAGCCTTTGTACATCAAGGCTTTCTTCGATGGGATACAACTAAATGGGGTTCCAAAAACATAAGGCAGCAGGAACTAGAAAGGGGTCTTCTGAGATAGTTACCCTAGAAAGTCGAAGAGCATCAAGAAGACAGAGCTCTTGAAGGTCCATTGTCCTAGCAGGGACAACCCGGTCGTACCATTCTTGCCACTCCGCTCTCATCGTGGGCCAGCATCGATGAGGGCGATTGATTCTCCAGCTCCTCCAGTCGAGACCACCCTCATAAAGGAGACATTGGTTCTCTAGACGTGGATACAGGGCGGGAAGCTCAGTAAGGATCCTCTTGAATATGGGTCCGAGCACGTAGTCTTGTTGCATATGGCGACGAGGGACAAAGATACGCCCATCGATAGCGCTTTCCTCCCCAGCCTTGTACTTCTCACATTCTGCATCAATAAGCCTTTTTAAGGCCACAGATGAGCTCACACGCTCTATGATTGGCACTTTTGGTGAAGAAGAAGCCATTGTAGTACGCTTTTCGGAAGTTGAAGAGGGAATAAGAGGGAAGTGGAGACTGATGAGGATTTGTATTCTAAGAGCTTAAGTAATTCCAGAACGCGAAACAAAAGGGTTTAAAGCTTTTTGTGTCTGAAAGATATATTGCGTAAGCCGCTAAGTACTAAAAGTACGAATACGAGGAGTCTCATCCAAATCTGATAGTTTTTGGAGGGAAAAGCACATTCTGGATGTTGATGCCAGCTTCGAAGTAAGATATTTGGCTTCGAACGCCAAATTTTGGCGCCAAAAATCAAACAACAACGGCTTCGAAATATAGAAGCCGGCTTCGAAGCATATTACATACCTAAAGATGCTAGAATGTTCGAGTATTGGTCTACTTTAAAGGGTTTAAAGACCTGTTTGAGGGTTATTAATCAAAGTAACGACCTTCGGAGCAAATCCTAGGATTCTTTAAGGATGAGGAGCACTGTTCGAAGCATCAAAACCAATCATTGGTTTTTTATATGTATAAGAGGGAATTGCCTTTTGAACTAAAACAGCACAGGCTGTTCTTCGAAGCAAAATTGGTCAATTTAAAATTAATTGGCTATATTAACCAGGACCATATATTGGTTATAGCTAGTATTGAAAGGTAAAGTTGTTGAATTCGAAGCACTAATTCTAGATGATATCAGCCAGAATTGTCAACTTTACTCCATAAATTGGAAAAGGACATGTTGGTTCTTTTTAGTGTTTCATTAAAAACAATTGAGTCCAGATTCGAAGGATGAGATTGTTCAATTCGAAGTCCTGAATTGGCCTTTAAAGACAAAAGGAAACAGAGTCAAACAATGTCAGATACAGAAAAACTTTGTTTGTATTCAAGCCAAGGCAATTACATCAAGTAACCCTATCTGGGTACAAACTCAAGCTCATAAAAATAAGGAATAGAATAAATAACAAGATCATGAAATTTGGTCCAACAGTGACCAATGAAATTTTGTTCTTTCTTTATTATATCCTCTATTTCTTCTAATGTTGGCTGCATGAGTTGATGTGCTCTCACTTCGTAGTAGAGCTCTTCAGCCTTTATTTCGAAGGCTTCCTCTCTCAATTTTTGCTCCATTTCGTCTATGACCAAATCATCCCAATACGTAGAGTCTTTATTCTTGAAATCATCGAATTCTTCGATAAAGTTCTCTGCTTCGTACTGGGCATGAATTCGAAGAGACGAAAGTTGGTCTAAGGATTGCGTAGTAGCCTTAGAATTTCGATGCCAGTAAAGGAGCAATGGAAGTTGGTCCAAGAACATGTGAAGTTCTGCTTGGGCAAGGGGATTAAGGACATGGCTCCTAGTCAGAATATCACAAGCCCATTGAAAGTTCTTGAAAGGGACTGCGTCCTCAAGAACATTGAAAGGCAAGTGAGAGAAAGCTGCAAGCAGAAGTTGAGCTTGTTTTCGCTCAACTGGAGTAGGAAATGATGGAGGTTTGTAAGGTGAAAAAACTTCATTCATGGGGAGTGCAAGCCTCAGTTTTTCTGTCCAGCAAAGAGTTGGTGGAGGAGAAGGGATAGATGCTTCTGCTTCAGAAGATGGAGAAGAAGGTGTGGATGCTTCTATTATGGGAGATGGCATGGGGGTGGAAGGAAAAAGGCATTAATATAATCAAGCCAGTCAGAAGAACAAATCTTCGCCTTTTGGCTAAGAATGATGGGTTGTACCCTTGTGCTTCTTCTAGGTGCCGGTAGCATGCATTATTTTTGTAGGCATGGAAAATGTGTACCATGCTACAAGCAGATTCTCCTCCAAACTACGTCGATGGTCAATGGGTACGTAGGGGTAGACCACTGAACTTCGAGCGTAAGAAGGAAATTCTAAAGGGTCAGTGAACTCAACAAAATGATGGTTAATTTGTTCCCTCAAATCCCAGGGCTCAGATGTTGACCAGCTTGTCCAGTCAGAAACCCCAGAAGAGGAAGAAGTTGCAACTTCATCCCATGCAGAATTTTGTGAAGAAGAGTTTCCTAAATCCATATTTGTAACTTGCCAAATCAAAGGTTTGAGAATAGTTCGTTCGAAGTACAAGGGGAGTCAGAGGAAGAACTTCTTGTATCTGTATCTGCAACTTGTGGAATCGAAGGATTAAGGACAATGTGTTCGTAGTCCAAAGGTTGGTAATTTGCAAAGGCTTCCATGACCTGAATATAGAAAGGCGGGTAAAGGTGGCCAATGAATGCGTGGAGGTTCTTTCGAGAGGAAACAGCATTACTCAATGGCTCTTCGGGTACTTGATCAATGGAAAGGGAAATTGATTGAGCCATAGTCTGTTCGAATGCTAAGGTATTGGGACGTTCAACAAATTGAAAAAGAGTTAATGCAAATGATCACCAAAGAGATGACGGTTGTGTTTCCAGAAGATAGACTCTATGCACATTCCAAAAGCGTAAGAAAGGCTGCGATCCACTAATATCACCAAGTATTGGGTATATTAGTGCGGGGGGTAATGTTGGCTACATATTTTGTAAAAGCCAATTATAGTTCGACACGTGGCAAAGCAAGGATAGTATGGGGAGACTGCTCAAGTCTTCGATCTTGATCGTACACGTGGCAGTGAAAATTGGTTCTCACGTGATCTGAATAGCACAGGATCAATAAAGAGATACAAGATGACGTGGCTTCAACGGTTGCTCATATTCAAATTCAAATACAAGAGGGAAGTTCAACTGCAAGGAAAGGCGTAGTGGAACTACTTCTAAGGCAGCATGATCAGCAATCATGGAGGAGCAGTTCGACAGTTTGAAGTGCAGTTCGATGGTCATCCTTGAGGAGTATAAATAGCAAGGAGGTCCCCAGAAAAACCCCCAGACTCAGATCATACAAACCAGTCTTTACTTCATATTTTCTTTTCCAGTTTTACATTTCCTGTACTTTAATTTCCTGCACTTTAAATACCTGCACTGCACTTCGATTCATAGGAGTAGTTTCAAGTAGATCCAAGTAGACTGTTGCTGTAAACCTCTTCGAGGCTGAGTTTGGACCATTGTAAGTATTCATGTTAATGAAATACTTCGATTGTTCTCCATATTAACTGTTATTTCTCTTAATTTCTCCTAAGTCAAGCCACCAGTAAAAGTCCTCTTCATTGAGGCTGAAAGAACTAAAACACAATCGTCTGATAATTGGTTGGCAATTATAATTTCTGTAAGGACTGATTGATCCTTGCTGGCACGCTCGCATTTACAAAAATACCCTTCGAAAAGCCAAAAAGCCAACAGAAGTACTTCAAAAATCACTATAATTTTGGATAACAAGTCGTTGGTGAAACAAAACAAATAAATCTTAATACTGTGTTTGGTTGAGAGATTTGGGAAGGAATTTAGAAAGGGAAAGGGAAAATGTGTGTGAAACTAGGTGAAATGTAGGTATATTTTATTACATTTCATCTAACTTTTTCCTTTCCCTTTCCAAATCTCTTCTCAAATCTTCTAACCAAAGACAGCATAAATACGCACATGTACTTGCACCTAGTTTCGTTGGGGTTCGTGCATTAAGTTTTCACCTTCATCACTACATATTTTATTCTTGTCATGTCATTTGATTATTTCATCATATTTATTATTATTATTAAAAAGCAAATTGTTTATTTTTATTTTTTTGAATTTATTTAAAAATTATGATAAAATTATTTGATTATAATTATGATTATAATTACAAAATTAATTAATGGTTCAGTGAGTTTTACCAAGTAAACAATTTAATCAATTAAAATTAAGCCAATCCTACAAACTCAACAATTAGTGGATAGGAAACAAGCCTATTCTTTATAGTCAATTGAGCTTTCCCGTTATGCTCAATTTCTATGTACCTTTGCTTTCCAAGGATATTAATTTAAAAAATAAGACGACTTATATTTTTTGTCTACTTAAATTTCATTTTAATCCCTCAATGTTCGATTGCAACAATTAAGTCCTATTTTAATGTGGTCCTTTCATTAAAAAATAAATAAATAAATAAATAAATAAATAAATAAAATTGACAGAAATGCTAATTGAGCATTTTTAAGGCATTCAAAGGGGGAAAAGTTTTCAAATTATTTTACATCATCCAACTTTCACTCAAAATTTATTTTATTCTTTTAAATTTTCACTTATTTCACTCAAATTTTAAATGATTGGGTGCTGGGAGACAAAATTGAAACATAAATTGAAATTTGAGAACTTAATTATAATAATTACAAGATGAGTGATCAAAATAAAATTCAAGTAAAAATTAGAGGGTGAAAAAGTGTCATCGGTTTAAAATATAAGAAAAGAAAAAAACAACTTGTTATTGGTTTTGCATTTTCATTCATTAAAGTAGATGCCAATGAAAAACAATAATCTTACTTCCTTTATTATTTATGAGCTACACTTCTATTATTTATATATATATATATATATATCTATACTTTGTAGAAAAAAAAGCTCCACACCGGCCAAATGTTAAAACAAAAAAATTGTATAGAAAAATCTAAATTAATTAGACTATTTCAGTTAATTACTTGTTGTACTATCTTTTATGAGAGGCATAAACAATAAATATTAAAATATGACAAAAATACAGCCTCTTCTGCCACCACCTCACACAACCACCACTGAGAGTCACAGATAAGAAATAAAATTATGTATAACATTACTCTTACTATTATTATTATTTGCTCCTTTAAAATAAATAAATAAATAAATAAAGTACATACCTTGGCATCCAGAGGGAAGATAAGGATTTCCTCGGCTGCGGTAGTCGCAATAGCACTTGAAACGAATGGAAGTCCTGTTAGAAATGAGAAGCATCGTCCCCGACTCGTTACAGTAGGTTCTATATGGGCTGATTCCAAGTGCATGATAAAAACTATCACTACTATTTTTATAAGTATATTTCTCAGCACTAAGATACAAATCCCAATTGAGCACAGCAGGGACATGACTCATGCTTCGGACAGCAAATGGGTCAGTTAAATGAGAAGTGACCCAATTTTGATCGACCAACAAAGCATTAATACATGATGATGGTTGAAGACTACAACCACGACGAGATTGATCTACGCTTTGCAAATTCAGCTTGAAGGCCTGGAGATCCAGCCTTGTGATTGGGGAGTGGCAGCAGTTGATACCAAAGCAGCTTCCACCGCTGGTACGAATACTAGTGCTGCAAATAGAAATGCAGCCGGCAATGGTGCTGTCATTCACATACGTCATTAGGGCATGGTTGTTGCACCCGACGGCCATGAATATATTGGCTGTTGTTGACAAGACAAAAGGGCTATTTCTCATGTTCACCATGCTTGTCTCTGAGTCTTTGGCTGTGCTTCCGTTGTTGTTAATAGTAGTATTGGATTTGGAACAGTTGGCAGATATTACTGGACTGTTGACTTGAACATAGCTGTCCTCATCTATTGAAATTTCCAGCACCTCAAGATCGATGCTTGTTAAGTAAGGTTTGGTGTTGTTTTTGCATTCTATAGAGTACCAGTTGTCGAAGTAACACTTGGGACCAATTCCAAAAGGATACGGAATGCTAATGTTTCCGCACTCCGCTTTACAACCCTTTTTCGCTAACGAAGCATTCACTAGAGCCGACATTTTTGTCAGCCATAGCAGCAGCAGCAGTAGGACGACTGAGAGGATTACCCTTACCAATTGCAAACCCATGTTTTCTTTCTCTTCTACACTACTACATGAACGTCTTTTCTCCTCTTCATTTGGTAATTGGTTGGTGGTTTATATATAGAAAAATGATCCGGACTCCACAGGAGGTCACCCCACGACCCCACTGGCCTGTAATTGGCCAATTTTTTTTTTTTTTTTTCGCTCCTCCAATCACCAACCCCATGTGTGTGTGGGTGGTGGAGAGAGGAGGTCTCAATCATTTCCGTATAACACACTAGCGTTCCGTACACGGCATGTATAACTCAAAAAAAAAATAAAATTATAAAAATAATTACAAACAAAAATGCATACACATTGTGTGTTGTCCGAGTGATAACAACCTTTATTATTAAACCTGTGGCCATAGATTCGAGACTTATCCCCCTCTTTGCATAACTTTCACTAAAACATCAAATATGAAATATAAATGTGTCAACACCATCACTAACTTTCATTTTATATATTAGAATAAATAGATATAAAGATTAAAAAGTGTGTATCATATGTATCTGTTACATATTTTTATGATAGGAGTTACCATAATTTATGATTTAAAAATGAAGTTTTGCATTTTGCAGTAGTGTTACACATTTTTTTATCCAAATATTTTCTAACCACAAAATATGTAATATTACTGCAAAATGAGTAATTTCATTTCTCAATCACAAATAAAAGTATGTAACATTTATCAAAAAACATGTAACACACCACAAAAATAAGTAACAAAGTGCATATATTACACATACAAAGTTGACCTTGAGTTCTTCAGAGCCTAGGGCAAAGTTTTAAAATTGAAGCCCTTTATGCATTAAAAAAATATATATATTTATTTAAAATCTTACCTTGTAGGTGTATACTATAATTTCAAAATTAGTGTACTGTGAATCATACCTAGAATGGATGAGATTTATACATATATTTTTCAATTAATTTTTAAGAGTACATACTATTGTTGTATACACATTCATAAATTTTTAAAAAAATGTTGGTAAAATGGTACGTAAATACTTAATTTGTTTTTTCACTGGTACTTACGAAGAAACCATCTCTAATCATTTCATCAAATGTTTATTAAAATTAAGGGAGAAATAATTTTTTTATCCAATTGAAAATTCATCAAATTTGAATTTAATAAAATTTAAAAAGATGGATGATTTTTTTTTTCCCATCAAATTTGATAAAAAGAAAATTTTGGATTAAGAGAAGAATTTTTGAAAAGGTTTTAATAAAAAAAATTTGATGAAAGGGTTGTTGTAGCTTATATCAAATCACGTTTTGGGAAAGATTATGGTACACACTCTTCAAATATGTACTTTATAATTAAAAAAAAATCATAATTCCATACTTTCTGAGTCATAATTAAAAATTAAAAATAAAATTATAGCCAAGCACCACATTAGATATAATCAAAAATCTCATGAGTCATAACTAAAATATTGTCATAGCTAAAGAAAAAAATTGATCATAACTAACTAATAAAATAACATAATTAGAGGTGCACATGATACATCATTTTCAAGTGATGTGCATAGTAAAATTTTCCTCAAGTTTTTTACTCAAATTTGTTATCAAAATAGATTTTAAAAGTAATGAAGGGTTCCGGATGCTCCACGTACCTTTAATTTAGATTGTGAAGTTAAGTAGTTAGTTTGAACATCTATTTTCAAACCTACAAACACCATAGGAATTAAAAGTATTTAGGGCCCTTAAGATTTGATGAAATTTGGGAGTTCAAGGTGGCCTTGCTCGCCTTGGGTTAAGTCCAGCTCTAGTACCATATAATTTTCCATGGGTAAAAATACAACAAGTTTTACATTTTTGTCATAATTATATTAGGTTTTTTTAAGATTTTAATTCATATAACACTAACTCATTTTCATCAAAAAATTGTGGACATGTGAATAAAAAAATTTATGCTTTCATTTCTTTTATATTGAAATGTGTATTTTTTTCTTATTTATCCTTATGTCATCACATTATCTATATTAATTATGGCCCCTTTTACTACCTAAGAGATTGGTATAATTATGTCAAAATTGTAAACATTATTGCAATTTTTCCAAACCTCAAGAGAGGTTAAGTGTAATTTACAATATATATGAATACTTTTCAGTGCCAATCTAGCTGAGATCATTAAGTTTCACTATGATGCATTATGCACTTGTCCTCTTTATTAATGTTTGTCTTAGCCTGCGTTTGGTTGTGTTTTGTAAATGTGATTTGAGAGTATGAGTTGTATTTTGAATTTGTGTGTTGTAGAATTATGATTTGAGTGTAGAAAATTTGTTTGGTAAAGAGTTTTGAAAATAGTTTTTGAAAAGAGGTTTGATTTGAGTGGAGAATTATTGATGTGATATTTGATATGTGATACAAAAATTTACAACTCATAACTAAACATACAACTCAAAATTATTTTAAAGCACATTAAAAATTAAAAAAATTTCAGAAAATATTTTTCCCAATTATATAAATTAATTGCAAAAAAAAAAAAAAAAAAAAAAAAAAAAAAATTCTCTACAGCGGAGGACATCCGGGTGGATGTCCCTAAGGACGTCCGGGCAGTCTTCCCCTAGCCAAAATTTTCACAAAAAACGCGGCTGAGATACAGAGCTCTGTGCAGAGGTTTTGAAAGTTGATTCCAAACACACAATCAAACATCATACTAAAACACACTTGTGGAATTACGTTTTAAATTCACAACCAAAGTCTTGTACGTCAATTTTCATCAATAAAATTTATTCTCTTTGCTAATTATATATATATAGAGAGGTTGTTGTCTTAGCAATTATGTTTTTGCTATGGGTCGCGGGTGTGACATTTGTGCTAATGTCATAACAGCCTTTATTATTAAAACCATGGCCATAAATTTGAGGCTTGTCCTCTTTTTTTGCATAACTTTTATTATAACACCAAATATATGGGGATTTTGAGAAAATCAAAAATATAAAGCACAAATGTGTCAACACCACCACCAGCCTTCATTTTATATATTAGAATAAATATATATAAACATTAAAAGGTGTGTACCAGATGTATCTGTTACATATTTTTGTGGTAGGAGTTGCCACAATTTATGGTTCAAAAATGAAGTTTTGCATTTTGTAGTAGTGTTACATATTTTTTTATCCAAATATTTTCTAACCACAAATGTGTAACGATACCACAAAATAAGTAACATTATTACAAAATGTGTAATTTTATTTCTCAACCACAAATTGTCTTAACTCTTATAAAAAAGTATGTAACATTTATCACAAAAACACGTAACACATCACAAAAATAAGTAACAAGGTGAATATGTTACAGACAGGGTTGACCTTGAGTTCTTCGGGGCCGAAGGCAAAATTTTAAAATTGAAACCCTTTATGCATTAATATATATATATATATATTCAAAATTTTACCTTGTAAGTGTATACTATAAATTCAAAATTAGTGTATCGTGAATTATACCTAGAATGCATGAGATTTATAAATATATTTTTCGAGTTAATTTTTTTTTTATCAGCAAGGAAAAATTTCATTTAACAATATGAAATTAAAGGTACAAGAAGATGACATGCTGTAGACACCCCATTTTTGACCGACCTTAAGATTCAGACGTCGCCGATTGAGCGCTCGGTGATGTTGCATATTGTGCTCGTTCAGAAGTCTCAGAGTCGCGACCGTGCGCCCTGCCTCTGGACTTCCGAACTCTCTTCTGTGTCTTGCCTCGGTTTGCGAACCAGACTCGGTTTTCTCTGTTTTCTTTCCTGAGGGGAGGGAGAGGTCCCGTAGACCATCTCTCAGTGGCCGTGGGCTACATTTCGTGGCCGTAGGCCATTTTGCCCATTTCGGAGCCCGGTTCCCGATTTTCGGAGCCGTCAGGCCGTGTGCCTCGGTTCGGGACCACCCAACCATCTCCGATCCCTCCGGTTTTTGGCATGCATCTCATTTACTCCCGTTTGAGGGACACTGGGGTCTTAGATACCCACTTCGTGGCCGAATGCCACTTTCGGTGCTTACAGCCTATTTTCGGGACCTCGAACTGCGCGTTTTGGTCCCCGAGCATTCGTTTTGCATCGGTTTCCGTTCATTTTTGGCAGGTACCTCTGTTTTATCATCAGGAAGATCACTGGAGGGTGGGAGGCTAGTAATTGTCTAAGCGACCTGTTATGCTCTTCCGGCGCCCCCCGGCGCCCGTTTTTCTCACTTCCGGGCTAATGTTGACCACCCTAGGGCCATTTTCTTCGAGCCAAAACCACATATTTGTGATGTACACACATGGGAGGACCCTAAAAACATATGGCCGGCCAGTAATTCTCATTGAACCTTTTGAACCCCTCTTTGAATTGGCCTATTCTCTCTCCTGTTTCAGAGTTGTCAAATTTGAACCACAGGGCCTTGTTGTACACACCTGGGAGGACACCATCATGTGGTGGCCGGCCAGCAAATCTTCACTTCATTTTTACCCCCTAGCCGGCCGGCCATGGGGGGTGGCCGGCCGGCCACCTCCAGAAAAAGCACTTGGCCGGCCATGCTCCTTGGGATGTGTTCCTTACAGCTATGCACCTTTTTCCCCCCAGAAAAGATCTGTATCCGGGGGATATTTTGGAGGGGCATGCTTGGGTGCATTTCCCTCCACTTTACACCCCTCCTTTTGTCCATATAACAGCAGCTACAACATTGTGAAGAGGGTTAGAAAATTTGGCTTCAAGCATACATACACTCCTCTATCTCCATTTCTCTCAAATCTTCAAGTTTAGTGCCATTTCTTGATCATCATCAAGCACTACCATCACCACTCCATTTCCAGCAGCAAGGAGGAGTTCTTAAGAGGCTTAGAAGCAACTTTCTTCAAGAAAAAGGCAGCCAAGAACTTGTCTTCAAGGGTAAGTCTCAAAATCCCTCTTTTACACCACTTTTTTGCCTCTTTTCTTAACCCTATTTCCACACTGTTTTGAGCTCCGACCAATACTGAAAGTGGTCCTCTTTTGAGCTCATTTTCATCTTTGTTTAAGGGCTCAACTCTGTTTGAGCCCTCTATCTTGCACTTCTTTCAATATCCTCTTATATGCCATTATTTCGCATTGAATATTTGGCCTATGTGTGATCTGAATTGGAGCATCTCATGAACTGATATTGTGCTTATTTTGAGGCCCTCTTCAACATTTAAGAAGGGATAAACCTTGTTTTCATGCTCCATGTGCCACTTGCTTTGAATCCATGTTTTACCCCTGTTTTTGCATGAAATATTTGGCCTATGAGTGATCTGTTTTCGAGCATAAGGTAAACTGTGAGTGGGCCTATTTTGAGCCCCTCTTCAACATTGAAGAAGGGCTCAACCCTGTTTGGCCTCTCTATCATGCACTTGCTTCATAATTTCCCATATTTACCGTAAATTTGCATGATTTATTTGACCTACATGTAGTCTGATTTGGAGCATGTCATTAACTGTGATTAGGTTTTTTTTATGTCCCTCTACAACATTTCAGAAGGGATCAACCTTGTTGGGGGTCTCTATGTTATACTTGTCTTTATACCCCTCTTTGGCCCCCATTTTGCATGCTTTTTTAAGCTTATCTAGCTTCTGTTTTCGGCCATCATCAGAACTATAAATATTCATATTTTGATCTTCTTGACATATTTCATTAGGGTCTTTGCTGGTTTGATGAATGTTTGGGGTACCTCATGTTATAGCCTTATATATCCTCATTCTTGCATAGCATTTTTACCATGGTTGCTTACTGAGTTGGGGAATGTCATCTACTGAAAATGTGCATATTTTTAGTCCCTCATCAGTGTTGTAGAAGGGTATTTTTCAGTTTGAGCATTGCATGTATCACTTGCTTCAATACCCCTCTCTTGGCTCGTATTCTTGCATGCCATTGTTGTCCTATCTATGCTCACTATTTCGCCATGATTTGTACTATAAAAAATGCTATCTTGGGGCTGCCTTGCTACTGTTTTGCATGTCATGTACCAATTATGCATGTTTAGTATGGCTATAGGCCATTCCGGGTGCTAATTATCGCATTTCGGGACCATTCCGGGCATTCGGTGTCATTTCCCCGCCTTTCGGGACTGTTTTGCATCATTTGTAAGTGTTGAAATTCCATTTGCACGTTTGCATATCATTTTCCATGTCATTTCATGCTTAAACGCATTGCCTCGGATTGTGCGCCCGTGTGCGCGCATTTCGAGGCACCCCTTTTTTCGTCTCCGGCCTCTCATGTGAGTGTGGCTGAGGCTCACTCATGTTAGTATAAGTCCATTTCGCATTTTGTATGTCATTTCATGCTTTAATCCATTGCCTCGGTTTGCGCGCCCGTGGGCACGCATTTCGAGGCACTTCTTTTTTATCCGACGGCCTCTCATGTGAGTGTGGCTGAGGCTCACTCATGTTAGTATAAGTCCATTTCGCATTTTGTATGTCATTTCATGCTTTAATCCATCGCCTCGGTTTGCGCGCCCGTGGGCACGCATTTCGAGGCACTTCTTTTTTATCCGACGGCCTCCCGTGTGAGAGTGGCTGAGGTCCTCTCATGTTGGTATAAGTCTATTCTGCATTCTGTATGCTATTTTTGCATCTTTGTATTCTGTATGCCATTTTCTCGATTTGGCACGCACTTCGAGACATCTCATTTTAGCCTCATTACATATCCTTTCCATGTCATTTCGCATTCCGTATGCATCGCCTCGGTTTGCGTGCCCGTCGACACGCATTTCGAGGCACTTCTTTTTTTTATCCGACGGCCTCTTATGTGAGTGTGGCTGAGGTCCACTCATGTTAATGTAAGTCCAACTTGCATTGCGTGTGCCATTTCATGCCTTAGGATCATCGCCTCGGTTTGCGCGCCCGCGTGCACGCATTTCGAGGCATCTCATTTTCATAGCATTGTGCATGCTAAGATTGCATATTAACTACATTTCATGCATATCATGCATATTGCATCGTGTTCGGGATAGGAGTTAGCCCGGGCACGGGCAACGAGGCGCGTTTCGTACTCCGAGTGACGGAACGGGTCTCAATTCCCAAGTCGCTGACACTCCGGATTACCCATGACGGAGTTAGGTTTTGCATTCATCTGCATTCATCTTGTATTGAGTTGTGCAATCCGATTCCTCGGCCATCATGCATCGAGATGCGTGATTGGTGGCACGAGGATCGAGGCATGCATATATTTGTGAAATACATTGCTATGCCCCTTTCCTGCTCTCTGTTGCAGCAAAATGAAGAATCAGCAACTTTTCGGAGTCGGGCACGCATTTCGAGAAACATTGCAAACAGAGGCTAATCGGGGCATCCCAGTGGATTTCCGCGCAAGGCAGCCCAGCATACATCATTTCATTATCCAGAACGAAGCGAGGCAGCCCCTGTCTTGCATGCCAGTTTTACAGATTTCTTAGTTAATCTGTTAATTAATTAGGAATTTGTATATTATTTGGACTGTATATTATTCGGACTGTATTATTCTTTTATTCGGACTGTATTATTTATTCGGACCCTCTGCGCGAGGGCAATACTGTAATAAGTGTGCGTGAGTGTGATGTATGTCTTCCAACCCCACGTCTTTCTTCCCTTTTATTTACCCGCTTATGCTGGTTAGATATAGGGCATATTTCAATTAGCATACAGTATGACAGTATGTTTGCATCATTCATCTGTTTTGCATGCACCGGGCTCGGCGCATCATACAAACTGCATTTGTATTTCAATTCCAAATTGAATACGTGTTAGTTGTAGTATTCCACGTGCCATGTTTAGAATAACCGAGCCTGCTATAGTTGCATCTTTGCATGTGTTGCATTAGGCATTTCTGTATATTTAGGATCATGCATGATTTCTAATGAGTCTCTGTTTTGGCTTGGAGTACTCGGTGAGTTTTATGCTTTAGCATCCTTGCATGCGTGTGAGTGCTGCCATGAATAGCATGCTTACCATGAAGCTATGTGCTTATGTGATATAACTGCCTGAATGCCTGTGGGTGAAGGTTGGGTTACTTGGATTGGAGCAATTCATCAAATGTTTGTTTTAAGCCCACTAGATAGTGGCAAAATCATGTTTTCTAAGCCCACCTGAGGGTGGCAAATCCACGTCTTAGCCTACCTGCGGGTAGCATCATCAAACCATTTTCAAACAAACAAACATGAAATGTTTTGTTCCAATTAGGCGGCACAGTCTATACTTATTTGCTGCGAGCATCACATAGTAACCTAGGCTAATAACCGGAATAAGAACTCACAATGTTTTCAAAATAAGATATCATGGTTAGTAGAGGCCGGTTTTTGACCGGGCGAGCGGGGGTGCTCACGAAGTGACCTTCCCCAATCGTACCCAAGTTCCCGAGCCGAGGCAACTTTGGTGATGACGGACACGTGGCCTTTAGCACCGAGTCAGGGTTTCCTAAATTTCCCAAAAATAAAATATTTAGGTGGCGACTCTGTATCTGGCAAAGCAGTCCATGTTTGGCA
Source organism: Camellia japonica (assembly GCA_030407325.1). Classification (NCBI taxonomy): domain Eukaryota; kingdom Viridiplantae; phylum Streptophyta; class Magnoliopsida; order Ericales; family Theaceae; genus Camellia; species Camellia japonica. Next base: position 98,076,823 of record JAPPVO010000029.1, read on the forward strand.
CTTCTTTCAAAAAAATCTGTTTTCCAAAACGATTTGCCGGATTTGGACTCTTTGGTTCAAGATTAAGAACAGTGACACGAAATCGAGTCCGAGCTGTAGCGAGGTCCCCCGCGGGCTTGTTTACACATGCATCGAGAGAGATTCGGAAGTATAAAAATACCCCTACTACTGCTACTCGCATCCATACAACCAATCCCTAAGCCTCTCGATTTTTTTTTAAAAAAAGTTAAGAAGAACTTAACTAGAAAAATAAAATACATGAATCTCCACATAATCAACCCACCAAAACACCCAAACCAAAAAGCAACCCGAACTAGATACCCATCTAATAAACCCATATATATTAATCACTTTCCTTCACCCACTGTCTGCTGCACTCCCAAAGCCTAGCCACATAATCTCCACATATAATAATCATTTTAATCTCTCAAATGATGCTGCTACATTCCCTAAGCCACATATAATAATCATTATAATCACACCCGTCTAATAAACCCACATATAATAATCACTCTCAAACCACACCCACATGCTGCTACATTCCCTAAGCCTAGCCAAGACCCACGCCACCGACCACCCACTGACAACACCCAACACCCAAGGCCACACTCCATGCCACCGAGATCACCCACTGACAACTCCCAAGGCCACACTCCATGGGCGGGAACTTCTGATCTGATTCAAACTCCGAGCACAGCCACCGACCAAACCCACTACCCATACCGGCCAAGAAGACCCCAAAGATCCACAGCACCACGCCGCCATTGCTGCTGCTATTCCGGTCAACCACACCCCCGCTGCAGATCCTCACCTCCACAGCCACCACCGGAGAACACCCACTGCAGATCATCGCCCAAGGTCCAGCTGCTGCTACTGCAGATCCTCACCTCCCGAGCCCACTTCTACTTCCAATGCCAGATCTACTTCTTGCACCCCTCAAACTCTTACACCAAGAGGAACGCGCGAATGAAAACCAGACAGATCTGAATCGACTTCGACACCCAAGTTTCCGCCCAAACCAAGCATCGAAACTTCACCAAAAAGCTGAACCAGAGATCACCCCTCAAGCTCCTACTCGTAAAAGAGCGCTCGAGTGATAACCGTTGCACACCAAACACACCTCCACAGCCACCACAGGAACACCACCCGCTGCCGATCCAAACATCCACCAGCAGTTCTACTTCCAACGCTAGATCTATTTCTTACACCCCTCAAACTCTCACACCAAGAGGAAACGCGCGAATGAAAACCAGACAGATCTGAATCGACTCCGACACCCAAGTTTCCGCCCAAACCAAGCATCGAAGCTTCACCAAAAAACTGAACCAGAGAACACCCCTCCAGCTCCTACTCGTATAAGAGCGCATGAATGAAAAAAAACAGCTAGCACGGCTTGGAAACACCAACAACAACACGCACACCGCTGCACACCAAACACACCTAGGTGGGAAAATCATGGGGGACTCAAGTTTATTAACGGAAAAACAACGATCAAATACGGGAGAAGCTAGCCCAGCCGACCGCCATAGCCAAAGGCGGCAGCTGGCCGGCCCAAAAAGAGGCCCGGGGAGGGAGGTTTTTTAGAAAGAGAAAGAGAGAGTTTGTAGAGAGAGAGTGGCAGTATGCGCCAGCCCTATTTAAGACATGCTCTTTTTTTGAGTTAATTTAGAGTACATAGTGTTATAGTATACATATTCATAAATTTAAAAATATATATATATTGTTGGTAAAATGGTAAGTAAATACTTAATTTTTTTTTTTTACTTGTACTTACAGAGAAATCATCTCTAATCATTTCATCAAATGTACATTTCATCAAATTTGAATTTAATAAAATTTAAAAAGATAGATATTTTTTTTTCCCATCAAATTTGATAAAAAGAAAATTTTGGATCAAGAGAAGAGTTTTTAAAAGATTTTAATAAAAAAATTCGATGAAAGGGTTGGAGTAGCTTATATCAAATCACATTTTGAGAAAGGCTATGGTACACACCCTTCAAATATGAACCTTATAACTAAAAAAGAAAATGTCATAATTTCATACTTTCTAAGCCATAATTAAAAAATAAATAAAATTAAAACCAAGCACCACATTAGATCTAACCAAAGATCTCATGAGTCATAACTAAAATATTGTCATAACTAAAAAAGAAAATTGGTCATAATTAAAGAGTAAAATGGCATAATTAGGGGTGCATATGGTATATCCCTTTCAAAGAGTGTGGATAGTATAATTTTCCTCAAGTTTTTTACTCAAATTTGTCATCAAATTAGATTCTAAAAGTAATGAAGGGTTCGGAATGCTCTAAGTACCTTTAATTTAGACTATGAAGTAGGGGTGTTTGTGGTTCGGTTGCAACCGGGGAACCTCCACTCCACCATCCGTTTGCCGAATTGGCAGATTGGAAAAAATCAATTCACATCAGTCTGCCGGATTGGCGGATACGGATTGGCAGATAGATGCAAATCAATTTGGTGGTTTAAACTTTTACAAATTTTGAACATAATACAACAACTTGTCAACATTTTTTTTTTCTTTTTTTAACAATCCAACTCAACATAACCAAAAGATTATCGAGTAAATTGTCAAATACCAATAATAAATACATATAAGAAAACGATGCGTTATCAAAACTATTTCATTACTTTTCTTTTTATTCAAAAACTATTTAATTTGAATTTTTTTTTTAATGTTTAAATTTAGCCTTATATTTTCTGCACAAAAATATCAAATATCAACACTTGCCATTTGATAAAAGGGTTTCCAAATTAAAAACACAACAAAATATCTAAACTCCTTTTTAATTGAAAATTCAAACAGAATATCTAAACAAATTAAAAATGCAAAGTCTTACAAATTACTAGGGGTGTTCGCGGTTTGATGGTTCGGTTGCGACTAAAGGAACCTCAAATCCGCCATCCGCCCAAAACTAGGCGGATTAAAAAAAATCAATCCGCAACCGTTCACTCATCATCACGCATCCGTCCAAAATGTGGCAGATCGGTTCGGTCCAATCAGTCGGTCGGTTTGACAGAATCGTAATATCCGCTGAGCACCCTGTAGACACCCCATTTTTGACCGACCTTAAGACTCAGACGTCACCGATTGAGCGCTCGGTGATGTTGCATATTGTGCTCGTTCAGAAGTCTCAGAGTCGCGGCCGTGAGCCCTGCCTCTGGACTTCCGAACCCTCTTCTGTACCTTGTCTCGGTTTGCGAACCAGACTCGGTTTTCTCTATTTCTCTTCCTGAAGGGAGGGAGAGGTCCCGTAGACCATCTCTCAGTGGTTGTGGGCTACATTTCGTGGCCGTAGGCCATTTTGCCCATTTCGGAGCCCGGCTCCCGGTTTTCGGAGCCGTCAGGCCGTGTGCCTCGGTTCGGGACCGCCTAACCATCTCCGATTGCTCCAGTTTTTGGCATGCATCCTATTTACTCCCTTTTGAGGGACATTGAGGTCTGAGAGACCCACTTCGTGGTCGAACGCCATTTTCGGTACTTAACGGCCTGTTTTCGGGACCCCGAACTGCGTGTTTTGGCCCCCGAGCATTCGTTTTGCATCGGTTTTCGTTCATTTTTGGCAGGTACCTCTGTTTTATCACCAGGAAGGTCACTGAAGGGTGGGAGGCCAGCAATTGTCTCAGCAACCAGTTATGTTCCTCGGGCGCCCTCCGACGCCCGTTTTTCTCACTTCCGAGCCAATGTTGACCACCCTAGAAGCATTTTCTTCAAACCCAAACCACATATTTGTGTTGTACACACATGGGAGGACCCTAATATGCTATGGCCGGCCACTAATTGTTGTTGAACCTTTTGAACCCCTCCTAAAAATGGCTTGTTCTCTCTCCTGTTTTACAGTTTCCAATTTTGAACCACAGGGTTATGTTCAGCACACATGGGAGGACACTAATCTCATATGGCCGGCCACTAATTCAATTGGCCCATTTTGACCCTTGGCCGGCCAGCCATAGGGGGTGGCCGGCCGGCCACCTGCAGCCCAAAAAGCTGGCCGGCCCTGATCCCCATGCTGTGTACTTTACAGCTGTGTAACTTTTTTTCCCAAAAGATCTGATTTCGGGGGACTTTTGTTAGAGAGGGAGACTTGATCCCATTTCTCTCCACTTTTCCCTCCCTTTCTCCTCCATTCTTGCTTACATAACCAGCTGCAAAAACCTGTTTTGAGGGGTGAAAAAAAATTGGCTTTGAGCTTTGGCATCATATCTCTCTCCATCTCTCTCATTTTCTTCAAAAAAACCATCCAAGTTCCTACCCTTTCTTCATCACCACCAAGCATCACCACCACTACTCCATTTCCAGCAGCTTGGGGAGTTTTTCAAAGGCTAGGAGGCAACATTTTTGGTCCAAGAGGTAGAAAAAGGGTGGTCTTCAAGGGTAAGTGTCAATCTCCCTCTTTTGAGCTCATTTTTGCTTCATTTCTTAGCCCTATTTTCCTGCTGTTTTGAGCTTCGACCAAAACTGAAAGTAGTGTTATTTTGAGCTCATTTTCATCTTTCATTAAGGGCTCAACCCTGTTTGAGCCCCCCATTTGGTACTTGCTTCAATACCTCTTTGTATGCCATTATTTTGCATGGTATTTCTAGTCTATGTGTGATCTGTTTTTGAGCATGATATAAACTGTGAGTTGGCTTATTTTGAGCCCCTCTACAACATTGTCGAAGAGCTCAACACTGTTGGGGGCCTCCATGTTGTACTTACCATTATACCCCTCTTTGGCCCCCATTTTTGCATGCTTTGTTAGCCTACCTTGCTTCTGTTTTTAAGCCATGATCAGAACTGAAAATTGCCATATTTTGACCCCCTGGACATACCTCATTAAGGGTCTTTGGCTGTTTGGTGAATGCTTTGTATACCTCATGTTATAGCCTCTTGTTGGCCTACTTCTTGCATGACATTTTAGCATGTTTGCATACTGATTTGGGGCTTGTCATCTACTGTAAATGTTCATAGTTTTGGTCCCTATTCAGTGTTGTAGAAGGGTATTTTTCTGTTTGGGCATTGCATCTACTACTTGCTTCATTGCCTCCCTTGCGGAGCCATTTTTGTATGCCATTTTAGCCCTACTTGTGATTGCTGTTTGGCCATGTTTTGAACTGTAAAAATGCTAGTTTTGGGGCTTCCTTGCTTCTTCTTTTTCATGTCATGTTCAAATTATGCGTGTATTGTATAGTTACAAGTCATTTCGGGTGCCTAATTTCGCATTTCGGGACTCGTTCCTTGCATCGGGTTTCATTTCGCCTCGTTTCGGGGCTGTTTTGCCCCTCATTTTGCCACTGATTTTTGCATGTTTGCATATCATATTCCATGTCTTTGCCATGTCTCATTAGAGTGGCATTTCGGTACCCGAGGGTCCGTTCTCGGTTTGCGTGCCCGCGGGCACGCACTTCGAGATGTCTTGTTTTCATCTGATGGCCTCCTATGTGAGTGTGGCTGAGGCTCTCTCATGTTAGTGTAAGCCCATTACTGCATTGCGTATGCCATTTCATCCGTGGCATTGTGTATGCCCGGTTGTATATTACCTCGTATAGCGTGTATGCCATTCCATGACATTGTGTATGTTAGGGTTGCATATTAGCTGCATTTCATGCATATCATGCATATTGCATCGTGTTCAGGATAGGAGTTAGCCCGGGCACGGGAAACGAGGCACGTTTCGTACTCCGAGCAACGGAACGGGTCTCAATTCCCAAGTCACCGACACTCCGGATTATCCATGATGGAGTTAGGTTTTGTTGTAGCATTCATGTGCATTCATCCTATATTGAGTTGTGCAATTCGGCTCCTCGGCCATCATGTATCGATATGCGTGATTGGTGGCACGAGGATCGAGCATGCATATATTTGTGAAATACATTGCTATGTCCCTTTCCTGCTCTCTGTTGCAGCAAAATAAAGAATCAGTAACTTTTCGGAGTCTGGCACGCATTTCGAGAAACATTGCAAACAGAGGCTAAATTGGGCATCCCAATGGATTTCTGCGCAAAACAGCCCAAAACATGCATCACTTCATTATCTGGAGCGGAGTCAAGGCAGTCCCTGGCTTGCATGCCAGTTTACCGATTTCTTCTTTAATTTGTTAATTAATTAGGAATTTGTATATTACTCGGACTGTATTATTCGGACTGTATTATTTATTCGGACCCTCTGCGCGAGGGCATAATTGTAATAAGTGTGGGTGAGTGTGATGTATGTCTTCCAACCCCACGTCTTTCTTTCCTTTTATTTACCCGCTTACGATGGTTAGATATAGGGCATATTTCAATTAGCATACAGTATGACAGCATGTTTGCATCATTCATCTGTTTTGTACGCACCGGGCTCGGCGCATCATACAAACTGCATTTGTACTTCAATTCCAAGTTGAATACATGATAGCTGTTGCATCTCATATGCCATGTTTAAAATAGCCGAGCCTGCTATAATTTGCATTTTTGCATGTGTTGCATTAGGCATTTCTGTGTATTTAGGATCATGCATGGATTTCTAATCAGTTTCTGCTTTGGCTCGGAGTACTCGGTGAGTTTTATGCTTTAGCATCCTTGCATGCGTGTGAGTGTTGCCATGAATAGCATGCTTACCATGAGGCTAAATGCTTATGTGATATAACTGCCTTGAATGCCTGTGGGTGGAGGTTGAGTTACTTGAATTGGGACAATTCATCAAATGTTTGTTTTAAGCCCACTAGATAGTGGCAAAATCATGTTTTCTAAGCCCACCCGAGGGTGGCAAATCCACGTCTTAGCCTACTTGCGAGTAGCACCATCAAACCATTTTCGAACAAACAAACATGAAATGTTTCGTTCCAATTCAGGCGACTCAGTCTATACTTGTATGCTGTGCACATCACATAGTAACCTAGGCTAATAACCGGAATAAGAACTCACAATGTTTTCAAAATAAGATATCATGGTTAGTAGAGGCCGGTCTTTGACCGGGTGAGCGGGGGTGCTCACGAAGTGACCTTCCCCAATCGTACCCAAGTTCCCGAGCCGAGGCAACTTTGGTGATGACGGACACGTGGCCTTTGGCACCGAGTCAGGGTTTCCTAAATTTCCCATTTAAAAAAAAACATTTAGGTGGCGACTCTGTATCTGGCAAAGCAGTCCATGTTTGGCACTTCTTTCAAAAAAAATCTGTTTTCAAAAACGATTTGCCGGATTTGGACTCTTTGGTTCAAGATTAAGAACCGTGACATTTGAGTCCTTGAACTGTAGTGACCCCAATATGAATGGAACGGGACTTAACCCTCCCGGATGCGTTCGGGGACGTCTACACACCCCTATTGTGAAGTTAAAGTAGTTAGTTTGGACCGTTATTTTTAAACCTACAAACACCGTAGGAATTAAAAGTATTTAGGGCCATTAAGATTTTATGAAATTTGGGAGTCCAAGGTGGCCTTGCTCACCTTGGGCCAGGTACCATATAATTTTCCATGGGTTTATACAAGAAGTTTTACATTTTTGTCATAATATTATATTGGATTCTTTTAAGATTTTACTTCACATAACACTCACTCATTTTCATCAAAAAAATGTTGGTCATGTGAATAAAAAAATTTATGTTCTCATTTCTTTTATATTGAAATGTGTATTTTTTTTTCTTATTTATCCTTATGTTATCACATTATCTATATTAGTTATGGTCCCTTTTACTACATAAGAGATTGGTATAATTATGTTAAAATTGTAAAAATTATTGCAATTTTTTCAAACCTCAAGAGAGGTTAAGTGTAATTTACAATATATATGAATACTTTTCGGTGCCAATCTAACTGAGATCATTAAGTTTCACTGTGATGCATTATGCACCTGTCCTCTTTATTAATGTTTGTCTTGGTCTTGTAGGTCGAGTTTCATCAATAAAATTTCTTCTCTTTGCTAATCATATATATATATATATTTAGGTTGCTGTCTTACCAACTATGTTTTTGCTATTGGTCACGGGTGTGACATTTGTGGTAATGTCATAACTAAATGTTTTTGAGTTATAATTAAAATAAAATAATCATAACTAAATATCACATAAGATATAAATAAACATCTTTTGAATTATATCTAAAATAGTATTGTAATCAATATCACAATGAGTCATAACTAACGTCACATGAATCATAATCAAATCATAACTAATACCACAATAGGTCATAACAAAAAACTATAATTGTCATAATTGTGGTATGTGATACACACCCTAAAACAGAGTGTGTATCATACAATACTACAATTTTTTGCTAATTAAATTTTTGTCTACCAGTCTTTTTGCTAATTAAATTTTTACTAGAATTTAAGCTAAAATAATTTTTATGGACTTTGATCTTCTCCTTTACATGTAACTAATGAAAGATTTCTGTTACATATCTAATTGTTGGTATTTTTCCATAATAATACAAGAAAAATAAATTAAATAGAAATGACAACATTTTTTTTTTTATTATTAAAGAATGAAATACAAAATAAACTACACAGCTAAAAATATAGAAATGAATTAGATTATATTACTAATAGAACAAATTATTAACATGGATAACTAAAAATTAGAACTCATCTTTGTAAACTAAATTTTTAAAAATTTAAGAACAAATGATAAGAAAATAAACAAAGCAAAGCCTGTGTGATATTACAGTTTCCTTAAAACAGATTCACCGCCTCCCGATGGATGCTAAAGGTACGCCAGCATCTGTCTCCCAAGATACGACGATCGAAACTAGTTAATGCAGAAGCACCTTCTGAATAGTTTTAGCGAGCTTGACAATGGATGCACTCTCTCTAATAGGAACCAAAGAACGAGCTAGCAAAAGAAGATAGGAAAAATTTTCTTTGGTGTAAAAAAAGCATCTCCAACTTTTTATCTCAAAACACAATCTCCATTTTCCATAAAAAAAAAAATCTCTTCAAAATTATCCTACTAAGTTGGAGGGGAAAGGCCCTTTTTATACTTGTAGGGAAGGGGTCTTCGCCATGAAGGCTACCATAAAACCTATCATCAATGACCATCAACTGTAGCCGTTAGGGCTAAAGTTACAAAGGTGCAAAACTCCCGTGTGCATAATATGATCATCAACTCCATCATCAAAAGATGAGAGTTACAAAGGTTGAAAACCTTCCTTGCTTTATATATATATATATATAATGCTATTTAAATAATCCAACTAAATGGGTCGCAAAATGGATACAAGCGTTGGGTCATAACCCGATCCAAACCTAGTCTCAAATATATGCACAAGACAAACCCAGCCCAGCATAGCACAATCTGGCCCATGTCCAAGACTAAGTCCAACACATGCACATACACAAGCCTAGGCCAGTCCAAACCAAGACTAAGACGAAGTCCAAGCCTAGGCCCAAGCCCAATTTCTATTGATACCCACTTTATGAAACAATTCTCACTCACAACTTAATGGTTTCGACTCATTATTTTTGTATTGTAACCTTCACTACAACAAAAAAGGCCTTTGGTGACAGCCTAATTTTGTCTCCAAACATCAAATTTTCGTTACCAAATGCCTGTGCCAAAAAAAATTTGTCACTCCGTTTGTCATCAATTTGTCGTCACAAAAAGTACCTAGTGACAAAAAATTGTTTCGTCGCGCCTATTCTTCATTTTTGGCGATGAAATTTTTCGTCTCTACATGTTGAATTTTTCGTCCTCTATAACATCCATTTCGTCACTGTAATTAAATAATATTTTTTTTAAATTGTTTTGGCAATGAAATATTTCGTCACAAAATATTAAGATAGAGGTTTTAGTGATGAAATTTATCCTCACCAATGATATAGATTAAGGTGACAAAAAAATTCGTCACTAAAATGAGCACAAAACAAAATTCTTCAATGACAAAAACAATTTTATCGCCAAATATTTCAAGTTAGTGACAAAATATTCAACAAATGTGATGAAATTATTTGTTGGAACTATATCATTAGTGACAAAATTATTCGTCAAGAAAAGTTGTTTGAAAACTAATTGCGACAATTTTTTATTTAGTCGCTAATAATAATTAACATTTTTAAAAATGGGGGTAATATTTTCAATTTTCAATTTTTTTCACTAAAAATTCCCTGCACATTTTAATAACGTGTTTAATAAAATATCTATTACAGATCAATACAAAAACTTGTTCATTTTCATAAATACCACAGTCAAAATATATCTCATAATATCCACAAAAATACAATATCAACTACGGATTACAAAACACGTCTCCTAATATCGACAGAAAACACATCTCTTAATATCTACAAAAATATAATATCAAGTGCAGATTATCAAACATGTCTTCTAATATATACAAAAATATAAACTTTACAATGCAACCAAAATACATATAAGGTAATATTAACGAAAAACAAAAAATGAGCAATCTCTTGCCCTCCAGATTACCAAACACGTCCATCTCTAAACTTCAATATGTAACAAAACAAACAAACAAACAAACAAACAAACAAACAAACAAACAAACAAAAAAAAAGAGGAAGACAATTACTATCTTATCAATAAAATATACAATTCAACATTTTTCGAAAAGTGTATTTTTCGACTTAGTTTTCAAATCAGAAGTCTCGTGCTAGTTCTGTAAGTTTCCACAACTTACATTGGTTCATCCCGAGGTGTTCAGGGTGTTTCCCGGGCCTTTTCGTGGATGTTTCATGATTGTGGCCCCCAATGGCCTATTTTCAAGCCTAAGTGTTGAAAAAAGTGTATTTGTTGACTTAGTTTTCAAACCGGGAGCCCCGTGCTAGTTCTGTAAGTTTCCATAACTTACATTGGTCCCTCCCGAAGTGTTCGGGGTGTTCCTCGGCATTCTCGTGGTTGTTTTATGATTTTGACCCCTCGATGGCCTATTCTCAAGCCTAAATGTTAAAAAAGTGTATTTTTCTACTTAGTTTTCAAACCGAGAGTCCCGTGCTAGTTTCGTAAGTTTCCACAATTTACATTGGTTAATATAAGTTTGGAATACAATGGTAAATTTCTGAGAGTCTCGTGCTTGTTCTATAAGTTTTCACAATTTACATTGGTTTCTCTTGAGATGTTCATGATGTTTCCCAAGCCTTTTCGTGCCTATTTGAAGCTTTCCCCCTCCCCAAGACTTATTTTCTTGCCTAAGCATTGGAATAGTGCAAATTTCAAAGTAGTTTTCAAATCAAGAGCCACGTGGTTGTTCCGCAAGTTTGCACAACTTATGTTGCTTTGTCTCAAGGTGTTTGTGATGTATCATAGGCCTTTATATGCATATTTCACTATTTTCCCGAGACCTTTCGTGCCTAAATGTCAAAGTAGTTTTTTATTCTACCCTAGTTGAAGAAGAAAGTTTCTACTAAATTAACATAGAAACATAATATACTAACTAAAAAGCTTGTCCATCAGAATCTGAACTTTTCCCACTCTCAAAATTTCCCCGTGATACCTTTCTGCCTCCAACACTCTATGATACTTTGTATCTTCTTGCTTTGTTTTTTCTCTAACTTTTGAAACTTTGCAATTTGTTCATTTTATTGTGCTATTTGCACCTCAAGGCGTTGAACATAATCACTATTTTCAACAGGTGCAACAGTAGTCTTCATAGAAGAAGAAGGCCTCATGCCAAGTCCTTTCACATAACCTGCCCTTGGCTTAAGCACCTTGACCGACAACTCCTCTAGGGTCAAGGGGACCGCACCAGTTTGTGAGAGGTGTTCTACTTGCGTCTGTATCATGTTGTCCTATTAATTTGAAATAAATCAAACAATTATTAGTTATTCTACCCTACAAAGAAAAATAAATAATTTTATCAAAATTAATATGCATTTCCTTGTACATACATCATTAACTTGGCTCTCCGACAAAATCTATTCATGCGTGTCCAAATTATAGTGGATGGACTTGTAAAATTCTGCTAAATCAGGCACTTTTCCATTTACAATTATCTGATTCATTTGTTTTTTAATGTAATTTCAAATATTTAAATAACAAAGCCTACTAATCCAATAAAAAAAATTAGTAGAATGCACTAAGCTGTACATCCTGACCGGGACTGATTTTGATCCACATCGATGTTTTGTTTTTATTTGCATCCTATTATTCACATTAGTTAATGATTATTCCTACACGATTGAAATACCAATAAAAACAAGAAAACTTAACATTAGTAAGAAGAAACTTAATTTTTGACAATTAACATAAAACATTTTACCTTGAATTCTTTACTATTCCACTTCTTGTCAATTAGAGATGTCCAGTGATTAAGAGCAACACTTGCATGTGGGTGGCTTCTCGCGTACTCCTCCACTCTTCCATCCTTAAGTTGTTTGTATTTTTTGTGCAACCTATAGATGAAGCCACTCAATCGCCGACCAAACTGTGTCTAAAGCCTTTGCTACATCACTCCGATTTCCTTGTAGGTTAAACTGAACCTGCAAAATCAAATCATTTTTTTCATAAGTTAAATAACCTAAATTTAGTTCACATACACAATTAGACGTAACAATAACCAACTATGAAACACAACAGCTAGGCTATAGGAGTAACTCCACAATCCCTGCCCACATAACACACATAAAGCACAACACACACACACACACAAACACATTAACTAGGCAACCACCAGTCCATAGAACAATAGCAAAAGAGAGCTAACCAACAAAAAAAAAACAAGAAAAAAAATTAATAAGTGGTAGAGTTTTTAAACACTCTAAGGCTAATGAAGTTACAATTATTCACCAAATTGAGTATTTGATTGTGTCCGTCCTTTCCGGTGGCCATCAACCTAGTGTGGTAAGTGTTTTTCCATATATAGTCTTGGTTGATCTACTTTATTTACTCACTGGTGGCTATTTTCTTCTCATGTTTATCATGTTTATTAGTTGGTCTAGGCTTGGGCCGGGGCTATAGATAGCAGCAAACCACAAAGCTGCTACAAAAAGTGAAAAATCTAGAAATCCCCTAGATATTGATTTGTGATTATGTAACAATTTTAAGCAGTATATAACAATCCCAATCAAACAATCAAGACAAATCAACACAATAATTTTAACGTGGAAAAACCACAATTGGACACCTCCAACTATGATTAAAAAACCACGGGCAACAGCCACAAAACAATCCACTAAGAAGATTTAAAGGAATTACATAGGTATACTCTCAATTACCTAGCGAATCCACGCCTAATTGAACCAACCTCTATGTGCCTCTTCCAACCCCATCTTCACCTCGGAATTGTCTTTACGATGAGCCACTCCAGAATCCACCGAAGCTTCAAGCTCGAATTCTTCAGAATCCACCGAAGAACAACTCTCTCTCTCTCTCTCTTGTATATAACAAACAAAACCTTTGATGTACTCTCTTTAAACCATGAGTTGAATACTCAATAAAACATCAAAGAAAACTAACAAAATATCCCCAGATATAAACCTTAACAACCAAAAAAAAGATCTGGAGGCATTCATTTAGTTTTGGGAGAAAACCAAGTACTTATAGAAAACCAAAGTAATCCTAGTTTTGGAAGAAAACCAATTTCTTAAAGAAATCCAAAAGTAATCCTAGTTTTGGAAGAAAATCAACTTCTTATAGAAATCCTTGTCAAACGGGATTGCCAATAAAAAAACCTAACAATCTCCCCCTTTGGCAATGTCGTGACAAAACACACCTAACAAATAAAATCCTAGTCACCCCAACCCATTACAACCAACAAACACAAACGTCTTTCTCAAGATAAAGATCTACAAAACAGCTATTAGTGCCACAATCTCCAAAACAACTATTAGTCTCACAAGAGTATATGAAAAAGTAATAAACACATGGCTAGATTATCTTGAAGCATTTGAAGCATAAGATGGAAAACATGAATAGATGCAACTTGGAGATTTTAAGAACATGTAGCATGGATAGATGAAAACTAAGACTTATGCACCCGACACATAACATGAATACATGAAATCCTAAGACACATGAAAAACAACTTTCTCCCCTCAAACAACAAAAGCAAGATCATAAACCACACAAGCATGATATGATGATGTAAATATCTGGACATGCAAAACAAGTATAGCCAATCTCCCTTACAAAACAAATCAAAGTGTTCATGCTAACAAACTCTTGTAGTGATAAACCAAACTCCCTCTCACTCAAAGCAACCACAAACACTGTACTGAAAACAATAAACAAGAACAAACTGACAAAAATAATATGGTGGAGCAAGTATGAAATCTCAGATTTGTACCTTAGAACACACAAGATTATCCAAGAAGCATAATTACATGAAAACGCAATGTGCACAGCCTCTAGAAGATTCCTCATAAAAGAAAGTGATGCATTATCTGAAAAGCATAGATCCCATGAGAAACTGTGTGTGTGTGACTCTTGGAGTTCGACAAACACTAGATTCAAATCCTGGTAGTGATATGAAAGCTGAACCTCCAACAAGAGAATCTAAGCACAACTAAGGAAAGTCAAACCACTAAGAATCAAGGGGTATTTGTTGAGTAATAGCGGAGGCTCCCCCTCAATCAATGAATCATTTTCCTTTCCTCTTTTTCACATTTGTTTTTCTTTCTTTTGCACATTTTTTTTTTCTTTTTCTTTCTTTTCTTTCTTGTGCACATTTTTTTTTTCTTTCTTTCGCACACTCATCGACGGCTGACACGCTCAAGAGTATGGAAACCGAACCAGAGAAGCATGGAGATAATAATGATGGCCTGGTTGGTGACTCTGGGGTAGCTTTTTCCTCATGGCTGGACTGCAAAGAATTGAGGGGAAAGCCGTGGAGATGCAAAAAGATAGAAGGTGGTTAAGAGACTCAACATCACTAAAGATATGCTAGTATCGGTCAATTCCTCTAGAAAAACAAAAGATACCATGCTAGAAGTCCAAAAAAAAAAAAAAAAACCACTAAGGCGGAAGACTCCAATATTTGCTAATCCAAGAGTGTGTACAGAATGAGACATACTAATCAAAAAACACACACTCCAAAATGAGTAATGACCACAGAAAGTACACACATGGTAACATGTAATGGATATTCTCATCAATTCCAATATGCACCAAGGACCACTCAAAAATTTCAAGCTCGCAAAACCATACTAAGAAAATCTTTTTGGATTTTTTTTATTTATTTATTTTTTTTCTTAACCAAAACAAGACAAAAAAACGAACATGCACACATTTTTTTTTTTCAACAAAACAAGTCAGAAAACGAACAAGCACACATAAATCCAAAAACTAAAACAAATAAACAAATTAACACAAGTCAAGTTTTCTCACCCAAACCACTTTAGTATGAACAAAATTACGAGAATTGCAGTTCTTGGGTTTCGTCTTAACGTTGTGGTTCCCTTCCCTTTCAATGAGAACCCGTCTTGACATGGTTTCCAACTTCCTATTCATAGGTCTAGGCAAATACACTCTCCCATGCAACTTATAACAATAAGGGCGAATATGACCATGCATACCACAATGATGACAAATAAAAACAGGATGTATAGGGTGTACCTTTTTTTCTTTTACCTTACCAACTCTAGGAAGTTTGAGAAGTCCATCCTCATGTTGAATTTTTTGTTCTCATTTTCCTTGAGTTCTTGTATTATGAGATGTAGATGCACTTTGTTTTTGCTCTTTGTTATCACCAAAGCCAATGCCACTCTTGTCAGAACAAATTTGTTGAGACCCAATGATATTGTCCAAAGTCTTTGATCCTCTGTTCCAAAGACCAATGGTCGCCATAGCACACTTGAGTTCTTTCTCTTTCTTGATCATTAGTTCTTCCAAAGCAACTTGAGACATCTCGAGAGTTTCAATCTTTTCTTCATATGCTGCATAAATTTGTTGTAGCTCATTCCTCTCTGTCTCACAAGTCAAGAGTTTTGCACAAAGAGCTTGTCGATCATTAGAAATCTTAAGGGCATCATTTCTAGCCTCGGAAATCTCTTTTTTTAACTTGACATTCTCACTTTCACATGTTTTGAGTTTCTTTATGAGTTTGTCATTCAATTTGTATAAGTTAAGAGACTCCTTATACAACTTTTGATATGCTTGCTGAAGTTCTTCATCTTCACTCCCCGAGGATTCGTCAAGTAGGGGTGGTCGAACCATAGAATTTCCCTCACGAATTGAATCCATTATCACAAATCAAACAAGATCTCGTTCTAAAAGAATTTTTTTTTTAAAAAAAAATAGAACGACCCGCTCTGATACCAATTGAAAAATCTAGAAATCCCCTAGATATTGATTTGTGATTATGTAACAATTTTAAGCAGTATATAACAATCCCAATCAAACAATCAAGACAAATTAACACAACAATTTTAACGTGGAAAAACCACAATTGGACACCTCCAACTATGATTAAAAAACCACGGGCAACAGCCACAAAACAATCCACTAAGAAGATTTAAAGGAATTACACAGGTATACTCTCAATTACCTAGCGAATCCACGCCTAATTGAACCAACCTCTATGTGCCTCTTCCAACCCCGTTTTCACCTCGGAATTGTCTTTACGATGAGCCACTCCAGAATCCACCGAAGCTTCAGGCTCGAATTCTTCAGAATCCACCGAAGAACAACTCTCTCTCTCTTGTATATAATAAACAAAACCTTTGATGTACTCTCTTTAAACCATGAGTTGAATACTCAATAAAACATCAAAGAAAACTAACAAAATATCCCCAGATATAAACCTTAACAACCAAAAAGAAGATCTTGAGGCATTCATTTAGTTTTGGGAGAAAACCAATTACTTATAGAAAACCAAAGTAATCCTAGTTTTGGAAGAAAACCAATTTCTTAAAGAAATCCAAAAGTAATCCTAGTTTTGGAAGAAAATCAACTTCTTATAGAAATCCTTGTCAAACGGGATTGCCAATAAAAAAACCTAACAAAAAGGAATCATAGCAGCAAAGCTGCTACAGAGGAGAAAGAACACAGCAATCATAGCCACAGTCAGCATAACAGCAGGGCAACAACAGCAAAATTCATAGCATCCATAAGGCCATGCTTTTTAACTCACCGAAGTTACATTAGCCACCTATGATCAATAGTCTTTCATCGGAAAAAAAAGAAAAAAGGCAACACCTAAAAAAGTGGAAAAAGCCAAACTATTCAAAATAACAAAAACTAAATGCAATTAAATGCAATTTGGCCTTACTAAATGCGTTTGATACTTGTGAAGGCATTATTCCAACTTACCAAATCAAGTGACAATACACCATGAGCACATAACAGCATTTCTCAATATCAGGTTGCATTGTGCATCGATCATATTCAAAGCTTATAGGTCCAACGAAAGAGTCCAAATTGTTGAAACTACAGGTCAATTCAACACTGTCAGTTTGGATGATCATACTTTGGTTTGTGTCATAATCAAGTCATCAGTATGTATAAATATAATGTCCAAATATGGAGTTTATCTAAATGAATCAATGTAACTTGCAACATATTTAATCCTAGAATCATTTGTAAGGCTTATAACTTGATAATTCAGAATTGTACTTTTTTTAAATACTATTTCCACCTAGAATTGTTTCCCATGTAATAGATATAATGTAGGACGCATTCAAATGATTCAAGCCATGACAACAACCTTAAGCAAAACAAGGTTTTTGCTTGAGGTTCAATTAAAACCTAGTTTCAGGAATCTTAGCAAGCTGGGTTTCAACTTTTCTTAAGAAATGTCTATTTTAAACTACCGAAGAACTAGATTTATATATAATCACATGTCAATAGCCAACACATAATTAGAAAGTAAAACATAACTGTTTCTTTCTCCAAAAATAGATCCAAAGAACACAAACCCACAAAACATATAGTCACAACAACACCCAAAACACAAATACCATCCTCATCATCATCAAACTAAACATGAATTTTCAAAACAATTATATGTTTCCAGATCTGTTATTTCTTGTTGTTGCTTTTACCACAATACTAAATCTAGGGATGTGGAACTTAAACCAAATGAGCCTATGCCAAGTCACTTTAGGCCTATGAACTCTAAATAGGTCCCAAGCAGAATGGACAGAGAAGAGGCCATTAGATAAGAAATAATAAATAAATCAAACAATGCTACAACTTCAAAGATAAGAGTTTGACAATAATTACCGCCAAGCATTGGATCATCAGCTCCTTATCAACATTGTTCACCTTTTTCCACCTACAAACGCTCAAGTCTGGTAACTATGTTTGAACCTTTATGCCAATCTTGGAGGCCAGCTTAGAGGCTTGATCTCCTACTAGCGCATGAAACTATTCTGGTATAGGAACCAACACATTTCCATCCTTATCGACAATGCGCTAGGCCTGTATGCCATGTGTCAGGCCACGACCATGTCTGTCCTGTGATGCTATAAGGACATAATATTAACTGTGGTCATGTGATGCTATAAGGACATAATATTAATTGAGTTAGTAAGTAAACAAATGCAAGTTAGACCTTAAAAGCAACTTTGGAAACTTACCAATGCTGCTAGATACAGTCACCTCATGCTCGCACATTATGAGGTGGTAAGGGTTGGGTACCAATGTCCTGACATGGGGGATCCGTCCCTTCCTCTGGGGTGGGAGTCAATGGCCTTGAATGAGACTATAAACGGAGTCCAGATGGCATCTTTTGTTCCTGAAATAACATAATCAAATAGTAAAAAAGATATTTAACATGGTTAAAATATATTTTAAAAAAGATATGATGTTTAAGATATGTGAAAAAGATATGTAAATAGTAAAAAGACATGTTCACACACAAATATAAAATAATGTATATAATACCTCGCGGTCAAAGGAACCCAATGACTCATCATCATTGTCATCCTCACTCTCTGATGGTTTATACTCATCATCATCATCTACCTCAACCCTAATTCCCTTTTCCTTTGCATTTGCACATTTAGGATGAACCACACTCACCAAAAAATTTGTAATATTCTTCACTCCAAGATTGTTCATTATCTCACAGTTCTCCTTGATTTGTTTATTTCTTTGTTTCTCATATTCTGTTAGCTTCTTAGTTCTGAAATCACCTGGTTTCAACCATTATTTTTTGCCTTTGACCATTTTCTACAACTATATAACATAATTCAACTATAATTGGAAAATATAGCCAATTTAATTGTGCACCATTAAATAAAAGAAGAAAAAGCAAGTAACATAAACATATAAAGTAAACATAACATTAATTAATAACATATGTTCAAAAAGAAAATATAAAATAAAAATTACATATCATAACATATCAGGATCCATATCAACATCAGGAATATCATGTTCTTCATCTCCTTCGTCATCTCTATTCTCTTCCATTATCTCATCTGGTGACCCTACTGCCGAAATAACATTGAATTCAACATCATCCCTACAATATCGAACAATTGGGTCAATATCAATTGGAACAACATCAATAATGTTTTCTTGTTGGAATACATCATTATTTTCTGAAGGATCCAATAATTCTCCATCACTAACTTCTGGAACATCAAAGACACCCCTATGTTGCACCCTTTGTACAACCTTCCAAGCTTCACCCAATTTGGTGTCGTTTAGATAGAAGACTTGCTTAGCTTGACTAGGTAGGATAAACGAGTCAGATTGGTACCACCAACTATTCACGTCAATGCTTGTGCAATATGTACCAATCGTATTGTTCTGTTTCTACCAGTGTTACCGATGTTATACCATTCACACTGGAACAAAATAACCTTTTTATCACATATGTAGTCAAATTCTAAAACTTTGCACAAGTGACCATAGACGTCATGCAATTTTCCTTCGTGATCCCCTTCTGTAAGCACACCACTATTCTAACTCTTACAACGATTGTCTAGATCTCGAGTATGGAACCGTCTGCCATTGATTATGCAACATGAGTACTCTTTCACTAGCAAATTAGGACCATTTGCTAATGACCACAATTCATCGGTTACCTCTAATGACTCTTCAACTCTCAATCTATTTATCTACAATTACATATAACAAACAATAAGTAAATAATTTATAAATGACGAAATTTTATAAAAATTTAATTTTGTTTAAATTGTAAATGTTGAAAAATTATAAATGTTTTACCCTCTCTTTGAACCACTTGGAAAATTCTTGTTGTTGTATATAGGTTATGTCATATCTAGCTTGAGTTTGTAATAGATTTTTGTGTTCCCTACTCAAAAAAAAAAAAAATGCGATTACTACGTACCACTAATAAAAAAGCTAGGCATAAACATAATTCAATGAAACACATACTCCAAATACTTCTCTATCTCTGGGCTATTGTACAACACAAACCAATGAGCAATATCACAAATTTCTTGAGACATTTCAGCATCTTGTGTGATTAGACCAATTGGACGTGCAGTTTCTGTGAATACTGTCAACCCTTGTTAACGTTCACCACAATCTTCATTATGTTCTAGTCGATTATGAATGGTTTCAATCCCATCAACATACATTGAACAAAAAGTAATGCACTCTTTGACAATGTAAGCCTCAGCAATTGAATCTTCTGGTCGAGCTCGGTCGATCACAAACTTTTTTAATGCTCCAAGAAACCTTAAAGAGAACCAATTAGGAGTATAATTAAACATGCAACACAATTACGCACATTTCATTTACAAATATAAGTGTAAAAAATACCTTTCAATTGGGTACATCCATCAATATTGCACGGGTCCTCCAAGAATAGCCTCACGAGGCAAATGAATAGCCAAGTGGATCATCACACCAAAGAAGGCTGGAGGAAAGATCTTTTCAAGCTTGCATAAAATGTGTATTATACGTTCCTCTAATTTCTCCAGTTCACTCCGCCTTGGTGTCCTAGAGCTTAAGTCTTGGAAGAAATTGCCTAACTCAGAAAGTGTTGTGCTAATTTTTTATCCATGTAACCACGCATTCCAATGGGAAGAATTCTTTGTATAAGTACATGGCAGTCGTGGCTTTTTAAGCCTGTTAATCTACCATTTCTTGCATTCACTGATTTGGATATGTTTGCCGCATACCCATCTGGATACTTGACAGTTTTTAAGAATTCAAAGAAACCCTCCCTCTCTACAAGTGTCAATGAAAAGCTTGTTTGAGGCTTGACATATGACCCATAGGATCGTTGTGTTAGCCATATCTCTTTCCTTATACCCATATCTTCCAAGTCTAACCGTGCCTTGTCTGTGTCCTTGTTCTTTCTATCAATGCCTAACATAGTTCCGAAAACATTTTCACTAAAAAATTTCTCCACATGCATGACATCAATGTTGTGTTGAAGTTTTTGCTTCTTCCAATAGGGTAGCTCATACAAGATGCTTACCTTTGTCCAATTAGGTGCTTGACGAGGCCTTTTCCTATTCTTGGATGTTTTCCATACATGACACCTGTCTTGTTTTCCAATTGCTCTTGTATCTTTTCCACGGGCAACTCCAAAGATCTCTTCCGTTTCTCAATCTTACCATTGTAAGCCCTACTCTTTCGCCTTTCTAGGTGGTCCTTAGGAAAGTAACATCAATGGTTAGTGTACCCAGTCTTACTTCTCAAATGTTCAAAATATGGTTCATCATTACAAGTGTAACAAGAATAATAACCCTTTGTTCTCCACCCAGATATGTCACCATATGCAGGCCAATCGTGTATTGTCCACAACAAAGCTGTATGCATTCCAAAAGTCTCATTGGTGGAGGCATCGTAAGTTAGTGCACCATTTGTCCACAAATCATTCAACTCATCCACCAATGGTCGCATATAGATGTCAATATCAATCCCTGGTTGCGATTCTCCAAGAATAATTAATGACATCAAACAAAATAGATCCTTCATAACCAACCAAGGTGGCAAGTTGTATGGAATGAGTATAACGTGCCACAAACTGTAAGAGTTGTTCACATTCCCAAAAGGGTTAAACCCATCAACGGCCAACCCTAACCTCATATTTTGAGGATCCAAGGTAAACTCGGGATGTTGTGCATCGAATTCCTTCCACTCATCACTATCAGTGGGATGCCTCAATATCTCATCGTCTACTCGTTTGTCTTTATACCATCTCATGTCCTCAGCCTTCTTCCTTGACATATGCAATCTTTTCAACCTTGGTGTCAAAGGAAAGTACCGCAATACTTTATGGGATATCTTCTTACACCCTCCGTGATTGATCTTGTATCTAGATGTCTTACAAGTCAGACATTTATCTAGTATTGCATTCTCCTTCCAAAATAATACACAATCATTTATGCAAGCATCAATGAACTCATATGACAAGCCCAAGTCACGTAGTATTTTCTTAACTTCATAAGTTGACTTTGGAACCAAATTTTCTTTCGGTAAAAGTCTACTTAAAAATTCTATGATCATGCCAACTGACTTATTGCTCCAATGATTTGTTACCTTCATATTAAGCACCTCAACACAAACTTCAACAAAGTATAATTTGTATATTTCGGGAACACCTCACGCTTGACATCAGTCAACAACTTATCAGAAGTTCTCACTTCCTCCCCTTGGGTTGAATCAGTCGATTCCCCTCTCATTCAATCTTCCACTAAGGCATCAATACCATCTAAAATTTTATCACCATCAAGTCACATCCCATCATCATGATAAGTCTCGTTTGAAACACGGGGTTCCCCGTGCTAGTGCCATATAGTGTAAGTTTGCATAATCTCATATTGAAGCAAATGAATTTCCATATTTTAAAGATTTTTTCTACAAACATTCACGCACTTTATACACGGGCACAAAATATTACCATTCTGGTCAAAAACCCCCATTGCAAATTGAAAAAATAACTTGACCCCATCATTATATGGTTTACTCATCCTTCCATTAGCCATCCTACCTAGGCAATCCAACTTTTATCCATGTCTAATCACAAATGAAAAATTAGGAATAATATAGTATAATATTTGTGTATTTATGAACTGTTTAAATTGAAAATTTCAATAAGAGCTTCACCAAATATATCTACAGATCTTTAATAAAGATTCTTATACAAGTTCTAAGGTTATATGCAAGCAAGGAATAAACACTAACAAAAATGGTCATTAATAATTTTAACACAAACTTTAACAAACAAAAAAAATCATTAAAATCAACAAAAATCACCACATGCCTACACATCTTTAATATATATATATATATATTTTTCTTAAAAGAAATCAACAAAAAGTGAAATTTAATTCAGTTATAAAGATTAGACATAGTGTCCATACAAACTAATGTGTACACAAGGCAAGTACCAATACTATTGACAAGTGTTCAACAAATTAATTGTGCAAGGAGGAAAGCATCCTGGATATGATAGGATGGAGCACAAATCATGTGGAGATAAGAGAATGTATAATTGTGGACGCGCCCCGAACGTCCCGGCGCTCCACGCGCGAAAATGGCGCGAGATTCCATTTTGTCCATTGGGCTTACTACAGTTCAGACTCAAATGTCACGGTTCTGAATCTAATCTCACAATGTGCGATGTGAGACCGATAAATCACCAAAGAGTCAAAATCCGGCAAATCGTTTTGGAAAACTGATTTTTATAAAGAAGTGTCAAACATGGACTGCTTTGCCAGATACAGAGTTGCCACCTAAATATTTTATTTTGGGAGAATTTAGGAAACCTTGACTCGTGCCTAAGGCCACGTGTCCATTATCACCAAAGTTGCATCGGCTCGGGAACTTGGGTACGAGAGGGGAAGGTCATTTAATGAGCACCCCCGCTCGCCCGATCAAAGATTGGCCTGTACTAAGCATGATATCCTGTTTTTGAAAACACATGTGTTCTTATTCCGGTTAATTAGCTAATCTTACTATGTAATGCGCACAACAAACAAGTATAGACTAGATTGCCTAATTTGGAACAAAACATTGCATATTTATTTGAAAACGGTTTGAAGTTTGCTACTCGCAAGTAGGCTAAAATGCGGATTTTAATGAATTGTTCCAATTCAAGTAATCCAACCTTCACCCACAGACATTCAGGCAATTAAACACTTAAGCAGTTAGCCTCATGGCAAGCATGCTTTCATGGCAACATTAACACACATGCAATATGCTAAAGCGTAAACACTCACAGTGTACTCCGAGCCAAAACAAAGAACTAGTTAGAAATCAATGCATAATCCTAGTTCATGTTAAGATGGCTAATGCAACACATGCGAAAATGTAACGAAGATAGGCTCGGCTATTCTAGAATGTCATGTGAAATGCAACTTGGTACATGTATTCAAATTGGAATTGAAATACAATGCAGTTAGTATGATGCACCGAGCCCGGTGCATGCAATACGAATGAATGGATGCACGCATGCAAGCATAAGGTATGCTAAATGAAATATGCCCTAAAACTAACCATCGTTAGCGGTTAAGTAAAAGGGAGAAAGAAATGGAGGTTGGAAGACATGCATCACACACACACACGCTTATTACAACAATACACCCTTTCGAAAGAGGGACCAAATAAGAAGCTAACTAGCTAATCTAAGCTAATTAAACTAATTATTACACAACAAATTAATTAACTAATCCTAGTTAACTAATTATTATAGAACGAATTGAATAGCTAACGCATTAACTAATTAAAGTACAAACCAAAGCAAAAGCAAGCTATCAAAGCATGCCAACTAAGGAAAGCAGTAAATCAGGAGCCTCAAAGGGAGAGGAATGCATGCACGCCCGGTCGCCTCGTTCGGAAATCCAATGTGATGTCCCGATTTGCCTCTGTTTTCATCTGTCCTCAAAACTCTGTACCAAGCTCCAGAAAGATGAAAATCCACCTAGGGAAACCTGTGGGAGGGTGGCCGACCACTTTTGGTCTCTCCAGACACCTGCCGACCACTTTTGGTTGTTGAAAAACCAGAAAAGTGGTCGGCCAGCTAGTTTTTCTGGCTGGCCGGCCAGTTGTTGCTGCTGAACTGCAATTTGCTGCAACAGAGAGCAAGAAAGGGCATGGCAATGTATTTGCAAGGTATGTGTGCACAACCACTCTCCCTATCATGTCATGAACTCAAGGGGGTGTGGTTCTCGACCCTCAGGCCACCAATCGCGCATTTCAATGCATGATGGCCGAGAGGCGAAGTTGCACAATTCAATGTAAAATGAATGCACAAGTAAACACATAAAGCCTAGAACTCTATCATGTGTGATCAAGAGCGTCGGCGACCGAGAATTGAGGCACGTTTCATCACTTGAAGTATGAAACGTCCATCGTTCCTCGTGTTTGGACTAACACCTATTCCAAACAACTATGCAACACATAACATGGCATACACAATGCGACTCAAGCATACAAACATGGGAGGGACAAGCATGCAAACATGCAATTAACATACTAGAATACACAATGCGAATGAATTATATGGCATACACAATGCAATGACTAGCATGGCATACTCAATGCAATATGATCATGGCATACACAATGCGAATCAAGAGCATGGCATGCTCAATGCAAACAACAACATAACATGCACGATGTGATGTGACATGGCATACACAATGCTCAATGGGCTTAAACCGAATGTGAGTAAACCTTAGCCATGCCAAAACAGAGGCCATAATGCTAAAATGAAGGCACCGAAAACACATACAAGCATTCATGCCAATTGGCTCACCAATTAAGGCACTAAGGTGCAACTCTCAAGAACACTTAAAGAGTGAAAAACATGGAAGTGTAGCAACACTAAGTGCACTAAAATGAGGTAAGAAATGATGCCAAATCATTCAAACAACACAAGTATGGCATGCTAGGGTCCTTAAAGTATGAAGCTAGTAAAGAGGACTACAAAGGAGGCATGCAATACGTAGCAAAAATGCATGAACTAAGCATGGACAGAGCTCAAGTAGGTCAAAATAAAGACCTAAACATGCTGAGACGAGGGCTCAAAGGCCTAGGCATGCAAGCATACGAGCTAAGGCATAAACTAGGCAACAATGCATAACACTCAAAGGCACTTAAAGTATGATTGAGGTAGGAACATGACAATGCTAAATGCTCTGAAATGTCATGTTAGGTGATGCCAAATCATGTACACAACATAAATGAAGCATGCAATGGTGCTCAAAGCTTGAGGTAAGCAAGAGCATTTGTACTACAAGTATACAAAACATGAAGCATGTGGCAAAGGCAACCCAAAACAGTCCTAGAACATGTCAAAATGAGTCTAAAGCATGCATGGAAGGATGCCAAAACAAGCTAGCATGGTGAGCATGAGGCATGGTGCATACAAGGCAAATAAGGTGGATTACACTACACCTATTAAGACCAAGCATGGGATGACTCGACCAATAAAAATCAGAGTTATATCATGGCAAAATAACCCCAAAAACACATTGAAATGATGGCTCGCAAGCTATGGCATGAAGGCATACGCAATGATTCAAGTTAAGGCATAAAGGGGCAAACCCTCCAACACATTGAATGAGTGACAAATGTGAATGCATGGTCATGAAACATGGACTGAAATCACATTATAAATGATGCCAAATCATTAAAATAGTCCAAGTAATGCATACTAGTGGACTTGATGCACAAAGCTAACAAGCTAGAATGAACCAAGGCTATACAAAGCAAGTCATGCATGGCCAAAACAACTAAAATCAGACCTTAAACATGGTAAAACATGAACAAAATCTTCTTTTAAGTTAAGCCAAAAGCATGCTAAAAAGACATGTCAAAGCATGATGCATGTTAGGCTATTTCATGGAATTGCATTACAAGTGCATGGAGCATGCAAGGGCCAACCAAACCAAACCAAACCAAAATAGAGTCATGGCATGCTAAAACATCACCAAAAACATGCTGAAATGGAAAGAAAACAAGCTAGAATGACATGCTACTTCATGAAGCATACAAAGCTAGTTTGTGTGATTTACACTACAAGTGTATTAACCATGCATGGAGTGACCAAACCAAGCAAAAATAGTGGTATGCCTCAGCAAAATAACCACAAATACAAGCTAAGATATGGCCAACAAAAGCTTAACAAAGATGCTCAAACATGAGGCATATGAAGCAAGTAAACAAAATATAAGGAGAGGGGATGACCCTCTCCTATTTAGGACACCAAAATCACCTTTCCACCACTGAAAATCCTCGGGATTTCAGTGGTAGAAAGGTCATGGAAAGGCTTTAACAAGAACCTAAAGGGATGGCTCGAAATAAGGCCTAACAAGGCCTAAGAGGGGGTAAATCACCCCAAAAAAAAAAAGTGACCTTAAACAAAGATCTTAAGCATGCAAAAACAGAGCTTTTTCCAGTTAAGAGATAAGCTTAAAAAAGTATGCAAGAAGGGCTAAAATCTTAAGCAAGAAAGGGGGATTTAAAGGTCAAATACTCACCCTTGAAGACCTCCTTTACAACTGCAACTCCAGCAAGTTCTTTGAGCTTAAACCAGTCCAAGAACACTAAAAACAACCCCTTAGCACCTCAGCAACCAAAGGAAGGAGTTTGAGTGTGTGTTTGTGTACAAAAGTGAGACAAATCTACACTTTAAGGCACAAAACAAGAGAGAAATGAAGATGTATAGATATAGATTATATGTATGGCTCAAGGAAGTTTTTCTGAACCTAGAGGAGGGAAGAGGAGCCTCCCTCTTATAGAAACTAAAAGGCAAAGCTTCTTGGAGAAGCTAAGCTTCAAACAAATCTCTCCATACACGTGTATGGAGGATAGCTCTAATGCCCTCCAGCTATGCCAGCTGCAGGAAAATATCTCCAGAAATGTGCCAAAAAGTAGCTGACCACGTGAAGTGGTCGGCCTGCTACTTAAAGTGGTCGGCCGACCACTTCAAGTGGTCTTCCAGAGCAACAACTGGTCGGCCATAGGTGGGAGAGGTCTAGAGCATGAAAGAAGACTAGTGGTGTGGAGGCCGACCAGAAAATGTGGCCCAAAGGCCAAGCAAGCCAGTTATCCGACTAGAAAACTAGCTGGCAAAAGGAAAAGTGGTCTCCAAGGAAAAAAAGTGGTCTCCCACCCTTGTACCACCTACCAAACAAGGAAAACAAAGTTTGTACCAAAAACAAACCAAAACGGATGCAAGACGAGAGATCGGGAGGCAAAGCACGCCGCCGAAAGCCCTGAAAACTAGCTGACGAGCACCAAAAGTGGTATGAAACCACAAAAGTGGTCTCCCGGACCACAGTGTTCCTCTAGGCAGAGGCAACAAGGTGTGGTTCAAAAACCACGCCAAACGGAGAACGTTAAGCGGTCCTGAGCCAAGGCGTGCGGCCAAAGGCTCCGAAAACCGGAAACTAGTCTCCAAACGGGAAAAGTGGCCTACGACCACAAAAAGTGGTCTACGACCACAAAGAGATGGTCTACAAGACCACTCCCTCCCTCCGGGAAGAGAAACAAAGTTCGGTCCACAAACCGAGCCAAAGCACAAAAGAGTTCAGAGGCCCGGAGGCAAGGCTCTTAGCCAAAACTCCGAAACCTCTAAACGAGCACAACATGTACCATCACCGAGCGCTCAATCGATGACGTCTGAGTCTTAAGGTCGATCAAAAATGGGGTGTCTACAATAATACATTGGAAACTTGACCGAAAGTTAGATACAATACAACTGATTGCATTTTCTAATTGATTGAGCAGAAGTTTTAAAAAAATTTACTGTAAAATCCCTTCCACTAGGAGATGTAAAAGAATTTCTTTACATAAGCCTCCCTTTAAGCTTACAAGATCTAAAACTTGACTAAAATTAACAAGTAAGCCTACAAAAAACCTGAAATTGGCAGCCCATTCTAAACCCCAAAATTAGAACTATATCATCAGCAACTATCACTAATTAATTTCTACACAGCAACTTACATTTATGGAAACAGTTAGGGTTAGAAATTGAGGACAACCACAGAGAGAGAGAGAGAGAGACAGCAACCAAGTTGGGGTTAGAGAAAAACCAAGTGAGGAGGTCGTAGGCAGCGAAGCATCCAACAAATTAGGGTTCAAATTGGGAAAAAGCGAGTTACAAAAGTGAGAGACGAGAAGGGAGATAGCGAGATAGAAAAGAGGGTAGACGGAGGTCGGAAAAGCGAGAAGAGGGCAGGGGAAGAGAGAGTGAGGCGAAAACAGGAAGGGAGAGAGAGAGAGAGAGAGAGAGAGAGAGAGAGAGATACCTATTGTAACGAGCGTCGGTCGGCGACATGCGGGTTAGCTAGTGCGGCAAAGATGGATAGACGGTGTGACGGAGATAGATGGGTGAGGGAGTGATAGAGAGAGATATAGAAAGTAAAATCAATGCATCTAAACAGAGAGAGATATCTATCTCTTGGTTCAATTTTATTTTTTATTGATTTTAAGCATTTGGTCACGAAATTTGGTTTTCATTCTAAAAATAATACATTTGGAGACGAAATTATTTCCTCTCTAAAAATTTTTACATTCGTGACAAAAAAATTTATCTCCAAAATGGCGCCAAATCTTCCGTCAAATTTTCCAAGAGCAGGAAATTGTTTTGTGACGAAAAATAAAATTTAGAGATGAATAAAATTTTTGTCACCTATTGTTTTATTTGATTTTAAGCATTTGGTGACGAAATTTGGTTTTTGTCTCTAAAAATAGTGCAATTGGAGGCGAAATCTTATTTTCATCACTAAAACATGTATATTTGGAAACGAAATATTTTTTCATCATACGTTTTTGTCACCATAAACCTTTTTTGCTGTAGTACTTCTCATTTAAGAGAATACAAAATCACTCAGACCCACCTCACCGCAGTTGGGTCCCACTTTAATTTTGAATTAAAGTTGTGAAAAAATTATTATTTTCCAACACTAATAACTATGAAATAGAGATATAAATTTATAATAATTTTAAATTTAAAAAAAAAACATTTATTACACTCATATTGCATAATGTAATGAAATATCTCTATTATACGTATGCAATAAAAAGAATCATAATCTCATAAATTTACCTCTAACGATATGATAAGAGTTAAATTTTGCGCGATTGATTTTTAAATTAATCGAATAGTTGATATGGAGACGGATTGCAGGGGAGAGGATTGGTGGGCTGCTTGCTTATGGATAGTGGAAAAGGATTGTGATAATAATTTTTTCATCAGCCCTAATAGACAGTTAACACAGAGGATTTTTTTTTTTTTTTTTTTTTTAATATTGTGAAAAAGAGAAAGGGGTTGAATTGTCAAAAAAAAATCTCAAGAAAAGCCATCCTAACTTATCTTTATCCTTTTGTTTTAGTGATCCAACAAAGCTTGCTCTTCTCTGCTAGGAAAAAAACAAAATAAATAAATAAATAAATAAAGTTTACTTTTCAACCACCTTTTATGTGGTCTTAATTTGGCTAACGTTTTTAGAATGAGTTTGTTGATTCTCATAAGCTTGATGTGTTTGTCTCAGGACCTATTGCTATTATTTAAATTATTTATTGTTTAGAATTATTAAGCCAATGCTTTATCTCAAAAAATGATGTTATTCTTTATCCATTTTGAAGACATGTGATCTAATCATATTAATTTTTCATATGATATTTTATTCGACAAATCATACAAGGTATATTGTTTGCATCATCGAGATAGGATTCAAAATAAATCCATCAAAATTTAACGAAACTTTTCCAATTAAATATTCAAATCCATTTTCCAAATTTTTATATACCTACAAAATGGCTTTGCCTTCAGCCAGGAATCTTTCACTTATTAGTTGTGTAGTATCACTTTGTGATATGAAAACTTCTCTGAGAAAAGATTTGATATTTTTTATAGTATTTATTTCAGCTTAAACTATGTGATTGTTGACTTTCTGACAATATATTTGTAATTTATCGATTAAAAATGTATTTTCCTTAATATTACAACCAAAATCATTACATGAGTCATAATCAAGTCATAGCTAACACTACAATAAGTCATATCTAAACGTTACAAAAATCATAACTGGGTATATGATGCACATCCCAAAAGAGGGTGTGTATCATAGAATTTCCTTTTGCTATATATATCCTTTCATTGTGTTTCTACCACTCTTCTTTGTGTAATGCGCTACTCCCATTAATAGAATTACTACAATTTTTTGCTAATTAAATTTTTTTTTTAATTTTAAAAAACCTTAAACTTAAACAATTTTTATGGACTTTGACCTTCTCCATTCAACTTAAGTAATGGAGGATTTTATTACATTCACTATTAAATTATGTAATAAAACATCTTTATTACAAATATACAATAGATGAGATCACAATCTCATAAATTCACCTCTAATAATGTGATAAGGGTTGAATTTTACGTAATTAATTTTTAAACTAATCGATAATTGATATGAAGAGAGATTGCAGGGGAGATGATTGGTGGGCTGCTTGGTTATGGATAGTAGAAATGGTTTGTGATAATAATTTTTTCAATGGCCCTAATAGAGAGTTAACACAGGACTTGTTTTATTTTATTTTATATAATTATTGTGAAAAAGAGAAAGGGGTTGAATTGTCAAAAATTTGAAGAAAAGCCATCATAATTTATTTTTTCTTTTGGTTGAGTGATCCAAACAACCCACCTTTTATGTGGGTCTTATTGGCTAACTTTTATTCAACTATTTTGTACTTATAGTGACCCACCTTTTATGTGGCCTTATTGGCTAACTTTTTTCAACTATTCTGTGCTTATAGTGACCCACCTTTTATGTGGGTATTATTGAGCAAGGATCCTCGATCGCTCTTTCCTGTGGCCTTCCCTGCCGCCCTTGTCAAAATGACGTCATTTTCAATAGTGTGTTTTTTTTTTTTTAATACCCAAAATTTGAGTTTCATCTTCCTCTGATATGGTACACAGAGACGAGAGACAAAGACAGAGAGCGACAGAGAGAGAGAGAGAGAAAGAGATGGTGGAGTATAGATATCCATCCTGCAAAATGAACAGATCAAAACACAAGTGAATTAATCATCGATAGATTTATGCTATGTTTGGGTCTTAGAATATGTTTGGTTTCTACTACTCATTAATTTTTTCATTTCCTTTCAGGCACAAACCCCTACAAAAAAATTATTTAAACATTATTAAGAGACTTGGAACAATTTTTAAGTTAAAAAAAAAACACAAATAAATTAACTCACATATATTAAGTTCTTGTATGGTTCCCTTTTTGCTGGTGTACTACTACTGAATTTAAAGAGTGGAATTGAGAGCAAATGTAAGCTCAATGATAGTATCATCTGTAAGCCCAGTTAAAACAAAAATTAATTTCATATATATATATATATATATATATATTATATAATGAAGATTGAAGATTAGGTGAGAATGAAGATTGAAGGGACCACATCTTATCTCGCCTCGCCTCACCGCCGAATCAACGCCATCTCACCCGCCGTCGTCGTCTTCCGACTCTACTCCTTCCGTTTCGTCTCTCTCTTCTCCTTTGTTTATGTTCTTCTTTGATGGTTAGGGTTCACATCGACGAGAGAGAAAGGGAAAAGAGGGGGAAAAAAATTGAACTTAACACCAAAACGACGTCGTTTTGGAGCGCCGCAAGAAGGGCGGCAGGGAACCGCGGCCGAGGATCCAGACTCCGTCTTATTGGCTAACATTTTTAGAATGAATTGTTTCTAGCTTAACCATTCTAGCTGACCATTCTGATAACCAATTTAGATTATTTAAATTATTTATTCTTTTAGGGCAAATTATTTATCTAAAAAATCATGCTATTCTTGGTCTATTTTAAAGACTGTGATCCAATCATATTGATTTTTCGCATAAATATTCTATTCATCAAGCTTTATAAAATATATTTTTGAGTCATCAAGATAAACTCAAAATAAATCCATCAAAATTCAACAAAACTTCTCTAATTGAATATCCAAATCCATTCTCCAATTTTTTTAGTAAGGTGATGTCGTTTTATATACCTACAAAATGGCTTTGCCTTCAACCGGTATCTTTTGCTCATTAATTTTCTTTATGATATTTACTTTAATTTGAACTATGTGACTTTTGACTTTCTAATTATGTTTGTAATTATGAATTAAAAAAATAGCTTTGCCTTCTCCAAATTATCACTTTTCTCACCCGTAATTGTGGGCAAAAATAATGACAAATTATTATTATTTTATTTATTATTTATTAGCGTACAACTAATGCTATGCGCGGGTTATATAATGATGAATAAATTTATTTTTTTAATTAATTATAAATATATATTTTTTTTAAATAGATAAAATTATTTTTTTAACTAAGTGATTGTTTGAAATTAACATTTTGAATGACTGTTTACACGAATATTATTGAACTTATACATTTTTTTAAGAATATTTATATAAATTCGAAAAATTTATATAATTTTGTATAAGATTGTATAGAGTGTGTAAAGTACACTGAAGAGAATTTTCTAAACTTTTTATAGATTCAAAACAAGCTGAAGCTTGTTTGGTTTCGTTTTTCTGATAACAGTTCTTAGAAAATTTTACTTCTTATTTTTTATATTTTTTTGCTTTTATTGAATTTTTTTAATATTTTAAGTATTTTTTTTAATTTTTAGACACACTTAACATAAATACACATAAAAAGTATAATTTTTGTAAAAAATA
Organism: Camellia japonica; assembly: GCA_030407325.1. Classification (NCBI taxonomy): domain Eukaryota; kingdom Viridiplantae; phylum Streptophyta; class Magnoliopsida; order Ericales; family Theaceae; genus Camellia; species Camellia japonica. The sequence continues at coordinate 98,110,295 of JAPPVO010000029.1, forward strand.
TTTTAAAAATTCAATAAATATCAAATATACACAAAAAAAAAATACGAAAATTTAGTATATTTTTTGTATTTTTATGTATTTGTTAATTTTTGAAAATATTTTTTCACAAATTTTTTATTTTTTAGATACATCTAAATAATGTGCATCTAAAAAAGTAAAAAAACAATGCTTAAAATTTTAAAAATATTCACTAAAAATAAGAAAAATAAAAAAATCAATTTTTAAAAAATTTAATCCAAAAAATTCAAACCAAACACACTGATTATTTGTCTTTGGTGAAAATACAAAAAAAGAGAAAAGATTGCTTTACTTTTCAATTATTTCAAGCTTTCAGGGACCACAATTTTTGTTGACTTTAATTTTTCATGCTTTCAGGGACCCTCAGAATCTGGTTATACCCGGAAAATCTATCCACGAAGGAGAGCAATGCATGGCCTGTGATGAAGTCTACCAATTCATCAATATGTGGCAGGGGAAAATCATCATTCGGACTAGCCTTATTCAGATCCCTAAAGTCAACACAAACACTGATTCTGCCATCCTTCTTTGGGACTGGAACAATGTTGGCCAACCATGTTAGATAGTCAAAAAGAAGCAAGAACCCTACCTCAATCTATTTGATAACTTCTTCCTTAATCTTCAGAGCCAAATCCGAACGTATTCCCCGCAACTTCTGTTTGACGGGTCAGGCATTGGGGTTAAAAGGGATCCGATGCTGTACAATCTCAGGATCGATTCCAAGCATATCTTCGTAGGACCACACGAAAACATCTTTGAAATCTTTCAATAAAACGACTAGGCGTTCGCGCTCCTCTAAAGACAACGTGGGCCCGATTTGGACCAGACACGGATCCTTCTCAGTACCCACATTAATAGCAATGATTTCATCAATAAGGGGTTTTGCAAACCTCTCCTCCTCTAGATTAATCAAGTTTTTCAAAACCAAAGGAATTCCTTCCTCATCGTTTTCATTAAAAGTTTGAAACTCTTGGTCAATGCAATAAACAAGCGGCACAGAGAAATACTCAGAATCAACAGCGTTCTCATTCATAAGATCCAGCTCATCCAGCTTTTTGGTTACAACCGACTCAAAAGAAAAAGGAAAAGAGGACCTGGACAAGACCCTGGCATCCGGGTTATCACCCCCAAGAATACAGGACTCAGACTCAGAAGAACCGGAATCTGATTCTGACTCCATAAACTCTGTGGAATCAAATTTTGGCTCATTACCCGACTCAGAACTAGACAGGTAGCCCTCCTCTAGCTGTCAAATGACAGATGGTGCTTCAAATGCATCCAAAATGCTGCTGGATGGGTTTACATCCGATTGGTCCCCGATCATGGAGATGGTAAGATTATCCCCCAAGCTCTCTAAGTCGGCCAGAGGATCTGTAAAGAGATATGCCAGTGCTGCCCCTACTCCAAACTCACTGTTGTCTAAGTCATTTTCCATGCTCCGTTCAGCTTCAGCACTTGGCTCAGCCTTTTCCTCGGCATCACTATCTTGCAACTGCAAGTCGAAGAAGATTTTGAAGCCGCTACTTCGCAGAATTCATCCATGGGTCGAGAAAGCCACAAAAGGGAAAGTTTTCACCCTCTCGAACAAAGTGGCCATTCAGCATTCCTCGAATTGGCCTGTGAACGAGCTCATAGTGTTTCTCGGCCTGCTTGGCTCTAGCTCTGCCTACCATCTCTTCTCTTTGCCTGACCCAATCCTCTTTGGTAGGCACATATCCCAGACCAAAGGCATGCGAATTATGTGGCACATCGGCCAATGCTATGATGCCTTTCTGGGCACTTCTTCCAAGTCCCATTCCCGGCACGTGTTACAGTTTGTTCATGAAATAAACAGACTGGGCACTGACATACATGCCCTCATCTACTGCCAAGATGGTCTGCACTACCCGAGCCTCAGCCAGAGTGAACCCTCAGAGGAAAACATCCTCCTTACCGTGTATGGTTTCTAACACTGGTGTAGTTACCTCCGCCGGCGAGTGAATGGATGATTTCCGGAAAACAATAGCCACTACTACCCCGTGAGGGTATTTCAGCATTTGGTGGAAGGTAGACGAGACAGCTTTTACATGACACAGTAAGGCCTCCCTAGCAGTAAGTTGAAAGTGGCTAGCACGTCCAGGACATGGAACTCGACATCCTATTGAGCTGGGCCCACCTGAACTCTGATCTGTACCGTGCTCGTAACCTCCTTACTTGTATTATCATATGCCCGAATCACTTGGGTTGTAGGCATGAAATCTGCTAGTCTAAGGCCGATGGCATAAGCTATGCGAGAAAGACAGACATTGGTAGCTGACCCGGTGTCGACCAACACCACTGGCACCCATTTTTCCTTGTACTCAACAGATATGTACAGGGGTTTATTGTGTGCTGAGCCTTCCGGTGGCATTTCTTTATCAGAAAAGGTTAGGGTTGGCCGGGCATCACCTGGGAAGACCAATCCCACAAGCTGCCCAGGGGTAGTGTCAATGGACAGTTTGCTTTGTCCATTGCTGATAGTACAGCTTGTCGATGCACCCGGGAGGCCATAAGAAGACCCCAAATTAAGATGTCGGCTTGGATTTTCTTCAGTTGCTTCAACACTGTCTATTCTTCCAACTGCTTCTCTTTCTGTTTCTCAACTTCTCTATCGTTCCCAAAGGCCTCAACCTGATCTAAGTGCGGTGGCTTGAAATACCGCCCACTTCTTGCCATGTGATCAATCTCTTCAGCGTACCAAGTGTTGTCTGGAAGGGACTCGTCCCAGTCTTCATCGGTGTAGGCCAGAAGTAAATCGTCGTCCTCCTACCATACATCTCCGACAGTCGACAAACAATTGTCCGGCTCCGTTTGTATCACTCTCATATCACAAGTATCCCCCGCAGGGTATTGGGCCATTACAGCTTTCTGTTTGTCTTCAACCCTCTCTTGTTCAAACTGCTCCAGCGCAACTTCCTATTTTGTGTCCGCAGTACTCACAATGCCTAATTCTTGAGCTGAACTTTCAACGCCGATGTTTTCCGACAGTTTTTCCTTTTCATCAACCATTCCGGGCACTGCAACAATTCTTGCTCCCTTTTTTTCAGGTTTCGTTTCAGTTCCTTCCTCTCTGTTGGGTTCATCATTCAGCCACCCAGAGTTGTCTGCTAATCCATTCAAATCGAACCAGTCAATCCACACATCCCCTTGATCTTGTTCGTCAAAGAACTACAGGTTGTCTAAGTCCTCCTCAAGTTCTGCCAAATCATCTAACCCTTGGCTTGGGCCATCCTCTCTAATCACATTAACCTCCACTACAGTTGGCAATACCACTTCCGGCTTGACTTGATCAATCAGCACAATGTAACAGCTTGGATCATACTTCCCCTTAGGCAAATCCTCAGAGCACTTAGGCAACGGACTTGTACTCTCCTCTGAGGCCAACCTCCCTTCTTCTGCAACTGTCATTACCACGGGTGTAGGTTGAAGTGCGGACGTGTCCATCATGCACAAGTCTGTGCTTTCAGGATTGAACACCGCCAGTCTGGGTAGGTGGGAAGGGTAATATATATGCTGGGGTCGTAAGGGATGGCTAGTGTATGGATTAGGTTCAAATTCCGAGGTGGGGAAACTTGATTGTGGGCCAAGAGAGGGTTTGTAGTTACATTTGCTTTCTAGGGTGGTGCGATCACCTTATTGTTAATGAGGTCTTGAATCTCATGACATAGCCTGAAGCATTGGTCGGTGTCGTGACCATGCTACTGGTGAAATGCACAATACTTGGCTGGGTTGTGTTTCGGTAGGAGAGGATTAGGTAGTGGGCGAGGCTCTAATGGTTTGAGGTGCCTTTCTTAATGAACACCTTCAAGGCTTGAGATAAGGCCATATAGAGCGGGATAAAGGTTCTGTGAGATTGATTAGGGTTGGCCGAAGTTTCTAGAGTTGTATTAGTGATGGGATTGGCGGTCTTGGTTATGGTAGTGACGACGCTCACATCAGACGGCCGCGCAGCTGTGCTACCACTGGTGGTTGCATTGGAACTGCGCACAAAAGGCCTCTTGGTCTGCTCTTTCTTATCAGTGATTAACCCTTGTTTCATGGCATCTTCAATCTGAACCCCCATTTCATGGAGTTCGGTGAATGTGAATAGTGGTAGGACAATCATTTTCTGCAATAATTTCCCGTGCAGATTGCGGACTACCATCCTTATCTAATCTTTCTTAGAAGGTCGTGTAGTCATCATTGAAGCTTTGGCCCTCTACCTTGTCATAAATTCTGAGAAGCCCTCATTTAGCTCCTAAAGCGTTGCCTCAAGATCACGAGTTGTGACCTCGATTTGTGTGTTGTACGAGTACTATGCAATAAAGGCTTCAGTCATTTCCTCCCAACTCTGCTTCACAGAATCCTCCAGCTTTGCATACCATATGGCGACTATACCAGATAGGGTCCGACCAAAAAAGTGAGAGTTTCTGCAATTTGGTTAGGCCCATTGGCTGCAGGATGTCTGAAAATAGCCGTAGATGAACCATGGGATCTCCGGAACCATCGAATCAATCGATGTACGGCATTTTGAACCGATCGAGCAATGTCACTACAGAGTCGGTATACCCGTCTTCTATGTCGGGGATAGAATTGACACCCTGTGCTCGTTTGAAGAGCTTCTCCAGTTTGTTGACCTTAAGCATAGTTGGATCAACCTCAAATTCAAACAAAGCCTCGGTATGGCGCACAGGTGTTTTAGAGGCTTGTGGTGGGATCGGCTCTGCGAATTGCCTGGATTCTCTTGGACATTAACAGTATGGGCTATGGCTCCGATGTTAGGATACCCATAGGAGGTGCATGAGATGCAGAAGCCGTTGTCGGCTGTGGCAGTTGTTGTTGCAGCCTGTTTATTACCTCAGTCTGACGTGCTGTGACCTCGGCCTGACGAGCAGCGTCTTGTTACATAGTTTCAACTATTTGCTGAAGGTGGTGAATCAAGTCCTCCATACTGACCGGGGGATATTGTGCTATCAGAATAGGCGAATGATCTCGTATCGAACTAGATATAGAAGACTGAGGCGAACTTGATGCAGGTGAAGTAAGGGGTGACTGCTATAGAAACTGGACCGGTAAACTCTGCCTGACTCTACCCCGTCTAGTAACTGATGGGAGCAAAGTAAACACGGGCTGTCCCCTAACAAGATCTCCGGCTCTGTAAAGCCTTCTGACACTGGTCCAGAGCACTTGACGGATATCCGAACTGTCCGAAGCTATGGTGTTATACTACCTAGCAAAAAGAAATAAAGCAAAAAGAAAGCAGTAATCAGAAACCGCACAGCACCTCAGCTCAGATGTTAACAACACACAGATGTAATCAAAGCTGTAGAACTGCACTCAACACCGAATTCTGCCCCCGAAAACTGATACCACACTAATACCAAACTTGCAACTGATACGTACATTCCTGTACAGCTTCACTATAAAGCACATACCAGTTAAATGAAAGCCAAAACACCCCTATAAGGGGGTAGGGTTACTCTGTCCTAGTTTCATCAGGAGCTAGGGTTCACTATTCAAACAAAATGGTTTCACGCAATCCTATATTCGGGTGAGCATCATGTCCTAGTTTGGAGCAATCACTATGGCTTTTGATATGCAACTAGGCCAAATGGTCAAAAAAAGGTGTCTCGACAAGACTACCTAATATACCTCTCGCACCTAACACCAAGAAGTGAAAGGAGGATCAAATGGTACAGCGGTAGTTCAGATCCAAGGGTTATGTTCCTATCACGGCAAAGCCCGTGACCGGTGAGCCTTTTGGCAAGCTTTTTAGGCAAGCCTCCGGTAAACCATCCAGGAATAGTAAATGGCAAACACAGTGACATAAACGCACCAATGCAAATGCAATGCAAAGAATTTTGAGTCAAGTTCTCTAATTCCCCAGCATAGTTGCTAGAAACTGTAGCTTGACTTTTTCGTGCCCCCTTTCGGAAGTCGAAACAAGCCCTACTGTTCGAACTCCGCGGTTCTGAATATAATCTCACAAGTGCAATGTGAAATAGATAAACACCGAAGAGTCCAAATTCGGCAAATCATTTGGAAAATCAATTTTAAATCAAATTGCCAAAATAGACTGCTTTGCCAGATACAGAGTCACCACCTAAATATTTTGTTTTTGAAAAATTTAGGAAACCCATGACTCGTGCCAAAGGCCAGGTGTTCGTCATACCAAGATTGTCTCGGCTTGGGAACTTAAGTACAAGAGGGGAAGGTCATGAATGAATTGTGCACCCTCTCTCACCCAATCAAAGATCGGCCTCTACTAATCATGATATAAATCTTATGTACATTATATGCTCTTGTTCCAATTTATTAGGCTAGCATTACCATGTGATGCGCACACACAAGTATAGACTAACTTGCAAGAATTGGAACAATTGATTCATGTTTTGTTTGCAAAATTGTTTCAAAATATGCACCGTTTGAAAAAGTGATCGCATATGAACATTGCTCAAATTATTCCAATTCAAACAACTAGCCTTCATCCACGGGCATTCAAGCAGTTATATCACTTAAGCACTTAGCCTCATGGCAAGCATGCTAAACATGACAACAATCACACTCATGCAATTATGCTAAAGTGAGTAAAGGCTCACCTAGTACTCCAAGTCAAAATAAACAAAAGAGTTAGAAAAATGCATGATTCCTACAATATGCAATCTAAATAGATTCGGCTACTTAACATGGCATATGAAACAATTAAATAGCATGCGATCTAAGCACGTATTCAAAGAAGAATTAAACTAACAATGTAAGTTAGAATGATGAACCGTGCCTCGGTGCATGCAATACAAGTGGATGCAAATCATGAAGTATGCTAAACAAAACATATGTCCTTAAACTAACCATCATAAGCTAGTACATAAAAAGGAGAAAGACGTGGGGTTGGAAGACATACACATTATTACAACATTTGTGCTCTCACGAAGGAGAGTCTGAATAAACTAACTAACTAGCTAATTAAGCTAAGCTAAGATAATTATTAGAAAACAAATTAAATTAGCTAAACTACTTAACTAATTAGTACAACAACTGAAATAATTAACTATTCTAGTTAATTAAAATAATTACAACATTACAACTAGTTAACTACTTTAACTAATTAAATAATTACAACACAAGTGCAATTAAAAGAAGCAATTAAATTAAACAATTAACTACTCCGCCTCGGGGAACGAGGGATGCTCATGCCCATGCTTGGTTTCCACCCAAAAAGGTCACTGTTTTGCTTTCGGAGAGCCTCTATTGTAGAAAGAACCCCTACACTTGTTGCTCACTTCCAGACTAACTCTGCTCTGCCAAAGGAACACATTGTTGAATTTTGCGTCAATAGCCAGCCGGCTAGTGATGAGGCTTGTCGGCCACCAGTGATAGCCGGCCGGCCATCAAAGGTGGCCTACCGGCCATGGAAAGTGGCTTGCCAGCCACTGCTGCCCAGTTCACCTTGCTGCAACAGAGAACAAACAAAGCATGTACAGGTATTTTCAAGGGTTGTTTGCACAACTCACCCCTCCTTTTCATGAACAAATCTAAGGAGAAGTAAACTTAAGCCACAAACCACCAACTCAAGCAATTTCATTGCATGATGGCTTGTGAACCTACGTGTGCAATTTCAATAAGTGCAATGAAATGAGACTCTTAAAACCACCTCCCTATCATGAAAGATCAAGGAAGTAGTGACCTTGGAAACTTGAATCATTTCATCACTAATGAGTATGAAATGGCTCAAGCTTCCATGTGTTCAATTAACATCCGATTGAACACAACCAAATTATTATCTTTCACCAGTTTTAGCCTCAATTTTAGTTTACCAATCATTCTTTAATCCATTAAGTCCAATAATGAATTTAAGTCCTCTAATGGAGTGAAGGCTCAAACCAAGAGTTAACTTAAGACATGAAAGAAATGTCATGCCGTTGATAATGAACCCCTAAAAGGGATTAAACCATTAAGCATGACAACCTCAATCTCATGCTTAAAAGAACAAGAGGCTTGAAACAACTCTCAAAGCAAAACAAAAGCCAAGAAATGAGAAGGTTGCAGAGAGAGGAAAAATTTTGATCTCAAATTTTTCTAACCTTTCAATCATGAAGGGGGGGTCCTCTATATATAGAAAACCATGAGCCTTCCATAAGAACATCTAGCCCTACACGTGGGGGCAGATGCATGCATTGCAAACAGCTGGCACAGCTGTCAGAAAATATCTTCAAAAGAAACTGGTGGCCGGCAGGCCACATCAGTGGCCAACAACCAAAAAGTGATGGTCGGCAGCCCAAAAAGGTGGCCGACAGGCCACCTAAAGCTGCAGGCTTAAAGAATCAAGGCTTGGTCCAAGAATGAGGCAACAAGGGTGTAGGGTTTGAAGGGCTCAAAGCTATGGCATTCCGCTGAGGACTTCGAGCACTTGACGAGCAAATACGTTCATCATTAGGTGTGAATGTGATGGCGTCCAAGTCGTAAGGGCCCTAAAAAATAAGGTGTCTACATCTGCGTGTTTTGCTTTTGTTTTTTGTACACGCTGTTTTAATTTCATTTCGAATGGCAAGGCATTTGAAAGCTCTCATTTTTTAGGATCAAGTTGCAGCCTTCCATCGTCACTTTTCAATTCCAGACGACGTTCACCTATCTCTCGTTTCAGACAATGTAGTGGACATAGAGAGGGCTGACACAAGCACCATTAACTTTCCTCTTTTGGCAATTATAGAGGGTGGAGTTCGATTCCCCCTCCAACCTCTTCTTAGGACAGTCCTACGCTATTGGGGATTAATTCTCTCCAAGCCAAACGTGAATTTTTACCATATTATCATGGGTATAGTGGAATTGAATCGCCAACTAGGTCTTAACCTAGGAATCCCAGCTATTCGGCACTGCTACGTCATAGCAAAATCAACCGGTCGGCAAGGCCATTACTTTTTAAGAGCCAAGGACGTTGACCATCATTTGGTAACCATGCTCGCCCGCTCTGGCAAAAGGGCTGATGATGTTATGGTCACCGTCCGAGGTAATTAGGAATTCGGCGAAGGAGAAGATCGCTAAGACCTAATACCAAGGCAAAAGGGTAAACCAAGTGGCCGGCTAGAATTGCTAATATGTCTTAAAATAAACGGTTTATTCGGCTTAAATACTATGCTGGTCGTTTGTGTTTCTTGTAGGCAATGATTTGAAAAGAGCATTGTCATCTGCGGACGAAGCCATTTTTGGAGTAGGTTAAGACAGTCCTCAATTACAAAGGCCATGCAAACCTCCAAGGAGAAGGGCGTGCAACCCATGTTTTGCTGAGATATGACCCAACTTACTCCACTTTTTCGGCCGCAGATAATATCCCTGTGCCGACACATGAACGGCAGCTTACTACGCTTATCTTCCCTAGCTACAAAAGTCTAAGGGACAATGGCATCAAAGGTTCTGACGCCAGTGAGGAGATCGGTGAAGACGCACAATCGGAGGGCCGTGCAGAGGACTAGGAGTTGAATAGAAAGATTGACTTGGCGTTTGAGCATATCGACCAAGACCATTGCGCTGATCTCCCTTCTACTTCTAGTTGAGTAGACTTATCTGCTCCAGAGGAAAACATCTTTACCGACTTAGAGAATCTGCTTGGGGCCAAATCCGAAGCTGAAGAGATGAGCGGGGAATCATTTGCCCAGTTTTCCAAGCGACAAAATGCGAAGAAGATGGCAGCCAGGAGACAAGCCAGTGGGTCTGGGGGAGCCAAATAGCACCAACTTGTGAGGTGCGTCAAGAAGAAACGGCCCACGAAACAACTTTGGCCGAGTTGATTCCTGAACATAATCAGGCTGAAGTCCAAGAAGCCGATCTCACAGGGCAGAAGCAACCTGCCGAGACTATGATCAATTTACTAGAGGCGCCGATCGAGAAACGGCCAAGGGTGGATACGCCGCCCGTCGAAGATGATTTGGCCGAGGCATTCGTCATCCAACCAAGGATGAAAAATGCACCGGTGCTCACTAGTGGATCGGCGATCAAAGATCCCGCTATGGCCTTGAGCATAGCTTCGCCCCTCTCTTTACCTTCAGACTGAGCGACTTTTCGTGCTAAATCAGATGTCATCTCAACTACCTTGGCAACACAATCAGCCATTTTGGTAAGGTAAAACACCTCAAATTTTCAAGTAGCTTAAATACTTGTTCCTATTCAAACTAATTTCATTACTTTTCCAGACGGCGGGAAAGATCGCAGAGATCGGCCGTCGTCACTACAACGTCGTAGAGCGATTCGGCATCCTTGAGCATCAGCTAGAGGAAGAGAAGGGCAAGGCCACTGCGACAATCGCTGATCTATCTGCAACGACTACAAAAGCCAAAGAAAAGCAGGCGAGGGCAGTTATAGCTCAAAAGAAAGCTAAACACGCCAATTTGCTCCGCAAGGCCGCAGAAGTCTCCCAGTTGAAAGCCAATCTTGAGTCTGAGAAGAAGGCGAGGGAGCTCACTGAGGCGAACGCGGCCAAAGCCTTTGATGCCGGCCAACTGAAGGCCAAGGAGTTGTAGGCTGATGAAGCCTTGAAGTTCGAGAATCGAGGCTTCAAGCACGAATGGCTGAAAGCTTTGGCAACTGCTTTTGCAACTGTTAAGATGACTCTCGATCAGCTGATTCCTTACAAACAACTGGAAGTCAAACCGTTGGAATTGAATCCAGAGATTTGGACTTTTGATCGGTGGTTTTGTAATGGATATTCAGCTATTATTTGTTTTTGTTAGCTTTTATTAGTTTTTGTTAGCACTTTATTAGTTTTTGTTAGCACTTTTTTTAGATGTAGGCCATTTTCATGTATAAAGTGGATGTACTGATACAGTTTATTAATGAAAATGTCATTTTGATAATTAATGCTAATCATTGAGTATTGAACAACAAAAATATGTTATATCAATTGAGATCGTGACCTTTACATCGCAATTCGAAAAAATGCGTGAAGATAAGCCGAATATATTAATGATAACCGCTGAATATATGGACGAAACATTCATGGGATCAGGTGGGGCATTGTCTTTATTCGGCAAAATGCTTGAAGTTAAGCCGAATAAATTAATAAATATGCCCTTGCCCCAGCTGATCACTGAGCATAACCGCTGAATGTATGGATGAAACGTTCATGGGATCAGGTGGGGAATTGTCTTTATTCGGCAAAATGCTTGAAGTTAAGCCGAATAGATTAATAAATATGCCCTTGCCCCAGCTGATCACTGAGCATAACCACTTAATGTATGGAGGAAACGTTCATGGGATCAGGTGGGGCATTGTCTTTATTCGGCAAAATGCTTGAAATTAAGTCGAATAGATTAATAAATCTGCCCTTACTCAAAGCCGAATAGATTAATAAATTTGCCCTTGCCCCAGCTAATCACTGAGCATAACCGCCGAATGGATGGGCGAAACGTTCATGGGATCAGGTAGGGCATTGTCTTTATTCGGCAAAATGCTTAAAGATAAGCTGAATAGATTAATAAATATGTCCTTGCCCCATAGCTAATGAGCATAACCGCCGAATTATGGACGAAACATTCATGGGATCAAGTAAGGCATTGTCTTTATTCGGCAAAATACTTGAAGTTAAGCTGAATAGATTAATAAATCTGCCCTTGCCCCAGCTGATCACTAAGCATAACCGTCGAATGTATGGATAAAACGTTCATGGGATCAGGTGGGGCATTGTATTTATTCAGCAAAATGCTTGAAGATAAGCCAAATAGATTAATAAAGCTTCCCTTCCCCTAGCTGATCACTGAGCATAACAGCCAAATGTATGGACGAAACGTTCATGGGATTAGGTGGGGCATTGTCTTTATTCGACAAAATGCTTGAAGATTAGCCAAATAGATTAATAAATCTGCCCTTGCCCCAACTAATCACTGAGCATAACCGCCGAATGTATGGATGAAACATTCACGGGATCAGGTGGGGCATTGTCTTTATTCGGCAAAATGCTTGAAGCGGTCGCTTCATAAACGCTGCATCCATAATTAATAAGCCGAGGAGGGAAAGAACGCGTGGGGCCTATGCTATTGTTAAATATATTCTGCTCAAATTCACAGAGCGCAAGAGAGAAAAGGCCATTGTGTCGAACTGAGGAGATTCATATGTGAAGAAAATTATTCTTTAACAGCAGAGGGAAGGGCAAGACGCTAGCTGAACTAGATTTAGAAATGAACCGAGGGGCTAGTGGCAAACCCGCACGAATGGGTAATAGGACATCGGAGGAGCATGAGAGACGTCACTCCCCCCGTCGTCGAAGCAGGTCTCCAAGAGGAGGCGAGGTAGAAAAGTCACCAAAAAGGGAGAGGAAACAACACAGGACTGGGAGTGCACATGCCTCACCGCGAAACGAAACCAGCAGGCCACCACGCCCGTTGAGTTTTTCAACTTTCGTTGGGAATAAACCGATGACCGAAGAAGACTCAATTATTCACGATCCAAATGGTGGTAGAGTTCACTCGACAAATTTTTCCGCCCGAAGTCCAACAATCAATGGTCGATCGGCCTGATTACGAAATTTTTTGAGAAGGCATCCATGGAGCGGTTAAAGAACTATACACCTCTTATGAGATCAGCATGCGTCTTCGTGTCACACAAAGAGAGATAGAACGAAAAGACGGCCGCAATCAGAGCTTGGAATACAATGTAGAGAAGGCCAAGAATGAGCTAAGAAAGACCAAGGCTTCCGAGATGCAGTCGGCGAGTCAAATGAACCCGATTGTGACGGACAGAATAAACCAGCACCTGCTTGATCATGCCATAGCCGATCGAGATTCGACAAGCATGTTCGCAAGAGAAGCAATAAGAACGAGGGCCTACGAACAAGGCTTTTTTAAAGGCCAAAAAATCGGCATTGAGAAGACCAGGGAGAAGTTAGCTGATGATGTTTGCCGATGCAAAAATCGTGGATTTAAGCATGGATGGATTAAGGTTCTGCAAGCCGCGGGTGTCGATTTGGCGTCGTCATTATACCAAAGCTACAAGGTCCCCTTTGAGGCTTATGAAGCCAAGAAGACTGATGACGAAGAAAAAGATGTCGAACAGGAGAAGGTCTAGATAATCAGACATTGTATTTCTTGGTCTTTAAGCACCCATGTATTTGTATAAATTGTAACGAATAAATATCCAATATACTTGTTTGTTTGAAATTCTAGTTGTCCCTGTTGGAAATATGTATTGTGGTCCTATTATCTTTATTGTTTTTCTACTGACCGTCGTAGTTTAATTATTAACTTTCACCGACGCAGGCAACGGTGATCTAATAACCCTTCATTGAGCGTCCCAAATTTGGTGCCAACTGTGAGCATGCACGAAGAGCACTCTGAATCCAGAATCTTATTTATGGCCAATCGGGACACCCACGAAGGACACTCCGAATTCGGAGGCGTATTCGGCCCAAACGTGAATACGCATGAAGGGTGCTCCAAATTCAGAGTCTTTGTAATGGCCAATCATGATATCCACGAAGGGCGCTCCAAATTTGGAGGCTTATTCGGCCCAAACGTGAACACGCACGAAGGGCACTCCGAATTTGGAGTCTTTGTCTTGGCCAATCGTGATATCCACTAAGGGCGCTCCGAAATTGGAGGCTTATTCAGCCCAAACGTGAACATGCATGAAGGGTGCTTCAAATTTGGAATCTTTGTCTTGGCCAATCGTGACATCCACGAAGGGTGCTCCGAATTCGGAGGCTTATTCGGCCAAATGTGAACAAGCACGAAGGGCGCTCCAAATTCGGAGTCTTCGTCTTGGCCAATCGTGATATCCACGAAGGGCGCTCCAAATTTGGAGGCTTATTTGGCCCAAACGTGAACATACACGAAGGGCGCTTCGAATTTAGAGTCTTTGTCTGGCTAATCATGACATCCATGAAGGGCGCTTTGAATTCGGAGGCTTATTCGGCCCAAACATGAACATGCACGAAGGGTGCTCCGAATTCGGAGTCTTTGTCTTGGCCAATCGTGACATCCACGAAGGGCGCTTCAAATTCAGAGGCTTATTCGGCCCAAATGTGAAAACGCACGAAGGGTACTCCGAATTCGAAGTCTTTGTATTGGCCAATCGTGATGTCCACGAAGGGCGCTCCGAATTCAAAGGCTTTTTCATTATTCAACCACCTTTAACAAGGCGATGATAAAAAATGCATACTGCATTGCAGAATACGTAGATGTGTACATGTAAGTATAACGGCAAAAATAAAAAACAAACTAGCATGCCGTACAAGTTGGCTTAATGATAAAATTTACACAAATGGGTAAAATTCCAGGGGTGTGGCAAACTTCTGCCAGCCATATCTGAAAGCCGTTCCGGTAATCGAATCAATCTGATAAGGACCGTCCCAGTTGGGGGCTAATTTACCGTATGCCGGATTCTTAGTAGCAGGAAGCACTTTCTTGAGCACCAGTTCTCTAGGTGTATAATGACGCAACTGCACGCACTGGTTATATGACTTTGCGAGCTGTTGCAGATACTGCGCCATATACGCAAGAGCATGATCTCGACATTCTTCAATCAAAGTCAGATCTAAGGCCAACATCATGTCATTACGCCCCATGTCAAAAACCTTGGATTTCAATGTGGGCAGGCCAATTTCAAGAGGGATAATAGCCTGTGTCCCAAAGCACAAAGCGAACGGCGTTTCTCTAGTAGACTGCCTCGGAGTGGTGCGATGAGCCCATAACACACTGGGCAACTCTTCAACCCACCTGCCTTTGGCCTTTTCCAATTATTTCTTCATGTCGTCTAGGATCACTTTATTAGAGGCCTCAGCCTGACCGTTGCTTTGCGGGTATGCCGGTGAGGAAAAGTAGGGCTCGATTCCATATGTATTGCATAACTCCCAATAAACGCCACAATTGAATTGGGTGCCGTTGTCGGATACAAGTACTCTCGGTATGCTGAATCGAGTTGTAATGTTTTTCCATACAAAACATTTAACATCGACATCTCGAATATGTGTTAATGCCTCTGCTTCGACCCACTTTGTAAAATAATCTGTTGCGACGATCAGGAATCGCTTGTTCCCCGGAGCCCGCGGTAATGGTCCGACGATATCAAGTCCCCATTGAGCGAACGACCAAGGACTGGTAATGGAATTTAATTCTTCGGTAGGTAGATGAATTAATGAGGAAAAATTTTGGCATTGCTCGCACTTCTTTACTTAGTTCTCGGCATTTGTTCGCATGGTCAGCTAATAATACCCCTGTGTTACAACTCGGTGGGCCAATAAGCATCCTCTAGAGTGGGCACCACAGCTACCTTCATGTATTTCGGCCAAGAATTCCTCAACTTTGTCTAGATGAACACATTCCAAATACAGCCCAGAGAGAGATTTTTTGTAGAGCTTTCCCTGCGAATCCAGATAATATCGCAAGGCTTTATTTCGCAGCTTGTGGGCTTCTTTCTTATCCATTGGGAGCTGTTCTGAGGAAAGAAATGCAGCGATAGGGTCCATCCAACTCGGTCCTGGTTCAATGATGTTAATCCGAACTGGTTCAGAAGAGGTGATGCTCGGCTCTGGGATGAACCCTACTTCGATTGTTCGTTTGACTTCTGAGTTAATGGAGGAGGCTAGGCAAACAAAGGCATCTGCATGTGTATTCTGATCCCGGGTTATCTAATTTAACTCGTGGTGGTCGAATTTTGTGAGCAAGGAATTCGCCTTTTTCATGTAGGCTGTCATGCAGTCATTTTTAGCTGTATATTCCACTTTCAATTGGTTGATGACTAACTTTGAGTCACAGAAAACATATAACTGCCTGTAGACACCCTATTTTTGACCGCCCTTACGACTTGGACGTCACCACTTGCACACCCAATGATAAGTGTATATGTTTGTTAAGTGCTCAGAGTCCTCAGCGAAATGCCACAACTTTGAGCCTTCAAACCCTACACACCTATTACCTTATTTTTGAACCAAAACGAGTGTTTTTCAAGCCTGTAACCTCTTGTAGCCTGCTGGCCCCTTCTATTGGCTGTCGGCCACTGCTTCTGGTTGCCGGCCACAAGTGTGTTTTGCAGATATTTTTCTACCAGCTGTGCCAACTGTTGGCACAAATGCATGCACCTTCTCACACGTATATGTATTGATATTTCTGAGGGAGTTGCATGGTTTTCTATATATAGGAGGCCTCCCCTTCCATTTTAAACATTGGAATTTTTAGAGCGAAAATTCTCTCCCTCTCTCTCTCTACAATTCTCTCTTTCTCTTGCAATTTCTTAGCTTTTTGCAAGCTTTTGCCTATACACTCTAAACCAAACCTTACCATCTTTGAGTTGAGGTACCTTTGAGCCTAGTTTGAGCTCTTGAGGGTGAGTTTGCCTTGATTTGTTGCCTAGAATTGGTTCTCCTCTTCAAGAGGTATAAAGCTTTGCTTCTCTTCTTGCTTTATTTACTCTTTTTCTTACTATTTTCCCATAGTTTTTGGGCTGTATAAACTCTACATTTTTGGGCTGAAACTTGTGGTTTAAGGCCAATAAGGGTTGAGGGGTGGTTCACCCTTCTTTACACCTTACTTTCAAGGCATTTACCCTTGTGTTTCCCACCTTTACACTATCTTTTTTTGAGCTTTTAAATACTGATTTTCAGAGTTATTTCAGTGGTTAAAATGTTCTTTTGAAGTCCAAAATTGGAGGGGTTAGCCTCCCCTCCTTGTGTCTTGCTTACTAGCCTAGCTTGTTCTATGTTTTAGCTTATTTTTCTAGCTATTTTTGTCTTAATTTCAGCATGTTTCAAGAATTATTTAGCACTATTTTAGGGCTATTTTTAAGTGTTTATTGCATTTGAGCCTTGTATTGCATAGTTGTAGTGCAATTGTCCTCATAGGGTTGGTGGTTTAGGCCTTAGCCACTATCCTATTTGAGTTAATAGCATTTATTTCATGCTTTCCTTACTTGTGATCACCTTTAATCACCTCTGCAACCTCCCTCCTTTCTTAGCTTTTGCTTTTCTTTGAGAGTTGTTTCAAACCTATTGTTCTTTTAAGCTTGAGATTGAGGTTGTCATGCTTAATGATTTAATCCCTTTTAGGAGTTCATTATCAATGGCATGACACCTCTCTCATACCTTAAGCCAACTCTTGTTTTGAGACTTCTCTCCTTTAGAGTACTTAAACTCACTTTTGGACTTAATCAATTAAAGAATTGAAAGGTAACTAAAATGGAGTAATAAAATTGGTGACTAAAAAAAGGGCAAGATAATAATTTGGTTTGGGTTCAATCGAACGTTAATTGAACCCTTGAGTCTTGGATCATTTCATACTCATTAGTGATGAAAACAATTCAAGAGTAATTGTCGACCACTTCCCTTGATCAATTTATTTGTTGCATTTATTGAACTTGCACCCTTTGGTTCATAGGCCATCATGCAATAAAATTGCATCTGTTGATGGTTTGTGAATCAAATTTTGTCACTCCTTTGAGCTGCTGTTTAATGATAAGGATAGGTAAATTGTGCAAACAAACTCTTGAGAATACCCTGTTCCTGCTCTGTTTGCTCTCTGTCGCGGCAAAAAGAACCAGGCAATAGTGGCCGGCAGGCCACTTCTAGCTTGCCGGCCACTTGTGCAAAATCCAGTAGTGTACTTTTGAAGCAGAACAAAATTGGTCTTGAAATGGAAAACAGTGTAAGTGTTCTGCTGTGCAACAGAGGTATCTGATAGCAGAACAGTGGCCTTCTTCGAGTAGAAGCGCATTCATGCATGAACCTTCCCTCGATCCTTGGGATCCATGTAGTGATGTTAATATTAATGTTGTGCTTGAAGTAGTGGCTTTGTAATAGCTAATTCTTTTCGTATTGTAATTATTTAATTAGTTAGAGTAGCTAATTATTTTATTCGGTTTATAATAATTAGTTAAGTAGTTTAGCTAAATTATTCATTTGGGTTTCTAATAGTTAATTAATTAGCTTAGTTTTAATTAGTTAGCTAGTTTATTCATTCGAACCCTCCTGTGGGAGGGCGCAATGTTGTAATAATGTGTATGTCTTCTAACCCCACGTCTTTCTCTCTTTTATTTAACTGCTTACAATGGTTAGATTAGAACATCATGTTTTGATTAGCATACTCCATGTTTGCATCCATTGTCTTGCATGCATTGGGCTCGTCACATCATTCTAACTTGCATTGTTAGTTTAACAATCTTTGAATACGTGCTTAGACCGCATGCTAGGGGTGTTCACGAGTCGGTTTGGCTTGGTTTGTCCTTGACCCAACAGCCGAACCAATACCTTCGGGTTAGAGAATCAGTCACCCATCATCAACCGATCTAGGGTTCGAAATCGACCGAACCAAACAAATCGGTTTGGCAATCAATTCGGTCAATTTCGTAGATTCGAGAGGAGTAGAAAAAATATTATGAAAAATGGAATTAAAATTTGAAAATAGCAAACTTAAACACACATAAACATTCATTATGAAACAAAAAACACTTGTATAAACATATACATATATTTCTTACAATTAGAATGAGACTTGAGGAGAGAAAATAAAGAAAAAATGAGAGAGGGATCGCCATTGTTGATCATTGTCCCCGCCATTGCTCATCGCAGCCGCAACCACCACCACGGCCATCGCTCATCATCGCCACCACCGTTAATTTTGCGCTCATCCACCACCACCGCCACATCATCAATAGAAAGAGGGTAAGGAGAAAAGAGAAATAAAGATGAGGGAGAGTAAGATGGATGGATCTGTTTCTGAAAAAAAAAAAAAAGTCGCAATGAGGGATAAGAGAGTGTGAGAAACAGATGGATCTGTTGAGAGAGAGAGGGAGAGAGAGACAGACATAGATGAACTAATAACGAGATGTTTGAGAGAAACATAGAGAGAGAGAGAGAGAGAGAGAGGAAAAGAGATGGTGGTTTTTCACACAGAGAAAGAAAGAGAGAGAGTGGAAAGGGCGGCATCAGAATTGAGGAGAGACAAAGAGAGGAGATGAGATGCGACGTTTGTGGGTCAGAGAGAGGCGTCAAAATTGTGATAAAGAGAGACAGGAGGTATATAAAAATCTTGAAAAAATAAGTTTGATTGGGAAGAGATAAGTGTACAGTTTGTAAAAGATCTTGGGAAGATATATAAAGATCTTGGAAAAATAAAAGTGTACAATTTGTATAATTTTCAAGACAAAGACAGACAGTAGGTGTCTGCTTTTGGTTAAACTCCCTAGACAAGCAAGCTAACGTAATAATAATAAAATATATATATCTAATTCGGTCGGATCGGTTTAAGCGGATTTAATTATATTATACCCGGCTTCCGACCGAAGTTCACAGAAAATTTGGATTTTACATCCATAGCCAACCGAGTTATTGGTCGAAACCGCCTGTATCGCATCCGGGTCGGACGGGCTGGTCGGTTTCACGGATTGTTCGGTTATTTGAACACCCCTACCGCATGCTATCAAATTGATTCATATGCTATATAAGTAGCCGAGCCTAGTAATTGCATATCGCATGTGTTGCATTAGTTAGAGCATGCATTTTTCTAACTCTTTTCTTTTGGCTTGCCTTGGAGTACTAAGTGAGCTTTTACTTGCTTTAGCATATTGCATTTGTATGTTAGTGTTGCCATGTCTAGCATGTTCACTATAAGGCTAAGTGCTTATTTGATAAATTGCTTGAATGCCTGTGGATTAAGGCTAGTTGCTTGAATTGGAATAATTTGAGTAATGTTCATATGCGATCACATTTTCAAGTGGTACATATTTAAAACAATTTTCAAAACAAACATGAACCAAATGTTCCAATTCTTGCAAATTAGTCTATACTTAGGTGTGTGCACATCACATAGTAAGTTAGTCTAATAATCGGAACAAGAGCATATAATGTAGATAAGATTCATATCATGATTAGTAAAGGCTAATCTTTGATCGGGCGAGTGGGGTGCTCAATTCATGACCTTCCCTCTCGTACCCAAGTTCCCGAGCCGAGACAATCTTGGTGATGACAAACACGTAGCCACTGGCATGAGTCATGGGTTTCCTAAATTTCCCAAAAAATATTTAGGTGGCGATTTTGTATCTGGCAAAGCAGTCCATTTTTTGCAATTTGATTCAAAATTGATTTTTCAAAAGATTTGTCAGATTTGGACTCTTTGGTGTTTATCTATTTACATTGCACTTGTGAGATCAAATTTAGAACCGCGGAAGTCCGATACTGTAGGGCTTATTTGTCTTTCGAAAAGGGGCACGAAAAGTTGAGCTATACCGCTGTACACCAAGATGAAGTGCGTTACGAAGGTCGGTTAGCAATGCGTCGTATTCGGCCTCATTATTTGATGCATCGAAGCCCAGTTTGACTACCTACTCGATTATTGCCCCTTTGGAGGTCATGATTACTATGTCTGCCCTGCTGTCACGTTGGTTGAATGATCCATCACAGTACATTTGCCAAATGTCTCCAATATATATTTGCCAGTCGGGTTTAGGTTGAAAGTGGACTTGATCGGACTTGAAGTCGGTATGGCATCCCATGAACTCAACTATAAAGTCGGCGAGCACTTGCCCCTTGATGGCCGTTCTGGGCAAAAACTAGACATCACACTGGCCGAGATCCAAAGCCCATTTAGAGACTCAACCTAATGCTTCCGCGCTACGGAGCGTTGACCAAAGAGAATAGTCTGTAAATACCCTTATGGTATGAGCCTAAAAATAGTGCATCAACTTTCTTGCAGCCACCATGAGAGTAAGGATGTGCTTTTCTAGTGGTAGTTATCGCGTTTCAGTGTCGACCATTGCCTTGCTCACATAGTAAATTGGTCGCTGCTCCCCGAGTTCTTCTTTTAGTAACACGGCGCTGACCGCCCGGTCGAATATTGCCAGATACAAGATGAGCGGATCACCTGGCGATGGGGTTGCCAAGAGTGGTACTGAATGGAGATAAGTTTTCAAGCCATCCAACGCGGTCTAGCACTCGAGGGTCCATTCAAATTCTTTGCCTTGCCAAAGTGTGTAAAAAAATTGTCGATAGCGATCTAAGGAACGGCTGATAAACCTATTGAGGGCAGCGGCCATTCCCATCAACTTCTGAACTTCTTTGACCGACCGAGGGGAGCTGAGTTCTAGAATTACTGTGATCTACCTCGGGTTGGCCTCTATTCCGTGATGGTTGACAATATAGCCAAGAAACTTGCCGAATCCGATACCGAATGCACATTTCGAGGCATTCAGTTTCATCTTGTACTTTCGGAGAGTGCCGAAGGTCTCTGCTAAATCAGCGAGATGGGTGTGCTTTTCCTTCGATTTCACCACCATGTCATCGATCCATGGTGCGACCAAGTTGTTCCTTGAACATAGTGGTAACCAGCCTTTGGTAAGCTGCCCCCGCATTCTTCAGTCCGAAGGGCATGACCTTGTAACAATAGGTTCCCCTTGGGGTGAGGAATGCGGTCTTTTCTTGATCCTCCAAATGTTGGCAATTTGGTGATAACCCCTGTAGGCATCCAAGAAGCTCATGCGCTGATGATGTGCCGTTACGTCCACAAGTTAGTCGATTCTGAGAAAAGGAAAATAATCCTTTGGACAAGCCCTATTCAAATCCGTGAAATCGACACAAACACGTCAAGATCCATTTTTCTTTTTCATAATCACGGTATTGGACAGCCATGAGAGATAAGTTACTTCATGAATTGCCCCGGCATCAAGCAACCTATCAACTTTATCAACAATGGCTGATGCATGCTTGGCGACTGACCGCTGACTTTTCTGAATGATTGGTTTGACTTTTGGATCGACGTTTAAATGGTGCTGGGCCATGACTGGATCCACCCCTGGCATCTCGTATGGTGTCCACGCAAACATGTCAAGGTTGCTGAGTAAGAAGGAAACCAGCTCGTGTCTGTCAACTTCGTTCAGGGAAGTGCCGATCATGAAGAATTTGTCAGGGTTCCCATTGATTTTGATTCGATTAAGGTCTTCAGTTGTCTTTTTGCTGGGGATTTTCCCAATGTCCTCGAGGCTCTCTCGATCCGGTACTTCAATCGAGTTCACTTCCAATTCCTTTGGCCTCTTTGTAGCAGCAATAAGATAGCATGCTGTAGACCGCCCGGAACTCCGCTCCGCACGTGAGGGGGCGAATTGGGTTCATAGCTACTACAATTCAGACTTCTGTCACGATTCTGAATCTAATCTCACAAAGTGCAATGTAAGACTGATAAATCACCAAAGAGTCCAAATCCAGCAAATCGTTTTGGAAAATCGATTTTGATCAAGAAGTGTCAAACATGGACTGCTTTGCCAGATTTCAGAGTCGCCACCTAAATATTTTATTTTGGGGAAATTTAGGAAACCCTGACTTGTGCCTAAGGCCACGTGTCCGTCATCACCAAAGTTGTCTCGGCTCGGGAACTTGGGTACGAGAGGGGAAGGTCATGCAATGAGCACCCCCGCTCGCCCAATCAAAGGATCAGCCTCTACTAACGTGATATGTTGTTTTTGAAAACACATGCGTTCTTATTCCGGTTTATTAGCTAATCTTATTACGTGATGCACACAGCATACAAGTAAAGACTGGATCACCTAAACTGGAATAAAACATCTCATGTTTGCTTGCTTGAAAATGGTTTGAAGGTGCTGCTCGCAAGTAGGCTAAGACGCGGATTTTCCCACCCTCAAGTGGGCTTAGAAAACATGGTGATTTGCCACTTCAAGTGGGCTTAAAACTTGCATTTCGATGAATTGTTCCAATTCAAGCAGTCCAACCTTCATCCACAGGCATTCATGCAGTTATATCACTTAAGCAGTTAGCCTCATGGCAAGCATGCTATCACGGCAGTCACTTACACACATGCAAAGATGCTAAAGTATAAAAGCTTACCTAGTACTCCGAGCCAAAACAGAAACCAATTAGAAATCAATACATGATCCTAATTATGTTAACGATGCATAATGCAACACATGCAAAATGCAACTAAGATAGGCTCGACTATTCTAAGATGTCATGTGAATGCAACTTGATAACATGTATTCAAATAAGTATTGAAATGCAGTGCAGTTTGTATGATGCGCCGAGCCCGGTGCATGCAAAACAAATGAATGAATGCAAACATGCTAGTATAAGGATGCTAATTGAAATATGCCCTAAAACTAACCACTGAAAGCGGATAAGTAAAAGGGAGAAAGAAATGGGGGTTGGAAGACATGCATCACACACACGCACACTTATTTACAATATCGCCCTCTCGGATGAGGGTTCGAATGAATTTAACTAACTGGCTATGCTAATTAAACTAATTATTACAAATCAACTAATTAACTAACTTAGCTAATTGATTATTACAAAACTTTAACTAATTAATCAAATTAATTAATTTACAAAACCAGCTAAGTAAGAAATTGAAATAGGCTGCCACAGCTCTGCCTCGGAATGATGAATGATGCATGCTCGGTCGCGTCCTCCCGAAAATCCACTACCGTGCCTCATGATGCCTCTATTTGCATAGTTTTAGACTTCTGAAAATTGTGCCAACCTTCAAGATACTTTTGATCCACCTCATGGACATGCTGAGAGTGGTCGGCCAAGAGGAGTGGCCATCGGCCAGAGTTTATGGCTATCGACCAATTTTGGTAGCCGATCGGCATACTAAGTGGTCGATTGGCCACTACTTCCTGCAAATTCTCCCTTTGCTGCAACAGAGCACTAACAGAGGCATGGCAGTGTATTTGTAAGAAAATGTGTGCGCAACCACACTCCTTATCATGTCTAAAGCTCAAAGGAGTGTGGTGCTCGGCTCTCGAGCCACCAATCACGCATCTCAATGCATGATGGCCAAAGAGGCCAAGTTGCACAAATCAATGTTAATGAATGCACACAAATACCACATAAGACTCGATGAACCTCCACCTTATCATACATGATCAAAGGTGTCGGTGACCTAAGGAACGAGGCGCGTTTCATCACTTCAAGTATGAAACGCCCCTCGTTCCCCATGTTTGGATCAACATCCGATCCAAACACAATGCAATGCAACAAACATGCAAAGATAATGCAACATGCAACATGCAAACAACATGAGCATGCAACAACAATATGCAAGCAACATGAGCATGCAACCACATGCAAACAACAATGTCATGCAACAACATGCAAACAACAATGCAATGGCAAGGGCTATGTAATGCAACACTTAATGGACTTAAACCGCATATGGACAGACCTAAGAGGGTCCAAAACAGTGGCCAAAATGCTGAAATGATGGCATGAAAAGCAAGAAAATGCACGCTCATGCATTGGCCCATGAACTAAGCATAATAGCACAACTCTCAAACATGATGAAGAAGTGACAAATGTGAGAATGTAGCAATGAAGTAAGCTCTGAAATTACATTCCAAAGGATGCTAAATCATGTACATATGACAAATAAAGTATGCTAGTGGGCTCAAAGCTTAAAACTAGCCAAGGGACTTACACTATGGCCATATCAAGCAAGCCCCAAAGGGCCAAAGTGACTTAAAACAGTCCCAAGGCAGGTCAAAACAGTGTCAAAAACATGCTTGAACATAGCCAACACAAGCTAGAATTATAGGCATGAAGCATGGAGCATACTAGGCCAACAAAGAGGATTACACTACACCACCAAAACCAAGCATGAGATGACTTCACCAACAAAAATCAGAGCTGTAACATGGAAAAATAAGACCAAATACACATTGAGATGGTGGCCCAAAGGCTTAGGCATGATGGCATACGCATAGGCTCATATTTAAGGCATGAAGCACAACCCCTCCAAAGCATTGAAAGAGTGACACATGTGAGTGTATGGCCATACTACATGCAATAAAATCACATATCAAATGATGCCAAATCATGCAAATAGCCCAAGCAATGCATGCTAGTGACTTGGAAACTCAAAGCTAGTGAGCTAGAATGCACTATGGCTGTACAAAGCAAGGCATACATGACCAAGACAACATAAAACAGAGGTTAAGCATGGCAAAACATGAAGAAAAGATTGCTGGAGTGGAGCCAAAAACATGCTAGAATGATGGTCAAAAGCATGATGCATGTTAGGCTAGTGAATGGAAATGCACTACAAGTGCAAGGAGCATGCAAGAGGCTATCAAACCAACCCTTGACAAAGCTATAACATGCTGAAATAATGCCAAAAAAATGCTAAGATGGAGCCTAAAAGAGGTAGAAAAACATGCTACTTTGATGAGCCAACAAGGCAAGCAACCAAGACACAAGGAGAGGGGATGACCCCCTCCTATTTGGGACCTCAAAACACACTTTCCACCACTGAAATTCCTCTAAGTTTCAGTGGTGAGAAGGCCAAAAAGAGGTTGTCCCAATAGCTTAAAAGGATAGCACAAAACAAAGCCAAACAAGGCACAAGAGGGGGTAGACCACCCCCAACACCAAAGAGGCCTTAAACAAACACTTTAAACACTTAAAATCAGAACTTTTTTCAGTTGAAAGCAAGGCCTAAAACAGTATGCAAAGGGGGCCAAACACTTAAGCAAAACAAGGCTTAAAAGGGGTAACAACTCACCCTTGAAGAACCACAGCAAACCAGCACTTCTAAGCCAAAGAAAACAAACTTTGAGAGTCCAAACAAGGTCCTCTAGCACCTTAGCAACAAAGCAATGGTGCTTTACTAGGTGTTGTAGTGCAAAAGTGAAGAGAAAACACACTTTAAGGCACAAACTCACACCAATATAGAGAGAGAGGAAGAAATATAGAGATATATATATATATATCTTGTATATCAATTTTCAGAACCTCTGGAAAGGGAGAGGGGCCTCCCTTCTTATAGAAATTCAAGTCCAAAGCTTCCTTAGCAAGCTAAAGCTTGGTTCAAATCCCTCTATACACGTGTATGGAGGATGAAATCTGTGCTTACCAGCTGTCACAGCTAGCACAAAAATATCTGCAAAAGCAAATAAAAAGGCCTCGGCCAACAAACATGGCCGATCGACCAAAAGGGGTGTCGACCGGCCAAAAAATGTGCCGACCGGCCAACACTAATGGCCGATGGAAAGAAGGAAAGGCCGATAGGCATAGGGCCTGGCCGATGAGTTGAAAGGCTGGCCAAAAGGCCACCCCATTCCCTCATAAACAAACCACAAGCTCTTGGTCCACAACCAAGCACAAAACAAACAAGTTGAGAGACTCCAAGGCAAGGCACGCAGCCGAGACCTTCAGAAACTCAAAACAAACACGAGCATGGATGATCATCGAGTGTTCAAATGATGATGTCCAAGTCTTGAGGATGGTCAAAAATGTGGTGTCTACACATGCCTGTGTCAATTTCTGAGAACCCCGAATTTGCTCAATGCCATATTCAGTTAGAAAGCGAAGTAGTTGATGGTAGGTGCTTGGCACAGCCTGCATAGTGTGCAACCAAGTCCTTCCTATGATAAGATTGTATAGTGACGGGAGTTTGACGACCAAAAATTCCACGTCTACTGATCTGGTACCCGTCCGTACTGGTAGTGTGATCTTGCCCAAGGGATACTCGGGGTTAGAGTTGAAGCCGAACAGTGGGTAATCGGCTGGTATCAAATCCGAATCAATGAAGTCGAGTTTAACAAACATCTTGTAATACATCATTTCGAAGGTGCTTCCCTGATCGATAAGAACACACTCGACTGTGAATCTGTTCACACGTAGCTCGACGATGAGGGGATCAGCGTGGGGGAAAGTTACTTCATCTAGGTCGGTGTCATCGAAGCTAATCTTGCCAGTTTCATGGGGCCGTTTGGCTAGTGTGATTGGCTTGGGCAGGCTAGGTTGCAACTGAATTGTATGTACCTCAGCTGACGACGTGAATTACACCAAGTGAAGTTGAATCTGGCTGTAGAGCTACCGTGTTCGATGGATTGTTCTTTCGGACATGTTGCGCCAGTTGGCCGTCTTGCACTAACTCCTCCAGGTGGTCTTTCAGTGCATAACAGCTGTCAATATCGTGGCCATGGTCCTTGTGATATTTGCACCGCTTATCCCTTCTCCTTGTATCAGGGGGTCCCATCATCTTGGACGGCCACTTAAAGAACGGAAGATGCTGGACTTTGGATAGGATCTTACTGATCGGCTCAGCCAATTCCGTATACTTCTTGTCCGAACGTCTTGTGCGCCTGCTATCCACTTGATATTGTTCGTTTGAACGGTGCGAACACTGCCTGCTTGAACGGCGCGAATCACGCTAGTTGTCTCATTTGGCCCGAGTCCGAGGTTCGGGGATCCTTGATGGCACGACGCTTATCGGCTAAACCAGACCGGATGGAGCCGGTTTAACTACTTTTGTCTGGCCTTGACGCGCAGGGCATTGTCTTCCACCTTGCAGTACTCCTCAACTTTCTTGATTAGTGCCCAGACTATTTTGGGAGGTCGTCTGGTCAACGAACTGCGGAGAAAACTATCAAGGTGTAAACCTATCTTAAAGGCCGTAATGGCCATGTAATCGTTACAGGCATCATCCACCAAGTTGAAACACTTCCAATAGCGCGTCGAATACTCACGACGAGTCTCTTCGAGTTTAATTTGCATTGCCCAAAGAGAGTCGGCCTGCTTTGGCTAAACTTCGTTGGTGATGAATCTTGCCCTGAAAGATTTTTGGAGCTGATGAAAGCTTCTTATTGACGCCAGCTCCAGTTTATAGTACCATCTGACGGCCAACGGTCCCAGGCTACTTGAAAACATTCGACACATGAGGGCTTCATCATCAGCATGCAATGTCATCGCTTGTTTGTAATAACGAATGTGGTCTGTGGGATCTGATTTTCCGTCATACAGGGTAAATGTCGGTGCTTTGAACTTTTTAGGCAGCATAGCCCTTGCAATGCGTCATACGAAAGGGTCGTGCCTGTCCTCTTCATCCAAACCATCACTTCCTTTCCCTTGCTTGTGCTGTACATACGGACTTCCTTCGGATGAGCTAAATACATCAACTCGTCCCTTCTTTCTGGGTTCCTAAGATGGTGAGTTGGAATCACTGCCACTATCATGTTTCTGAAGTCGACATCGTTGATCATCCTTCTTCTTCTCTGGGGATCGACCCCGGTCATGACGTGCAGCCTGTTGGGATTTGGCTAACTCCAAGGCCAATTCCTTACATAAGCACTCGTTCTCAGCCATCATATCTTCCAAACGTTGTTCGTTTCGCTTTGCTTGATCCATGATCGTCTGCACAATCTCCTGCACAGAAGATGATGGTGAGGTTTGAGCCACTGGGTCAAGTTCAAGGCCCGTCGTGCGGTGATATTTTCCGGTCCAAGCATGTTGTTGGAGTAATGTCATCTCTTGGTGGAACATCGTCAGCAACTATCGAAGGCTCATCTGTCACGCCTGCCATAGACACACTTAAGTATTCCCACAGATGGCACCAATTGTTGTAAAGTAGTTTGGAAATACTCTTGGATCCAATTAGACGCTCTTGATCCTCTGATTGCTACCTCAAAAGGGAATGAACACTCCGGTCGAGGATGCCAGAATTAGCACTCCGTCAGATAAGTCAATATCCTCTCAAATTTAATTCTATCTCAAGTTATCTTGTTTATTCTCACATACCTCCCTTTGGATGACGCTCCTCCTTTTTATATTGTTCTCCAAGGGCCCACTTTCCCATCATCACCTTTCACCATCATATCTGGGACCCCCAGGTATGTCAGAGACTTTTCGGCATACTCGACCCACGGGCTGGATTTTACTCGGCCTTGTTCTGGTTCAGATGGGTTTGGTCACGTCGAGTTAGCTTCACTAGCATTCTCGGCGTCCTGTTTGAACCTCTTCTGAGTGCACATTTATTCGGCCCCCACACAAATAAATGGTAAAATTTATAAATATTAATAATTAAAATTATAAAATTTTTCATTAGTATAATAATTTTTGGGTAATTTCTCCTTTTATTAATAACGCCCTGTCATTTATTCCACTCTATAATATAGCTGTAAAATGTATTTGCCTCTCTCAAATTGTCACTTCTATCACTTTTTCTGAAGGGCTACAATGTTGACCATCTTCATAATCTTCGAAAAAATGTGACAACCTAATGAGGAATCTTTCATCTCTAATGCTCCTTTGTTTTAGAATTATGTTAAAAGTAGGATTTTCAATGGAATCCTTATCTTCTTTTTGGAAAAAATATTCAATGTAATAGTATGTTATCGATTAATAAAAAGTTGCAAGAAAATTAATATGTTAACAAGTCTTATCTCTTATTAATCCAATATTGTGGTACATATTACGAATAAAGATTACTTATTAAATAGTAATTAATATCACAACGTGATACAATCGCTACATTTAATATTTATTCTTTCTGGACTCATAATCTTTGTAATACAACTATTGCTAGCTATGCAACTTTTTCATAAACACAGGTCAATATTACCCAATTCTACTATGGTTATCCATGCACATAGTAAATTTTATGTTATCGTTAGACTGAGGTTATGATTTCTAAATAATTGCAAGTTGTAACTTGAAACTCTCTCCTTCTCCGGTTTCTTTGTGAATCCAACAAAAATGGTAAACATTCTCCAAGGATTTTTTTATAATTTTGTAAATTTAATTTAAACCAATTAATTTCATTAAAAATAATGGCTTAGTCCTCAGTGTAAAGAAAATGCAATTATTCCATCCATCCGATTTCTCACTCACATTATTAACAAAGGCACAATGATCCGAATCCAAAGATCTATTGAATTTGCTTCAAATTCCCTAATGAACTCCATGATAAAACCCAATTGCAAAGATTCCTGGGTAGCCTTAATTATATTTCTGAAATTTTACAAAAATCTCCATAAGACACAAAAATCCTGTATACTCGGCTTAGGAAAAATCCTTTCCCTTGGACACAAGGACACACTTTTGAAGTTCGACGTATCAAACAATGAGCAAAATTTCTACCTTTATTATGTTTACTAATTCCCATTGCATATAACACTACAAAAAAAAATTGTTTTTTGCGACGGCAAAATGCCGTCGCAAATACCCCAAATGCCGTCTCAAAAGGTTTTTGCGACGGTAAAATGGCTTTTTGCGACGGGAAGTGGGGGTCGCAACAAAAGGGATTGCAAAAGGGTTTTAGCTTGCCGTCGCCTTTGCTTTTGCGACGGCAAATTTCTGTCGCCAATAATGGATGAAAATCTGAGTTTTTTGCGACGGCACAGTATTGTCGTCGCTAAAAGGGTTTTTTGCGACGGCAAAAATACCGTCGCTAAAAGTCTATTTGAGACAGCAACCTGAGCCGTCGCTAATGACTATTGTCGACGGCTATGATACCATTGCTAAAGGCCTTATTTTTCAATTATATTCCCTACCTTTTGCGACAGTATAAGTGCCGTCGCAAAAAGCCTGTTTCAATTTGCTTTTTGAGACGGGGTGTTCTGCTGTCTCAAAAAAAATTTTAAAAAAAAAAACAAAAAAAAACCTGTAATAAAATTATTAAAAATATGAAAATGACCTGTATTAAATGAAAAATAACTATAAAAAAAATCAATAATTATATAATAATATAAAAAGTCCAATATATAAATAAAAATTCATCCATAATTAAAAAGCAAGTTATATTCTAACATTAACAATTCCATCTCTCTAGTCAAATGTAAAGTACCACTAAACACTACAACATAAAAACAAAGCCAAGGGCAAAAAAAAAAAAAAAAAGAAGAAGAAAAAAAGATATACATAAGATGGTCACTAGCTACATTAATACTAGAATTGCTTTAATTACATATCATATAAGATTAACCCAATCCATGCCATGATTGTAATTGTTTTCTGGCACATAAAAAATATTTCCAAACCCTTCCATCCCAAACTCCCCTAGAAAAGGAGGTGGATCCATGGCTTCCATGGAGAACAATGAAGCGGGCTGTTGCTTGAAACACCATCGCATCTCTCCAGTAGCCTCTGTATCTCCTTCTCTGCCCTCGGAAAGCTGTTCCTTGAGCTTCATTACCTGTAAATTAACCAATAATTTGTTATAAGATTGTGATGGTTACTTGATTTGGTTTCCAAACCTTAGGAGTGGGGAATTATAATAAAAAACCATGAAGTGGTTGGTGGGTGTGAAAATGTAGAGTAATGCTAGACATTTTTTTAATAGAAAATAAAATATGTAGACCAAAGATTCATTAATCTACATCTTACATTTTATTTTTGTGGACACTTTTTCTAGGTTTGTGGTTTATCCGGAAAGAGTTTTACTACGAATCTAGAAACCAAATACATGAATGAACACAAAAATATACAGGAATTGACTAGATTTTACAAAATTTATTGGTGCGCCCACTTCTAAAAAATTTGTCTCTCATATAAACCCATCATTCCTGAAGTGGCAAATTGAGTTGATGAAGAGTTCATACCTTAATTCACTGATAAAAAGGCAAACATAATAATTCAGCTGAAGCATCATACAAATGATGTAATAGAAATTATGCAAAATTGCATCAACCCACAATGAAAGAAGATGTCTCAAAGAAACAGAACTTGACAAAATAACAGAACTCTAGGCAAAGCCCACCAATCACAGCCTTCTAATTACATCTCTTACTACTGTCATTTGATATATATTTGTCAAAATTTTAAAATTTAAAAATGAAAAAAGAAGAGAAGAAAAAAAGTTATTCTGACAAGAATGTGAGGGAGAATGCTTATTCGCTGATATATGATTACATGACATACATATGCACGATGAGGCCTCCACTGTGGGACAGTATATGAATTATTTTGGGTTCTCAAAAACAATTATGGTTCTAAATACTTTTTCTGTAATAGATAAGTGATGCATCCATCCGTAATGACGTCAAGAAAGGCAAAAAATGATATGCTAAGAAATCCGGAGAATTAAAGCTGCATGATTGTATTTACAAATATAACAAGTTATATCATTAAAACAACACCCCAAGCCACCAAACGAGACACAAACTCGATCACCGAAGAGCTTGAACAACAAATCATATACTAATTCTTAGAAGGACAAGCAATGAATTGATACGATTCTACGATTTGAACTCGAGCAAAACTATGAAAGCAACAAACACCATATTACAGAAACAGAAGCAAAAACACAAACACTTGGCGTAGATGATATCATTTGCAGCATCAAGTCCTCAGATTGAAACCAAAAACTAATTCAATCCCTCCAAACTAATGGAAACAGCAAAGAAAGAAAATTTGAGAGAATTGAAAACAAATACAATGATGTATATGAATTGATTAAGAGAGACTAACCTATTTATGTGGGTTAGAGTTGGATTGTGCTAGAAACCCTCCCAACCCAAAGCAAGCAGCAGAAAAGCCGCTAGTTTCTCGGTCATGAATACCATTCAACAAAAGTACCTATAAAGGAAGTAAATGCATTAATACAACATAACAATGTTGAAAACCCTACATAATAAGAGCCACAATAGGTGTTTAATAGCTAGAATCTTCGAATATAATTAATGTCATCCGAAACATCAAAGGAATTAAGGGCCTCAACTGAATATTTTCAGCAGAGCCAATCACAAAGGAATTAGTAACTTCCTGAACTATCAACCAAATTTACAACAATTACTCGACAGACTCTTTTCTAGTCAAAGAGCATACACATGATGCCTTGATAGAAGATTACCTTGGGGCAAGACCTTGAAGCGATGATATCCCCAATGCCAAGTAAAACCTATGTATGGAGAATGATCAGTACAAGATAGAAATTAAAAACTTTCTTTTGTTTTCCCAATTAACAAACCACTGATGACAACTGTTTCATATCAACAGAAAAAACAAGATTAGAGAACCATTACCCACAACAGTGATCAAAGTAAGGCAACAGAAAGAGTTCCAAGAACATATTTTCATTCAAATTTTAGATTAGTAGATAAGCTTAGATATACAATGCATAATTAGTACAGCAAATAATTTAAATAAGGTGAACATAAGAATATGCCTCTGTTTATTTATGGATTCCAAGTATCTTTGTCAATAATAGTTCCGTTGAATTGATTAACTGATAGATGAACAAATTAAAACATGGAGTAGATAAGCCACCAAACCTCCAGCATGTGATAGGAGTTGACATAGCAAGTAGCAACCATAGAGATTAAAAATCCTTTAAATGACTGACAAGTTTTAATAAGAGAGCAAAGAAGCACTGTTCATGTATTTTCAGCTGCTTTAATAGCCCAAGACTCACGTTTCTATAATAACCCCATAATAGCCCAAGAATCAGGCACAAGTAGTGGTGATTCAATCAGCGTCATCTGGACAAGCTAATGCAAAAAAACTGAATAAAATGGAGCTTATAATGCTTTTTCACCACCAAATTTTGAGGAAAGTGAAACAAACATGAATTTAGAAGTATTGTATTTTATCTAACAACTGGATCTTATTTAACTAAACAAGGAATTCAACTGGTCTTGCTTGAGCCTTAATTATTTTATTTATTTTTCTTTAGTGCCAAGATATTGAAATACTGGGTCTCTAATTATGGTAGACCAACCAAACAGAGAGCAATTAAAGAACAAGTTTCAGTCAAAAAACTTCATTACATAATTCTTAGTTCCAACCACTTATAATTGGTAGTGAAGTGGGCACAAACAATAAGCAATAAACCACCACCATTGGGATATTAAACACTCCAACTAATTGCAAAATCATATGATAGGATTTAATTTGAATACATAAAAATCTCAAACCTGATAGAGACCCTCCAGAGAAATGATGCCCACCAATATGTGCCATGAGAAGACCAACCCAAGATCCTCAAAGCTCCCAATTTAGAAAGAAACCTGGTTCTGTAATAGAGGCGATGTTGTGTTGGAGGAGACACTGACTCAACTCAACTAACTACCAAAACCAACCAACAATCATAAGTAATCAATATAACTCCAGAAATATAATTGGGAAGATCATTAATGCAATAGATGACTTCTTAGAACAGCAATTAAAGACCTCAAATACTTAGAAAGTGTCAGTTACTCTACACTTTCTGGCCTTAAATGCAGCAAAAGAAGTTTGGCTGTTCTGTGATGTCCCAAGACACAGTTCACCCAAAAAGCATGACACTTTTAACTCCTTGGAAAAAAAGAAAAATCTTTGCAAAGTAAAAATCACATGTTCGTTAACACATCCCAGCAAAAAAGCAAAATTGGGTAGCTTTTCAAAAAGCTTAGATGCATAAATACATATATATATATATATATACATATATTGATCCATATATCTGTTGTCTTAATTGGGGAAATTACAATTTAGTGGATTTTTCACAAAATAATTACATATTCATGAAAAAGTTCAAGACTTTAACCATTAAAATTTATAAACTTCAACTGAATTGAAATTTCCCCTTTAATTTAAAGGGTATAAGATCGATGTAAACCTTGGAAATCAATTCATTTTCGACACAGTGAAGATACAAAAATTCAAATCCAGTACAAGATCAGCAAAAACAGTAAAGGACGAATCAAAACGAAACAGAAAGGTAATCGAAAAACGAAAACGAAACAACACTTCAACAAAATAGTCAAGTTACCTAAGAAATTCAACGGATTCGGGTGATGATTGAAACCCTAGAAGAATCGGTCGTTTCTGTAGAGAAGAGAAGGTTGGAAGATTGAGCGACGAGAGGTGGATCGGAGGCAGAAATTAGGGTTTGAAGAGGGTGAAGATGAGAGTGAAAGAGAGAGAGAGAGGGCGGAGAGGAGACGAGATCGATGATCCACGAGATCGATGATCTTTTCTCTCTCTCTCTCTTTTCTTTGCCTGGTTGCCCCATCAAAGACTGAACAGATTGGGGATTTTGGGTTTTTGGAGGGGGGGAGGGGGGAACGGGAATGGAAAACAAGAAACAGATTGGGGATTTTGGGATTTTGGGGAGGGGGGAGCAGGAATGGAAAGAGGGAGAGGGGGAACCGGGCGGGAATGGAAAAAAGGGGGGGGATGGAAATTTTTTTGGATTTTTTTTATTTTTATTTTCATTACAAATAAATATTTAAATAATAAAATGACTTTTTTTTTTTTTTGCAACAGAGGATGTCATTGCTAAAAAAAAATATTTTTTATTAAAATAATTTTTTTTATAGTTAATGAATTTTTATTTTTTTTTATTTTTTCATTTAGTAAGGTTGAAAATTTATTTGTTTCATATTTATTTTAATGAATAAAAAATTATTATTTTTTTTTTATTTGGTAGAAGTAAGGATAATATTTTCCATTAAAATAAAGTTAATTTTTTGTGGTCAATGTGGCATTTGCAGTGGTAGTAGTGGTAATAATGGAATGGCATTTGCAGTAGTGGTGAATGTGGTAGAGAAGATGGGTGGTGAGAGAGAGATGAGTGAGAGATAGATAGAGAAGAGAGAGAGAGAGAGAGAGAGAGACAGACAGACAGACAGAGACAAAGTGAAGAGCGAGAGAGAGACAAAGTGGTCGCTAAAAGTGCATTTTCTTGTAGTGGAGAGCTCGGTAAATAGAGAAGAGATGAGGGAGAGAGTGAGCAAGGTGAACACAATGGAGAAGAGAGACAAGCAGATAGACAGACACATAGAGAGAGAGAGAGAGAGAAGAGCGAGAGACAGACAAATAGACACAGAGAGAGAAAGAGAGAGAGAGAAGAGTGATGAGTGAGAGAGAGAAGAGAGGTAATATTTTGTGGTAGAGAAGAGGAACCGACAGTAGTGGTGAAGGTGGTGGATAAGAGATGATGGTGGTGGTGGTGGTGGTGGTGATGACGAAGGAGATTAGTGGTGAAGTTGTGGTAGTAGTAGAGTAGATGGAGTAGCAGGGGTGAAAGAGAGGTAATGATAGTAGTAGTAGTGGCAATAGTGGTAGTGGTGGTAGTGGAGTGGTGGCGATGGTAGTAGTAATGGTAGTCGTAGAGGTGAAATGGCGACCGTGGTAGTAGTGGTGGTAGTGAAATGGCGTTTGCAGTAGTGGTAAAGGTGGTAGAGGAGATGAGTTGTGAAAGAGAGAGATGAGTGAAAGGCACACACAAAGAGAGAGAGAGAGAGAAAAGAGATGAGAGAAGAGATAGATGAATGAGAGACACAGAGAGAGAGAGAGAGACAAATAGACAGACAAAGAGAGAAGAGTGATAAATGAGAGAGAGAAAGAAAATAGAGAGAAAAAGATGAAAAAAATGGGTGAAAAGATATAGACAAAGAGAGAAACAGAGAGAGAGAGAAAAAAAAAAGAGCAAAAAAGATAAACGAGAGAGAGACAGAAAGAGATGAGCAAGAAAGTGAGAGAGAAAAAAAAGAAGAGAGACAGAGAGAGAAGATAGATGAAAGAGATAGAGAGAAGAGAGATGGACGAGAGACACAGAGAAAAAGAGAGACAGACAGACAGAAAAGAGTGATGAGTGAGAGAGAGAAAGAGAAGAGAGACAGAGACACAGAGAGAAAGAGAGAGACGGACAGACAGAGAAGAGTGATGAGTGAGAGAGAGGCAGAGAAGAGAGACAGAGACACATAGAGAAAGAGAGAGACAGACAGACAGAGAAGAGTGATGAGTAAGAGAGGGAAAGAGAAGAGAGACAGAGACAGAGAGATAGGAAGATGAAAAAATAGGTGAAAAGAGAAATGTTCAAAAGAGTAAGACGACGTCGTCTATAGTGGATCGATAAATCGAGAAGGAGCTCGATAAATAGAGAAGATGGGAGTAAGAGAGTGAGCAAGGCGAACATAGTGAGGGAGAAATAGACAAATAGACAAGTAGAGAGAGAGAGAGAGAGAGAAGAGTGATGAGTGAGAGAGACAGGGAGAGAGAGATAGACAGAAAAGAGATAGAGAGAGAGAGAGAGAGAGAGATAGAGATAGAGGGAAATATAGAAAAAGAGAGAGAAACAGAGATGAGCGAGAGATAGACAAAAAGAGAGAGAAATAGAGCGAAAAGAGATGAGCGAGAGAGAGACACAGAAAAAGAGAGAGACAGAGAGAAGAGAAATGGGCGAGAAGATAGAAAGATAAGAGAGAGAGAGAGAGAGAGAAAAAAATGAGAGAGATAGAGAGAAGAGAATGAGCGAGAGAGACAGAGAGAGAAAACAGATGAGAGAGATAGAGAGAAGAGATAGGCGAGAGACACAGAGAGAAAATGAGAGGAGAAACAGACAGACAGAGAAAGAAGAGTGATGAGTGAAAGAGATAAAGAGAAGAGAGAGAGATAGAGACAGAGAGACATGAAGATGAAAAAATGAATGAAAAGAGAAATGTTACATCAAAAGAGTAAGAAGACATTGTTTTTTTAAATTTTTTTTTGCGACAGAAAAAAGTACTAGAATTTATTCAAACCATTTTATGACTGTATATATATGAAGCTGTCTCAAAACCACAATCACTATGCTAGGTTAGAGTTTTCCAAAAACTCTTTTGAGAAAATTATACTTTCTTGTTTTCCGTGTTATATTGTTTTTACTGAATTTTTTTAATATTTTAAATATTTTTTAATTTTTAGACACACCTAACATAAATACACCTAAAAATTAAAAAAATTGTAAAAAAAATCTTTTAAAAATTCACTAAATACCAAAAATACAATAATTCAATACATTTTTTTTTTTTTGTATTTTTGTATTTATTAATTTTTAAAAATATTTTTTCATAATTTTTTTTTTAGATACATCTAAGTAAGATGCATCTAAAAAAAATATTTAAAATTTTAAAAATATTCACTAAAAATTAAAAAAAAAAACACGAAAGTCACTTTTTGCGACGGCAGAAAATGCCGTCTCAAAAAAGCAGAGTATTTGCGACGGCACCATTTGCCGTCTCAAAAAAGCAGAGCATTTGCGACGGCACAATTTGCCGTCTCAAAAAAACAGAGTATTTGCGACGCCAGAAAATACCGTCGCAAATGCTCTCATTTTTTGAGACGGCAAATTGTGCCGTTGCAAATACTATGCTTTTTTGAGACGGCAAATGGTGCCGTCGCAAATACTCTGCTTTTTTGAGACGGCATTTTCTGCCGTTGCAAATAGTCCCGTCTCATATACCCACTTTTCTTGACAAACGCAAGTGATGTTGACTATGGTGGCATTCTTAAATAGCTTTACCGAGGTAAGGAACAATTAATTCGATTACCTCTGCAATATGAAAAAGACCTCAGATACAATATTCTACTATTCATAAAGAAATTTTATCTATTGTTTCTTGTATCAAGAAATTTGAATCCGATTTGCTTAATCAATAATTTTTAATACGAATTGATTGCAAAGATGCTAAAGAGATTTTAGAAAAGAATGTCAAAAATATTGTATCTAGACAAACCTTTGCTCGATGGCAAGCCATCTTTGAGTAGTATTTGTGTTTTTGATTTTATAATAGTATTGTGAATCCAACAAAAATAGTAAAGATTCTCCAAGGATCTTTTTCATAATTTTATAAATTTAATTTAAACCAATTAATTTCATTAGAATAAAATATAAATAAATATAAATTTATCTTCCTTCTACAATATATCGTTATATTAATAATTTCCTTAATTAATTTGGTCAATTTCTTAAAAAACAAAAAAACAAGAACTTAAAGCTAAGAAATTGGCAATGAAATACAGAGAAATGTCTGATAAGCCTAAGGCGGGCTCAGTGGAAATCGGCCATCCACAGAAAAAGTTATTGGTTGGTGTCACGTAACGTTCTATATATATTGTAATTAATAAATAAATAAAATTTATAATTTTACGTTATTTGATAGAAGAACATAAAAGAATATGAAAAGTTTATAATTGACTCGAAATATGACTCACTGCACGTAGTGCTCAAGAATCCACTAATAATTTTTCCATTCACGTAAGAGAGGACAAGTCATTATTGACGCAGTTGTCTCATCATGAGCACGCTATTCTTGACTCGTCTCTCTTGATTCAAGTTTTGTTTTTATGGGGTAATATTTGAGGTATGTAAAGCACGCGGGAATTTTGATAAAACCTAATCATGTGCTTTCATAGCCTAAACATTTTTTTCAAATTTCTGGCCCAAAGTTCCTGAAAATAGCCAACTTCTTTGATTTTATAAAATTCTAGAAAAATCCTCTCATGTTGGTTCTCAAGTAAAATGTTAGATTTTTTAGTCATCTTTTTAACAAAATTTATTTGAGAAAAAAAGGTTGAGCGGTTTGAGAGAATTTGTTTTTTCCAATGTGTAATAAATCTAGACAGAGTTTAGTAAAATACAAAAATATATGCTATCCTAATTATACAAATTAGAGATGCTAGTAGACTTCTTGTTTTATATATTCCTCAAATTTCAGCCCCTAAGGTGACTCAGAAGTATGTTTACCAATTTAATATTTTCGCCTTTGGTAATATGAAATGCTGGAAATTTATATATCTATGTGTTGATTTGTTTTAAGTGTTTCCTATGACTGGTTTAATGATGATTCTTGCTTTCCCATATCTTGTAAACATTCTTATGTGTTATATTTCTTCACGTGCTTGCCTCATGTTCAATTTTAGTACTAATTGATTGTGGCTAATTTATATCATAACATACCTAATAATTGAGAAACATAATAGGGTGGTAACGGGTGACGCTCACTTGTATTGTTTGGATTAGACTTTGAAATTGTCATTTATGAAATAAAAGATAGCTGAATATGTTACGTAACATGTCAAGTCTTGCGCAAGTGATTGTTTTATAATCCTAGGATGGCTCGATTGTATTCGGACTTTATGTGTCATTTTGTTTTTCGGAAGGATAGTCGCCGATATTCCGGGTTTTGACCCGTTGTTTTTAACAATCTCTTTTGATATTCTTGATTAGCGCTACACGGTGGATAGCCAACGTAAGCATCCAAGACAAGGTCTGCGAAATAACAAAAGGAATACCAAATAATCCAAGTCCATTAGGAAGAATGAATCTCTTTGAGAGATTTTAGATATTTATACTAACCTCTTACTGTGTTGATTTTACTATCATGTTACAGATATGAAGTATGGGTGCGGGTACGGATACGATATAAGTACGTCGATACGAAAATTTCTTTTAAAAAAAAGGTACGGATACGACTGGGGTACGTCAAATTTTTTTTCAAAAATTTATAACTAAACATTCAACAAACAAATCAAAATTTTAATATCAAAACTAAAAAGATAACAATTTGCCTAAAAAAGTTATATAATTCTTTCTTTTTTCTTTTTTGATTGTCTAAAACAGGATGCAAAAGAGAATAAAACCATGACTCATGGGTAAAAAGTGTTGGAAATAAATTACTTGATATTTCAAAATTAAAAGAAGAATAATAAAGATTGTAATAAATTCTAACAGCGGTGCACGAAAAAAAAGAACACCTCAGCTTACCGATACCATACTCATGTCGTATCCACGATGTATTCAAATGTATTTGCCATACTCGGCATGTATTCAACATACCCAGTGCACATACCGCCATACCGATACTCATAACCGCTCCCGGTAAATATGCAGTACTCGTACAACACTATTTTTTAAGTATCCATGGTTCATAGTGTTATTGCACCAAACGTTATATCTTGTTAAGCATTGTACTTGTTTGCTTACATGGGTTATAGGAGTAGCACATAAGAAAAGACAATACAATAAATAGAACTGGATTTGTACATAGATGAAAATTTAAAAGAGAGAAGAACAAAAGCAAAACAGAGATATGTATCGGAAAAAATAAATAAATCTATTTGACCATTTTGCCCCACTCTACGACAATGCTTGAATGTCTACTACATTGGTTTCCTTTTCTATTTTAAGTTTATTTGATTTAATATGCTTAAATTTACTTCATTTGGACCTCCAATAAAATGGATATTTAAGCCACAAACATAAAAGTAACAAAAAAATAAAGAAACCCACATACAAAACAAAACTAAGCTTAGAAATTGGATGAGATTTGGATAGGGATTCCACAATCCAATAAGATCCGTGAATCATAATAAACAATAAAAAAATCCTACCTACTAGGAATTCTCTGCACAATCTGAATCAATTTTGTTCAAATGAATCATAACTTCAAGATTCTAACCACCATGGTTCTAACCCCTAAATGTTCTTTCCATTTAAAGATGATAATGGCACCAATATTGTAATTCCAATACAGTAAGTTGAAAATAACAGCAGCAATGGCACAAAGGCAGGTGAAGGCGGCTTTCAGAATCTTGGACAAGAATAAATTGTAAAGTTCATGCATAGAGTGTAAATGTAAAGTTGGATAGAATTTCAGAACAAAAAGATTCTAGTTTAAAGATGCTTCCAAAAGATTTAAACAAGTACACAGATGGTTTGTTTGTTTTTTCCCCCATTTCTTGCTCATTCAGGGTCAGTGATCCTCAATCTTTTTCAAACCTTTCATATCTGTCGTTTCCACCCTGCAATTAAGGGAAAAGGAAAAGATGAAAAAGAAAAAAGGGCCACAGAAATCATATTCAGAAGTTCTGAAGCAGAACATATGTGATGGACAACAAAGCATGCTAGCATATTAGACACAAGAAACTGCAACAAATACACAATACACATGGACACAACAGACAACGGACCCAATAAGAAGAGCTTCAATGATTTTGTCTGAAGACCTAGGGGCGGACAATGTGATGGTAACTAGCAAACATTAACGATTTTCAGAAGCTTCGTCCAATATGTTGATGGCTTCAATAAGAAAAAAAACTAAAAGGTAAAAAAATAAAAATTGGTCCCCGGATATCCAACCACCCACCTTATTTACTCCAAAAATATATCAAATAAAAAAAAATCCAACACCATAATAATATTACTACATAATTTCAATACCCACTCAGTACCAAATCAATATCAAAAAGATCACCTACTGTCTAACGACAAAATATCCATAAAAAGAACAGTAGAACAATGTAAATTCCAACAAGATTTGAAGGTGGCTAAAACATAATTATAGTTAATGAAAATAAAACAATAAAAAGGAAAGGTTCAATAGAAACTTACGTCGTTCCATAAAGGACAATCTTTTGCACTTTTGTAACGTCAGAACCAGATTGATTGTCCTCCACAAAAATTGTCAAGCTGACATGGATTCATTAGTAAGATCAACTTGTATTTTCACTAGAGCTCAAGTTAAATATAAAAGTAGCATACAAAGACATTCAAAGTACCTGCGAACATTTTGAAACTTGACATATTTTAAGATTACTGGTTTACCCTACAAAATTACAA
Organism: Camellia japonica; assembly: GCA_030407325.1. Lineage (NCBI taxonomy): Eukaryota > Viridiplantae > Streptophyta > Magnoliopsida > Ericales > Theaceae > Camellia > Camellia japonica. The sequence goes on from JAPPVO010000029.1 coordinate 98,152,369, forward strand.
ATAGAACATAGCATGTGATATATCATAACTATATATATTTTTTCATGAATAAGAGACATTCTTTCAGTAGAAACAAATGCAAGCATTGAAACTCTACCTCGAGAGTATCTGGGGATAAAACAGCTGTGTCACTTGGAGGGAAATCATTGACATTGCTGTAAAGATGATAATTACAAATGATTACTATGAACAGTATTTACTAATAAATCAAATGTGACAATGTCTTGCAAAAACTTCAGTCAACCATAATTCAGAGACTACCTAAATCCCATGTGTTCCCTGTTTGCAAAAAGTTTCACAGTTTTAGGACCTGGAAAACAACTCTGCATTAATAGTAGAACATAATAAATTTTAACAACTGTAACACTTAACATGGATCCAGACAGTTAAATTACCAAGAAACCAGAATACTGTACAAGGTGCGTACACGAGAAAATCTAAAGAAATTTAGCCAATCTAAACCAGAAAGAAGTTGAAACATGTAGCTCCATTCACAAACAATGTACTCATGATATTGAGCAGAACTACAAGAAACTAGGGCTATACAAGCCCAGAACTCATCCGTTGCACGACTGAAAGCTGAACCAATCAAACCACATGTTTCAACTTGGTTTCATTCATGGTGGTTAGAATCCTATGATTTGTGATTCAATTCAATAGGAGTGAATCTTAGGATTCAATTGTGATTCAGTCTTATTTTCATACATGAAACGATGTCATTTTCAAAAAATAAAAAAAGAGCTCACCTAATTATATAAATATGTGTGTGTGTGTTGTTGTTTTATATGTATACACAAATATAATTTAATTATATTGATATTTATTTCATTTTAAACACTCTGTATTTTTATATGTATATACATATAGAAAATTTATATATTGCTAAATAAAGCGAGTCATAAGATTCACAATTCACTATTTGCACAAAACAATTCACAATATGACATATCAATGGTTACATTATTGACTGATTCAGTCTGGATTGGGTTGAAATACCAAGAACTCAAGAAAATCAGTTCAATCTAGGTTCTTAGACTGTTTTGCACTCCCAGAAGTGCAAAACAAGAGATGCCTATTCAATTTTACATGAATGTCATGTCGCCAGAATATTCATTTTAATCCAAAATTGGAGGCTCTTTAGTAACATTGACTTGTATTTAATAGACTGACAACCTCATTACTTGGACCTTTAGAGCAGTCTTAAAAGAAGTTTCTTTCCAATACAATCTGACATGGGAATTATAAGTTTACAACAAATAAATCATATATATAAATAGTAAAACAATGATTATATTGTATGAATGTGTGAGAGCATGACATAACAGGAAGTTCCACAATGGCTGGCCAAGAGGGATTTCCTCTGTCAAAGCATCGCCCTTGCTTGAATAGTTCTTAAAATGGGTAGCCATTGGTGACAACCTGGGACTGTTCTGTTATTCTTGCTTATCTTTGTCCAATTTGAGTACTGACCTAGGTGGCTTGGCTTCTTAGGACTGACCTAAAACCTTTACCAGCTTATTATCCTTGACAACTCTTTCCATGCACTATATATTTTTCCCTAGACAAATCAGACATTGTTTCCTATTAAAAGACTATATAGAGGAGAAAAACTTCAACTCCTACACACCCAATGCCTGCCCAATGCAGAACATTTTTCACATGGAGATTTTATTTCCTATTTAATTTTTTAGTAGTTTATTTATTTCCTATTATTTTTCAGTTATAGTTTAATTATGGATTTTATTAATATTTAGCTTTCCTATTTTATTAGGGTTTTGTATCCTATATTAAATTAGGATTTTAGTCTATAACGCCACAGTTTTTAACATTGAATTACTCCATCTGTCCCATTTTGTTTGTTCATTTTGGAAATTTCTACTTTTTAAGGGGAAATGCAATAAATGCATTGGAATTCAAATTCAAAGGCATTATTTCCAATAATTGCCCTTTATTTTCCACTTTCAAATATACTTGCAACTATTTATAAGGGATAGTTTGGAAACTTGCACTTTGTTTGGTTTTCAAACTGAAAAATTGTTTTATGTTTTTTGTTTTTCGTGCTTATATATATATATTAGTCAATTTTTTAAATTTTTAGATGAACCTAAAAGGTAAAAGATTTATGAAGAAAACTTTGAAAAGTCAAAACATAAAATGTCCAACAATCTGTTTGGTTTAGTTTTTGAAAATTGTTTTGAGTTTTTTGTTTCCCTCCTTTTTTTGGGGGTGTGGTTTTTTTTTTTTTTTTATTTGATAAATTTTTTGCGTGTGTTTTAGTGAACTTTTTTCATATTTTAATCAAATTTCTTTTTACATTTTAGAAGCACATAATCTTTTTGGGGCTTCCCAAAATGGAAATATGGACAAACAAAATGAGACACGGAATTTTTATTTTTGGGATAATAGTAAGTGTTTAATGTTGTGGCCATTATGTTAGGGTTGTGGCCCTTCTTCTCTCCCATCTCTTTTCCTACTGTGTTCTACATTAATTCTGGTATCAAAGCTGAAATAGATCCACTACTTTTGTTCAAACAATCCGATTGCCTTCTTGATATGGCTTCGTGGTTTCAAACCCTCACATTATCATCTGAATCAGATCAGTGTGGTTGCCTCATTCATACAACCAAGATTTTGTCACCCAAAAAAGCGTTCAGAATTGGTCCTGTGCTGCCATTGCAGTCACATCACTGAGTATTGCACCCATCATCTGTTTTGCTGTGGTCACTCTCGACAACCGAACCCATCTTCATCACTGCTTTGGTGCCATGTCTTTCATCGCAACATCTTCTAGACTAATCATCTATGCCACCACTGTCAACACTGCGCTACTGCTACCGCTGTCCTTGCCAGATTTCGACATTGCTGGATTTCAACATTGTATTTGCTGCTATTTGTCATTGCTATCAACAATCATCCTTGGCGCCAAAACCATTGTCAACTTCACCGGAGGTCCTTGTTGCCTGGATCAGAATATCTTCCGCTTAGGGATTGTAATTAGGGTTAGGGTTAGGGTTCAAAATTGCAACTCCAAGTTGTGAGAGAGAAAAAGAACCAGATTCTAAACCGGGTTACAATTTCTTAACCTGATTTGTCTTGATCTTGACCCCAACTGGTTTGTTTAGATTAGGAAGACCCAACCCAATATTATAAGCCATTAAACAACCAAAGCCCAACAACGTCATTAAACCTGCAACCAAATTAAACCCAGCCTAAATCCTTTTCCTATAACAGCCAACCGAACTCCATATCAAAACCTCCCAACCCCAAATAAACTGGCCCAAAGAATCAAGCCAAACCCAGCTTAGGCCCAAAACCCAAACAACCTAGCAAACTCTGCTAAATCCAGCCAGACTTAACTATAAATCCAATCCAACGAGCCCAATCCCTAAACCATAAAAGCCAACTAATCCCCAATCCAAGTGGTCCAGCCCACATTCAACCAGCCTCTGCCAAGTCTCCAAAAAAAAACCCCTCTTTCCCCATTATTTTTAGTCTCGTGACCTGCCTTGGATATCATTGTGATGATTAATACAGAGTTTGAAATCATTATTGAAAGCCAACAAGAAATAAGTAAACGTCATAATCAAATGATATATTGGTATGACCAAATGACAGAGCAAATGTGTCACAAGCAACTCCAAATTGTTGGCCCATTGTTTTAGGAGATAATTCAAAAATTCTTCAAAGTGCTTGTAAAGATCATGTGAAAATTGTTAATCAAATTGTTCCAACATCTAAACAAAGTGAAATTATTTAAATTCAAAAAATCCAAGAAGACACTCACACAGACAATGATACGACTGAAAGAATAGCTCTTAAACATGAAGACGCATTCAACTTGTTCGGTCGTATTGATGCACCACCAACTGATTATTTTATCATGATAAAGAAGATTGACTATTGGTTTCTAAAATTTTCTTTGCGTGATAAATCTAAGTTCAATGAACCTCTTCCACACTTTGAGAACTAAGATCCGGTCGGTGTGGGAAGAACATAAAGCAAACTAGCATAGTCTAAATATTTGATGCTTTGACGTGGACAAGTTCAATATCTAAAGGGGAACTTGAGGAAGAAATCTTTTTCCTCAGTCAGGAAGAATGATGTGGAATGTAAGCACAGAGAGATTTTATTTAATATTTATTAATTTTTATGCCATCAGTATTTTATTTATTTACTTTAAAATTTTCAATTATAGTTTAATTGAAAATTTTATTAATATTTGGTTTTCTTATTTTATTAGGATTTAGTTTCCTATTCTAAATTAGGGTATTGTTCTATAAATACTTTTTGGAATTGTGCTATTTAGCTTTGGAATAATATTGGTGTTAAAGGATTTGGCCATTGTTTTAGAGTTGTGGCCCTTGTTTTCTTCTCTCTTCTCTCTTTTCTTTGCCTACAGTGTTCTACATCACTGCCATACCCCAAAATTACTAAATTCACAATGACTCCAAAAGGTCAAATTTCCAACATTTTCAGAAACCTTAATAAGCAGGAATATCTTAACGTTTCCTCCCTAACTCATTCTCAAGAATCATTCCCTCCTTAACTCTTTTTATCCTAAAATCTAGATATTGGTCCCTTGAGTGGAACATTTGTGTAAATCCATAAATTAGAAGATAATTGAAGAACAAATATATATAGACATATATATAACCCAAAAAAGAAAAGAAACTACATATTTTTTATGATATTAAGAAACAGCATCTCCAATGGTCAACGCATTAAGGTGGCCAATGACTAACGAGAAGGGTCATATCTCTTGATATGTGTGGTGTATCTCTCATAAGAAGTTTTGGATAGATATCCAAGATGCTAAACTATTCTCTCTTTCATATGCCGCGGGTCTTAAGTCTAATTTTTTTATATATCTTGGTCTACTCATGGTTTTCTAAAACTTCTAATCATTCAACTCAACCCGATCGAACCAATTCTGTCCATCAATTTTATATGTGGCATAATTTGGTTCATTACACATTACATCTTATGTCTTCCCAAAGACTTCTCTGTAGACACTTAGAATAAAGTTCTTGAAATCAAGAGAAAGTGATTAATACATTATCAGAAAGCATGCAAGTTTTATTGGAAACAAAGAGTCATTATTACATTTTATCATAAAACAGTTGCCTAGTGCCTTCACAAAGCGTAGAGAATCCTCTCTCTCTCTCTCTCTCTCTCTCTCTCTCACACACATTGAACTTCTCTCAGTTCTCTCCCAGATTTTCACCCTTCAGCGTCTCAGCTCTCCCTCTAATCTCTTCTTAATTTCTCAGATCTCTCTCCTACTATCTCGAATTTAAAATTCCTTAACACCTCATCCCCGAAACCCCCTCCTCTCCCTCTTACCCCTCTGATACAAACCAGAGAGTTATAATGTAATGGCGATTTCAAAAACAGAGAATGACGAAGGAGGCTTTGGTCGGAAGTCTATTGCCAACAAATAAACACAATATACATGCGTGAGTGCTACAAAATAAATCTCTTTTCCATTTTATTTTCCCTTCTTTTTCACTCTTTCTCACAGATCTATACATGTATACAAATATATGTATATATATACATATATATGCACATATGTATGTGTTGATTACAGTTTCAAGAGAAAATAGTAAGTTCACCAATTTGTTCAAATGTTTTGTCCAACCGAAATCTGACTGTCAAAATCGGTTTCAAAAAGTGCGGTTTCAAACAGTAGAATAGTCTAAATCAGATGGAGAAATCTCTAACCCAATAAAATCGATTTTCGATAGTGAGTGAATGACAAACCCAAACCCACTCGACCCGTGAACAGTCCTAGTGGGTGTAATAGCTTTTGTTTGGTTACGTAACAACAAAGATGTTGATGAGATAAATGAGGGAAAAGTGAACTTTCTATGTTTCCCTCTCCCTCTCGCTCTATATATAAAATATATATATATATAAATAAAATTAAATAAAAAATTCCTTCATTATTATAAAAACTTCACAAAGTTGTCATTAACTAGTAAACTCTCTAAAATAGGGTGTAGTGTAACAGCAAGGGAAGTCTGCTCATTTTCCGAAATCAGGAGCCTAGCTACCTGAATCCCAAATCTTAGAGGAGGTCCTACAATTTACCCTATTAATTCTAGGAAGGTTTCATTTCCCATGTATAAAATACTATGAAGTCATTGACTATAATTTTCTAGGGCTTTCCTCAAATCCAAACACCAACCACATTTCAAATTACTATGCATATACCTATACAACAGCAATACTCTTTCTGAAACAGCATCATGCATGCCAGAGTTCTTAAATCCCATTTATTTGGCCAAGCACAACAATTTGGGGCTTTCAAGCCAACTTGTCAAAGCAATCCCAACTACTTGACATAGCTAAATGCCCTATGTCTACAAACATTAAAAAGTTGAGCAATACAGGAACAAAACAAGAGCTTTCCTCTGGAGTAATCAACAAAATAAGACATTGAAACAATTTATTTGGGCAAGCACAACAATTTGGGGCTTTCAAGCCAACTTGTCAAAGCAATCCCAATACTTGACATAGCTAAATGCACTATCTCTACAAACATTAAAAACTTGAGCAATACAGGAACAAAACAAGTAATCAACAAAATAAGCCATTGAAACAAGAATTTTCTTTCAAAAAGAACTTCCTTTCACCAAAATAAAATAAAGAAGGGATGAAGAAAAGAAACACAATCAATCATCAAAGATATTAAAAAAGAGAGAAAATACCTTCCTCTTCAGGTCCTTTGATGATGATAGAATGCAGTTTAATAACTTGGGTAAAAGGTATATACATCAAAAGCTGCTCATCTGCATCACTCTCCAGATTCAACCCTTCATCTTCTCTATAACCCTGGTTCACAAACAAAAGAATAACTACAATCATAATCATAACAAAAAAAAATGTGTTTAATTAAATTAAAAGACTGAGGAAACAAGGACAACACAATCCAGGCATGATTGACACAAAGATTTTGCTTTTTAAAAAAAAATTGCAAAACGCCAGGAAAAAAAATTTCTATGAAGACATATGTACATGAACTTTCTATTTCTACATGACAAATAATTTTATATGTACTATGTAAAAAAAAAAATATTTATTAACAAAAAAAAAAAGAATTCACTTTCTCCATTTAAAACTTAGGAACAAGAAGTCCAAATATCTACTTTAAGAAGCACCATATATTCATAAACGGATTCATGTTGTTAATATTGAAATTTCACATACTAAAAATCTTAAAGCAGGGACTAACAGGCATTAACTTGTATTTCTTTTGATTTAATATTATTTCGCCATCATTTTATTTTCTTCAAGCTTGAGTCAAAAACCCATATCTTGCGTCCAAGCAAATAGGCATTGGTCCTGCAAGCATTTAAAATGTGTCTAGAATTGCAACAACAGCAACAGGAAGCCATGTCTGGATCGTCATCTGATACATGTTGATGTATGCCCAATGAGTGTCACCGTACAACACCAGTTAGACATGAATACGCTGCCCTAGAAGGCGTATCCATGCTTCCTATAAAGGGGGCTACTTTTATAAGAAAATTGATAATTGTGTCCACAAACAAAGTAGAAAACATTCCAACAAAAGAAAGTGAGACTGAACTTTTAAAGACCAAAAGAGTAAGGGGAAGAAGATATTACACAGTCTTGGGTAGAACTCAACCCCAAAAGCTAGCTCAAGAGATGAGGGTGCCCTCGCACTTATATGCTTAACATTATTTTAGTGCTTGGGCAATTTGGGACTTCCCTTCACACCCTTCCTCACGCCCAGCGGCTCACTCAGCAGCACCTGTGGCGTGCAGGCCAAGGAGACGCACCCCACCCATCCCTAAGTACTTTGGCTCTAATACCATGTTACACAGTCTTGGGTAGAACTCAATTCCCAAAACTAGCTCAAGAGGCGAGGATGTCCTCACGCTTGTATACTTAACATTATTTTAGTACTTGGCTCGGGCAATGTGGTACTTCGCTTCACAGACAAATCTTGTGTGTTCCTCTCTCCTTGAAGCCATATAATGCTTAGTTTTCCATAACCAATCCCCGTGCTTAAATTTAAAAGAAATAACCCACCCAACTACAAATTCATGTCATGTGAATGCATTAGTTTCAAATAAAAAACGTATCATTAGATATCAAATGAGTTATTGACGAACAACCTCAGTCAACTTAAATTTTTTTTTTTTTCCCCAACAACAATTATAGTTGTGTTAGGTAAGGTGCTGAGAGAGCACTACAGTCTACACTTATACAATGCAGAGAGAGAGAGAGAACTAAATATAAATCCAACTCCATAATACTACCACACCCAACCCAACTACAAAAATAAATCAAAACTATACCTACTTCACAAAAGGTGATTTTTTAGATCTTGATATTGATTTCCGCTTATCCCCACCAGTCTTACCAACCAACATCACCAATAACAACAAAAATTAAAATTACAAATACTTCTCCTTGACCAGTTGCCTGCCTCTTGATCTCATATATGAAAAAAAAAAAACTAACATGCTTTGTGGCTATATGCTCTGACCCAATAGAATCCTTTGTTGATCGACTCTTCTCACCAATCCTTCTCAACACAATAACTACCAATTAAGGTCTCGTCCCCTTCAAATCATCATAATTGACCGTACATTGAAACCTAGTACTCTTTCCTTTCTAATTGCAAATTGTTCAATTTCATCGTGAAGTTCATTTCCAATCTCCCTCACCTTTTCATCACCATCCTTCACCCTCTGAACCTTTCCTACCAATTGTTCTTGACTTGGACATTCACCTGTATTATTAACAAAGGAGAGTTGCTCTACCGTACCCGATAATTTATCCACCTTGAAAAATAAGAAACCTTCACCATCAATTTCAAATGACATTTCAACCTAACCAAAAACCCTACGAATATCGACAACCCTCCCCAAAATTAATCCAAATTTCAAACCCCTAATTCTCCTTTATATCCCAAGAAAATGTATTATGTATAGAAACACTCCTACCTTCCCCAAATCTATTGAGTTGATGAGAGTATTTTTGTATTTATACCCTTATTAGTATATAAATATATGTGATAAGAGAGGATAACCCTAATTTTTGGTTACGGCCTCTTTCTTCTACAGTTATTTTATCACCTCCATATTTCTCTTCATTTTTTTTTTTTTTTTTCCTCCGCACATTTATCTTCACCATACAATTCTTAACTTACTCTTAAGTTGATATCAGAGCCAAGAACCCTTCTTTTTTTATAAACTAATAATAATTTATAAACTCTTATTTGCATCATTCTCCTCTGCTTGAAAAAACTTGTCTTTTAATTTTCATTGTTTTAAATAATTTTAAAAACATGCATGTGTGTACATCCTTTTTATGTTTAAGGTAATCTTCCCAAAATAAATAATATCCACGACATTATGACTATCTCTGCACTGACTCGTGGACTTACTTCCGAGAACATCATATGCAACTTATGTTTCCTTGCACTTGCCAACTAAACAAACCTTGATCTCTTTTGTTGATATTTGGGAAAAATCAAAAACTTTCTTTACACAATCAATTTGCGATAAAAATTCTTCAACTTCTAACTCATCAATTTTTGCAACTTCATCAATAATTGATGGTTCTTCATCAAAAATAGGTGGTTTATTCCAATCCACAATCGGATCCGGAATAATTTTTTATGTGAATGGCCACTCATTCGTAGCCATGACTCCCCTATCCCTTTCTGTTGGCCTTGTGAAAGGGTTAGTGGTAATGTCAACCAAAACATTTTCCTCCTCTTGAGAATGTAGTTTATTGATGTTTGCAAGGTCGATTCGCAACAACCAAGGCAACCACTTGGTTGGCCAATGTTCCAAGTGCACCCTCAATCTGTCCAAATCTATTTTTCAATCAGGCATCTCATGCAGCATCATCTCTCATACTATGGGTGAAAGCTCGATTTGCCATGGCTATTGGGCTCAATTCTTGCATGGTGTGGAATTGACTCTCATTTGGTTGGAGAGAGAGAAACAGGGTGCTTAGTCAAAGATGATTTGCTTAGCTTGTTGCTTTTGTGGCAATGGATGAGTAATTTGAAAAATAAAAAATAAAAAAAGGCAGTTAACATTGACCACAGTTGATTTGGGGAGAACATATTTTTAGGCTTTCCTCCCAGATAAGAGAAAAAGGTTTGAAAATTTATTCTACATGGGCCTCTTAGGCTGTTATTATACCCAAATGGATATTGATTCAGTGTTGCATATCTATGAGTATCAAGGTTCTGAAAAGCGGTTGTGGTCGCCGTAACGGTTGCAGTAACCAAAACCGTGAATTTTTTTATTTTTCACACAATTTGAAAAAAACTTACCGATATGTATATTTTTTTTCCATGATCATATTTATTGGGTTTAAAATAACTATTGATCAATTTTTGTAAATTTTTAAGTATGATCCAATATATTTCATATTTTTAAATCACTATAAACTGAGTTTTTTACATTTTATTTTAATAATTAATAACTTTATATTATACAAAAAATCAATCACTAACTATTATATATAAGATAAATAATGACAAAAGTAAGAGAATAAATAAGAACCTAAATATATATATATATACATATTTTAACCAAGCCAAATAGATAATGACCACACTTATTATTATTATTATTATTATTGTTATTATTATTATTATTATTATTATTATCAAACAATATATAAATAGACACACACAAACAAAATGGTTGAGTGATAGCAGTTGAATAGAATAGTATAAGTCTTACGGCTTCAACAAATCAATAACATATTCTTTATCTTCCCTCTTCTCTCTCTCTATCTCTTGCTCTTCCATTTTCTCTCTTTATCTTCCCTCTTCTCTCTATCCCTCTTCCCTCATTTTCAGCTTTTTTTTGTGTGTTTTTTTGAAAGAAACAGTTTGGAATCGTTACGTAACGGTGCGTAACAGGCCGTTACGGCTGTTACGGCACCGTTACGGCCGCTACGGCCGACACACCTGTGAATCTCAATCACACTGCAAAAGCAGCCGTAACGGGTGGCTGTAACCACCAAAACCGTTACGTAACGGTTGCGGTTACGTAACGGTTGCGGCCGCTTTTTAAAAACTTGATGAGTATGATGTAGATGTTTCCCTGCATAAATACCTGCTTCAAGCTTCATTGTAATATCTCTTTTTGGTAATAATTTCATTTACTTACCCCAAAAAAATGTAAATTACAAACAGCAATCTAAGCAAAACCGTAAGTCCCAATCTCTGCAAAAACTTTCTGTTCCAACACAAAAACATGACCAATAGCCAATAATTTATATGAAGGAAAGACCCCAATTCAACCACTAATACAAACCCTAATGTTCAATAAATTAAACCCATACAAGAAACATTGTGTCAATCACAAAAACCCTAGATATACCTGTTTTAGAGCATTTGCAATAGAGTGAGTGGTGCTTTGATTGAGGCATTCAATTCCGGACCAGTCTACGAAGTCAAGTAGATCCACCTGATCAAAAAGGGTTCACGATTAATAACAAAAGTGTCTATATATATGTGTTTGTATGTTTGTATGCATCATTGTTCGCATATATAATCTATACGTATACATATCCGTCAATGATAATGATTCAAAATTCAAAAGGGAAATGTAAAAGAGAGAATAGAACGAAATGATACTGTACTTGGCTTCTCGGAATTGCAGAGGCGGATTCAGCAGACATGGCGTGCGAGTCTTTCAGGCTGAGAGAAAGAGAGAGATGGTTTAGAAGAACAATTTTACGCAAGTAGGCCACAGGAAGCTAGATTTAAGGAAAATAGGCTCTTTTGGTCTAATTTTTAAATTAACTTTTAGATTGAAAAATTAAAAAATAAGTTTGATTTATTTTTTTAAAATTATTTTTTTCTTTTTTTTCTTTTTTTTTTTACGCATTAATTAATCACTTTTTTCCTTCTCTCTTCTCACATTTTATTTTACACCTCCATCAATCAATTTTTACCTCATATTCATCTATTTAATTACAAAAAAAAAAAAAATACAAATAATCTTAAAATTATTTTCAAAACTCATAACTATACAAGCTTTCAATTTTCAAAACCCTTTTCAAAAATTTACCTTTAAAAACTAGACTAAACGAATAATTTAATAAAAATATACCTCTCTCCATTTGGATGGAGCACTTTGGTGAAAAAATAAAAGAAATAGTAAGAATAGGTAATCCTTTTACTTGTTTGGATGGTTAAGTAAATGAAAAATTGTGAGAAAATAATTCCTATCAAACCTATGTTTTGTTTTTCACCAAAAGTAATGAGATTTTATGGAAAATGAATTGAGTTTAATGAAAGTTTTATAAAATACCAAAATTACTCTTATGAAAAAACATTACTTGTTAATATGGAATGATATTTTGGTAAAATAAAATACAACACTTTACTTTATTTTCTCTTATTTACTCTATCCAAACTAGATAGATGAGAAAACAAGTTCTTTTCTCTTTTATTTATCCAAATATAATGGTGACAAACTATAATCATTTCTTTCTTTTTTTTTCTCACCTAAGTAAGAATCCACAATCTTTTATTATCTCATCTCACCTCACGATTCAAATGGAGTGTTACTTTTATTTATTTATATATATTTAAACATATATCATTTTACCTCTCAAACTATCAATCAAAAATCAATTCAACTCTTATTTTTTAAATAATATCAATTTTACACTTAAATTACTTGATTTTAGATTAATTTTATCCATCATCAGCTGTCATTTATAATCAAACAAAAGTTACTGACGTAGCACTAGAATTTCATTTGAAATTTCATTTTACAATACAAACTATTTTTAAAAATCAATTAGACCCCAAACTTCATTTTATTCAGCAGTTTAATTAATATTTTGTGATTATTTGAAGGGTAAAATGTAATTACAAATGAAATTTAGATGCCACATTAGTAACTTCTATTTTATTATAGATGGCAATTGATGGTGGAGTAAAATTGATGCAAAAAATCAAGTAATTTAAATATAAAATTGATATTATTAAAAAAATATGAATTAAATTAAATTTTGAGTGATAATTTTGGTAGTAAAGTAATATTTTCCGTTTTATATTTTTTATTTGCGTAAATAGATGGGCTTGGGAGAGGAATTTGGGAAGTTCAAATTGAAAAGATGTTCAACCTTCATCTCCTGATGTCTCATGCAAGGGGTGGAAGTCTCTTTAGAACCAACATGACCCAAACCGTTGGAAATATTTTGCATGGCTTGTTCAGCATGACCGTATTGTAACTGGTGCTATGAAATTGAGAAGAAATTTGAGTTTTGATTCATCTTACCCTTTCTGCAGGCACCATAACAAAACAACCTTACATTTTCTCAGGGATTGTCAGCTACTAAAGAAGGTTTGGGAAGAACTCCTCCCCCCTTCATACTGGTCTTCGTTCTTTTCACTTTCCTTGGTCAAATGGGTTGATGTCAGTCTTAATGCTCACACATGGTCCAATCCTTTTTGCGAAAACCAGGTATTGATTTTTATGGCTTTCCTTTCCTCCATCTGGTTTTGGCATAACAAACAGATACATGTTCCAAATTTCTTTATACCTTTTCAGTCTGTTGACTATGCAAGTGTTTGTGGGGATTATGGGTGGTTTGGGATGATTTAAATAAGTGTACTTTTTTACTTTTTATGAAATATGGGTTGAGTTTAAAGTGATGTGGTAAAAAGGTGATGGATTTAAATAAGATAATATGACTTAAATAGGATAGTGACTTTTTGAATTTTTAACTTTTTTAGGATACCCCAAACAAGGCGGATAATCAGAGCGCAGAAATTAAATACACCCCTCAATCACATCTGAAAAAGCAGCTTATTTAAGTTATTTCTCACCAATAAACTATAAGTTGTAGTCGTACCAAGCAGTCTAACACAAATTCTCATATTAAAATAACCTATAAGTTGTTTCCATAGTTCTCACCAAACAGTGACGGAGTTAGAAAACTAAATCAAATGGATATTACTTTTATATTGAGTAAAAATTTCATATAATAGTGATATCACGTCATTATTGACATATGATATCATCGATAAATAGGAAAGCAACATATAAAGGGTGAACTCCACATACAAATATAACTAACACTTTAGTTATTTTTACATATATATATATATATGTGGGGATATATTTTCTGAATACCAACACGTGGCAAGGTGACACCGATGTGTCAGCCGAGGTGCCACGTGTCCTGGTCATGACGCTGAGGTGATCTCGGCAAGGCCGAGGTTATCTCCGAAGATATTGGAATCCAAGATAAGTGGATAAGGGACAAGAGTCCTAGAATGAAAAGAGAACTCAACCTGGATGAGGAACAAGAGTCCTAGAATGAGAGAAGACTTCAGTTTGTATTAAGATAAGACTCTTAGAGAGTTTATCCTAATCTTACTGGGAGTCCAAGATTAGCAGTAATCCTAAGTCCATAGAAGTTAGACTTCTATTGGGACTAGGTTTATGTTGGCTATAAAAGAAAGGCACCCCCATGGGTCTAAGGTATGTTTTTTATGCTCAAGCTAATGAGTTTAGCACTATTGATTATCTTTGAGAGATATTGAGTACTGACTTGATCGTCGGAGTACCCCCGGGTGGCGAACCACCACCGGAGTCTTCTCTTTCTGTTGCAGGTTAGCTAAAAGTCATCTATTCTGCTGGTGCTCTCCAGTTGATTACTAAGTGGGCAGTGTGATCAGAAAATCACTCACACACTAAGCCATCTATTCTGCCATCTATTCTTACTAAGCTAGTGTGTGAGTGATTTTCTGATCACACTGCCTGCTTAGTAATCAACTGGAGAGCACCGGCAGAATAGATGGCTTTTAGCTAACCTGCAACAGAAAGAGAAGACTCCGGTGGTGGTTCGCCACCCGGGGGTACTCCGACGATCAAGTCAGTACTCAATATCTCTCAAAGATAATCAATAGTGCTAAACTCACTAGCTTGAGCATAAAAAGCATACCTTAGACCCATGAGGGTGCCTCTCTTTTATAGCCAACATAAACCTAGTCTCAATAGAATTCTAACTTTTATGGATTCAGGATTACTGCTAATCTTGGACTCCCAGTAAGATTAGGATAAACTCTCTAAGAGTCTTATCTTAATACAAACTGAAGTCTTCTCTCATTCTAGGACTCTTGTTCCTCATCCAGGTTGAGTTTCTTTTTCATTCTAGGACTCTTGTCCCTTATCCACTTATCTCGGATTCCGATATCTTCGGAGATAACCTCAGCCTTGCCGAGATCACCTCGGCGTCACGACCAGGACACGTGGCACCTCGGCTGACACGTCGGCGTCACCTTGCCACGTGTTGGTACTCAGAAAATATATCCCCACAACTGCCCCCTAGGTTCTATTACCTCGGCATTCTGAGGTGATGGAACCTACACTGTTCGTTCATCTGTGCCCCTCTGTCCGTGTAGACGTCCCCGAACGCCCCGGGAGGATTGAGTCCCCCGTTCCGTTTGTCTTGGGCTCACTACAGTTCAAGACTCTAATGTCACGGTTCTTAATCTGAACCAAAGAGTCCAAATCCGGCAAATCGTTTTGAGAAAACAGATTTTTGAAAGAAGTGCCAAACATGGACTGCTTTGCCAGATACAGAGTCGCTACCTAAATATTTTATTTTCGGGAAATTTAGGAAACCCTGACTCGTTGCCTAAGGCCACGTGTCCGTCATCACCAAAGTTGCCTCGGCTCGGGAACTTGGGTACGATTGGGGAAGGTCTCGTCATGAGCACCCCCGCTCGCCCGATCAAAGATCGGCCTCTACTAATCATGATATCGAGTTTTGAAAACCTTATGCATTCTTATTCCGGTTATTAGCCTAGATTTACTATGTGATGCGCACAGCATACAAGTATAGACCGGGTCGCCTGAATTGGAACGAAACATTTCATGTTTGTCTTTTTTGAAAGATGGTTTGCTACTCGCAAGTAGGCTTAAAATGTAGATTTTGCCACCCTCAGGTGGGTTTAGAAAAGATGGTTTTGCCATTATCTAGTGGGCTTAAAACTCACAGTCAATGCATTGTTCCAATCCAAATAACCCAACCTTCACCCACAGGCATTCAGGCAGTTATATCACATAAGCAAATAGCCTCATGGTAAGCAGGCTATCATGGCAGTCACTCACACACATGCAAGGATGCTAAAGCATAAAAACTTACCGAGTACTCCAAGCCAAAACAGAAGCTAATTAGAAATCATGCATGATCCTAACTATACAGAAATGTCTAATGCAACACATGCAAAAATGCAACTATAGCAAGCTCGGCTATTCTAAACATGGCATATGGAATGCTACAGCTAACAAGTACTCAACTTGAAATTGAAATACAAATGCAGTTAGTATGATGCGCCGAGCCCGGTGCATGCAAGACAAATGAATGAATGCAAACATGCTATCATACTGTATGCTAATTGAAACATGCCCTAATCTAACCATCATAAGCTGGTAAATAAAATGGAGAAAGACGTGGGGTTGGAAGACATACATCACACTCACGCACACTTATTACAACATTGCCCTTACTCGGAGGGTCCGAATAAATAATACAGTCCCGAAATAAATAATACAGTCCCGAATAAGTACAAAAACCCTAATTAATTAACAAATTAATCTAGGAAAGCAGTAAATTAGCATGCAAGCTAGGGACTGCCTCAACTCTGCTCCGAATGATGAATGATGCATGTTCGGGTTGCTTGGCGCGGAAATCCATCGCGATGCCCCGATTAGCCTCTGTTTACAATTGAGCCCGAAATGTTGCGCGAAGTTCCAAGAGATTGCCGGTTTTTGATTTGCTGCAACAGAGAGCAGGAAACGGGCATGGCAATGTATTTTCACATATGTATGCTTGACTACTCTTCAAGGAGCGTAGTCCTCGATCCTCGTGCCACCAATCACGCATATCGATGCACGATGGCCGAGGAGTCGATTTGCATGACTCAATATGGAATGAATACACATATAAACACAACAAGACCGAGACTCCATCATGGATAATCCGGAGTGTCGGTGACTGGGAATTGAGACACGTTCCGTCACTCCGAGTACGAAACGTATCTCGTTTCCCGTGCTCGGGCTAACTCCTATCCCAAACACAATGCAATATGCATGACATGCATGAATGCAACTAAGATACAACCTAATATGCACAATGCTATGAAATGGCATACACGATGCACGAGACATGCATACACAATGGCATACATGCATACACAATGCGCTAACATACGACCAGTAGCACACACAATGCCATGAAATGAAATGGCATACACAATACATAGTGGACTTACACCAACACGAGTGGACCTCAGCCACACTCACATAGGAGGCCATTAGGATGGAAATGAGACACTCGAGATGCGTGCACATATGCATGCAAACCGAGGACCGAACCTAAGGCACGAATGCCACTCTACCAAAGCATGGTAAGGCATGGAACATGATATGCAAACAAGCAAATTTCAGCACTAAAACATGATGCTCAACAGCCCCGAAACATGGCAATATGGCACCCGATGCATGAGGTGAACCCCGAAACTCAAAATTAGGCATACGCAATGACCTATAGCTATACAAAGCATGCATTATTTGATCATGAAGCATGAAGATAGAACCAAGGCAGTCCCAAAACATGAACATTTCTAGTTCAAAGCATGGCCAAAAGATGCTAGCAAGATGGCCTAAAATAGCATGCGATTTTGACTATCAAACATGGATTACATGGCACGTATATGAAGCACATGGAATCTCACTAAACCAGCAAAAATCAGTGAACTAAACATGCCAAAATACGCCCAAATACACATGGAAAGACAGCCAACACATGCACAAATGAGGGGCTCCTTTAGAGGGCCATGCAAGGAGTTATTAGGCACATACAAGATAGACATGTGGCAGCCCCAAATAAACTTTCAAAATAAAATATGATAGTCTTAAAACTCACCAAACTGACCCTGAAATGTGACTAAGAAGTATGCAAGATAGGGTCTCTTTGGAAGGCCAAAATGACCACCAAACAAGTCAAGGAGAGAGGGGGTCACCCCCCCTGATTTGGAGGCTCAAAATAGCATCAAGGCCACTGGAAATCCACTGGATTCCAGTGGCTAGAAGGTCAAACAAAGCATGCAACAATAGCTTAGGTATAAGGCTCAAAATAAGGAACAATCAAGCATTCAAGGAAGCATGTGACCTCAAATAAGAAAATTCCCTTAATAAAACATGAAGATGATGTCAAAACAAGCCTTTTTCTAGTTTATGAAAAATCTCAAAAGTGAACTCAAATAGGGCTAATCTATCATGCAAAAATGGTCCTTAAAAGAGAGAATAGAGACAAGGGACAGCAGCTGGCCCCAAATGGCAAAGAGCCCTTCAACAAAGTTGAAGATGGGCTCAAAACATGGCACACTTACAGTTTACATCAAGCTACGAAAATAAACACAAGTGAGGCTAAACTATCATGCAAGAAAAAGGCCTAAAAGAGTGATAAAGAGACAAGTGGTAGCTTCTGGCCTCAAACAGATGAGAGACCTTCAACAATATTGAAGAGGGGCTCAAAAAAAGATATTTTATAGTTTATGACCAAGTCCAAAAAAGCTCATAAATAAGCCTAAAATACTATGCAAAAAAAGGCCTAAAAGAGAGTTAAAGAGGCAAGTGATAGTAGGAGACCTCAAAAAGCAAGAGGTCCTTGATCAAACATGAAAAGGAGCTCAAAATATAACTATTTACAGTTTGGATCGGAGCCCAAAAATATAAGCAACAAAGGCTAAGATTGCATGCAAAATAGGAACAAAAGAGGAAAAGAAGCTACCCTTGTAGCACAAGCTCCAGCAGCTTTGGTTGAAGAAATGGTGCTCCTAACCTCTGAAAAACAGCCTCAAGTTGCTGGAATGGAGTGTGGAGGTGTTGTGCTATGGTTTAGTGTAATGGTGCAAACTTTTAGGGTTTGAGGCTTGGAAGAGAGAGAGAGGAGAGTGTATGCAAGAGCTCTAAACAAATTTTGTAACCCTCTAAAATGGAGCTGGAGGGTGGTTTATAGAGGAGGAGTGGAGGGGGAAAATGAATTCAAATTTCCCCCCAAAAGACCCCCCTCGGATACAGGATCTGGGGGGAAAGGAGGGTGGCTGTAAGGAACCAGCTGAGGGGAGCATGGCCGGCCAGGTTCAAGGGTTCAGGCCGGCCGGCCAGGTTCAAAAGGGTCAATCAAAAAAAGCTGGCCGGCCACCCATATTGGTGGCCTCCCATGTGTGCACAACACAACCATGTGGTCAAAACCCAGAAAAAGTGAACCAGGAGAGAAAACCCAACTTTTCAGAGGGGTTCAAAAGGGTCAGGAACAATTGCTGGCCGGCCATGACATATTGGTGGCCTCCCAGGTGTGTACAACACAAATATGTGGTTGATGGCCCAAGAAAGTGGCCCGGGAATGGTCAACCAGCTTTCTAGCGAGAAAAACGGGCGACGGAGAGCGATGAAGGAATAAAGCTGGTTCAAACAATTGCTGGCCTCCCACCCTTCTACAAGCTTCCTAACAATGAAAATGAGGTCCCTGCCAAAAATGAACTCAAACCGATGTAAAACGAAGGTTCGGGGGCCAAAACGCGCGCCCGGGCCCCGAAAACTGACTGTTAAGCACCGGAGGTGGCGTTTGACCACGAAGTTGGTCTTCGAGCCACAGTGTCCCTCAAAAGGGAGGAAATAAGATGCATGCCAAAAACCGGAGCAAACGGAGTGGTTAAGCGGTCCCGAACCGAGGCACACGGCCGACGGCTCCGAAAAACCGGAAACCGGGCTCCAAACGGGAAAAATGGCCTACGACCACGAAACGTAGCCTACGGCCACTGAGAGATGATCTACGAGACCTCTCCCTCCCTTCGGGAAGAGAAAACGGAGCCTGGTTCGCAAACCGAGGCAAGGCACAAAAGAGTCCGGAAGTCCGGAGGCAAGGCTCGCAGCCGAGACTCTGAGACCTCTGAACGAGCACGATATGCAACATCACCAAGCGCTCAATCGGTGACGTCTGAGTCTTAAGGTCGGTCAAAAATGGGGTGTCTACAGTTGCCCCTCTTTGACAGAACTCGGAAGTCATAAGTGACGGGAGTGAATGTCAAAGCCCAGAGACGACCCATTTTTGACAAGGCCGAAGACTTAGACAAACAGGCAAGATAAACCAAGATGTGCCCGCAGGCAGGGGGCAAAATGCAAAGCGATATGCATAAAGCCGGATGTAACTCAATGATCATGCAAATGCAGCAAGCTGTAATGAAGCAAGTATTCACAAATAGATGCAACAGTTTTAAGCAAGGATGCAAAGCAGCAACTACATTTCATGCAGTTAAGAATGCGGAGAATTGTTCAACTCTCGCCACGTCTCACACGGAGAAGATACGATACCTGCGCGATTCGTCTGGTCGCACCAGCCTCAAATGAACCGTACATACAATATCGTGCCTGTAAAAGAAAGAAACTCAACAAGCACAACATATTTAACAACATATGTTCAATGTGATATCGAAATGCCGACAAATGTGATGTCGATGGGTGAGTGCATCGTAATGCGAGAAGAAACGCGCGTGACAACGCAAGTTTAAGCACGGAGGCATGGTAATACCAAGGAAACGTGCATAACAATGTAGTATATGCATGAGAATGCAAGTGATGTGCATAACAATGCAGAACAAGTGTAAACTAGGATGCACGTTTGTCACAAAACAATGAGCGAAGAAATGCGCTTTCGGCGAGGGTGACTCGATCGCGACCTCCGGTTCACCCCCGGAAGGGTCACAACATATTCAAAAAGGATACACCTTGCTTTTGATGAGTAATGATGAGACACGCATAAAGTTGAAGTTGAAGTTCCGGCGGAGCGATTTCGCGTCGGAAAGTGCACTTCTCTTGTACTTTTTCAGGTCCCGGGGACTCCAATCATCACCAAAATTTGCAGGGAGCTTGGAGCCATTGGGAACCCGGCCATTTATTCCAGGGGAGGCTGCCGGCCATGTTTGGAGAGGGTGGCCGGCCTGCCAGAAAAGGTGGCCGGCCGGCCACCTAGCCCAGATTCGGGGCAGTTTGGTCCTTTTACCCTCTTTTCTTTAAATGTGCTCATCCAAAGCACTTTTCCTCACAAGTGCAGCTCCGAAATTGCTCTCTCCTCCTTCCCAAACCATTTTCTCTCTCAGATCTGTGCTCTATACGCGTTTTCCAACGTCCCACGCAAGTTGTTTTCGTCAACTTTGAACCGATTAAATTTTGATTTCGGTGCTTCTTTTCTCATTTTGCCACTTGAGGTGAGTTTGTCTCAACATTTGGAAGATTTTCTCGGGAGTTGACTTTTGTTGACTTTTTCATTTCCCGAGAGTTGACTTTTGTTGACTTTTTCCAATTTTGGCTCATTTTCGCTCATTTTTGCTCCTTTTTGCAGATTTCTTGAGATGGCTGGCCATTTCCCACAGGGCGGAGGTCTTCCGGGTGCCGGAGATGATCCCGATTTTATGGCTTTGCCCCCGAGAGTTCAGCCATTTGATCCTGAGAGGTATCATCCTCAGGAGCACGTCCTTCCTCAGGCGGTTTTCTACCATTTCACTGACTTTGATGATCGAGCGCCTAGGGATCTGATTTTGCGGGAGCCAGAGTCCCACCTTTCTCATGAGGTACAAGAGGTATTTACCTCACTTTTACTTTTTCTGCAATGCATCCTGTATTTTCCGCGCATTTCGTGCTTTTGTCATGTTTATCTGCTCACTCAAGCACTCAGCTTGTTTTGAATGTTTAATTTGTAACACCATATCCTGTTTGCATCTTGAACACACAGTTCAATCACTTTGAATTTCTGAACATGCAACCCATAAATTAATTGCGAACACACGACACACACTGATTGAGGGTAGAACACGCAACCCAAACTCTGATTTTCTGAACACACAGCCCATTGTTGAGGTGAACACACAGCACACACTGATCGAGAGTAGAACACGCAGCCCAAACTCTGATTTTCTGAACACACAGCCCGAATTGAAGGTGAACACGCAACACAAACTGATTGAGAGTAGAACACGCAGCCCAAACTCCAATTTTCTGAACACACAGCTCGAATTGAAGGTGAACACGCAGCACACACTAATTGAGAGTAGAACACGCAGCCCAAACTCTAATTTTCTGAACACACAGCCCGTTGTTGAGGTGAACACACCGGCACACACTGATCGAGAGTAGAACACGCAGCCCAAACTCTGATTTTCTGAACACACCCCATTGTTGAGGTGAACACAAGCAGACACACACTGATCGAGAGTAGAACACGCAGCCCAAACTCTGATTTTCTGAACACACAGCCTATGTTGAGGTGAACACACAGCACAACTGATCGAGAGTAGAACACGCAGCCCAAACTCTGATTTTCTGAACACACAGCCCATTATTGAGGTGAACACACAACACACACTGATCAAGAGTAGAACACACGCAGCCCAAACTCTAATTTTCTGAACACAAAGCCCAAATTGAAGGTGAACACGCAGCACACACTGATTGAGAGTAGAACACGCAGCCCAAACTCTAATTTTCTGAACACACAGCCCGTTGTTGAGGTGAACACACAGCACACACTGATCGAGAGTAGAACACGCAGCCCAAACTCTAATTTTCTGAACACACAGCCCATTGTTGAGGTGAACACAGCACACACTGATTGAGAGTAGAACACGCAGCCCAAACTCTGATTTTCTGAACACACAGCCCATTGTTGAGGTGAACACACAGCACACACTGATCGAGAGTAGAACACGCAGCCCAAACTCTGATTTTCTGAACACACAGCCCATTATTGAGGTGAACACACAACACACACTGATCAAGAGTAGAACACGCAGCCCAAACTCTAATTTTCTGAACACACAGCCCGAATTGAAGGTGAACACGCAGCATACACTGATTGAGAGTAGAACACGCAGCCCAAACTCTAAATTTCTGAACACACAGCTCGTTGTTGATTTCTCTGAACACGCAGCCCAGATTCTGTATTTGATTTGATTTTGCACACAGCTCATACATTTTGCTTGCACGCAGCTTATCTATTTCACTTGCACACAGCTTATTCATTTCACTTGCACACAACTTATTCATTTCACTTGCACACAGCTTATTCATTTCTTTCTGAAACTGAATACATATGTTCATCCTGAACGCAGGTGACTGCTCGGACTGTGCGAGGATACAGCTCCGTCACGGCGAGAGAGTGGTACGCCGAGCTCCCGGAGGCTGTCTGGGATTTGGTTGATGTGGCAGGGTTCGGGACCTTTTGCACTAGGATCTCTCACTGTCCCGCTAGCAGGACTCTGATGGGCGTTTTGGTAGAGAGATGGTGGGACACCACCAACTCCTTTCATTTTTCTGCCACCGGGGACATGACCATGACCCCGTTTGACTTTGCCATACTGACGGGCCTTGATGTGGGGGGCTGGGCCATCCCATACGACGAGGACATGGGCGAGTGGGAGGCCGCCTGGATATATTTATTGGGGGCTCGCCCGCTAGTTGACCGATCTTCAGGCAGGGTCCGATACACCTGGTTCTCTTCCCACTTCAGGAGGCCGGAGATGGAGCCTGAGACTCCTGGAGCGGTGGCACAGTATACCCGCGGATTCTTGATGTTCCTCTTCGGCACCACTCTGTTTGCCGATAGGGGGAACACTGTCGGGCTTTTCTCTGTTAAGCGCTCTAGTTGACCTTTCACAGGTTAGCCGGTATGATTGGGGCGGCGCCAGCTTGGCTACCTTATATTGCTATATGAGCGCGACCTCCCGCGGACGGGGGACATGGTTGGGCGCTATTGGAGAGCCTGGGAGGTACTTTCTACCCTCTTGATTTTACATTTCTGCTCCTCATTATTTGTACATGGCACACACGGCGCACTTTACATTCTACACTTTGCTCTCAGCATGTTGTATTTACATTCTGCACTCAGCATTCTGTATTCTGATGGCTATTGCTCTGTTTTCACAGTTATGGGTCTATGCATACTTCCCGATACTAGCCCCAGAGCTTATAGTGGAGGTGCCCCTCACGACCCCGTATTCACTCGGGCCAAGACCTCGGGAGTCTCTCGTCTACCTGCGACAGTACTTTGATACAGTGCGGTCACCGGAGGTATTTCAGAACTTTCGGTTCTCCATGTTTTCATGGCTTTGATTTTTCTTGCACATTCACAATTTCTGATCAGCTTATGCATTGGTTATCCGCAGATCACATGGCAGCCTTGGGCTCCTTTGGGCAGAGACCTCCGATTCCATTTTGCCGGAGCGTGGGGGCCTCTCGGTATAGGATCTTGTTCGAGGGCCAGTTGGGAGGGCCTGGTTTTTGGGAGATCGCTTCTTGCGTCAGGTATGGGGCCATCCTGAGCAGGACATTCCTTCAGCGCCTCCAGACGATATACGGACCGCCGATAGGCTCTCTCCCCAGGAGGTCGTTGATGCTGTGCTAGGTACCGATGCCTTCCTACATCTGGAGCAGGGGGAGTACGCGACCTACCGTCATACCTACTTGATGCCTCCACTGACAGGAGTCCGTACTCCGACGAGGAGATCTGCTGGTATGCCTTCATCGAGCCGGGCTCGAGCTGCAGGTGCCCCTTCCACCAGCAGGGCTGGTACATCTAGAGGTGGGGGTGGACTGGTTCCCCCGATTCCTCCGACTCATCATCATCCTGGATGGCCAGATATGCCGACTGAGTTGATGGGATGGCAATATGGGACCACCTCCCCGATTCCGATTCCGATAGAGCCCCCGATGCCTGGCCACCGATATGTCAGCGACCCTGACTCACCACCGGTATGTTCCGCTGTTTTCCGTCTATCACACAGATACTTCGGCATTTGTTTATTTATTGATGTTTGAGCTTGTTTGTTTCTGCAACCACCAGGGAGTACATGGATGAGGTGCTCGGGATGGTAGCCTCACTTGAGGGCATGGTCCTGCGGAGAGAGGCGCAGTTGTCCATCATGGGTTTCCAGGTATCCTTTAGTTTTCTGGCATTTATCATACTTTTGATGACATGCTGATCCTGGACATTTTACTGCATTGCTAGGTTGCCTGTGTAGAGTACATCTGACACACACCACATTTACATATTGTACCTGCATGCACCCACTCTGTGTAGTTCGCTTGCATCTATATCTGATATACATGTTTTGGCTGATGTATTCAAATTGCATTCTTCATTTTCAGATGCCTCCAGTGTATGCTCAGTCCCAGGCCGGGCCATCTGGATCTTCCCGAGGAGCTGGGCCATCTAGGCTTTCTCGAGGAGCAGGGAGAGGGTAGTCGTCTCGCGGACGAGGCAGACGCAGGGCGCACATCATAGAGGAGGAGCCCGAGGAGGAGGAGGAGGTTGCAGATCCTCAGTCGGAGACATCTGCTGACAGAGAGGGTGGCTCTGATCCCGGTTCCGGTAGTGGAGGTGAGGCCGAGGAGGATCTTGAGGGCGACAACTCCGACTCAAATGATGATGCCAGTGGTGCAGAGGCTGCCTCGCAGAAGAGGATGAAGAGGGCCTCTTATTCCTGCTCCCGAGAGCATTGATACAGCTGTTCCCTGTTTTATTTACCTTTTTGCTAGTAGTTGTAGCACATTGTATATTGTTAGGCAGTTTTATTTTCTGTAAAACTTGCACCCTTGTTGTAAAACATGATGGAATGAAACAACTTTTGAAAAAGTGTTGTGTTTTAAACTCTTAGCATCATATCGCATCATTTTGCACCAAAATGAGATTGAATGGAAATGTGCATTGTGTATTTGCCCAGTCAGGTAGTGAACCGACACAACAAACTAAACAACCTAACTTACTAAGAAATAACAAAACCTTAGCAAGTTTACAACTCGATAAGCAAAACACAACAAAATTGATGACTCAATAAATAAGGCATAACAAAATTAAACAAAAAGTAACAACTCAACGCGTGCCACTCGATAGCTCGACAAACTTAACAACTCGATAAGCAAAACGACAACTCGATAAGCAAAACAACAACTCGATAAGCAAGACTTAGTAGCAACTCTACAAACAAAATGTATTTCGGACGATCTGGGTGACGGAACGCATCCGAAACTGAGGGGAACGGAGGCCTTTGACACTCCCGATGCATGGAAATGCTTGGAACTTCCTTCTAGAGGGTAAAACAGGACCAAAGGCATTTATTGGAGCATGGTCGGCCACCTTTGGGAACTGGCCAGCCAGCTTTTTGCATTTGAAGGGAGAAAGGTGGCCGGCCTGCTAGGAAAGGTGGCCGGCCGGCCACTTAGCCCAACAACCATCAAATTTTTGACACGTGTCCCCCCGAACAGTGCCTTATCCTCTTTAAAAGTCCTAGCTCCGTGGCTCATTCATTCCATCTCAGTTTTGCATCAAAATGGAGGCGTTTCTCATCGAAAATCTCGCAGCTTGGATCGCTTCTCTAGATGGCTCGGAAAAGTTGAACTTCCGGGGTTTCGGCTTGAATGCACTATTCACGCCGAGCCGTACTCCGCTGCAACCTTCCCTTCGTGCCGCGGTGAGGTTTTGGAACCCGGTAACGCATGTGTTTAGCTTTGGCGGGCAAGAGGTATGTCCAACTTTCGAAGATTTTCAAGTTTTGATGGAATCTGAACGCTATGAAGAAATTTTGCCTCAATTTCGCTTCGGCCACGCCCAAGCTTTAGGGCAAATGTGTGGACTCACCATTCATGACGCTCGGTCTCTGATCTACAATGGGGAACTGGACATCCTCAGCTTGATTCATCGCTTTTCCGATGCCGGTGACCGCGGCAACCATCATTGGCAAGGTTTTCGGCAACACGCACTTTGCTTGTGCATGCTGTCTCACTTTCTACTTGCCCCGGGCTTTGGTGGATCTAGCATTCGTCTGATTGAAGTTGCTCAAGGCCTGAAGGAAGGAAAAAGCTGCATCGTCATGACATTAGCCGACACTGATGGGCTTAGATGCTTTCTATCGCCGGGAGACAACCAGATTTGCGGGAAGTCCACTACTGCTGCAGGTAATGTTTCCCACCCAGTCTCACATATGTATTGCTCACATCACTCGGCCCTCAGGCTCGGTTTTTCTCACAAAACCCTTCTCTTACCTTTTTTTCTCATCGTTCATCTCTCTATTCTTTATTCTCTCATTTTTCATCCCTCCCCAGGTATGGTTGATGGATAAATTACAGGTTGTGGACTCTTGCCCAGCCTACTCAGCCCGCGGCTACTTCTTTCGACAACGCCTAGTCGATGCCCTTGATGAGGGATGGTGGTTTGACTGGATGTGCAATTTGTCTGCAGATCGCATTGCTTGGCGCTGCCCTTGGCTCAATCTCCCGGCAATGAGTTATAGCATGTCCCGGCTGATCGGGATCCAATTGATTGGTCTGACTCACTGTGTGTTCTACTTTCCGTTCCGGTTCCTACGCCAGTTCGGTCATGATCAGACTTGCCTGCCAGAGGGGATTAAGTACCCGGCTGCTTTTCCGGTTCGAGGCGCACAGCTTGCCCGGTATGCCACAGCATGGAGGACTAGAGAGCTCCTAACCCCCGCTCCCACTTTCAGTGGCACTTTGTCTGATGAGTGCTTGGATTGGCTCAATGAAGAGGCGCAGATTGGGCCCAGCTTGGCATCAGAGGCTTCGACCAGCTCTGGGAGGGGCGCAGGGACACCTGACTTGACTATGCCCTGGATTTATTGCCTTATTAGTACTTTCAAGTTTTCTTTATGATTGTAATAAAAAGCAACTTCAATTTGTATGCAAGAGCAAGAGCAAGAGAACTCTGTACTGAAACCAATGAAATTGAAGGTCGTGGATACTGAAAATTTTCCGCTTTGGTCCAAAAATGGTCTAAGTTGTAAAAAGATTAGTTTGAACAAAGTCAACTTTTATTAAAACTTTTCAAAACCATTTTCGATATGGATCAGAACTGGACATGCCTGAGATCTGTCACTGAGATGCACAACCCCGGATCCTAGCAACTGGAAAGTTGCCCCTAGTTTGAATAGCGCTGCAGCACTAGACAGCAACGGAAGGTTGCCCCTAGTCTGAGAAGCACTGCACCGGAGATTACGATGAATGTTGATAGACAAAGATGACTGAGATGATCAAATGGACAAAGTTGATCGGGGAAAAATTTATGGCTGAACTTCAGGATGAAGTTGCCTACGTATCCCAAAAATGGGAATCAAGCCTTACGTAGTTCAGGCTCGGGTTCACTCGGGTATTTTCACTCTTCTTTTACGCTCTAACTTTTGCCAAGGTCGCCCTTTGCGGGTTTTCAACCTTGCGAGCTCAGTTTTTATAATTTTGAATTTTTTTGTGCTCTGAGTTTTGCCTAGGATGCCCTTTCGGGTTTTCGGCCTAGCGAGCCTCTCAAGGGTAATATTTCTTCAACTTGTCCATATTGATCGGTTGCGAAAACTCCAAGCCATCTAGATCCATCAGAACCACAGCTCCACCTGACCAGATAGACTTAATGATGTAGGGGCCAGTCCAATTGGGTCGGAACTTGCCCCTTGGGTCGTGAATGGGAGCTCGGTTATCCTTGAGTACCAAATCTCCTTCCTTTAAATTCCTGGACTTCACTTTCTTGTTAAAAGCCCGGGCAATTCTGCGCTGATAACCTTGAACATGGTACAGTGCTTTCAGTTTTCTTTCATCAAAGAGCATGAGTTCCTCAAACCTGCTCTGCTGCCAATCTGCTTCGGCTATTTGACACTCAGCCAATACTCGTAATGACGGAACCTCAATCTCGATAGGTAGAACGGCCTCCATCTCATAAACTAATGAATACGGAGTCGCCCCAGTAGAAGTTCTGATTGAAGTCCGGTAGCCCTACAGAGCAAACGGCAACTTATCTGGCCAGTCCCGGTAGGTTTCCACCATCTTCTGCAATATGTGTTTGATGTTCTTGTTGGCGGCCTCAACCGCTCCGTTGGTTTGCGACCGATAGGTAGACGACTTATGAAAAGCCACGTTGTATTTTTCCAACAAGTCAACCACCTCCTTCTTGAAGTGGGAACCGTTATCTGAAATTATCTCGTTTGGGACTCCGTAGCGATAGATGATGTTGTTTCTGATAAACTTTGCAACATGCGAAGCCTTCAACACCGCATAAGACTGGGCCTCGACCCACTTCGTGAAATAATCTATCGCGACCAGGATGAACTCATGCCCATTCGACCCCTTTGGAGTGACAGCCCTGATCACATCAATTCTCCAGACTGAAAATGGCCATGGCAAAGTCATATTGTACAGCTTTGACGGCGGAATGTTCATGCGATTTGCATGAATTTGACATTTGTGGCATCGCCGAACAAAACCGATACAGTCCTCCTCCATGGTGGACCAGTAGTAACCCTGTCTGAGGATCTTCCGTGCTAGTATTACTCCATTCATGTGCGCACCACATTCCTCCCTATGGATGGCTTCCATTAGACGCTTTGATTCTTCGGCATCGACACACAGCTTATGCATTCCCAAATGACCCCTTTTATACAGCTTACCCCTACAGATGATGAACTGAACGGCCATTCTTCTGATTGCCCTCTTATCCTTGGCATTCACCCCCGGTGGGTATGCTTCCTTCTCCAGAAAATTCCAAGTGTCGTGGTACCAGGGGTTTTCGTCCTGAACCTCATCTATGGCAGCAATCGACTCGTAGGCTGGTGCAAATTTCTGGTCAATGATGACTGGACGCATCCGGACTCCGTACGGGATGTCTATCATAGAAGATAGAGTTGCTAAAGAATCTGCGAACCTGTTGTTCTCTCTTAGTAGATGAGTAAAGTTTAGCTTCTCAAACCGAGGAATTAACAAGTCCAAGGTCTGGTGATACATCATCATCTTCTCTTATTTGACTTTCCAGTCTTCTTTTGCTTGAGACACAACAAGGTTCGAGTCCCCGATGACGTCCAACCGTCTTGCCCTTAGTTCCAGGGCTGCTTCTAGACCGGCGATGCATGCCTCATATTCTGCTTCGTTGTTCGAGACTTTGAACTGGAGTTTGAAGGCTAGAGGGATACGGGAATTGTCGGGTGCTATCAATAACACTCCTATCCCATACCCGTATTGATTTGACGCTCCGTCAAAGTGCATACTCGACTGCTTCACCCCCTTCCACTGGATGGTCAGCTAAGAATTCTGCTACTGCTCTTCCCTTGACTGACTTGCGTGTTACATATTTTAGATCAAATTCGGAGAGCAACAGCAACCAACGAGCTAGCCTACCCGTAAGTGCTGGTTTCTCGAAAAGATATTTGATGGGATCGAGTCGCGAAACCAATATTACGGAGTGAGCTAACAGGTAGTGCCGCAGCTTCCTGGTAGCCCATACCAAAGCTAAGCAAGCCTTTTCCAACGGTGTGTAGCGAGTCTCATACTCTAGCATTTTCTTGCTCAGATAGTAGATGGCTTTCTCCACTTTGTCCTCCGATTCTTGCGCGAGCATACAGCCCATTGTAGTCTCAGTCACTGAAAGGTACAATATCAACGGTTTCCCCGGCTCTGGCGGTAACAACACGGGCGGGTTCTATAAGTATTCCTTGATCTGTTCAAAAGCAGCTTGGCATCGGCCGTCCCATTGGAATTTCTTTTCTTTCTTCAGGAGACCAAAAAGTGGTTCACAAGTCAAGGTTAATTTTGAGATAAACCGTCTTATGAATTGTACTTTACCCAGAAAGCCTCGCACCTCCTTTTCAGTCCTCGGTGGGGGCATTTCTAAGATGGCCTTGATTTTGGAAGGGTCAACTTCGATACCTCTCTGTGTAATCAGAAACCCCAGTATTTTTCCCGCTGTAACGCCGAACGTACATTTCTGAGGATTCAACCGCAACCGAAATTCTCTGATCCTTTGGAAGAACTTTTGCAAGGCGGTGTAGTGGCCCTCTCTTTCTTTGGACTTGACAATTATGTCGTCCACATACACCTCAACCTCTTTGTGGATCATGTCATGCAATATTGTGGTCGCGGCCCGTTGATAAGTAGCTCCAGCATTCTTCAACCCAAACGGCATTACTCTGTAGCAGTATGTCCCCTACGGGGTGGTGAATGCAGTCTTTTCTCGATCTTCAGGTGCCATTACTATCTGATTATACCCTGAGAAGCCATCCATGAACGAAAGCAAAGCATGCCCCGCTGTGAAGTCCACTAACTCATCGATATGCAGCAAGGGAAAGTCATCCTTCGGACTGGCTCTATTCAAATCCCTGAAATCCACGCATACTCGGATCCTGCCATCCTTCTTCGGCACCGGAACAATGTTGGCCAACCAAGTCGGGTACTCGGATACCAGCAGGAAGCCTGCGTCGATTTTCTTGGTGACCCCTTCCTTAATCTTGAGAGCCCAGTCTGGGCGGATCCTCCTGAGTTTCTGTTTGACGGGTCAGGCCTCGGGGTCAAGGGGAATCCGATACTGTACAATCTCAGGATCGATTCCAGGCATGTCTTCGTAGGACCACGCGAAAACATCTTTGAAATCTTTTAATAAAGCGACTAAGCGCTTGCGTTCCTCCGAAGACAACGTGGACCCGATCTGGACCAGCCGCGAGTCCTCCTCAGTACCAACATTCACAGTAATGATTTCATCCATTAAGGGTTTGACAAACCTCTCCTGCTCTTGTTCAATTAAGCGTTGCAAAACCGGAGGAATTTCGTCCTCGTCGTTTTCATTAAAATTTTGAAAGTCTGAGTTTATGCAATAAATCAAGGGCACAGAAAAGTACTCAGAAACCACAGCTACTTGATTCTCATTAAGCACATCCAAATCGTCCGAATTCTCGGTTACAACAGACTCAAATGAGAAAGAAAAAGACGACTGTAGACGCGCCCTTGGGCTTCACTCTACAGTTCGGACTCCCTTTGTGTCACGGTTCGTAATCTGAACCAAAGAGTCCAAATCCGGCAAATCGTTTGAGAAAACAGATTTTTGAGAAAGAAGTGCCAAACATGGACTGCTTTGCCAGATTACAGAGTCGCCACCTAAATATTTTAAAATGGGAAATTTAGGAAACCCTGACTCGGTGCCGAAGGCCACATGTCCGTCATCACCAAAGTGATCTTGGCTCGGGAGCTTGGGTACGATCGGGGAAGGTCAGCTATGAGCACCCCCTTTCGCCCGGTCCGAAGACCGGCCTCTACTAACCGTGATATCCGATTTTGAAAACATTATGCATTCTTATTCCAATTATTAGCCTAGAATTACTATGTTATGCGCACAGCAAACAAGTATAGACTAGATCGCCTAATTTGGAAACAAACATTGCATATCCGTTCGTTTTGAAAATGCTTTGGAATTTGCTACTCGCAAGTAGGCTAAAACACGGATTTCAATGAGTTTTCCCAACTCAAGCAATCCAACCTCCACCCACAGGCATTCAAACATTTTATCTCACATAAGCACTTAGCCGCATGGTAAGCATACTGTCATGGCAACATTCACACGCATGCGATATGCTAAAGCGTAAAATACTTACATCGTACTCCGAGCCAAAACAGAAGCTTATCAGAAATCCATGCATGGACCTAAGCATATTGAAATGTCTAATGCAACACATGCAAGGTTGTAATCTAGACAGGCTCGGCTATCCTAGACATGGCATGTGAAATGCTACAACTATCACGTATTCAATTTGGAATTGAAAGTACGATGCAGTTTGTATGATGTGCCGAGCCCGGTGCATGTCAACAAATGCATGGATGCACGCATGCATTGCATAAGGTATGCTAAATAAATATGCCCTAATCTACCATCATAAGCAGGTAAATAAAAGGGAAGAAAGAAGTGGGGGTTGGAAGACATACACCGCACTCACCCACACTTATTACAAATTCGCCCTCACTCGGAGGGACCGAATAATAATACAGTCCAAAAGAATAAATGAATAAATTATTACAAAATTCTAATTATTAAAATCAAACCAAATGAATAAAGGAAAAGGGGCCTCAGCCCTGTCTCGGGATGCGCGAATGATGCATGCTCGATCCAACTTGCCCGGAAAGCCCACACCGCACCACTGCTGCCTCTGTTTCACTGTCCTGCCTCCCTGGAAAATTGCCAGAGTCCCAGAACACCTTCCAAATTCACTGCAGTGCACCACCGGCTAGAGGAAATAACCACCGGCTGCTTGAGGTGGCCACCGGCTGCTGGGGAGCTTATCGGCACAAAAAGATTGCCGGTCGGCACTAAAGAGTGCCGGTCGGCACTAAATTCCTGCAGGAGACAGTTTTGACAGCAAACAGCAAACCAGCAGTGCATAGCATAGAATTTCTAGGCAAATGTATGCATGGACACACTCCCTATCATGCAATGGACTCAAGGGAGCATGACCCTCGACCCCCGGGCCATCAATCACGCATTTCAATGCATGATGGCCCGAAAGCCAAGTTAGCAACTTTGATATCAAATGAAATGCATACAAACAAACAAGAGGCCCAATCTCTATCATGGTGATTCAGGAGGCAAGACATGCATGCCAAATGCAACCTAAACATGTGAACTAAACATGCAACATGAACATAGAGGCAAGTATACAAACATGCAATATGTATTAGGCACACAACCTAAACTAACAAGTATGGTATGCAACAAAACATACAATGGTGGTCTTAAACTAACACGGGTAACTCGCAAGCATGCCAAAATCAGCGGCCATGAGATGAAAAAGAGATGCCTCGAAATGCGTGCGTACGGGCACGCAAACCGACGAGATGGCGTACGCAATGCAATGGGACTAAAATGGCATATGCAATGCAATAGGGACTTATACTAACATGAGTGGACCTCAGCCACACTCACATAAGAGGCCGTGAGATGAAAATGAAGTGCCTCGAAATGCGTGCACACGGGCACGCAAACTGAGGCAATGGCATAAAGGCATGAAATGGCATGGCAAATGATATGCAAACATGCTAATGGAATTTCAGTAGCTAAATGAGGGGCGAAACAGCCCCGAATCATGGCCAAAGTACACCCGATGCACGGAATAGTCCCGAAGCATGAATTTTAGCACCCGAAATGGCCTATAGCTATGCCAAATATGCAAGATATGAACATGAAGTATGAAGACAGAAACTAGACAGTCCCAAAACAAGCATGTTCATAGTACAAAGCATGGAAAGACAGCAAGCACAAGTGGGACTAACATGGCATGCAAAAAAATGGCTCCTCAAGGGAGGCAATGAGGCAAGTGATAGATACAATGCTCAAACAGAAAAATGTCCTTCTACAACACTGAATAGGGACCAAAAATATGAACATTTACAGTAGATAACAAGTCCCAAAACAGTATGCACACATACTCAAAATGCAATGCAAGATTAAGGCCCACAAAGGGGTATAACATGAAGTACCAAAAGGATGCACCAAACAGCCAAACACCCTTCATGAGACATGTAGAGGGGGTCAAACTAAGACCCTTTTCAGGCCTGTCGAAGACCCAAAAACAGAAGCATGGTAGGCTAACAAAGCACGCAAAAATGGGGGCCAAAGAGGGGGTATAATGGTAAGTACTACATGGAGACCCCCAACAGTGTTGAGCCCTTCTTCAATGTTGAAGAAGGGCTCAAAACAAGCAACTTTGTAGTTTACATCGAAGCTCAAGAATACATGCAACTATGGCTTAGATATGAACCAAGAAAATGCTAGTTTGAGGGAAATAGACACTTACCCTTGAAGACCAATGAACCAGCAGGTTTTGATCCAAGAAAATGAACTCCTAGCCTCTGCAAATGACCTCCAATGTGCTGGAAATGGAGTGGTGGTGGTGGTGCTAGGTGGTGGTGAAGAAATAGCCCAAGATCAAGGGTGTTTGGAGGTGGAATAGAGAGATATATTGAGAGATGGAGGGATGTATATGTATATATCAGATATACATATATTTCTCTGGTTTTTTGTTCCAAAGTCTCCAACCCTAGACAAAGGAGAAGAGAAGAGCTTATATAGGCCAAGTATAAGCTCTTAACTTAATGGCTAAGCAAATGGAAAGGGTCAAAGGGGCAAAAGGGGGGGGTGCAAGGCTTCTAGGAGAAGCTAATACAGCTGGCCAAGCTTCTCCAAGAAGCTTGGCCAAAAGGGTTCAAGCTTCTAGAAGCTTTAAGGGGTTCAAAGGTGCAAAAGGGTGCAAAATAGGCATATGGATGCACGTGGATCTGGTTCTGTGCATCCCAGCTATCACAGCTGGCATACACCAGGCTTGGGAGGGTCAAAGGGGTCAGGTCGGCCAGAAAATTTGATCATCGGCCAAAATAAAGTGCCGGTCGGCACTATTTTCTGCCGGTTGGCTAAATAGAGTGCCGATAGGTGATTCCTAGGTCAAAAATGGCCGGTAGGTATGAAAATTAAAGCCCCAGAAGTTAGCTTTCCAATGGCGCAAACCTTGCATCAAAATTCCTCCTGTGCAAAAAGTTATGCCCTTTTCCGTGAAGCTGCGCAGACTCGATCCAACCGGGATGATGCCCAGCTTCAATCAATCATATCTCCTCCACCCTGACTTGGCTCTAGGAGATTCTTGAGCCAAAAATGAAGCCCCGGAAGTCTTCTTTCCAATGGTAGTGGCCTCATAGCTAAATTCCAAGTATGCAATTGAATAAGCCTGATTCGGCGAGAGCCGCTCGACTTTCTTCTACCCGGATTCATGGCGAACTTCTTCTCCAACCTATTTTCTCCCCTCCTCTCCTCTTCTCTTCAACTCCAAACCCCTAAACAAAGTGTTTTGAAGGGTTTGCCTCTCTCCTTGTCGACGAAACTGAACCTGTGCCCTGCACATCTCTCAACACCGAGCAAACCATCAGTAATGCCCAAGTCTTGAGGGCGGTCAAAAACGGGGTGTCTACAACGACCTGGACAAAACTGTGGCATCCGGGTTATCATCCCTAGGATTACCAGACTCAAACTTAGTCGAGCTGGAACCTGATTTCGACTCACAAGACTCGGTGGAATCAGATTCCGACTCACTACCTGACCCGGTGCTGCTGGACAAAAATCCCTCTTCGTATTGCCAAGTGAGAGAGGGTGCGATAGATGCATCCAAAATAGTTGCTGATAGGCCCACAGTCGTTTCATCCCCAATCATGGAAACCGAGAAGTTATCCCCCAAGCACTTATGGTCGATCGAAGGATCTGAGAGTAGACTTGTCAGTGCTACCCCCATTTCAATTCCAGCGCCCTCAGCGTCCACTGCTTTACACTGCTCAACCTCAGCTGATGGGTCTGTCTGCTCTTCGGCAACGTCATCCCCAGGTAATTGTAGATCAAAGAAAATCTCGAAGCCTGGCACGCGCTTCTTCTCCGCGTTCAGCCACGGCTCGGGGAAGCCACAAAACAGAAAGTCTTCCCCCTCCCGGACGAAGCGTCCGTTCAGGGTACCCTGAATGGGCCTGTGCATTAAGTCAAAAGGCTTCCCCGCCTTCTTCGCTTTGGCTCTCCCAGCCATTTCCTTCCCCTTTCGCATCCAATCCTCTTTGGTGGTCAGATAACCCAAGCCAAAGGTTAAGGGTTGTGTGGCACTTCGGCCAATGCTGCGACGCCCTTCCGGCCGCTCCTTCCTAATCCATCCCGGGGATGATGTTTGTAGCTTGTTCATGAGTTATACAGATTGAGCACTAACGTACACTTCCTCATTAACAGCCATGATATTCTGCACAACCCGAGCCTCAGCCAGAGTAAACCCTGATAAGAACACATCTTCCGTGCCGTGCTCGATTTCTAGGACTGGTGTAGATACCTCCAGAGGTGGATGGATTGATGAATTCCCGAAAACAATGGCTACTTCCTTTCCATAGGGGTATTTCACCATCTGATGTAGAGTAGAAGAGACTGCCCTCACTTGGTGCAACCACGGCCGCCCCAAGAGTAGATTAAAGGTTGTAGGAACGTCGAAGACATGGAATTCAATGTTGTGTTGTCCTGGACCAACCTGGGTCTGAATTTTGACAGTCCCCACCTTCCTGCTGGTGTTATCATAGGCTCTGATCACTTGAGTAGTTGGCACGAAGTCCGCAGGCTTTTAAACCGATGCATATGCGTCCTTGACGGGCATACATTAATGGCGGATCCCGTGTCGACAAGAGAACTACCGGCACCCACTTGTCCCTACATTCCCACGATGTAGAGGGGTTGTTATGATTTGCGCCCTCAGGCGACAGTTTTTTGTCTGAAAAGGTTAACATCGGGGAAACCTCCTCCCGGAAAGACCAGTCCAACCAGCTGCTCTGGTGTGGTATCTATAGAAAGTTTAGCCTTGTCCATAGCAGATAGGACAGCCTGTCTGTGCACTCGTGACGCCATAAGCAGTCCCCAGATGAAGATGTCTGCTTGTATCTTCTTCAGCTGGCTCCAATACAGCTTCCTCCTCAATCTGCTTCTCTTTCTGCTTTTCAGTTTCCTTGTCTTTCCCAGATGCCTCTAGTTGGTCTAGGTGCGGGGGCTTGAAGTACCGCCCGCTTCTCGTCATGTGATCAACTTCATCGAGATACCAGGTATCGTCAGGTTGATTGCTTCCCCCAATCCTCGTCTGTGTGGGCAAGACACAAGTCATCGTCTTCCCACCACATTCGTTGGCATTCAAAAGGCACCTGTCTGGCTCCGGCAATATTGTACTCGCAGCACTCTTAGCCCACATGCTCACAGTATCTTCTGTCCCTGTGCCCCACAGCATTTTTAATCCCTCATGGGTTTTGGCTTTCCCGGTTCTCTCAGAACCCTGTTTGTTCTACCTGCGTCAGCGCAGTTTGTTGTTCAACTTTCCCTGCATTCACAATGCTTCTGTCCTGAGCGAAATTCTTTGTACCGGCGCTTCTCCGGCAATGTACTCTGACTTCCGGCCCTTCCGGCCACAATTGATACCCTCGCCCCTGCTGGGCTCTATTGGAACTCTACAACATCCGGTTGATCATCCAGCCATCCGGTAGCCTCTGCCGACTCCTCATACTCAAACCAATTGATTGCTACGTCCCCTGATTCTTGGTCATTGAAAAACTAGAGGTTGGCAAGACCCTCTTCCATAGCTGTTAAATCATCCGTTCCCTGCTCAAATCTATCCCCCTGGATCATACACAGTTCTGCTCTCTCTGTCAATTCTATACTTGGCTCAGACTGGCCCGCTGACAGGATGTAATTGCTCGGATGTAGGCTTCTCCAGCAAAATTCCCAGACTGCTCAAACCCCAACTCAACAGTTCGTTCTCCTCTGCGATCTCCCCTGCACCGTCTTCAACAGTCGCCACTATTGGCTCAGGTTGGGTTTTAGAGATGTCCAGCATGCACAAAAAGTCAGTGCAGTCGGGAAGGAGCACCTCTGGCTTAGGTAGATGGGAATGAGTGATATAGATGCTAGGATCGTAAGACACGACCACAGTCTGGATGAAGTTGATTCTTTTGGGGGGTGGAGCTTGGTTGTGTGTAGGGAGTGGGTTGGTTGCGACGTTGGGTCTTTCTGGCGGCAAAATCACCTGTTTGTCAACGAGATCCTGAATCTCGTGACGCAGTCTGAAACATTGGTCGGTATCATGACCGTGCTGCTGGTGATATGCACAGTACTGGCTGGGTTGTGAGTGGGGGGAAGTGGATTTGGCAACAGCCTCGGCTCCAGGGGTTTTAGGTGCCCCTTTCTGATTAAGACCCCTAGAGCCTTGGACAAAGACATGTACAATGGAGTGAAGGTTCTTTGGCCTCTGGGTTGGTATTTAGTGGTCTGTGTATTGCTTCCGGATGCATTGGAGAAGGGTGTGGCTGCCATGGGCCTTGGAGGGGGAGAGGGAGGGGGAATGGTGGCGACCATGTTCACCTCCGAAGTTCTTGCAGTTGCAGTGCCGCTCGGGCCTGCATTGTTATTACGGTTAAAGGTTCTCCGGGGTTGCTCCCTGTCTTGGTCAATCAGACCCTGTTTCATTGCATCTTCAATTTGTACCCCATCTCGTGCAGATCCGAAAAGGTGGGGAAGGGGAGTGCAATCATCTTTTGCATCAGTTTTGGTTGGAGATTGCGCACAATCATCCTAATCTGGTCCTTATCGGTGGGCCTTAGAGTCATCATCGAGGCCTTCGCCCTCCACCGAGTCACAAAATCCGAGAAACTCTCTTTGAGCTCCTGCCTTGTTGTTTCGAGATCACGAGTTGTAATCTCGATCTGGGTGTTGTAAGAGTATTGCGCAACAAAGGCCTCGGCCATCTCGTCCCAACTCCGCTTGACATCATCCTCCAACTTCGCATACCAGATAGCGGCCACACCTGACAGGGTCGGCCAAATAGCGAAAAGCTTCTGGGGTCTGGTGAGGCCCATTGCGTAGTATATCTGAGAATAGCCGGAGGTGGACCATAGGATCACCAGATCCGTCGAACGATCAATCTGCGGCATCTTGAATCTATCCGGCAGCGTCACAGCCACATCGGTATATCCGTCCTCGATATCCAGGATAGCTTTTACCCCCTGGGATTTTTTGAATAGCTTTTCGAGCTTGCTCAGTTTCAGTGCTGTAGGGTCTACTTCGAACTCGAAGGGAGAGTCCGGGTGGTTCACGAGTGTATGTACTTTGGATGATTGAGGTGGAAGCGGGGGCGGAGCCGGCCCGTTGGAAGGTCTGTGTCCTCCTGGATGTTCTGGACATTCGGCAAGGTGTTTTGGATGTTTGGCAGGACATTCTGGGTAGTGGTTGGTGTTTGCTCGGGTAGGGGGACCCCTGGTGGAGGAGGAGCTGGATGTGAGGCTGATGCTCCGGCTTGTTGCTGTAGCCGGGTAATTAGTTCCGCCTGTTGGGCCATGATTGTGGCCTGCTGTTTAGAGAATTCCGCTTGGCGGACAGCGTCCTCCTGCATTTGCTTCATACTCTCTTGGATTTGGCGCATCATTTCTTCCATCTCGGCTATATTCTGCTGATCCTGGTGACTGACTGGTATGTGTATCTCTATGGCAGAAACTGGGACCTCAACCCGACTGTTCACTGCTAGGGTAGACCACTGCTCTGGTAACCTCTGTTCAGACACACTACGCCTTCTCGGCCTTCTCCTGACAACCGGGGGTAGAGAATGGAACACTGGCTGTCCGTCAACCAGATCCTCAGATCGATTGAGCCGACGACCTCTTGTCCAAAGTGCTTGGGGAATATCTACTGGGTCGGAAGCAATTGTGCTAAACTGTCCTAGCAAAAGATAAATAAAGCAAAAGGGAAATAAATAACCAGATAAACGAACAGCATAACAGCTTAAAATAAATACACAACACACAGTGGGCATAACAACACACGGTCGATAAGCTGAATACACACTGTCCTCAAACACTGATCATTATCCCTGAATTATGTCCCCCCAAGACTGAATCTGATACCCGCAGATAACTGATTCTCAAACACTGACTGATGCCCGCAGGCCTGATGCCCAAAC
The DNA here is from genome assembly GCA_030407325.1 of Camellia japonica. Classification (NCBI taxonomy): domain Eukaryota; kingdom Viridiplantae; phylum Streptophyta; class Magnoliopsida; order Ericales; family Theaceae; genus Camellia; species Camellia japonica. Next base: position 98,192,771 of record JAPPVO010000029.1, read on the forward strand.
TCATAAGCTGATACATGCATTCCCTGTAGAGACGCACTCTAACAGCACATAACAGATAAGTGAGAGCCAAAACACCCCTATGTTGGGGTAGGGTTTCCCTGTCCTATTTTGTCAGGAGCTAGGGTTTCACTACGCACGCAGCGGTTTCAAACAACCTATATCGGGTAAGCAACCTGTCCTATTTTGGAATGGTCACTACGGATTTCGATATGCACTAGGTCGAATGGTCAAAAGGGTGCCCCGGTAAAACCGGGGTTTGTGTTCCCATACTGGCAGAGCCCATAACCGGTCAGCCTTATGGTCATGCCTTGACAAGACAAGCCTCCGGCAAACCGTTCAGGAATAGCAGATGGCAAACACGGTGTCCTAGGCGCACCAATGCAAATGCAATGCAAAGAAACACACAAGTGTAGTCAAAACCAGATATCATGGGTTCGAGTCAAGTTCTCTAAATCCCCAGCAGAGTCGCCAGAAACTGTAGACGTCCCCGAACGCCCCGGGAGGATTAAGTCCCCCGTTCCGTTCGTCTTGGGCTCACTACAGTTCAAGACTCTAATGTCACGGTTCTTAATCTGAACCAAAGAGTCCAAATCCGGCAAATCGTTTTGAGAAAACAGATTTTTGAAAGAAGTGCAAACATGGACTGCTTTGCCAGATATAGAGTCGCCACCTAAATATTTTATTTTCGGGAAATTTAGGAAACCCTGACTCGTTGCCTAAGGCCACGTGTCCGTCATCACCAAAGTTGCCTCGGCTCGGGAACTTGGGTACGATTGGGGAAGGTCACTTCGTGAGCACCCCCGCTCGCCGATCAAAGATCGGCCTCTACTAACCATGATATCGAGTTTTGAAAACCTTATGCATTCTTATTCCGGTTATTAGCCTAGATTTACTATGTGATGCGCACAGCATACAAGTATAGACCGGGTCGCCTGAATTGGAACAAAACATTTCATGTTTGTTTTTTTTGAAAGATGGTTTGCTACTCGCAAGTAGGCTTAAAATGCAGATTTTGCCACCCTCAGGTGGGCTTAGAAAAGATGGTTTTGCCACTATCTAGTGGGCTTAAAACTCACAGTCAATGCATTGTTCCAATCCAAGTAACCCAACCTTCACCCACAGGCATTTAGGCAGTTATATCACATAAGCAAATAGCCTCATGGTAAGCATGCTATCATGGCAGTCACTCACACACATGCAAGGATGCTAAAGCATAAAAAACTTACCAAGTACTCCAAGCCAAAACAGAAGCTAATTAGAAATCATGCATGATCCTAACTATACAGAAATGCCTAATGCAACACATGCAAAAATGCAACTATATAGCAGCTCGGCTATTCTAAACATGGCATATGGAATGCTACAGCTAACATGTATTCAACTTGAAATTGAAATACAAATGCAGTTAGTATGATGCGCCGAGCCCGGTGCATGCAAAACAAATGAATGAATGCAAACATGCTATCATACTGTATGCTAATTGAAACATGCCCTAATCTAACCATCATAAGCTGGTAAATAAAAGGGAGAAAGACGTGGGGTTGGAAGACATACATCACACTCACGCACACTTATTACAACATTGCCCTCACTCGGAGGGTCCGAATAAAAATACAGTCCAAATTAAAAATACAGTCCCGAAATAAATAATACAGTCCGAATAAGTACAAAAACCCTAATTAATTAACAAATTAATCTAGGAAAAAGCAGTAAATTAGCATGCAAGCTAGGGACTGCCTCAACTCTGCTCCGGATGATGAATGATGCATGTTCGGGTTGCTTGGCGCGGAAATCCATCGCGATGCCCTGATTAGCCTCTGTTTACAATTGAGCCCGGAATGTTGCGCGAAGTTCCAAGAGATTGCCGATTTTTGATTTGCTGCAACAGAGAGCAGGAAAGGGGCATGGCAATGTATTTTCACATATGTATGCTTGATTACTCTTCAGGGAGCGTAGTCCTCGATCCTCGTGCCACCAATCACGCATATCGATGCACGATGGCCGAGGAGTCGATTGCATGACTCAATATGGAATGAATACACATATAAACACAACAAGACCGAGACTCCATCATGGATAATCCGGAGTGTCGGTGACTGGGAATTGAGACACGTTCCGTCACTCGGAGTACGAAACGTATCTCGTTTCCCGTGCTCGGGCTAACTCCTATCCCAAACACAATGCATATGCATGACATGCATGAATGCAACTAAGATACAACCTAATATGCACAATGCTATGAAATGGCATACACGATGCACGAGGTAACATGGCATACACAATGCGCTAACATACGACCTAGCAACACAATGCATGAAATGAAATGGTATACACAATGCATAGGGACTTACACCAACACGAGTGGACCTCAGCCACACTCACATAGGAGGCCATTAGGATGGAAATGAGACACTCGAGATGCGTGCACACATGCACGCAAACCGAGGACCGAACCTAAGGCACAAATGCCACTCTAACAAAGCATGGTAAGGCATGGAACATGATATGCAAACAAGCAATTTCAGCACTAAAACATGATGCTCAACAGCCCCGAAACATGGCAATATGGCACCCGATGCATGAGGTGAACCTCGAAACTCAAAATTAGGCATACGCAATGACCTATAGCTATACAAAGCATGCATTATTTGATCATGAAGAATGAAGACAGAACTAAGGCAGTCCCAAAACATGAATATTTTTAGTTCAAAGCATGGCCAAAAGATGCTAGCAAGATGGCCTAAAATAGCATGCGATTTTAACTATCAAACATGGATTACATGGCACGTATATGAAGCACATGGAATCTCACTAAACCAGAAAAAATCAGTGAACTAAACATGCAAAATAAGCCCAAATACACATGGAAAAACAGCCAACACATGCACAAATTAGGGGCTCCTTAGAGGGCCAGGCAAGGGAGTTATTAGGCACATACAAGATAGACATGTGGCAGCCCCAAATCAACTTTGAAAAATCAAATATGATAGTCTTAAAACTCACCAAATTGACCCTGAAATGTGACTAAGAAGCATGCAAGATAGGGTCTCTTTGGAAGGCCAAAATGACCACAAACAAGTCAAGGAGAGAGGGGGTCACCCTCCCCTGATTTGGAGGCTCAAAATAGCATCAAGGCCACTGGAAATCCACTGGATTCCAGTGGCTAGAAGGTCAAACAAAGCATGCAACAATAGCTTAGGTATAAGGCTCAAACAAGGAACAATCAAGCATTCAAGGAAGCATGTGACCTCAAATAAGAAAATGCCTTAATAAAACATGAAGATGATGTCAAAACAAGCCTTTTCCAGTTTATGACAAATCTCAAAAGTGAACTCAAATAGGGCTAATCTATCATGCAAAAATGGCCCTTAAAAGAGAGAATAGAGACAAAGGACAGCAGCTGGCCCCAAATGGCAAAGATCCCTTCAACAAAAGTTGAATAGGGGCTCAAAACATGGCACTTTACAGTTTACATCAAGCCACGAAAATAAACACAAGTGAGGCTAAACTATCATGCAAGAAAAAGGCCTAAAAGAGGGATAAAGAGACAAGTGGTAGCTTCTGGCCTCAAACAGAGGAGAGCTCTTCAACAATGTTGAATAGGGGCCTCAAAAAAGATATTTTACTGTTTATGACCAAGTCCAAAACAGCTCAGAAATAAGCCTAAAATACTATGCAAAAAAAAAAGGCTTTAAAAGAGAGTTAAAGAGGCAAGTGATAGTAGGAGACCTCAAACAGCAAGAGATCCTTGATCAACATGAAAGGAGCTCAAAATATGACTATTTACAATTTGGGTCGGAGCCCAAAAATATAAGCAACAAAGGCTAAGATTGCATGCAAAATAGGAACAAAAAAGAGGGAAAAGAAGCTTACCCTTGTAGCACAAAGCTCCAACAGTTTTGGTTGAAGAAATGGTGCTCTTAACCTCTGAAAAATAGCCTCAAGTTGCTGGAATGGAGTGTGGAGGTGTTGTGCTATGGCTTGTAGTGTAGATGGTGCAAGACTTTTAGGGTTTTGAGGCTTGGAAGAGAGGGAGAGGAAGAGATGTAAGCAAGGCTCTAAACAAAATTTTGTAACCCCTAAAATGGAGCTGGAGGGTCTGGTTTTATAGAGGGAGGAGTGGAGGAAAGGGGGGGAAAATCAAATTCAAATTTCCCCCCCAAAAGACCCCCTCGGATACAGGATCTGGGGGGGGAAAGGAGGGTGCAGCTGTAAGGAACCAGCTGAGGAGCATGGTCGGCCAGGTTCAAAGGGTTCAGGTGGCTGGCGGCACCTCCCCTGGCCGGCCGGCCAGGTTCAAAAGGGTCAATCAAAAAAAGCTGGCCGGCCACCCATATTGGTGGCCTCCCGTGTGTGCACAACACAACCATGTGGTCAAAACCCAGAAAAAGTGAACCAGGAGAGAGGAAAACCCAACTTTTCAGAGGGGTTCAAAAGGGTTAGGAACAATGCTGGCCGGCCATGACATATTGGTGGCTCCCAGGTGTGTACAACACAAATATGTGGTTGATGGCCCAAGAAAGTGGCCCGGGAATGGTCAACACCAGCTTTCTAGCGAGGAAAACGGGCGACGGAGAGCGATGAAGGAATAAAGCTGGCTTTCAGAACAATTGCTGGCCTCCCACCCTTCTACAAGCTTCCTAACAATGAAAATGAGGTCCCTGCCAAAAATGAACTCAAACCGATGTAAAACGAAGGTTCGGGGGCCAAAACGCGCGGCTCGGGGCCCCGAAAACAAGCTGTTAAGCACCGGAGGTGGCGTTCGACCACGAAGTTGGTCTTTCGAGCCACAACGTCCCTCAAAAGGGAGGAAATAAGATGTATGCCAAAAACCGGAGCAAACGGAGGTGGTTAAGCTGTCCCAAACCGAGACACACGGCCGACGGCTCCGAAAATCGGGAATCGGGCTCCAAAACTGGAAAAATGGCCTACGACTACGAGACGTAGCCTATGGCCACTGAGAGATGATCTACGAGACCTCTCCCTTCCTTCGGGAAGAGAAAACGGAGAAAACGGGACCTGGTTCGCAAATCGAGGCAAGGCACAAAAGAGTTCGGAAGTTCGGAGGCAAGGCTCGTAGTCGAGACTCTGAAACCTCTGAACGAGCACGATATGCAATATCACCAAGCGCTCAATCGGTGATGTCTGAGTCTTAAGGTCGGTCAAAAATGGGGTGTCTACAGTCCGAGATCAAACTCGAAGACCTCAAAGTTCCCTGGACTTTACTGTCCACTGGTGTCAAGAATCAAGTTTCATGCTTTCCAAGCTGCTTGAAATCGCACCTCCTAGCCGAGGTTCTGGTTCCATTAATTCGTAAACCCAAGAGCTTTGCAACTGCTCCACTCACACTCTCTGGTGAGTTCCTGATTTCCAGTCATCTATTTGACTCCGGCGATTTTCATATCGGCATTCATTTCACTTGGTAGGTTCATAAACTCTTTACTTGCTATTAAGCTCAATCTTTCATAACTTTTCTGAATCTGTTTACTTGCCATCTGTTGCCTTCTATTTTCGTCTGTCTTTAAGTTTTGAATTGTTTGAATGTCTGGCACTGTTCTTGTCATATCCGCTTTCTGTTGCTAGCATCGTGTCTGGGTCATTACTTTCTTGTTCTTCACATACTTACTTAGTGCCTGTGCACTTGGCTTTATTCTTGAACTTTGTCGTCTTCTTGACTATTTTTCTCTTTTTTCATTCAATCCTCTGGCTTTTTCTCTTTTTAGCTCTTTTGCTTAAATCCGTCATTGTTCCAAGCTTTCAAGCTTCTGCAACTGTCTTCGTTCCTCTCCTCCGGTGAAGCTTACATCATTCTGTCATTGTCGTCAGACTTCGGCAATTCTCATTCCGGCTTCCCTCTTTCTGGTAAGCCACTATTCCTCCTGGTTTTATTTCTTGTTGCTTTCCAAGAAGCTCTGCTTCATTGTTAATCACCATTGCTGTTTTACCCGTTGTTTCCAAATCATCTTCTTGAATACATACTGTTCACACATCTGTTGATTTCTGCCACTGTTCTTGGCTTGACACACCTGTGCAATCTTTTTGTCTTGATTTCCTGATAGCTTCATCACCATTCTTGATTACGAATTACATTCTTGTTTCTGTTTTCTGTCTTTTTCCAGATTCTTGCTTTCAATCCTTACCTTTAAACTCTAAGGTGCCAATCGCCGAGAAGAGCCTTGATCAAACTCTTCGGGAGATCGATGCTGAGCTCGAGGCCGAGAAGGCTGCTGAGAAGTCTTCCCAACTGTCTTCTATATCCTGCCATTGATGCCGAGTAGTTTTGTTTCATTCTTTTACTCCTTGTACCTTGTACCTTGTACTTTGTCCGTCTTTGTATGCTTTTAATCTAGCCGACGTGCCATTTTTGTAGTCTGAATAATTTATTTTTCAATATTCAGGCCGAAGTGCCTTCTTTCTTCTTTAAATGCATTTCTCTGATTTCGTCTTTGAATGTATGTTTTCTTTTTTCTACTCTTGTATGATTCTATACTTAGAATAATTTGCATGTCTTCAAAGTACACATTGACTGTGCAATCTCTTCGGGTAAAATACATCTGTCACAACTTCTAATCTTGCTCATCTCGGCCTTGTCCTAACACTTGAAAATATTGTAACAAATATTTTCAGAAGTGTTGCTTAGGACTTGTCACTTTCTCAATGTCTTCTATCAAGACTTCAGTTTTTCATATTTCAAGTTTTGACAACTTGAAAGTCTCGGCAAGTACGCAGATATTGCTTTAAGCTTGACTTTAACTTGTAAATTTTTCTCAAAATTTCAACAAGTGTTTTAACCATCATCCTTTATCATAACCTCGGCTTAACTTCAGCTTGTAAATTTTTCTCAAAATTTCAACAAGTGTTAAACCATCTTCCTTTCGATACGACCTCGGTTTAACTATAACTCGTAAATTCACACAGAATTTCAACAAGTGTTAAATATCACCTCGGTTTAACTTCAACTTGTAAATTCACACAGAATTTCAACAAGTGTTAAATATGACCTCAGTTTAACTTCAACTTGTAAATTCACACAGAATTTCAACAAGTGTTAAACATCATCTCGGTTTAACTTCAACTTGTAAATTCACACAGAATTTCAACAAGTGTTAAATATCACATCGGTTTAACTTCAACTTGTAAATTCACACAGAATTTCAACAAGTGTTAAACATCATCTTGGTTTAACTTCAACTTGTAAATTCACACAGAATTTCAACAAATGTTAAATATCATATCGGTTTAACTTCAACTTGTAAATTCACACAGAATTTCACGGTTTAACTTCAACTTGTAAATTCACACAGAATTTCAACAAGTGTTAAATATCACCTCGGTTTAATTTCAACTTGTAAATTTACACAGAATTTCAACAAGTGTTAAACATCATCTCGGTTTAACTTCAACTTGTAAATTCACACAGAATTTCAACAAGTGTTAAACATCATCTCGGTTTAACTTCAACTTGTAAATTTTCACAGAATTTTAACAAGTGGTAAACATCATCTCGGTTTAACCAACTTGTAAATTGCTACAAATTTCAACAAGTGGTAAACATATTCTTCTTCTCTCTGCCCCCTGTATGGCTTCCATATACTCCTTTACGAACCTTATAAAATGTCTTCAACCTGGCTAACTGCAGTCCAACCTTGTGTGTTTTCTTTTTTATCTTCTAGGATCTGAGATTTGCTCACTGAGCTCTTCTCTTTTCGGACTTAAGTGCCGAGATCTTATCTGCTAGAATCTTGGATCTGCTCACTCAGGTTGAGCTCTTCTCCTCTCGGACCTACTCATCTAGGCCAAGATCATGTCTTCTAGGATCCGGGATCTGGAATCCGAGATCTGCTCACTTAGGCTGAGCTCTCGTCTTCTCGGGCCTACTTGTCTAGGCTGAGATTATGTCTTCTCGGATCCGGGATCCAGGATCTGGAATCCAGGATCTGCTCACTCAGGATGAGTTCTTCTATACTTGAATGTTATCTCCTTGGGAGCGCTCATGCCCCCTGTCTTTGCATCCCTTCTGGAAGGGTCTTCATTCCTCCGCAGGTATCTATCCTTCCATGCCTGGAGGTCATCTTCGTTGTAGTATCCGCTTCGATCTGTTGTCTTTGGTGCGTCACCTTCCTGGCCGGCGTCTTTCACTCCGTGACTCTGGTCACGAGTTTCTGTGTTGCGGTTGTCCCCTTCAACGTCGAGGTTGATAGGTCTCTCATTCCCAGCAGGAGCGTTGTCTCCGGTCTGATCCTTCTGTCCATTATTGGCCATCTATTCTTCTTTCTTTCATTGGCCATCTATTCTTCTTTCTTTCCCACAGACGGCACCAAATTGTGTGAGTGATTTTCTCAATCACTCACACAATGTGATTTTCTGATCCTGCAACAGAAAGAATAGATGGCAGAACAGATGGCTTAGTGTGTGAGTGATTTTCTGATCACACTGCTCGCTTAGTAATCAACTGGAGAGCACCGGCAGAATAGATGGCTTTTAGCTAACCTGCAACAGAAAGAGAAGACTCCGGTGGTGGTTCGCCATCCGGGGGTACTCCGACGATCAAGTCAGTACTCAATATCTCTCAAAGATAATCAATAGTGCTAAACTCACTAGCTTGAGCATAAAAAGCATACCTTAGACCATGAGGGTGCCTCTCTTTTATAGCCAACATAAACCTAGTCCCAATAGAAGCCTGACTTCTATGGACTCAGGATTACTGCTAATCTTGGACTCCCAGTAAGATTAGGATAAACTCTCTAAGAGTCTTATCTTAATACAACTGAAGTCTTCTCTCATTCTAGGACTCTTGTCCCTCATCCAGGTTGAGTTCTCTTTTCATTCTAGGACTCTTGTCCCTTATCCACTTATCTCGGATTTCGATATCTTCGGAGATAATCTCGGCCTTGCCGAGATCACCTCGGCGTCACGACCAGGACACGTGGCACCTCGGCTGACACGTCGGCGTCACCTTGCCCACGTGTTGGTACTCAGAAAATATATCCCCACAATATATATAGTGAGATTAACTATATTTACATATCAATAATGATGGATATTACTTTTATATTGAGCTTTTTTTTCCAAAATTTTCATACATAAAAATATAATTTGTTGTAGTTACTTTATTTTCAATAAAACAATAAATTTAAAAATGCCCTTAACATTTTATTCTGAATATTGTTTTTGTTTAAAATTTTATTTATATACATATGTAAAAAATAAAAATAAAAAATCTATGAGGACCATGTGACCCCTCTAGTCACCATGTGGCTCCGCCACTACCACCAAACACATTATGGCCTCGTTTGGGAAGTGGCTATTTTAGAGGCTTTTTGGTTTTTTGGCTATTTTAGTAGGTTATTTTAATTTGTGTGTTTGGGAAGTTGGGTTAAATTTTTGGGTTGATTGTTGTATTAAAAAATATGTTTGAAATGATGTTTAAATTGAAATGACAAATTTGCCCCTGATTTTATTTTTTCCAAAATTGTTGTGTAGGGGTAATATCGTAATTTAACCTATCTGCAGCCTACACTGTTGGTGGCAATGTAGGCTGCGTTGCTGCAGCAGCCGTTGCTTTTTGACTTTTTTTTTTTTTTGAAAATCAATGGTTGGTGAGGCTTTTTGGCTATTTTCCCATTGGAGGCTAAAATAGCCTCTTTCAAGGCTTCCCAAACACCCCCTATATATCGAAGGACAGGTAATCAAGGTGGAAGTAGCACGAGCAAAATCCGTTTGGTTTAGTTTTCCAATCATAATTTAAGTTTTGAGTTTTGAGTTTTTGAAATGAACGTTGAAAATAGTTTTGAAATAAGTTTTGAGTTGTATTTTAAATTTTAAATTTTTGAATTTTGAGTTGTATTTTGAAATTTTTTGGGTTTATTTTTTTAAATATTTAAAAAATTTCTTAATTTTTGTTTTAGGGTAAATATTTTTATTGTAATATTTTTTGAGACATTTACACACAAGTTTTAATTTATTAATTTATGATTAATAAGTCCTAATTAAGATTTTTTAGACCTTTAAGTCTTAATAATTTTTTAATAGTCGGAATTATCCTTCAAACAATAATTATTGATCATTTATGATTATCTAAGCAACATGATGATTTGACATTTATTTTGATTTTCAAAACTTTAAAATATCAACTTTCAAACTAAATTTTTTTTTAAAAAACTATATTTTTTTGTACAAAACTAAAAATTTTATGTCTATAAAGAAGTATGATGATGGAATATTGATATGCAAAAACTGAAAGAAAAAAAAATTAAAATGAAAAAATTGATAATGTTCTCAGTTTTAAAACTGAAAAATTAATAATATTTTTGATTTTATTGAATAGTTGAATCAAATCAATAAGTAGAAGAGTAAAAACGTTTAATCTCTAATACTATGTGTTTTTTTATTAGTTAGTGAAACAATTATCTGAAACATTACTATGCAAAATTGATAATATTCTTAATTTTAAAAATTAAAAAAAATTGATAATATTCTCAGTTTTACTAAATAGAACTTATTGGTTCAAAAAAATCTTATATAGGACTTAAGCTACCATAACATTTGTAAATAGGACTTTTAGGTAATTAATTCTATTTTTTTTAATGTGCGTTGTATTTATCACATTTGTGCATTATATTTTTTAAAATATTTTAAATATTTTTTTAATGATTAAAATTTTATTTTTTATTTCTATATTTTAAATATTTTATTTTATTTTTTGAATATTTATTTATTTTTTAAATATTTAAATTTAAAATTTTTTGAATCGCCTATATATATCTAAATCATAACAAGTTATTTGGCCAATATTTAAAAATAATAATAAAATATTTTTTTGAAAAGATAAAAAGTATTTTTCTTCAAATATAAAATAAAAAAATATTTTTTTGAATATTTTTTTAAATGGTATTTTAAAAAGAGTTTTAATTATTAGTTTTGAAAAGAATTTTTAAATTAAGTTTTAAGTTGTGGGTTTAAGTTTTGAAATTTTTTAATCCAAATCATTATTTGAACTTTTAACCAAATGCTTTTATGTTCAGGGTCGGGAAGGCCTCGCCCGGGCCATTTGGCTCCCTTTCCCCCCTGAATGGTGAAAAGTAAATGTTGATGTTTCTATTTGCCATCTGGTTGGGATTGCAAATAGCCTGGAACATAGGCTATCAGAAGGTGTTAATCGAATCAGATTGTTTAGAGGTCGTGCATTTAACTCGTCAAGCATGGTGAATCCAAACTTTAATCTTTATCAAACGATTAGAGATTTGACGAGCAAGGACCGACAATGTGAGCACATTATTTGGTGTGAGGCAAACATATGCGCAAATTTTCCTGCAAAAAAATGCTCTCTATCGGACTACTCGGCAAGAGTTTATTGTTATAGTTCCTTCAGCTTTGTCGAGTTTGCTAGCAGAAAATGGACAGAGATCTGAGTTACTGAGGGCGTTGTTTGGGAACAAAGGTTAGAGGCTATTTTAGCCTCTTAAAAAAATAATAATAAAAAAAAATGCTAAAAAGTTGAGGTTGCGTTTGGTAGAGTTTTGTAAATATGATTTAAAAGTATGAGTTATATTTTGAGTTTGTGAGTTGTGGAATTATGATTTGAGTATAGAAAATTTGTTTGATTATGGTTTTTGAATAGAGTGTTGAATTGAGTTTTGAATTGAGTGTGGAATTGAGTTCTAAAAGTTTGATTTGACATGTGAAATAAGAAAATTTGTTTGGTTATGAGTTTTGGAAAGAGTTTTCAAAACTTAATTCAAATTGTCATAACTCATAAAAAAACACATTACTTTCACACTATTGAAAATTTTGATTAACATTCATAACCAAACTCTTTTTAAAATTCAATTAAAAAAATTTATTATTAATAAAAAATAACATTAGTTAATTTTTTAATTGAAAATACTACAAAGGAAATAAAAAAAATTTCAAAATAAATATTCAAAAATTTAAATCATAAATATTTAAATAATTTAAATAATCTAAAAAATTTAATAAGTAAAAAATTAAAATAAATATTCAAAAAATTTAAATAGCAAAAATTTAAATAATTTAAAATGTTAATATTTTAAATTTAAAAACAACTCTACATTCAAATCGTAACCAAACACATAAAATAAAACTCAATTAAGAAATTATTTTTAAAATTCATAACCAAACACATAACTCGAAACTCCATACTACTTTCATAACTCTACACTCAAATCGTAACCAAATATATAACAAAAAAAATTAAAATATTTAAAAATATTTTTATAAAATAGAGTTTGAATTATTTTTTATAAAATATTTTAAAATTAAAAAAATTAAAATCGTAATATTTTGAAATTAAAATATTTTAAAAATATTCGAAAAAATAAAAAATTTAAAAAATCGAAACATATTTAAATATTAAGATATTTAAAATCTTAACAAAATTAAAATATTTTTAAATATTTAAATAGTTAAAATATTTAAAAAATTAAAATATTGATTTGAATTGAGTTTTGAAAAGAGTTTTGAATTATGTGTTTGGTTATAAGTTTTGAAAAGTAATGATTATGTTTTGAATTGAGTTTTGAGAAATGGGTGTAGAACTATAATTTGAAAGTTCAAAACAAACAGCACATTCAAATCAATGAGTGGAACTATAATTTGAAATTCATTCCAAACGGAGCCTGAGTTTTTTTTTTTAATATTCTAAAAAAAAAAAAAACAATTTAGAGAATTGACTCACTTTTCTAACTATTTAAGAAACTAACTTACTTTTTGAAATTGCAAGTTAAAAATGCAATTATGATGACATGAACTTTACTAAGATATATTACATTTTCAAAAAGTAAGTTAGTTTTTCAAATAATTTGAAAAGTGTGTCAATTTTCTAAATTATTATTTTTAAATATTTAAAAAATAAAATAAAATAAAATAAAAAAAAAAGCCTTACTGTTGGGAAGCTTGGGCACGTGATTCCCAGCTCTATTTGACAGAGGGCAAAATGACGATTTTGGCCTTTGAATATGTGACAAACCCGCAACAGCAGCAGCAATTACAAAAGCAACTCTCTCATCTCCCTCAAGCGTTGGAAGTTGGTGAAGAAAACAATTCTCTTTGTTGCCGACGACGGATCTGCAACGGCTGACCACGCTGCCGACTCTTTTTGTTGCCGACCGTTGAACACTTCCGATAGGTAAATCAACTAAGTGAAATTTCTTACAAATTCGTAATTTTTAGAATTAAAAGTAAATTTTTATAATTAAAAGTCAAATTTCTTACAAATTTGTAATTATTTTTAATTCATAATTTTTAGAATTAAAAGTCAAATTTCTTACCAATTTTTAATTTTTTGTAATTCGTAATTTGCATAATTAAAAGTCAAATTTCTTACAAATTTGTAATTTGTTTTTTAATTCGTAATTTCTATAATTCAAAGTCAAATTTCTTACAAATTTGTAATTTTTTATTTTAATTCATAATTTCTATATTTTTTTAATTTTTAGTTTTTAGTTTTAATTTGGACAAAATTTAAATTTTGTCTGTTGGTAACAGTTCTGGTCGTCAAATTCCTGTAGTGTCACGTCACCAGGATTTTCTTTTTTTCTTTTTTTTTGTTGGAAAGGAGCTGCACATGACAGAGGGCATTTTCGTCATTTACTATCCCAACATCATTTCAAACACATTTTTCAATATAATAATTCAACAAAAAACATCAACTCATTTTTCCAAATACAAAAATTAAAATAACTTACTAAAATAATCAAATAGCTAAAAAGTTTAAACAGTAATCACTTCCCAAACGAGGCCTAGGTCTAATCTTGTTTAATCTTTTGTTTCCTTTGGTTTCAGTCCGCTTGCAGCCCAAATTTTTATTTTTGAAAGGATGGTTGTATTAATTGAAAAGAATAAAAATTCGGACCCCTGTGGGGTCACCCCCATGACCCCTTTGTTTTTGATTGGTCATTTTTTTTCTTTTTTTCTTTTTTTTTCTTCTCTCTCAATTCCCAACCCCCACGTGTGTAGGGGGTGGTGGGAGTGGGAGTTTTAAGGGGGTCTAAATCAATGCCCTTTAAAAAATGTCAATCCAAAAAAAAAAAAAACTCTAAAATTTGTAATTTGATAAATGATTGGATGTAAGTTCTAAGAAAATTTATATTCCATTTTACAAAACTTTCTTGTTATTTTAGTTTTGCCACATCATCTTTTTGAACGGTTGTTATAATTTTATAGCACTAATTATCCCTCATTGATTATTAAATGCAGCCCTGTAATAATTATTGTCTATGTGAGCAGGATGGAATTAGGAGAATATTATAAGAGGCCATAACCCCTTTCTTCTGTGAAAAATTATATTTGTTACAATATTTTTAAACATATATATATATATATATATATTATTTTATAAATAAATGGTATCTTAATATAAAAGATATATATCTCATTATTCTTTCATCTTGCATTTTCTTTTTATTTTTTATCAAAAAATTTCTTCATCCTATTAGAGATTGTTTATATGATATTTGAATTTTTTTTATGTGTATATATATAATTTATATATTGAATTGTACATACATATGTGTTTATCTATACGGTGAAAAATATTATTTATTTTTTAATCCCTATAATGATGAAATTCTGATTTCATCCCTGTATGTGAGATATAGTTCACTAAAAACTATTAGTTGTGGCACATGCTCTATGTGTACATAATCTCATAAATTATATATAGTATCTATATAATAAAATATGATAGTTTTTAAATGAAAAAGGATTGTCTCTAGTTTACTTTATAGACGGGACGATATTATTGGGCTCGTAAGACTCATAACGGGTGTCATTTTGATGATTCGAACTATTAATGTGTAGAATTCGTCAAGTACTTCATCATTGCAAAAATTCACGTTAATCAAATATCGATAACCCCTTGATTAGAATAAATTTTTGTTGACAATTTATTTTTTAAAATCTTATTTACCATTAACAAAAATATGATCTAATCAATAGGCTATCGATATCCGATTAATGTGATTTTTTACAGAGATAAAGTACTTAAAGAGCTCTATATATTGAATGGTTCAAATCATTAAAATGAGATAGTGGTGGGCTCCAAGGGCCTAACAATAGCCAATCCTTTCCATTTCAAAAATGTTTAAGAGATATAATTGGTTAAAACAGTGTGGATTGACCTAATTAAAGATTGAACGGTTGAAATTGCTTGCTTTGAAAAAAATATTCACCCAAATAATTGTTAACTTTTATTTTACACAATCCCACATCCAAAAAAAAAAAATAAGTTGTTTCACTTATATAAAGTGAACCTTATGCTTCCATTTAATATTGGAGTGTTGTGCATGCTTTGATTTAAGGCATTCTAAATTTTAAAATAAAATTTAAAATTTTAATTAATTAATTAATTTTTGTATGAATTGGTTGGTCATTTGACCTAGTCGATTAGGTTAAACTGTTTTCGGTTTGATTGATTCACTAGTTTAACTCTGATTTTAACGGTTTTATTAAAATATATTGGTTAGATTTGTTTGATTTAAAATAAACTTCTGACCTAAATGATTATTAGCTTTTATTTTACACAATCCCACATCAGAAAAAGAATGATTGAGTGAGTTATTTCACTTATATAAAATGAACCTTATACTCTCATTTAATATTGTAGTGTTGTTCATATTTCAATTCAATACAATTTAAATTTTAAAAGTTTCAATTAATTAATTTTTGTGTGAGTTGGTAGCCTTCTAACCTAGCTGGGTAGGCTTGATTATTTTTAATTTGACTGATTCACTAGTTTAATTATAATTTTTAATTGATTTATCAAAAATACTAGCGAATGACCTGTGCCTAAAGGCACTCCTAATGAAATAAAATTTTAAATTAATTATAAAAAAGTAAAAGTGCTATCGAGCCATACCAATGCTAACAAAAAAAAAAATAATACTAATAAAATAAAAATCAATACAAAATTCACAAAATTCAAACATGCACCTGAATTTGACTGATGGTGTATCCCAAATTAGATTTAATAAATCAACTCAAGTTTCACTTTACATTAGGTTTACATATTTTATTGCTAACCGTGACATTAATACTAATGATGGCTAAAAGTTAGAGGATGGTGAATTTACTACACACTGCATGTGTTTGGATAACATCAATAGGAAGCATGAAAGTTTTACAATTATTGATTACAAACAATGAAAAAGAATAATTACATTTAATAGATAAAAATTATTTCCAAATAAATGAAGATTAGTTACAAATAAAGCAAATAGATATGACTAGAAATTGAATTTTCTTATTTTATAGGTATCTATATAATAAAATAGGATAGCTTTAACAAATGTCTAGAATGAAATTACGCCATTTGATTCAATTGTTTGGTTATAATGGTGTGGATGGATCTAATTAAAGATTGGCCAGATAAGATTGCTTGATTCTAAATAAATTTTATGTCCAAACAATTGTTAACTTTTATTTTACACAATCATACATCGGAAAAATAAGGAAAAAGTGAGTTGTTTCTCTTATGTAAAGTGAACGTTATACTCATATTTAATATTATATTGTTGTTCATACTTCAGTTCAATACAATTTAAATGTAAAAGTTTCAATTAATTAATTTAGGTTAGAAATTAAAAACTAAATTCAAGTCAAAAGACCTAACTTTGAAAAAATCGCTATATTTGATCAAAGTTTCAAAATATATTTAGTGAACTAAATTTAGGTCAGGTATGGATCATTCACTAATATTATAATAAAAAATAAGATTAAATCAAAATTGTAAGATCCATGAACTTGTTAACAGTCATAACATACATGAAATAGGTGTCAAAACTAGGGTTGAATAAGGAATCCGTATAATCCGTAATCCGATTCAGTCCAGTCCAATCCGGTGGGATTGGATTGGTTTTTTAGATCCGTGGTTTGGTTCCGGATTAGGAATTTGAAAATCCGTAGGTCATGGATCGGTTCCGGATTGGAACCGATCCGAACAGTATACATTTAGTCTATATTTATACAATATACCCTCCAACATAATATCATTTCTTGTATCATATAAAAGGTAAACATTAACCCTAATTCACCTCACACACATGCCGCTCAGATCAACCCTAGCTCACACACTCACACTATCTCTCACACTCTCATCTCTCTTTCTCTCAGTACTGTTTTTCTCTCTTCTCTTCTCTTCTCATCTATCTCCGATCATCCATCATACACCGCTCAGATCAGCCCTAGCTCACTCACTCACACTGCCTCTCACATTCTCATCTCTCTCCCTTTTTTTCTCTCTCTCTCTCTCTCATCCATCTTCGATCATCCATCACACGCCGCTCAGATCAGCCCTAGCTCACTCGCTCACACTGCCTCGCACACTCTCATCTTTCTCTCTCTCTCTCTCTTGGTACACTTTCTCTCTCTTCTTTTTCACATCTATCTCCGATCATCCGTCACACGCTGCTTAGATCAGCCATAGCTCACTCACTCACATTGTAGCTCTCTCTCTCTTTCTCTTTCTCGGTGAGCTCCCTCTCTCTATCTATATATATATATATAATATATATATATATATATGTGTGTATATTATATTTTGCTTTTGTGAAAATAAATCTATTTGATGTCTTTGATGATCATCATCTATATGTATTATATTTTGCTTTTTGGCCCCAGATCTCCCTTGGTAAGCTCCTCTCTCTCTCTCCCAGATTTGTTCTCCAGCCCCATATTATTATTTTTTTGATATGTTTGCTGATTTGATGGAATAACATCAAATATGATCTGTTTAATTTCATCTGTTTTTCATATAATCTGTTTGTTTTTGTGCTATTATTTGTTCTATTTTTGTGGAAATAACATTTTTGATCTGATTGATCTGTTATTTTGTTACATTTGATGAATGTTCTATTTTATCATGTTCAGTTCTATTTTGTCACATTTGATGAATGTTCTGTTCTATCTTGTTTTTAAGCCATATTATGAATTTGATAACTTTGCTCATATACGATCTGTTTGATTTCATCTCAGATCATCCATCTTATTGATTGGTCATTTCAGATCATCCATCTTATTCGTTGTTCATCTCTAAAACAGTTTGTTATAGTTTTCTTATTCATGTGTATCCAGTTTTAGGAGAACTCTGCTATGATTATGTTTTTTAGAAATTAAAATGTTTTATATTTTTTTTGTTATTTAAATATGTGAATCCGTGGTCCTAAACCAATCCAATCCGTGTTTAAACGGATTGGTTCCACGATTTAAATGGATTGGATTGGTTCCAATTTTTCAGGAATCATAGATAACGGATTGATCCTGATTTTACCCTAATCTGGACCAATCCGGACCATATTCACCCCTAGTCAAAACTAATGTGTGTTTGGTTTAAGTTTTTTGGATTAAATTTTTTGAAAATTGAGTTTTTTGTTTTTCGTATTTTTTTTTGTTTTTAGTGAATATTTTTAAAATTCTAAGCATTTTTTTTACTTTTTTAGATGCACCTTACTTAGATGTATCTAAAAAGTAAAAAAAAATTGTGAAAAAATATTTTAAAAAATTAATAAATACATAAAAGGGTAAATTACACTTACACCCCCTGAGGTTTGGGTTTAATACATATCAGCCCCTAATGTTTGGAAAATTACACTAACCCCCATATCATTGTAATTATTTAGACGGAATGAAAACATTGAACTCATGCACTCTCTCTTTTTTTTGCTTTGTTTTACTTTCTCTTTTTTTTCCCCTTTCCTTTATTTTTTTTAATGTAATTTCCTCTGTTTTTCTATTAAGAATTATTACCTTTTATATAAGGAGGGAGTTTGTGAAATGAAACTATTAACCACAGGGGTAAGAATGTAATTTCCAAAACGTCAAGGGGTGGGTAGTAATTGGACCAAACTTCAAGGGGTGTCAATGTAATTTACCCTACATAAAAATACAAAAAATATACTGAATTCTCATACATATACATATATTTTGTATTTAGTAAATTTTTAAAAGATTTTTTTCACAAAAATTATACTTTTTATGTGTATTTATATTAGGTGTGTCTAAAAATTAAAAAAATTCCTTAACATATTAAAAAAATTCAATAAAAACAAAAAGACACGAAAAACAAGAAAGTAGAATTTTCTGAAAATTATTTTTGGAAAACCAAAAACAAGCAAGCTAGGTTTACTATAGGTTGGTAATTTCATGATTATGGAATGTGCATCTTAGGTAGAACATAAGCTATCACTTTCTCCGTCCCAAAATATTAGTCTTTTTTAGAGAATTCAACTTTTTTTGATAGTACAATTATTACATTTTAAAAATAAAGAGCTGCTAAATGTCCCTACCTTTTCACTTTGGACCCCTCATTTTTTTTATTACAATTTTGTCTACATCAAATTCTAATTTTGTCCACATCCCTATTCTCTCAAGTCTAAGTCTAACCCTAACCCTAATTCCACCACCACTTCCACTCCCATCAACACCCTCGGACAACCAACCCACCACCAGTTCCAATTCCGTCGAAAAGCCTCAAGTTATGGTATAGGGTTTTTAAACTCTAAAATTCTTGCTCTAGTTGATCACAATTTGTTTATTTCTGCATCGTCGAAATCCATGACAAACTCGACCATTACAAACATAAACATATAAACATCTACATCTTTTGCTCCCCAATGACATATCTTCGTGTATCTTTACTTTATCTATTGCTAGCTGCAGTAATAATGTTGTGAATGGCATCTGTTGGAACTCATTGTCGGAAAAGTACAGCACTTTTGGCGAGAATTGACAAAAGTACTCACACCATTGTGAACATTCACACTACCGAGCAACCCAGATAGACTCTTGTCACGATTTTCATCTTCATCCTCCAGAACCTACTCTTTTTTTCTCTTTCGTGTGTGACTCTCTTTCTCTCCCTATCGACTTCTCTCTCTACCTTGCAGTTTGGTCAATTTCTCGTTGTTTGGTTACATAGAGCCGAACTTGTTGAATATGTTCGGTGCTCCATAACCGTGTCTTTTATTCAGCTACATACTACTAAACATTAGGCTTTTGTTCGAAACTAGTTTTCTGAATGGTGGCAAGAATGCGCATGAAGGCAAAAAGAGGGGTTGAGGTGCCTATTGAAATGTGAGAGAGGTCCCAGAAGTGCGAAGGTAGAGATTGAAATGAGGAGTAAGAAGTCGCCGGCAAGAGAAGGGCATTGGGAGAGGGTCATCGGAAGAGAAGGGTCATCGGAGTGGGTGAGGGACTGCTGGAAGAGAAAAGGAGTTAAAGGTGGAAGGTTTAGGGGTGGGGTTCAAATGGTATATTTGGAATTATGGTAGGGGTCCAAAGAAAAACAAAGAAGGGAAGTAATTTTGCTGGTGGGGCGCCAAAGAAGTGGGGGGTCCAAAATAGAAAGCTATAGACATTTAGCAACCCTCTAAAAATATTAACTTTCTAAAAATACCCTTTGGTAGGACAATTATTACACTTCAAAATTTATTAATGTTAATGAATTTAAAAGAAGGGCAAAATAGGAAATTAATATTATTTTAGTCCTTAATTTTTGAGAAGGGATTAATATTTTGAGATAATGACAAATAGAATAAGGGACTAATATTTTGGAACGGAGGGATTATCATTTCAGAGAGCACATTGAACAAGCCTTTTAATTGTTGGAAACATATAGAGCAAATTTCATTTGTATCCCTATACTTTCACACGATTTTCAATGACACCTCCAGACTTCGAATAATTTCAATTTTATCCCTAAAGTTTTTGGAATCGTATCAATTTTGCCCCTAATGTAAAATTTCAAACGGAAAAAGTTAAAAAAATAATGCAAACCCACCATCTCCTACCCAAACTCACCCTGTCTCATTTCAACACCTCTACAATTCTACCGGCCACCACCCCTGGTGGTAGTGGCTAACCCTCCTCTTCTCTCTTCCACTACAACATTTATGGACTGAAGATGGGAGCTATCTGGTCCTCATTCATACCCTTTTCAGACCACCTAGACCCAGTTTCACCACTCTTAATTCCACATCCTTCTCCCCTTTTCACAGCAAGATCATCATCATCTTTTGAATACATCATCTTTTGAATACAAAACACATTTCAATAGCATGAGTGTAAGCCTCCTTCTCCTAGCTCTCTCTTTCTCTTTCCTCTCTCTTTATATATACACACACATATATTTATATATGTATATGTATATTATGGATTGCAGATGGAGTTCTTCATATGCTTGTAAAAAGATTTGTTACACATCGTCTTCAACAGTAGAGGCTTTTTCAAATGGATCTTGCTCACATAGATCGCTGAAGAAGAGAGAGGAGTTTGTGGTAGTGGAGGAGAATAAGAGCCCATATCAAGCTGCGTTTGATCGGAAAGCTTCCAGATCTAGATCATTTGGTTGTGGAAACATGAGCTTTTCCGGGGACTTTTTTGAGCGAATCTCAACTGGGCTTGGGGACTATACTCTCAGGTGAGTCAAGTATCAGAGGGAAGGCAAGCCTACGGTCACCCATCTGTACCACTGTGGTGGTGGACATGATTGTATGAAAAAGAAAGTCAAATGTGGTGGGATTTTTAGTGGGTTCATGATCACTTCTTCATTTTCTTATCGGATTTCATCTTCAGTTGAAGATAACAATCATATGAGTGACAAGGTGGTGGCAATAGTAGCAACAACGGTGAAAACACCGGTGGCAGTGAGGCATCTTTCTCATGGGAGGAGTAAAAGTTGGGGATGGGCATTTGGGAGTCCAATTAGCACTTTGAGTAAGCCTTCTTCAATTGGGAAGAGAGAGGGTTCCAATAAGAACAACACCACCACCAACAACAATAGCAACAGCAGCACCATTCCTTCTCTGTTGGCTGTGGGAGGCTAAAGATATGCCTTTTGAGTTTGCATTAGCCTAAACCTTTAAAGTAAACATTACAACCTTGTTTTACTTGTGTATTTCTCTCTATATCTCTTTTTTGTATTTGTCTGTGTTTTGTATCTGACTCATTAGTTATTTGGGAAGTTAATTTGCAATTCGAATTCACTCTGTGGTTACTAATAAAGAGATCTAATGGACCTAGACAACTCTCATCTTCAGTCCACAAATGCTGCAGTGGTGGAGGAAGGAGAAGGCCTAGCCGCCGTCATCGCCAGCGATGGTGGCCAACAGAGTTGTGGAGGTATAGAGAGGAGAGATGGTGAGTTTAGGTAGGAGAGGGTAGGCTTACATTTATCATTTAAAATTTGGGGCCAAAATACAATTTTTTTAACTTTTTCCGTTTCAAATTTGACGGTAGGGGCAAAATTGATACAATTTCAAAAACTTTGGGAGTAAAATTGAAATTATTTGAAGTCTGAGTATGTCATTGAAAATCGTGTGAAAGTATAGGGGTAAAAATGAAATTTGCTCAAACATGAATACCATGGGAGATCTTCATCAATGTGAAAGAGAGCTATGGGCTTCATTGGCAAGGAAAAAGAACGACACCAAGGAGACCATGAAAATGAACTTTATAATTCATTTGGTTAACTTAGTCAATTAGTTGTATAGGTTGCTTGATCATAAGAATTTGTTAAAGCCTACTATGGACATACCCGTAACTTTGAGATACAAATAACAGGAATTCATACAAAAGATGCATGGATTGACCTAAAATGAAATTTCAGAAATAGAGGTTTCAATATGTGGGCCTCCCCATTGATGCGTTAGTTTGAAAAACTAACCATTATTTGACTGCTAGAGTTTATTTATACCCCAACCAGGAGCGGAGCCAAAGAAGGCCCATGGAGATCACGTTCCCCCCTCAATTTTGATATATATATATATATATATTTTTTGGTGTTTTTTTGTTTTTGGTCATATGCAAAATGTATTCTCTTTTATCTTAACATGCTCTTTGGTTAAGGATTTTTTGTATTTGATACTTTGGGAGCACTATATGGTATTGTTTATGTAGTAGTCTAAACCAATAATATAGCGGGAAATCTTATGAATTAGATATAATGAACTCATCATTTTTAGGTAGTTAAGAGACAATGACAGACCACTTAGTATTAGTTGTGGTTTCCCATGCTATGAGTATTACGTAGGCAACACCATATGGTACTCTAAGACTGCTTAATAATTTTTATTCAAAACACATCATTTATAAGTAGTATCATCTCTCTAATATTTTTTTGTGATGTTGAATAAGTGGTTGCAGATTTCTTGAGACAGTTAGACAAACACAAGCTAATGAAATCAAATTATTGACAAAGGTTAAAGTGATAGTTTTAAACAATTTGGCTACCAAGAATATTTCTTGATGACCAAGGACTTTCCTAGTTAGTTACTTTATTGTAATACTCGGTCTCCAAGTATTCTTGTTGACCGAGACTAGTACTACCCTAGTTAATTAGTTCTTTTACTTTAGTTGGTCTCCAAGTATGCTTGGTGACCAAGATTTTATCTAGTATAAATAGTTATGTAAGCCTAGAGGCAAAGGCATTCCTTATCAATATAATTTCCAAGTTACTCTATTTTCTTTGTGGATTTAAGGGTTTATTTCTTGTGGATTCAAGTCTTCGTCTACTAGAATGATATCTAGTTTCGTGCGTATTCCGCTATGTCAAGTGGTATCAAAGTAAAGATTTGCCTAGCTCAATGGCACAAGACAGAGATGTACACATAAACCCCACTGACGGTGATCGTGAGATTAGTGCTTTGTGGGAAGCATTTGACAGACAACAACGGCAATTGGATGAGATTTGTGGCATGATTGCCGGTTGACTCTCAACACCAACAACAGACTACCAACAGTTGATCGAGCATATGCTGAGGGAGTTGCCCAAGGCCAACTAATTAACCGGGACATAGTTCGAGCCGAAGGAATTGCCCGAGGCCACAGTGCCCAAAACAACTTGAGACATCCATGCCAGTATGAATCAGATAATGAAGGGTCCAAGCTAGAGGTTGAGGAGGAGTACGAAGTGCGTCAACTAAGGAGACAACAACAATGGATCGATGACTACTAGTTGAAGATTGATATTTCCCAATTCAATGGAAATCTAAATATTGAAGATTTCTTGGATTGGATCTCCGAAGCTGAATGGTTCTTTGAGATGGTGGAGCTTTCAGAGTCTGTCATGACCCGAACCCGCCCCTATAGGTTAAGGACATAACCGGCCAGTAACTTAGAGATTACCTACGGCCTCAAACCGAATAAGACATAACTCATCAGAGTAAAGGGGCCAACGGAAGCAAATATTTAAAACTTTGTCCATAGGGCTGTGCTTATATGCACATCATAACATTTCACATAAGTGTTCGTTAATAACTCACATCAAAGGGAAATTAACATACAAACTGTACATACAGGATCATTCAAGTCCAAGTCAGTCAAACCCAAAGTTTATATACAAAAGTGATCCAATGTTTTTGCCAACATAACAAAACCATAACAAAAGAACAAAAGAGGCGAAGACAAGTCTCGTGCGTGAGACGTTGGGCTGACTCTTCAAAACCTTGACTGTTTCCCACATATTTCACCGAGGTTGGGTTTGGACGTCCCTTGGCTCACCTACACACACACATGAATGAGCGTGAGTGAAAGCCCAATGAATAATATCGAATAAAGAAGATACGCTATAACAATGTACAATAGACGGCCTTGGGTCTAATTGTTCCTGTCCGACGGCCTTGGCCCAATCATTTGTGTCAAATGGCCTTTGACCCATTCGTTCATGTCATACGGCCTCTGGCCCATTCTTTCGTGTCGTACGGGCTCTGGCCCATTCATTCATGTCATACGGCCTCTGGCCCATTCATTTATATTCAACGGCCTCTGGCACATTTATTGATATGTCTGACTATCATTCGAGTTAGACTATCATTCATGTCAGACTATCATGTCATACGACCTTTGGCCCATTCATTCATATCCAATGGCCTCTGGCCCATTCATTGATATGTCTGACTATCATTCGAGTCAGACTATCATTCATGTCAGACTATCATGTCATACGGCCTTTGGTCCATTCATTCATATCCAACGGCCTCCGGCCCATTCATTGATATGTCAGACTATCATTCGAGTCAGACTATCATTCATGTCAGACTATCATGTCATACGGCCTCTGGCCCATTTATTCATATCCAACGGCCTCTGGCCCATTCATTGATATGTTTGACTATCATTTGAGTCAGACTATCATTCATGTCAAACTATCATGTCATACGGCCTCTGGCCCATTCATTGATATGTCTGACTTTCATTCAAGTCAGACTATCATTCATGTCAGACTATCATGTCATACGGCCTCTGGCCCATTCATTCATAGCCAATGGCCTCTGGCCCATTCATTGATATGTCTAACTATCATTCGAGTCATATTATCATTCGAGTCAGACGGCCTTAGGCCCAACCATATGGCATAGCAAACATTTGTCCACAATTCAAATTAACAAACTTATAAGACTTATAGGGGAGATAAGTAATTGGACAAATAACATATTTCAAAATATCTTTATTAAGATATTACTCACAGTGATCGGCTGGTTGATTTGCCCTGAAGCTTGACCCTACACATTACATAACACATATGGGTCACAAATGATTCAATCCGTTCTTAATTCATACACCCCTCTTAGGCTTCTTTCTTATCCTTTAAATTCATTCATAATGCTTAATGAATGCCTAAGAGTACTTAGAAGTGAAAGAGAACGGGAAATGAAACACAGAACACCTTTACCAATTTTCTGAAACAGGAGTCCCCGCTCGAGCGGACCCGTTAGGTTTGCAAAAGTACTGGTTGCCCTATTTTTGTGCTCGAGCGTGAATTCAGGCGCTCGAGCTGAAAGTCTCACTACGTGGCTCCCCGCTCGAACATGTGTAGACATCCCATTTTGACCGGCCCTAAGACTTGGGCGCTTTCTTTTGATTACCCGATGATGACAATTAGAATGTGTTTCTCACAAAATTCTCAGTAAGAAAGATGGAATTTAAGTTTCAATCCCAACCTTCACCCATTTTTGGCCAAACTATTTTAGACCTTAAAACCCTCTTTTCAAAATATGTTTTTTTTTTTTTTAAATGTTTCTACAATGTCCCGAGGCTCCCATTTCGATTAAAATATTGCACCGAGTAAGGACAAAGTGGAAATAAATGGAAGGGAGGTGAAATTTTTGAAAAATATTTAAAAAACATCTTCTTATAGGTTTGGAGTTGAAGGAAATAGGAGGGGATGAAAGAAAACTGGTTTAGGAAAAGGATGAGTATCAAATCATTAAGAAGGAAATGAGCAGCCTTTACTAATTAGGCATTTTTCTTTGTACACTTGGAATTTAAATGTGAGGCCACCACCATTGGAAAGTAGACTTCTGGGGCTTCAATTTAGACCCAAAAACCACCTCAGACCAAGTCCAAATAAAGGAGATACGCCCATTTGAAGTTGGGCTTAAGAGCAGATTTTGTTGACCCAGCCTGAGACAACCTTTACTAAATTAGGCATATCTCTTTGTACACTTGGAATTTAAATGTGAGGCCACCACCATTGGAAAGTAGACTTCTGGGGCTTCAATTTGGACCCAAGAACCGCCTAAAACCAAGTCCATATGGGGGAGATATGCCCATTTGAAGTTGGACTTAAAAGCAGATTTTGTTGACTCGGCCAAAAACAACAATAGCCCATTTTTTCTTGATTTTGGTTCGGTTGGGACAACCCATTTACCTATTTTCTGAGCCATTCAAGTGCATCCACTCATCCTCCATTATACCTAATCATCCCCCATTGTCAAAAAGAGGCTTTGTTTGCATTCATAAAGAAGTATCCCATGCAACCACCTTGAAAATTTGCCCTCCTATCACATTCTTGTCTCCCACCTTGTCTCCCACCTTCTTTTTGACCTTTACTCTTCCTCATTGCCTATATAGAATGATCATATTGTAAGAGAGAAAAAGACCACGAAATTGAAGAGAAATGAGTGAGAAAAGGGTGAAAAAAGAGAGAAAAATTGAGTTTTTGAGCCAAAAATATTCCTATCTTCCATATACACTCCATACCTTCCATGGCTACTGAAATTCCTCATTTCCATACACCAAACCACTCCAAAAATTTTGATATAGCCAAAGATCAATTGCCTTGATCATAAGGAAGAGTGTTTAGTGATTGAAAGTGAGAAAAACTAGAGAGTTAGCCACTTTCTATACCACAAACTCCATAAACTCCATAATTTTGAATTGAGGATTTGATAACACACTTCCTACACTTGAGGGTGATCAAGAGGAAGTTTGGAAATCAAAAGTTCAATCTTTCTTTGGAAGGTGAATTGTTAGTGTTTCATTTTCTTATATTTTATATCTTATATTTATTTTCATGCTTCTTATTTCATTGTGTTTTGTTATAATCTAAGTGGTTTGTTTATCTCATATTTATTTTCTTACTTTATATTTCATAGTATATTGTTGTAATCCTAGTGGTTTGTTGAGCTCATAATTATTTATTTGTTTTTATTCACATGCTTTAATTTCATATTAGTTTTGTTGTAATCTTGCATGTTCTACCTCATATTTATTTTTTTTTCGTGTATTAGTCTCATATTAGTTCTGTTGTAATCTTGCATGTTCTATCTTATATTTGTTTTATTGCTTTAGGTTTATGTTGTGAGTTTGCACTTTTTATTTTATTTTATATTTGTTTTCTTGTTTTTTTTTTAATCTAACCGGTAGTGGTTAGTTGAGCTACCTACATATTTTTTGTTTGTTCATTTTCTTGGTTTCGCAACAAGACAGGTTTTGCTTGGCCTAATTGGCCGGCCGGCCTAGTTGGCTGGCCGGTTAGCTTCTTCCGAACAAGATGGCGTAATCTCCCAATATTGACCAATTTCCACCGGCGGTTCTAAAGAACATGAAGCTTTTATTTTATTTATTTTTTATTTTGAGTGTATTGTGAGGTTTTTATTTTGTTGTAATATTCTCCTCATCTCTCTCTAATTTGATTTGTAATTATTCTTTAAAATGTTGTAATAATTCCCCGCCCCGCTTCTTTCTATCCCGTTCTTTTACTTGCTTTCTTTATTTGTACATAAACATCATATTTATTTTTCATCATAGTTATGCTTTGCATCCATGTTTCATGCATCTTGATTCGGCTAAGTTTGCATTTGTGGATTTAATCAATTCCTATGTGATTATGTGCGTTACCTCATGTTCTTGAGATGATTCACATATCATATTTTAGAAGCCGAATCTTTAGTTGCATCTCATGAGTGAATTGCATTAGGATTTTGTATATAAGATCATGCATATTTTACTAACTTTGTTTTGTAGCTTGTTCGTGGGACGTCAAACATGTAAGTTTTTATGCTTTAGCTTCCCGTTTGTGTGTGTTTTTCTTACTATGTCTAGCATTCTACCATGAGGCTATTTGCTTATGTGATATAACTCTATGAATGCCAGTGGATGGAGGTTGTGTCGCTTAATTTGGAATGATGTTGATTTTTCATGCTTGTAAACTCAATTTATTTGGGTTGTACATCGTCAAAACTCTTTCAAAATGCATGATATCAAATTGTTCCAAAATGAATGGCATAGTCTATACTTGTATGCTTCACATAGTAAATTTTAGGATTTATTAACTAATCAGAACATGAACATATAAAGAAAATAAAAGTCATATCATGGTTTAGTAGAGGTCGATCTTTTGATCGGGTGAGCGGGGGTGCTCATTATTGACCTTCCCCTCTCATACCTAAGGTTCCGAGCCAAGCATCCTTGGTTACGACGAACAGTGGCCTTGGCACTGAGTCATGGGTTTCCTAATTTCCCAAAATATTAGGTGGCGACTCTGAGATCTGATGACGCAGTCCATTTTTGACAAAATTGCAATAAAATGGATTTTCACTAAAAGTTTCCAAATCTGGACTCTCATCTACGTTTCACATTGCACTCATGAGACTAGATCAAAGAGATCTCGGGGATCCGAACTGTTTAACGCGCGCGGGTACCCCCCCGGGCATGTTATAGCGTGAATATCCCTGCTCGAGCGGACACCCATGTCTGCAAAACTTCTGGGAGCTCGCATTTCCCGCTCGAGCGGACATGCCAAATTCTGGAAAATCCAGAATTGTTCTTGAGCTTCAAACTTGCATTCAAATCAACATATCTTGCATATAATGACTCAAACTTCACATATACATTTACTAACATGATCCAACACCAAATTCATTACATTATGAAGCTCAATTTCATGAATTAATCACATGCATGTCCCAAATTACACCAAGCTTATTTCCAATAGCTCAATTTCATGTATTCAAAACTCATACTCTTTTGAATTGTACATGCATGTGAGATATAGCTCTCATTTTCAATTTAAATGATGAAGAGATGATCAAAAGCATGAACTTCAATCAAAGATTTCAAGCTCAAACATACAAATTCATGGCAATTTCCTATATGCATGTGTGTATTGACTTCCAATTTATCAAAACCAACTCATTTTCATCATAATCAATTCAATTCATGTTCTTGATCACCATGTAGTCTTGAATTCACAAAATCACAAGCTCAAACTCATGAATTTACTCACCTAGGAGCTTTAATCTTCACAAATTCTAGTTGAATCTTGAGTCCAACCTTCCAATTTCACAAACTTGAGCCAAATACATAACTCTCCTTCTTTCTCCCTCTCTAGAGTCAGCCCCTCACTCTCACTAGTGTGTAATTCAGATTTTGAGTTCAAGAAAAAGTGAAGATAAGTGTAATGGGGCCTATTTATAGGCTCTCTTAATTACAAGGCACTAATACTAATTAATTGAGCACTATTACATCAATTTAATCTATTTAATTTGATTCGAATCAATTTTCAATTAAATTTCACTGTAGGCTCTAAAAATTATGCTAATCACAAAGGCGTAGTCAATTTCGGTTTCTGTGGTCGATAGGGCCTTCAATTTAAATTCCAAAGCAGAAAGTCAAACAGATTTTCCTACGGTGAACAGATAGAAATGCAAAACCACATATATTCATATAAATGGCACTCGAAATCATATCAAACGCATAATCACATTCATGATAACGATCAATTAGCATAATACGGAGTAGGGTTATCACAGAGTCAAAGATGGTGAAACTAGTTGTATACAAATTAAAGGGAGTCGTTGCAGTTTGGTGGGACTAATTACAAAGAACTAGATTGCGACAAGGAAAAGACCTAATTCGAACTTGGCAGCGGATGAAACAGCTTTTTATGGACAGATTTCTACCACCAGACTATGAGCAATTCTTGTTCCAACTTTATCAAAATTGCTCACAAGAGTCCAAATCTGTATTTGACTATATTGCCGAGTTTCTCAACTTTCAGATCACAATAATCTGCATGAGATAGAATGATAACGAGTAGTAAGATATCTCATTGGGTTGAAGCAAACCATTCGAGAGAAGATTGGTTTGGCAGTTTTATGGATCGTAGAGGAGGCACACAACATGGCTCTCAAAACCGAGTTATTGGAGCACAAGGCAACATATTCGGGGTATCGACGGACAATTATGGATTCTTCTTTTCCTACCATTGAAAAAGGAAAGGGGGTCTAAATGATGATTGCTGTAAACCAACCCAAGTGTGCTAATAGCGAAGGCAATAAATAGGCAACAAGTTCAACGAATAGAGAAGCTTCTAAAAATCCTAACCCTTATGCCAAACAAACAATGGACAAGTGTTATAGGTGTAGCAAACTCGGCTATCATCCCAATGTCTATCTAGAGGAAGAATAGTCAACCTAGTGGAAGAATATGATGACTTTAGAACTGATGAGGGCATAAAAGATGATGATTATGATCCTATGATGGGGCTGAGCTCACCATAGAGGATGGAGAATGAGTCAACTGTGTAGTCCTACGAGTTTTATTCACACCAAAGACGAAGGATTTTATTCAGCACCATAATATTTTTCAATCGTGTTATTCAGTCAACCAAAAAGTATGTAATTTGATTGTTGACAGTGGAAGTTGCGAGACTTTGTTGCGAAGAGATTGGTGGAACACTTGAAACTACAAACTGAGCCAAATCCCAATCCTTACAACATTGGTTGGATCAAGAAAGGCTCGACAGCAAAGGTAACTGAAATTTGTCGAGTTCTTATTTCCATTGGCAAACATTATAAAGAAGATGTTGTTTGTGATGTGATTGATATGGATACCAGTCATATACTTGTGGGTAGACCTTGGCAATTGATATAGATGTCAGATTTAAGGGTCGAAACAACACCTATTTGTTTATGTGAGGGACTCAAAAAATTGTTATGGCTCATTTACCATAACAAATAGTGTCCAAACCACCTTAAGTAGAGGGGCAATCTTTTCTGACCATTGCTAGTTTAGAGGCTGAGTTTGTGACATATTTTAAAGCTTTAGAAGAAATTCATGAGATAGTTGTCAAAGATCTAGTGGAGGAATGAAAGAAGAAAGTAGTGTTATAGATTCCAAAGAAGATACAACCATTGCTTGAGGAATTTAAAGAACTCGTCGCTGATGAACTACCCAATGAGCTACCACCAATAAGGGATATCCAGCATCAGATTGATTTTGTGCTGGGAGCTAGTTTGCCAAACTTACTGCACTATAGGATGAACACAAAGAAGAACGAGATTTTAGGGGAAAAAAGTTGAAGAGTTACTGCAAAATGGGCATATTCATGAAAGTTTGAGTCTATGTGCCGTTACAGCTCTTTTAACACTAAATAAAGATGGACGTTGGCGTATGTGTGTTTACAGTTGAGCTATCAACAAAATCACCATCTTGTACAAATTTCTTATTCTACATCTGGATGATATGCTTGAAGGTTCAAAGTGGTTCTCAAAGATTGACTTACGAAGTAGGTATCACCAAATTCGAATTTGACTAGGGGATGAATGGAAGACGACATTCAAAACCAAGAATGGCCTCTACGAGTGGTTGGTTATGCTATTCGGACTTTCAAATGCTCCTAGTACTTTCATGCAGGTTATGAATCAGGTATTGAAACCATTTACTGGAAAATTTGTAGTAGTTTATTTTGATGACATCCTAATTTTATAGCAAATCTAAAAAGGCCCATATAGAGCATTTGCTAACAATTTAGTAGGAGAATAAGTTGTTTGTTAACCTCAAGAAGTGCAGTTTCATGACAAGTAGTCTATGGTTCTTGAGGTATGTGGTTGGTTCAAGAAGTATTTATGTGGATGGAGAAAAAGTTCAAGCTATCCGAGAGTGGCCAATGCCAAAAACCATTAGCGATGTTTGAAGCTTTCATGGGTTAGCTACATTCTATTGTCGATTCATCAACAACTTTAGTTCAATCATGGTGCCAATCACAGAGTGCATGAAGAAGGGAAAGTTCTTTTGGGGAGAAGATACTGAGAAGAACTTTGCTTTGATTAAAGAGAAGCTTTGCACCGCGCTAGTATTAGCTCTATCTAGCTTCAAAAAGATTTTTGAAGTGAAACGTAATGCAAGCAGTGCAGGAATTGAGCAGTTCTTTCACAAGAAAAGAGATTGGTGGCTTTCTTTAGTGAAAGGCTAAGTGAAGCCCGATAAAAGTGGAGTACCTATGACCAAGAGTTTTATGCAGTGGTGTGAGCTATCAAGCATTGGGAACATTACCTAGTGCAGTGGGAGTTTGTCCTATACACGAATTATGAAGCATTGAAGTTCATCGACAATCCAAAGCACCAAAGCAACAAGCATGCTAGATGGTCTACATTTCTTCAGACGTTTCCTTTCACCATTCGGCATAAATCAGGGACTTTGAATTGGGTTACATATGTGTTAAGCCGTCATGCAAATTTGCTAGTTACATTGACCCATGAGATTGTGGCATTTGAATTCTTAAAGAGCTTTACCAAGAAGATGAAGATTTTAGAGAGATATAGGATAAATGTAAAGAGAATAAACCTGTCAGTGATTTTCCTGTCATTGATGGATATTTATTCAAGGGAAATCGTCTTTGCATTCCCGAGACATCTCTTAGAGGAAAGCTAATCTGAGACCTACATGGAGGAGGATTGAGCGGACACTTAGGTAGAGACAAGACTATAGCAAGCTTAGAGAAACGTTACTTTTGGCTTCAATTAAAGCGAGATGTTGGGAATTTTGTAAGGAAGTGCTACACGTGTTAGGTATCCAAAGGTTAGTCTCAAAATACTGGTCTTTATACGCCTTTACTTATTTTTAACAATATCTAGGAAGACTTGTTTGTGGATTTTGTGTTGGGACTCCCTCATACCCAACGAGGAGTAGATTTTGTATTTGTCATTGTGGATAGGTTTTCTAACATGGCTTATTTCATTCTTTGACCTTTTAGTTCCTTTGGTAGAACTTTTTGATTCTTTGGAGCCCCCATAGGGGGTTTTGTTGGTAGGCCGTCGAGTGTTTAGTATGGTGTGGCCTTTGGTCATTTGGTATCTATTGGTTGAAACTTTAGTTTTATGAGACTTGTGTAAAGAGGATTTGGATTTGGTGAAAGAACTTGTATTTTGGGCTTGGTGAGTTAGTTATTTGTGAGAGATTGTTTTGTCACTATTGTAACTTTTTGGAGCATTGTTCTCTTTGCTAGTGGAATCCTTCTCTTTGTGATTGTCTTTGGATATAGGCTTAGGCCGAACCACGTAAATATTGGTGTTTTCTTAGTTTGTTGTTGTTGTTGTTGTTTTTCTTTTTCTTGAATTTGTATGGTTCTTCTGCTCCATATTCAAAGTCATCAACTATATTGGCGTGGTTGAGTTTTCTAAGGGCTCTCCGCATAACAAGTCTGTACAAAAAATTATGTTTAATCTTGCCCAAATAGTATGTTAATATATCAAGCAGGGTTTGAAACATCTAGAAAGGGTCTTAATTATAATAATTAAAAGTTAAAATGCAAATATATCATTATCAAGAGTCTGGAAATAATACAAGCATAACGTAATAGGTACAAAATAATATAAGTCTAGTTTAAAACCTGAGTCATTACAGCTCTTATTCCCGTGATGCCTACACCCACAATCCCTATCTTCTACAACCTTACTCTCGCAAAACCCCCTCCCTATAATCCCCTCCCTTCGGTTGTGATCCCATTGCACGACCCATATAATCCGCTCATAATTTGATGACCTCATTCACCTGAGAGATAGAGAGAGAGAGAGAGAGAGGAGAAATGACTAGAGGAAGGCTAAGGAGTGGCTGAGAAAGGGACAAAGCTGGTAATTACCCCCAAGTTGCTAGAGTTGGGAATGGTGGGGAGGAGGTGGGTGTTGGGGTTAGGAATAGGGTGAAGGAGAGTAAAGACAAAATTTTATATTAGAGTAAAATTATAATAAAAAAATAAATATGACAATTGACATGGAAAGTTTAAATTGTTGCAACTTTGGAAGGTAAGATAATAGTATTTCAATGAGTAAAATGGCTAGCAATATAGAGGAAATATCATTTTGCCCTCTAAATTTTCATGCGTTTTTCAATTTGACCCCCAAACTTCAATTAATATCAATTTTAGACCCAAACTTTCAAAATTTTGATGAATTTAGCCCATGCCGTCACATTTCGTCTACAATTGAACGGAATGTGCTGAGCTATCCCCCTAAACTATTAGTTGGAGGGAATATAAAAGGGCTTTGCTTACAAAAGGAGTTGGTGTGATGGACGGTTGAACTAGGGTTTTCTTGGGATCAAAATCGCATTTAGGGTTTTCAAATTCCTCACACGAAATCGAAATCAAAGTTCATCATTGAACAAAGGTCTTGAACTAACATTGAATCATGGGTTGGGTTCGAAGAGAAAAAGATGGCAAGGGAAGAAATAGAGCACCTGTTTACGGTATTTACTTTTAATATTTGTTTATTTTTTTTCAGTTAATGATTATTAAAAATCGATTTGTGATATAATACTAATTTGATTTGCTATTTTTAGAATAAATCTTTTTATGTTTGTCTTTGAAATGGATTTGTTTAATTGGAACTATTTTACTTTAATAGTGTAATACTTTATTAATGTATTAGTATAATCATTCCTTAATAGCATCATTTTTTATGTAATGCTTTTTAAAAATCGATTTACCAAGAATATTGACAAAGATTTGTCTTTTTTTTGTATATAAATCTTTGTCTGTTTGTATTCCTATATGGATTTGTTGAATTGGAATTGTTTTACGGTAATAGTGTATTAGTTTAATACTGTATTAGTATTAGTTTAATACTAATTTTATTAATTTATTAGTATAATTAGTCCATAATAGCATCACTTTTCATTTAAAAAATGCAGAGAAAGGATCTTGTTATTTCACAATCAAAATGCATCTGGGGTGTGGTTAGTTATAATTCTAAGAGGTTTATACTACTAGATTTATCAGTTATTTTGACTTTTGTAATTCTGATGAAACATCAATTGTGGAGTTGGATAATATGGCCAAGGGATGAAGCTGTAGTGGATATAATATCTATTATTATAAGGTTAATGATTGTGCTCGGTTGGAGTTGATTAACACTGATCAAGATGTAATGAGGTTGAAGACATTTGTGGATGGAAATAGAGAAGTAGAGGTTTATGTAGGTTGTTTAGGAATGGATGATGTTGTAGGTACCAAAGTTAGTCAAGTAGGGTCACGTGCAAAAAGAAGTCAGAGAAAGAGAGTACTTGTAGATGTACAGGTAGCAGAAGAGGAAGATAATGATGACTATGATCCTAATCCCTCAGACTCTTCGTCATCTGATGAGTCTGAGAAATATGAGGATAGTAACTGTGGATTTTCTGATGATGATGCATGGTATGAGGCTAATGTTAACAAAGATGTAAAGTTTACTGGTGTAGGAAGTAGTAAGAATGTAATGGCTGAGGCAGTTGATGAGCTAGAAAACCTTCGAAGCTCCTTTGATAAGCTAAGAAGTATTGATAGCTCATCTGATGAAGATGGTAGTTCTCATAGGACTAAATACCCTGTTTTTAATGTTGAGGCTAATATGCACAATCCTCAATTCAAACTTGGTATAGAGTTCAAGACTCATGATCTGTTTAGGGATTCTGTGAAGGAGTATGCAATTAAGTGGGGCAAACATATAACATTTACCAAGAGTGACAAATAAAAGGTTAGGGCAGAGTGCAAAGTTGGTTGTCCTTGGGTTTGTTATGCTTCATATGTAAAAGATGATGGAGTGTACATGATCAAAACATTTGTTGATGAGTACACTTATAATAGGTCATTTGATGTGGCATATGTGAGTTCCAAATGGATTGTGAAGAAGTACTTTGAAAGAATTAGGTTAAATGGCCAATTTAGTCATTGGCAGACACAATTTCAAGTGAGCACAATGTCAAGTTTAACTTATAAAAAGTGAGAAGGGCAAGAAAGAAGGTGTTGACGCTGGTAGGGGGTACTACAACTGAGCAATTTGCACTGTTATGGATTTACATTGAGGAGATTAGGAGTAGTAATACTGGGACAATAGTGTGCATGAAGGTGAAACAAGTTCCAAAGGTTAATGAAAGGAGTAATACAGGGGTTAATGATGGGAGCAATACAGAGTCAAAGTACAAAAGTTTGTACTTGTGTTGGGATCCATTATAGAAAGCTTTTATGAATGCTTGTATGCCAGTGATAGGAGTGGATGGATGTCATTTGAAGGGATCACATGGTGGTATTCTCTTAACTGCTGTTGGGATAGATGAAACAATTGCATATTTTCATTTGCCTATGCAATTATTGATAAAGAGAAGAAGAAAACATGATTGTGGTTTCTAGAGCTACTAGGACATGATCTGAATATTATAAATTCTCATTGTTATACCTTCATAAGTGATAAGCAGAAAGGGGTGAGTGATGCAGTGGCTGAGTTGTTTCCAAATGCTTCACACAGGTTTTATGCAAGGCATTTGTGCAACGATTTTAAGGGTGAACACAAGGAGTTGACTGTGAAAGATCTATTGTGGAAGATTGTCAGGGCAAGTACTGTTCCTGCATTTACCAGAGTGATGGAAGAGATTAAAGAAGTTGATTGTAAGGTATATAATTGGTTAGTACAAAGACCACAAATTCATTAGAGTATAAACCACTTCAACACTTTTCCAAAATGTGACATTTTACTAAACAATTTGTGTGAGTGCTTCAATTCAAGCATCTTGCAAGGTAGGAGTAAACCTGTGTTGACAATATTAGAGAAGATTAGGTTGTTGTTGATTGAAACAGTTCAAAAAAGGTGCAATCCAAAGACACAATGGTCTTATATGTCCTAAGATTCAGAAGAGGTTGGAGAAAATGAAAGTGGATGCAGCTGGATGGATTCCTAAATGGAATGGCAATGAGCAATTTGAGGTTGTAGGGCCATCTGGTGAGCAATACAAGGTGGACTTGCAAGCTTAGAGTTATGGTTGCAGGAAGTGAGATCTGTCAAGCATTCCATGTGCCCATGTTGTGGCTGCTGCAAATTACTTAGGTCAAGAACCAAAAAAAATATGTTCATCAATACTACAAGGTGGAGACTTATCTGAAGATCTATGACAACATGTTGAGTCCTATTAATGGTATAGAAATATGGCCAACAACTGATGCAAAGGTACTACCACCTAATGTGAAGAAGAGAGCTGGGAGGCCTAAACTAAATAAAAGAAAGGAGACTGAGACACCAATCGTAGGAACAAAGCTAAGAAGGCAGAGCACTCAAATGACTTGTAAGAATTGTGGGAAGGTGGGACACAACAGGAGAAGTTGCAAGGTAAATGACAGATTTAACTACATGTAAGAAAATGTAAGTTCAATTAATATTGATCAATTTTGTTTATTTTATTTCATGTTTGTCAATATTGTTTTATGCATGCAATCATGTTTTTCAGCCTGCATGGAGCCAACCTCAAGGGAGCCAATCTCAAGTGAGCCAACCTCAGGGGAGCTAAACTCAAGGAAGCCAACCGCAGAGTCAAGTAACTGCAGAAGGAAGTGAGGTCAAGCCACACAGAAGACAGAGAAAACTAGTTATAAGTGTAGTACTTTTTTATTTTTATTTTTAATTGTAACTGTCCTATATTTGATTGAGTTTAATTATGGATAATTCAATGTCATTACAGGCTGAAAGGAGAGTGGTAAAAGAAAATCAGTCAACTCCGTCTCCAATGAGTTCAACCACCACACCAAAAGAGGGTCAAATAATGTGGAGAGGCAAGCTAGTGTACAATGCTAGTGGCCTTAAAACACCATTCATTGCATAGAAGAAAGAAGCACATGGAAATTGAAGAAGTGTTTTTTGTTTTCGGATAGTAATCAGTTAGGATAATAATCAATTTTTTAGAAATCCATAGCAAATTAAAAATGTAGATATTTTGTGTTTCTCGTGTATGCATATCTCTAGTAATCAACACTGAACATCGCTACAACATTAGGGCTTTTTGTACATGAATTATTTGTTGGAAAAAATGGTTTTTAGGTGACTTTAATGTGAAATTAAAGTAGGTCCCAACAATTGGTTGAGGTGAGATTAAATGAGTTTAGATTCTTTGTAACAAGGTCTTTACACCACAAAAAGAATGACAAAAATATTAAGAATTGAATGAGAAATTGTCTATAAAGTTGGCCTCATAAATGAGGTATTGGGAATTGTGTATAACTACCAATCCCACATTGATTGTAAAAGAAAACTTTGATGGGTATTTAAACCTCAAGATTATGAGAAGGGCATGAGCCCTTTGGGGTATCCAAATTTTCCAAAGGAAATGAGACATGGATGTTTCAAGGATGGGCTTGGGCCAAGACTATGGTCCAAGTTGGTTATGGAAAAATTGCCACACACACGCGCGCACCACCCGCCCAGATCGGGCATGGTTCAGGTCCGGGTCCGTGATCCGTGGGTCGTGGGTTGTGGGTCGTGGATCTTGGGACTTGGGCTTGAGGCTTGCTAGAATGGGTTAGGTTTGGGCTGGGCCGGGTTGGTGGTCCACCAACCTATTATTTTTGGGCCAAGTCTGCTGTAGGCCCAAGTTTGTTGCATAAATGTATATTCACATATGTGCATATTGTGTGTAACTCACACTTTGAATTCCCATTAGTTTTGTGCATTACTCCAGCAGTTTTGTAGGAGTAATGACCTGCATTAGTGGCCAGCCTTGATGGCTGGAGGCTCATCCACTCTCCCCTATTGTGTATAAGAGGAGACCCATCTCCCTTGGTTTGGTACATATTTTTTGCCTTCCAATTATATAGTCAATTTGCTTACTATTATAATATTCTTCCTGTGTGAGAGAGAGTGCTGCCCTTGTCAGTTCGCTAAGCTAACAGAAGGTACTTCTGCGTTAGTCGGTCTAAACCAAACCATCTTATACTGAGAAACAAAAGTCGACATTCCTCCAGCACTCACGGTGAGGTGGCTAATATATTTTAAGAACACTGTGGTATCACACATAATTTGGTTTGATTTCTTGTTTTCAATATTTCAATTTAATATTTTTTTTGTTAATCATGTTTCATGTTTCATGCTGTAGAATGTAAATTTATCAAATACGGTTTTATTTGATGTTCTATTATTTAATTTAATAAATCATGAATTTATTGATCTTGTTTACACAATTTCAATAACACTATTTTTTCGTTTGGAATGGTTGCCTTGAACTTGTTAACTATGTAAAGGTTGTGTTTAAATTGTCACAGACAATTATGTGTTTTGAAGATTTGAATGACAAATTATGAATGTTGGTTTTATGCATGATGCTCTATTTTTATGGATGATGCTTTGATTTGTATGAAAAATTATGAACATTAGTTTTGGTTGCCAATTGATGATGCTTTGTTTTTTGGGTGGATGCCATTTGATGCCAATTCAATCAGTTTTAGATGGATGCAATTTAAATTAGTGGTTATAACTTATATCCACCTGACCCAGCAAAACACTATCAAAAGTTCACCATTGCATAAACATGATATGTACTCAATATTAGCCAATGTAGAGATCTCACATATGCATGCACAAATTAAAGTTTTTGTTTTGATGAGAAACAAGTATATAGTCTATTCAAACAATTCATAAATTTATAGCTTTATTGACTAGACTGATAGTTTTAGCAATGATTTCCCTTCAACAAGTGCAAAGAGCCATTGCACACGCAACGAGTATGAAGTCTTAATTTGTGAGAAGCAATGTTATTAAAAATTACAAATACCTCATTGTTTAGGGGTGAGCATGGTCCAGATTGGACCGGATTAGGGTAAAACCAGGACCAATCCGTTATCTACGGTTCCTGAAAAATTGGAACCAATCCAATCCGTTTAAATCATGGAACCAATCCGAACCAATCCATTTAAAATATGGATTGGATCGGTTTAGGACCACGAATTCACATAATTAAATAACAAAAATATATATATAACACTTTAATTTCATAAAAATATAAATATAGCACTATATTAGTTTCACAATAGCAACATGTTTTTTTATAATAGCGACATACTGTTCTAGAATTTAAACAACCATAAGAAAACTGGTTTCACCATAAGTATTTAGACCATTACAAATTAAAACTAAAAACTAACAAACAAAAGTAATAAAAGAAGATATTATACGGTTTTAGGTTTGAGTTTAGATTTTATATAGAATAAAAGAAGATCCTATGGGAGAGGATGGATGTATAATAAAAATATAGACTATTTGTATACGGTCTGGATCGGTTCCAAT
The DNA here is from genome assembly GCA_030407325.1 of Camellia japonica. NCBI lineage: Eukaryota > Viridiplantae > Streptophyta > Magnoliopsida > Ericales > Theaceae > Camellia > Camellia japonica. Next base: position 98,233,363 of record JAPPVO010000029.1, read on the forward strand.
CTAGAACCGTGGGGTTCTATCCGGAACCAATCCGTGGACTACGGATTTTTAATTCTTCAATCCGGAACCAAACCACGGATTCAAAAAACCAATCCAAACCTATCGGATTGGACTGGACTAGATCGGATTACGGATTTCACGGATTTCTTGCTCAGCCCTATCATTGTTAGTATTTTTTATTTAACAGAATTAACTAAAAAAATGAAATTTATAATTTCTCTCCTGTACAATAATAAAATTACCTAAATTATTAATTGAAACATATTTCTAACATCATTAAAAACTGTTAATTGACTTGATGATTTATTAATAAAATGGGCGATTTGTTATGAAATTAGAAACTCAGGGGGTGGAATTTAATTTCCAAAATCGCAGGGGGCGATTCGTATTTTAATCAAATCTCAGGGGATATATTTGTAATTTATCTCAAAAAATGATAATATTTTCTCCAAATGATATAAAAAAAAAAAAAAAAAACAAAGCATCACCATTTGATGATGCTATGTTTTTTTCAAAATACAATTTGAACAAAAATAATGAATTTTACATTTAAAATAGAGGAAATTATATTTCATTCATAATATTAAGTACCCATTCCATTTATGTATAATATTAAGTACCTATTACATTCATTCATCATATTTCCCTCATTACATTCATTCTTACATTACATTAGAAACAAGATTGATACAATGATGCACCATGACATAACCAAGCATATCCATAACTTTCTCTCTCTCTTTCATTCCTTGTTTTTAGTCTTGTTTCTGGCTTATTGATCTTCTTTAACAACCCAGGGATGATTTGCACTACCCGTGAGCACATAGATGGGTTTACCCAGGTGAAATGATTGCAGTCACTATTGGGACAACTGAGGAACCTCCTAATAGAATTTGCATCAGTCCATGATGTTTGTATCACCCTTCGTCTTCCACAAAAGATGCACATCAAGCTCCATCTTCCTTGATTTCTTGACCCTCTATTCCTCATTCTCTCTCTAAAAACGAAGCTCTTTTTTTTTTTTTTTTTTTGCTTTGTTGTTGTGTGTGTAGAGCTTCTCTATGTTAAATAGCAGAAGGAAGAAATCCAAATAATAGTTTAGAGGGATAACTCAGCACATTTTGTTCAATTCTAGACGGAATGTGACTGTAGGGACTAAATTGATCAAAATTTCAAAAGTTTGGTTGTAAAATTGATATTAATCGAAGTCTGGGGGTCCAATTGCAAAATGTATGAAAGTTTAAGGGGTAAAATGATATTTTTTGGACAATATAATTTCAAAAGTATCCCCAAAAAATGTTAATAAAATTTATTTATTTATTAATTTAAGGATGAGGATCCCCTCCAGTCCAAAATCTCGACTGGAGGGCATTGTTCTGACCTGTGAGGCCACCACGGGTCTCGTTTTAATCATTCAAACCATTTTTTTTGTTGGTATTTTGTGTATTTTATCCTAAAAAAAAATTAAGTCGGTTCGATAACTGTAACTAATTTAGTTTATTGCATTTGTCATAAAAAAATCTATGACTTAATATATATATATATATATATATATATTTTTGGTCTTTTTTTTTGTGAAAAATGTGATACATTGAACTAGTTACAGTTATCGAATCGACATAATTTTTTATGTGGATGAAATACGTGAAATAGCCGACAAAATGAATGATTTAAATAATCAAAATGGGGCCTGTGATGAGTCCCATGAGCCCAAACAACGCACTTCAATCTAAATTTTGATGGAAGGGCATCCACGTCCTTAATTTTAATACATCATAGGGGAGCAAAAGTTGAATCACTGGTACATTTATAAATCAAGCACTTTTATCTCTACTCAAACCTCTTTAATTTTCATCATGTATGGGCATTGTATTGTATTATATAGGGATCGGGTGCCATCTCAACCGTATGATCACGCGTACCTCCAATCAACGGCTATGATCAAACCGTTTCAAATTGGACACGTAACCGTTCGATCAGTTGGTTGACTCATTGCCAACATATGCCACATCACTGCCATGGAGAGTTGACTGTATTCCACATCACTCATGCTACGTTAGATCCTCGTCATCGCTCTAACCTCTCCAATGCAACTAGAAAAGCGCCCTCATGGCGCCTTGCAGCGATGTGTCTGTGTTAAGTGCAAAGTGTGTCATCAAACGCCACATAGCCCACTACCCACGCCATGTGTACGCGCACGTGTGCGGATGGTGCGAAGCACCATCCTTGCAATATGATGCATGCACACTAGCATCTATTCTACGTACCACACTAGCATCTATTCTACAATTCCATATTTAAAGTAATATTCCACGTACCACTTTATTAAGTACTATGTTTTCCTCTTTAATGTGGGACAAAGTCCCTAAGAATTATTTAAAACTTTCCAAAGAAAACACGGAAGGTTTTGAAAACACCGAAAAACTAAATATAAATTTTGAAAATTTCCCAACATTCCCTCACCATTTTCAAAATATAAGATGATGATTCTTGGTTCAATTGGTAGCTTTATGCATAGGTGAATATACCTTACGATTTGAATCATTCACTTAGTGAAGACACCTTAAAGTTAGTCAAGATGGCATAGTAGACTACTGGACGTGTCTCACCCACAGTACAAGTTACCTCAAGTATTCAAACAAACCGACACATGGATTGGCCTTGTGTCTATATCATGTTTCATGAACGCTCTAGAGTCAAGCCCTTGGACTCATAGGAAGTGACATTACATCCGACACTCACATAGGTAAGCTTATTGAGAGTACTCTTGTAATTCACAATACCCTAACAACCCAGTTGTAAGCTTATTAAGAGTTTGCTAACTCATCCTCTTTTTTTCACATTACAAGTACCAAGCACTTCAACCTTGGGATGAAAATGAAATAAAACCAAGTGCTTGCAATCACAGCGTATGGTGTACTTGGGCTTATTGAACTTAAGACTTGATGTTTCTTCAAGCATTGAGTCGAGTTTCCACCAGGAGTGATTATACTAAGTGGGCTTAAGACCCATTCCCTTTGATTTTTTTCACACCAAATCCCTTGCAAGTCCCTTTGTTAAGGGGTCAACTAAGTTTTCACTTGACTTTACATAACCAATGGTAATCACACCTTCTGTGATTAACTGCCTAACACAACTATGTCTCAATCTTATATGCCTGGACTTTCCATTATAGACATGGCTATAGGCCTGTGATAGAGTTGCTTCATTATCACAATGTAAAGATATTGGTGGCATAGGTTTTGGCCATAACTTAATCTCTAGTAAGGGATTTCTTAAAGGCAATGCTACAAACTCAGATGCCATGGTTGACTCTGTTATGCACGTTTGTTTCTTAAAACCCCAAGAGATAGCTCCTCCTCCAAGATTAAAAATCCAACCACTCGTAGACGAGTGATCCTCACGATCAGTTATTCAAGTGGCATCCATGAATCCTTCTAGCACAACTGTATAGCCATTATAGACTATTCCATAGTCTATTGTCTTCCTCAAGTTGCTAAGTACTCGGTTAACAGCATGCCAATGCACACTATTAGGATTATTAGTGTATCTATTAAGTTTTCCCATTGCAAATGCAATATTAGGTCTAGTGCAAGTCATGGCATACATCAAGTTATCCATTACTCTTGAATATTCTAGCTGATCAATAACTCTTCCAGTATTAGAATACAATTTCAAATTCAAATCAAAAGGTGTAGACATGGGTGTACAATTATATTGATTAAATTTCTTAAGAATTTTCTCAATATAGTATGATTGGGTAAGAATCAAATTATTGTCCTTTAGTTTGATCTTAATACCCAGAATTACGTTAGCCAAGCCTATGCCTTTCATACTAAAGCTAGATGACAAGAAACTTTTAGTACTTTCAATGACCTCATTGTCAGTACTAAAAATAAGCATGTCATCTACATACATGCATATGATTATACCGTTATTGCCAGTAAACTTACTGTATACACACTTATCAGATTCATGTATTCTAAAGCCATTTGACATAATTACTTTGTCAAATTTCTCATACCATTGTTTTGGAGCTTGTTTCAGTCCATGTAGTGACTTAACGAGTTTACACACTTTGCGTTCTTGACCCTGTACAACGAATCCTTCTGGGTGTTGCATATAGATTTCCTCATCTAACTCTCAATTAAGGAAAGTAGTCTTAACATCCATTTGATGGATTTCAAGCTTGTAGATTGAGGCTAAGGCAATCAATACTCGAATGGTGATGATTCTAGCCATCGGAGCATATGTATCAAAATAATCGATACCCTCTTTTTGAGTAAAGCCCTTAGCAATAATCTTGTTTTGAACTTGCCAATTATGCCATCAACTTTCATTTTCCTTTTGAAAATCCATTTACAACCAATTGGTTTGGATCCAGGTGGCAAATCAGCAAGTATTCATGTATTGTTACCTATGATAAAATCATCTTATTAGTTATTGCTTCTTTCCAGAAAGCAACATCTTGAGACTTTATAGCCTCCTCAAAGGTTAATGGATCTGAATCTATATTCAAAGAAATCATTGTTTGCTTACAACAAGCTTTCCTAGTTCCTTCTACAAGGTAAACAATGAAATCAAGGCCAATGACTTTTCAATCCTAGCCCTCTTACTCCTACTTAGCTCAACAAGTTCATTAGGTTCATTAGGCTCAATGGGTTCATTTCGTTCACTTTCCTCTGTAGACATCAAAGGAGTTAATTAATTTCCTTGATTAGAATCCAATCTTGGAATGGTTATGAAACGATTCTCATAAAATACCGTATCACGTGATCCAATGATGGTATTTATTGAACCATTGGGCTCTATTAGCAAAAGCCTATATGCTTTGCTATGTATAGCATAGCCAAGGAATATGCATTCAATTCCTTTTTCACGTAATTTCTTTTTTTAAGTTCAGGTAATCTGACTATTACTCTACATCCCCAAGTTTTTAAGTAACCTAGATTAGGTTTCTTGTTTTTCCAATGTTCATGAGGAGTAACATTTCTTCTATTTTTAGGAATTCTATTGAATATGTGACAGACAGTGAATAAGGTTTCACCTCAACAACCAAAACTTAAGTTAGAGTAAGAAAGTATAGAATTAATCTTTTTTGTTAATATCCTATTATTTCTTTCAGCTACTCCATTTTGCTATGGTGTATAGAGTGCATACTTCTCATGAATAATACCAACATTTTCATAATATTCTGAAAAATGGTATTCATCTCCTCTATCAGACCTAAGTCTCTTTTATTTTGACATTACATTGATTTCTTACTTCTATCTTAAAAATCTTGAATTTATTAAGAACCTCATCTTTTGAATGTAAAAGATAGATATGACAGTACTTAAAAAAATCATCAATGAATGTTACAAAAAAATTGTTACCACCTCTAGTGGAAATACTATGCATGTCACATACATCACTACGCACAAGTTCAAGGAGAGATGTGGTTCTATCTACTTTAAAAAATGGAATGCGAGTAATTTTAGATTGCATACAAAATTCACATTTTTCAAACATGTCAATGTCATACTTAGGAATTAAATCTAAATTAACCATATCATACATTTTCCTGGCATTAACATGACCTAAACGAGCATGTCATGTAATGACCCAATTTTTTTTTATATAAAATAACCAGTGCATAATTTAATTGAGCAAATTTTCGAATTTGATTGCTGTGTAAATTCTGTGCGAAAACAGTTCAGTTTTGTATTTTTTTAAAATAGTTTCCGATCTCAGAAAATTATGAAATTTTTATATGTTGTTTCTATATGAGTCTATCACGTTGGATAAAAATTTCAGAATTAAATGATGAGTATTTATGAAAATTCACGAATTGATTGGTGTTCAGTTTAATTTATAGCAGAATTTGAAATTGAGTTTTGGGTGTTCGGACCAGGATTTGAGATAAATTTGTTGGGTCTATTTTAGTATATAATTGGACCATGTTTAACTTATGGGTGAGACCCATTACTTAGATTTAATTTAAATTGAGTTTGTTTAATGACTTATGTTTAATTGTTTGGTCCTTTTTAATTATGTGATTGGTAGTAACCACTTTGGGAGTTGTTATTATTTATTATATAGGGGTTATAATAAATATTTGATAGTTGATTTTATGGTGTGTACCATATGGTGAAAAATTATATATTTTATAAAGAATGAAAATGTGTATATTTCGTAGTAAGCAAAATATTATATTTTGTGGTGAGAAAAATTATATCATTTTATAATTTATATTATAAAATTTTGAGATATTTTATAATGTATTTTATATTAATTTTTGGTGTTAATTTGTATGGAGAAGTAAACCCCACATGGGCAGTCCCCCACGCCCCTTCCCATCAAACTTCTTTCTTTCTCTTTTTTCTTTTCTACTTTTTCCTTGGCCTTCTTTTGAGTAGAGTCTCTCTCTCTCTCTAGCCTTCATTGTTAGTCAACTTATAAGTTTCGAGTGGGAGTCCTTAGAGTGAGATTTTGCAAGAGTGTTGTAAATGAAAGTCAGAGAGCTCGTCGTGATCTTCGCAATGGTAGTTTCGGATTGATGATCGGGTAAGATTTGCCTTCCAGAACTGCTCTTCTTCATTATTTGAGGTAGGGACTTTCTTCATATTATTACATTAAAAATATGTTAGGGTTATTTTGAGAAAATATATATTCATAGGAGGCATTACATGTATATATTTTTTTCAGATTTTTGTTTGGTAATTTTTGGAAGAGAAATTATGTTGAAATATTAAGAATATTGTTATTTTGAAATTGATTTGGAAAAATCATCTTGTGTTGGAAATACTTGTTAAAAATTTGAAAATAAAATAAAATAAATGTTGTATGAGTTGTATCATATTATGGTTATATAATTTATTTTGGGAAAATAATGTTGAAATATTTATCTCATCTTTGAGTTTTGGAATTTATTTTTGAAAAGAAAAATAAATTGATATTGATAAATATGGTGTGAATTGTTAAGTTGAGATTATAGAATGATTTTGGGATTTAAGACTCTAAAAGTGTGATATTCATGATGTTTTGTGAATGTTAATTATTTAATTTTAGAAAAGTTGTGAAATTGTGATTTGTAGAGATTTGGGAAAAGTGGCTAGGCATGAAATGTGGGGATATTTTGAATGATGAGTCATGTGAATTTATGTTTAGTGTTATTAATTTGGAAGATGGTGAACTTAATGGATTTACTAATTTGATGAGTTAAATTAGTTTGATTAATATTTAAAATCCTTCGTAATTAAAGGGGTGTTCCTGGGTTTAAATTCTAACTTATTATGAGATTAAAAGTGATGATGTTGACCAAGAATGAGATTTGGGGAAATTAAGCGAAATTAAGTTGATGTGATATGGTATTTGGTCCATAGTTTTACTAGTTGAGTTATGTTATCATAATAATACCTAAAATTCATATATGAGATATTCGAATTGTTTTGGCGGATTTTGACAATAAAGGAAAAGAATATGATTTTAGCTCGTTTGGAGCAAATGGATGAATTGGATTAAAACAAGAATGGGTTATCAAAACTTTTATTTATTTATTTTTCCTTGGTTTAATTTGATGCGGTTGATGTTGATAATCGGAAAGTGAACACTCACGTTATATTTTATATTTATAGTCAAGAGAAGATTTTGATATAATTGATTAAATGTTAGAATATTCACTTATGCTTATTGAGAATTATGATTGAACTTGAAGATCTCGAGATTTCACTTGCATGAGAAAAATAAGAATTTGATTCTATTTAATGTTTGGAATGGGGATGAGTTTTGAAAAGATTGTAATTATATTTCATTGATAAAGTATTTGAGTTAGAAATCGATGAAAACTTAAACCCACTTTGGTGTCATATGTTATTGCTATTGATGAGCCTATTGCTTAGAAGTTTTAGTTTTGATAATTGGTAGGGGATTGCCACGTTGGTATTTAAATGAGATTTTTGGAAAGGTAAGAAAATGTTTGACTTTGGAAGTTTGTTTTATATATTGTTGAATTGTCTTGAAAAGACTAAGTTAGATGTTGTTGATTTACATGTGATAAATACATGAACATTGGCATTGTTATATTATCTCTTGGGATTGTATCATGATATTACATTGATAGGGATATGGAAATTGATCACAATGGAGAATTGTGTGGAGAAAATTAAAAATGGAATCATATGAAGGATTGTACATTTTGCATTATCATTTTATCGAACCACTATTGAAATTGATTTTTAATCTTGCATTGGAAGGTTTTGGTTTTAAAAGAGAAATTGTTTTATGAAACAAGATCTATTGTTTTGTTTTTGGTAAATACGTTGGTAAGTCTGGATAGGGAATGTAGTTGGTATTGGTTAAGTTGGCCTAAGTGTCCATGGTGAAAGACCAGAAACCCATGCGGATATGTGTCGAGCCTTCCAGTTAATACTGGTAAAAATGACAGATTACAGGTGTTGAGCCTTCCAGTTAATACTGGTAAAAATGACAGATTTCAGGTGTCGAGCCTTCCAGTTAATATCGGTAAAAATGACAATTTGGTAGTACTTAAATACTTGCAGACACCAGCCTAAGGATTACCTGAGTCGTATTTACCATCTTGGAATTTTATTGGAATTTTTGGATTAATGTGTTTTCAAATTGGCATTGTGCGTAAGATTTTCAAAAGATGAGAAAAATATTTTGAGCATGACATGGCATATGCATTCATCTCATAAGACTGTATTAAATAGATTTGATGAATTGTTTAATCATTTGATTCAATTGATAATGAGATAATTGCATGAATTGAAAAGGATGTCCTGTTGCTATTGAAACATGTTTATTTATTTAAGATAACTTGGTGTGGTTAATTAAATAAATTGGATTTAAGAGATTATGTAATAAAATCATATGGTTTTGACATGATATGATTTCATGTATATGTATGAGTATTTTAGTACCCGCATATCTTTTAATGTTATAATATGAGATTTCTTGGTGGGCTAGTGGTTGCTCACCCCCTGCCTGTGCATGTGTATAGGGAATGCTTTTCGGATTTGAAGATCAAACAATGGGTTTTACTATTTCATAAGTGTAATGTAGTGATGTATTGTACTACTTCATTTGTTATTTGGCTGAGTGCTATTTTTTCGTAAAGAGTAGTGTCCTCCCTTTTATTGTAAGTCTTAGGGCATTTCTTTTATTTGTATGTAAATGTCATTGTTGTATAACGAGAGGGAATAAATATATTTAATTATTTATCATTTCATCCAAGGATGAAATGTTATTTGTAAATGGATTTGATTAATGAATATTGATAATGTTATCCGAGTAATAAAATACGAGGCGTGACATGCCATAAAGAAAGAGAATCAACAATATATGCAGAAATAGATGTATTATTATTAATAACATTGAGTTTGAACATTCCCTAATACATGTAGCCATTCCCAACAAAAATACCACCCTTAGACCGGATAAATTTGTCCGACTCAAATACCAATTTGAAACTATGCTTATTAAGCAGGCTTCCAGATACAAGATTTTTCCTGACATCAGGTACATGATAAACATTACTAAGACTCAAGACTTTTCTAGATATGAACTCCAGATCCACTGTCCCTTTGTCTTTAATAGCAGTAGTTGAAGAGTTGTCTATGTAGAGAACTGTTCCATCACTCACTTGTTCATAAGTGGTGAAAAGGCTCTTATCATTGCAGACATGCCTCATTGCTTCTGAGTCAATCCACCAGTTACTAGCATCTTTGAGCATGTTCACCTCGGATACAACAGCCACAAACTTGTTCTTGACATTTGATGCTTTTGGCTTCTTCTTGTATGACCGACAATCATTTTTAAAGCGCCCTGACTTACCACAGTGCCAGCAAGCGCCTTTCGGGTTCTTAGCATCTTTCTGGGGTTGGGGGTTGAGCTTATGCTTTCCTTTGTTGAACCTTTTGCCATCATCCACCATGTGGATCTTGGAAGTCTGAGCCAATTGGTTATCTTTACTTTCAAGAAGCCTTGATTTTTCCTTAACTTAGATATGTTGAGCCAATTCCTCTAAAGTAAGATCTTTCTTTTTTTGTTTAAAAGTTTTCTTAGAATCCTTCCAAAAAGATAACAGTTTCTTTATTATAGATGAAACTACAATAGATTCATCCATATTCATATTCTTATGTCGAATTTGACTCAAAAGATGCTAGATCTCATGGAATTGTTCCATAATAGGCTTTGTATCAATCATAGTAAAACGCATAAAATCACTAATAAGAAATTTCTTACTAGTGGCATCCTTGGTGAGGTACTTTGACTGCAATATGTCCTATAGTTGCTTTGTCGTTTCCAGATGTTGATACACATCAAACACAGAGTTTGACGCGCATTCAGAATGTGTCATCAACAAATGTAGTCGTCATTCTCCCATTTGGTTCTAGTATGGATTTGCTCTACCGTCTCGTCTTCTTGCTCTGTTGGATAGGGGGTAGTCAGCACATAAACCACTTTGAGAATGGTGAGCAAGAAGTGCATCTTCTTTTGAAGGTGTCGAAAATTTCCTCCATCAAATCTGTCAAGCTTCGTGAAATCTTGAGTCATTTTCTGAATAGACATCGCCATATCTAAATATTGTCTTTAGATTGTTGGATTAATTCGTCTTGAATTCTTGAGTTGGTGGTCTTCAGGTCTTCAAAACTAGGCGATGATCTTGTCCATGTAGAATAGGAATTTGGTATTTTAAGTCGCGTTACTTGGTTGTTTTCCTAGAGACAATATTTCCACCCACCATAACAAATTTGCCTCCAAGATACAATGAATCCTGATCTAAGGATCAAGTTTACCGGCTTCTGCACTGACGACAGTAGATTAGAATACTCTTGATATAATCAAGAAAACCAAAACACTGATAATCAAGTCTGCAAAATTTGATTACTAGTAAGAAAATCAGAAACTTGCTTAAGAAACTCTTGATCAAAAACTCTAAATCAAGAAGGAGAAAGAGAGAATTGTAGGAATGCTCTAAGGATTTTGGAATGATTGAAATGGCTGAATTTAGAGCCTATTTATAAACCTTGATGCACCTGATCAAATGGTCATGCCTTTTGATAGTATCTAATTAGATCTGTCTATTGGATCGACGATCTACGGTGTAGATCAATCTCACAACGAATAGATGCCTTGACTGATCACACCTGATTATGATCGAGTGTTATCGTAACCGTACGATCGTGTGCACCTCCAATCAACGGCTATGATCAAATAACTTCAGATTGGACACCCAACTATTCGATTGGTCGGTTGACTCATCGCCAACGGACGCTACATCACATTTTACGTGGAGCTAATTGTATTCCACGTCACCATGCCACGTTGGATCCATGTTATCGCTCCAATCTATCTGTACTAAGTGCAAAATGCGCCATCAAATGCCATATAACCTGCACCCCGCGCGCGCGAGTGTGCGGATGGTGAATGCTTGCACACTAGCATCTATTCTACAATTCCATATTCAAAGGAATATTCCATGTAGCACTTTATTAAGTGCTTCATGTTTTTTTCTCTTTCCAATGTGGGACAAAGTTCCCAAGCTTGTCTCAAACTTTCCAAAGAAAACAAGAAAGGTTTTGAAAACACATAAAAACTAAACTATAAATTTTGAAAATCGTTTTGAAAATACCCTAACACAAATGATGAAAATACATGAGTATTTTAGTATTTTTTATTAAATCATTAACAGATCTAACGGTGCACTTCTGTATACAAACCATAAGGGGGTTATGTGGTTATTTCCAGATGTTAGTGGAGTAAACCGCACATGACCCAAACAGTAGAGGATAAAGTGAAGTTTCTCCATTATTTTAACTAATACACTACAAATGAAAGGGATGGCTGCTATTCGGGCCCGTGGAGCTCATCACAAGTCTTATTTTGATTATCCGAATAATTCATTTTGTCAGGTCTTGCGTGTATACCATATATAAAAAGATGAGATCGATCCGATATTTGTAATCTATTCATTTTATCACATTTGTAACAAATAAAAAATAGATGGTCTATTTTTAAAAACATATTGACCATTAATTTTTTGGAGACAAACTCAATAAATTGAAAGAGTAATGAATATCGGATTGATCTATTTTTTTTTATGAACGATATACACAGGGTCTGATAAAATAAAAGGTTTAAATCATTGAAATGATACCCTTAATGGGCCCTACAAACTCGAACAACACCATCCAGTCCAGATTTGAACAGAAGGAAAGCCCAAGCCCAAATTAAATGGGAAATTTGGCTATAAACCCCCTTTACCTTCCTTTTATTGTTAGAAGGACTAAGAAAAAAATTATACTTTCTAAACCCCCTCATAATTAAAAAGTCTTGCATAAAGGACAAAATTTATTATTTAAATATTTTATCAGACTATTATACCCTCAACTAAATCTTCCATAATCACCATCTCAATCTCTCAAGACGCCATGGCTAGGGTTTCAAGATCTGGTATCAAAACCAGTCAGCGACTTCCTCTGCTCCGCCTCAGATCGGAGTTCGATCTCCTTTTCGGTTGATTTCTTCACTGTTCGATCACCGCTGTTGCCATTTGATCAAAGATCCTCGCCTGAGATCCATGAGTTGGTCGACTAGCCAAGCCATTGCGATGACCTTGAAGGCCGAATTGAAGAGTAGATACATATATATATATATATATCTATATATATGTGTGTGTTTGTGTGTTTTGAGATTTAAATTCGAATATATATGTGTTTTGAGATTTGAATTCGAATATATATATCTACATATTCCGATCTGTAATCTATATATATATATCTATATATATGTGTGTGTCTGTGTGTTTTGAGATTTGAATTCGAATATATATATATATATATATATATTCCGATCTGTAATCTATACATATATCTGTATATTTGTGTGTTTTGATCTTGATTTTATATTTCACATGTATTCAAATGCTCCATACTTTGCAACCTCTTTTCCTCCTGTACGAGAACTTGCTTCCATTCTTACTGCTACTGTGAATATATGCACACAAATAACCAAGTTTTCTATTATTATCTATAAATTTTAGTGTAATTATTTGATTCAGCCAAAATCAAAGAGCCTGCAATCAAATTTCATTTGATAGAACCAGAGTAAAATTTTACTCTGGTTCTATTGCTTTGTTTTTTTCATTTGACAAAACTAGAGTAAAATTTTACTCTCATTCAGAGTAAAATTTTACTTTTAGTTTCACAGAGTAAAATTTTACTCTCATTCAGAGTAAAATTTTACTTTCATACAGAGTAAAATTTTACTCTTTACTTTAGTTTCAGAGTGAAAGTAAAATTTTACTCTGTATGAAAGTAAAATTTTACACTCTGAAACTAAAGTAAAATTTTACTCTGTATGAAAGTAAAATTTTACTTTCATACAGAGTAAAATTTTACTCTGAAATACATAGTGAAAATGTCTTAATATGAGAGCTGAGGGTAATATAGTAAAGAAATAAGTTTTAAAATATCAGGGGGTTTTGAAAGTACTTATATAATTCTTGTCCTTTTGAAAGAGAAATTAGGTAGTGAGGGGGCTATGACCAAATCCCCCAAATTAAAACACCCCATATACACGAAAAATTCTATGATAGACACCCTTCTTGGAATCTATACATGCTCACAATTGCGATATTGGTAGTTTTGGTTATAAGCTATTGTGTTGTTAATTTTATAATTATGATTTATTGTGATATTAATTATAATATTATTTTAATTATGATATAAAAAATCTTTATTTATAAATTATGACATTTGTGTAATTAACCCAATAAATATCATAAATTATGACATTTGTGTAATATCATAACTTATGATAGCATAATATATACATGTCACGTATCCACAAATAATATTCCATCATATTCACTCAACCAAACACAAAAAGCCCAAAGAAAATGCCCAAATACCAAACCAAATGAACTCACCAACAAACAACAGAACAGGCCAAAACTAGGGATTAGGTTTGAATCACAGCTAGATTGACAAATCAATCAACTTTTTTTCCCCTCAAATCTTGCCTTTTATTAAAGAAGCCTTTTAATTTCATAGTTGTTTAACACTATTTTTGTAATTTTAGATTGTTAGTTCAATTCTAATAAAAAAGAGTTGAATTTTTTGTGATGTTTAATTCTCTCCATTTTCGAGAGCTGTATGTAATTTGAGTTATTTGATGCAGTGGTTATAAGGCTTGATGATTGTTGATTATCTTCAATTATTGGATTGAGGAAATATCATTTTGCCTTTTAAATTTTTACGCATTTTCAATTTGACCTCTAAACTTCGTATAATATCAATTTGCTCACCAAACTTTTGAAATTTTGATCAATTTGACTTATGCTATCACATTCCGTCTACAATCAAACAGAACTTACTGACATAACACCCAATTTCATTTGGAATTTTATTTTACCCCTAAACTATATCTTAAAAATCAATTAGTCCCACAAATATTTAAAAAAAAATTAATTAATAAATTTTTATTTCAAAGATGAAAACAATTAAATTTTAAATTAAAAAAATTGAGTACTAGTCCTGTTGAGTATTCTTTAGATAGTAATTGAATTTTAATTTTTTTCCCGCTCAATTTTAAAATTACTGTTAGTCGATCAATTTTATTAAAATTAATTTGGAAAATATACTAGTTATAATTGCGCACGCACACACATAGAGTAACTAAGAAATTTTTGACTCAATAAGTTTTTGCAAGGTCGATTCGAGATAATTTGAGACCTATGAAGCACATGTACAAATATGAGTAGTGATACTGGTACAATACGGGTACGTCGATACAGTAAAATCTAAAAAGTAAGGTATGATTACGGATTGATACATTTATAAAAAAATATTTATTTTTAATCTGGAATAATACAAAAATTGATTAAATAGTTTAATTTGTTAAGATCAAATATATAATTGACATTTAGTGTCAACAATATAGGTATAAGATAAACCAAAATTAAATGTCAATATATTAAATAACTTATAAACCATAATTTAATTTTAAAATCATACTAAGCATAAAATTAAAAATGAAAAGGAAGTCTAGTAAAATAAATTTTATCTCTGTAGTAGAAAAATATTATTTCGACTGAGGTATGACACGACTTGAGTATATACTAGGTATGTTTGGATACGCTAAAAATTAAGAAGAAAAAATTTGAATACATATTTTGTGTACCGGTTCGTATATAGAAATACCATACGTTGATAATACCCAGTACGAGTATGACATGTTTGTTGAAATACTCATGCTTCATAGTCTCAAGATAATTCTAGATGAGAATTTTTATATTTTTGTATTATTTTTTTTGCAAAATATATATTATTTAAAATTTAAATTTTTTCATTATTGAGATACGTCAGCAAGTTTCGTTTGATTATAGACAGAATGTGACGGAAAAGGGTCAAATTGATCAAAATTTCAAAATTTGATGGGCAATTAATATTAGGAAAATGTTTCAGTGCTCGAAACATTCGTGGCTCGAACGGCTCGACAGCCCAAAACGACGTCGTTTTGGGCTGTATTTTTTTTTTTTTTTTTTTTCTTCTTCTTCTTCTTCGTCGTTTTCGGCTGAAACCAGAGGGGGGAGAGGGAGAGGGAGAGAGAGAGAGGAGAGAGAGGGAGAGAGAGAGAGGAGGCAGCCCTCCGCCCGCCGTCGTCGTGTCGCAGCCCTCCGTCTGTCCGTCGCAGCCCTCCGCCCCTCGTCGGCTCTGCCCGATCGCGCCGCCTCCGTCGCCTCCGCCGCCTCCTCCTCCTCCTCCCCTCCCCTCCTCTCCCCCTCCATTTTTTAGGCCCCCTCCAGTCCCCTCCTCCTCCTCCCTCCTCTCCTCTCCTCTCCCCTCCTTCCTCCTCCCCCTCCATTTCTGCGTCTGAAGAAGAAAGAAAAAAAAAAAAATACAAAAACAACATTCGGGCCATTCGAGCTACGTAGCTTTCGAGCTACGTAGCGGAGTCGTTAATATTATACCAAATATAAAGATCAAATTAAAAAATACATAAAAATTTAGAGAGTAAAATGATATTTCCTCCATTGAATTTTAAAGGAATGTTTAGAAAGTAAACATTTTAGCTAAAAATTAAAAATCAAGTAAAAAGGTCAAACATTTCTTTACTCTTTCTACTTTATATCTATATCTATATCTATATATATTTATAAAAACTCAAAAGTCATTATCAACTGTTAATTTTGTTGTTCACCTTATATTTAAACTAAAAATTTAAAAATGACTTCAAAAGTTACTTTTCGAATCAATTTTAAAATTGTGTTTGGTTGGGAGATTTGACGAGAAAAATAAAAAAAGAAAGAGAAATAAAAAAATGAGAAAGAATTGATAGAATTTAAATTCCGATTGAGTGAGAAATGAAAAAAAAAAAAAAAAATTGAGTGGACCTTAGGGGCAATTTGAGAACTTGATAAAAAATTAGCTTTTTGACTTTTTAACTTTTTTACACAAAAAAGTCCCAAAAAAATTATCAAAAAATTAATTTTTTACCAATTTCTCAAAACACTAATTAAAAGATAAAAAATGAGATGAGATTGCTTTCCATTCTCATTTTCTTTTCTTTTCTTTTCTTTTATATTTTTCATTATAACCAAACAAAAAATTAAATTATATTTTTTTTTCTCTTTTTATATTTCTTATCAAATCTTCTAACCAAATCCAACCTAAGTATCTGATTTTTTGTAATGTTTTTTATTCTTATAATTACATTCCTGTTAATTAAAAACATTGAATTTTAAGTTTCATCATGGATCTGTATTCTGTTTAAAAAAATAAAAATAAAATCATGGATCTGTATTGTATTATTATATTCACTCAACTACCCAAAGGCCAAGACCCAAGAAAATGCCCAAATACCAAACCAAATGAACTCACCACCAACAAACAACAGAACAGACCAAAAGTGGGGATTAGGTAGGAGATAGGAAAACCAAACAAGGACTCCCACCTTCCATCTCTCTCTCTCTCTCTCTCTCTCTCATCTCCACCCCAACAGCCACCATGGCCACCTTATCCCTCCACTCTCCACCATCCATCTCGTCCTCTCTCCACCACAATGCCACCGCTACCACCCGCCTTACCCTACGCTCCCCCTCTCTTAACCTACGCACTCGTTCCCACAAACCACTCTCCATCAAGTCCCAATCCTCCCCCCCTACTCTCACCCAAGACGACCTCAAGAAACTCGCGGCCGACAAGGCCGTGGAGTACGTCCGCAGCGGCATGGTCCTCGGCCTCGGCACCGGCTCCACCGCCGCCTTCGTCGTCTCCAAGCTCGGCCAACTCCTCTCCTCCGGTCCAATTAACCGACATCGTCGGCGTCCCCACCTCCAAACGCACCCAAGAACAAGCCGCCTCCCTCGGCATCCCCCTCTCCGTCCTCGACGACCACCCCAAGCTCGACCTCGCCATCGACGGCGCCGACGAGGTCGACCCCAATCTCGACCTCGTCAAGGGCCGCGGCGGCGCTCTCCTCCGCGAGAAGATGGTTGAGGCTGCTTCGGACAAGTTCGTGGTGGTGGTGGATGACTCAAAATTGGTGAGTGGTCTTGGTGGGAGTGGACTTGCAATGCCTGTGGAGGTTGTTCAATTTTGTTGGAAGTATAATTTGATTAGGTTACAGGAGTTATTTAAAGGGGAAGGTGTTGATGCTAAGCTTAGATTGGATGGTGGGAAGCCTTATGTTACTGATAATATGAATTATATTGTGGATTTGTATTTCAATACCCCCATTAAGGATTCTGAGGCCGCCGGGAGAGAGATTTCGGCTTTGGAAGGGGTTGTGGAACATGGGTTGTTCTTGAATATGACTACGGCGGTGATTATTGCTGGCAAGGATGGAGTGAGTGTGAAGTCCAAGTGATGGATTTGAAGAGTTGGGTTTTGGTGAGAATTGAAAACAAACTCTATTTTCCAATTTTTGTGATTCTAATATATGATTCCTGTTTACTTTTCATTGCAATTTTGAACTCCTCTGTTGTCATCTTCTTGTTGTGTACTAGATACTTTCTATTTCATTGCCATGTTGAATATTATCACTAGCATTGCTTCTATGCTTTTATAGAACATTGTGTTATTAGTCGAAGATTTTCCCTCCTTTTTGAGCCTGTGATGTAACTTTTTGTGTAACATTTGGATATGAAATTTGAACTTTTCTTTCTTTTGTGCTTGTCAAGTTATTAGACATTGTATTTTTGATAGTTTTCAGAGGAGTTTCAATTAATTCAGTTTTCATTGTAAACAAGTTAAACAAATGTTAACCCCAATTTCATTTTATTCTGTATAAAAACTGTTTCAAATTGCTACTTGGTTGAAAATGAACTAGGAATGAGTGCCTACAGGAACCTTGGACTGTTCTTTCCGGTACCATTTTTTATGGGAGCCCGTCATGATAAAATCAAGATTGTATATGATGTAATGATATATATACTAGTGGCATGGGTGTCATGCTTTGCATGATTAGCCATGCCCTTGATAGGAAAAAAAAAGTTGAATTGTTAAGGTTCTACAAGTTCCAGAAATTATGTGTAATCCAATGTTCACTTGTAGCAAAGCCAATAGCAAAGTATGAACCATTTCTGTTAAAAATGCTTCAGGAATCGCACTAACACCATCCTCTACTACGAATCAGGTCTGATTTCAAGGATTTTGTACTAATCAAAACTCCAAAAGCAAAAAAGAAATCCATTAAATAATCATAATAACTACATTTTATGTTTAACTGTTGTCATTTTCTCCTTTTGAACTTTTAGTGAATATCATCCAATCCAAGGCTTGATTAAAAGCAAGTTTTCATATTCCTGGAATTCAGTCTGTTTCATCTACCTTCTTTCTTCATCTTTTCCATTTTTAACACCTGCGCACACTTTCGTTGAAAACTTTCCTTTTCAACACCTTCTCTCTTCAAACCAAAGTTACCAGCAATTAGTTTAGCACTTCCTCTAAACATATGACCAATCACAAATCTCAGAGCACACCAAAGTTGCATACTATATTTGAATCTATCCATGAACATATACATGTGTATGCAGGTATTTATTTATTTATTTGCATATATATATATATGTATATTTATTCATAGATAAATATTTCTTAAAAAAATGTAAGTCAAATAAATCCAACCCCTACTGCTAATTACACACACAGCCAATACCGCTCAAGTATCACTCATAAATCCACATATATTTGTAAATTGGTAAATGGAACCAAAAGCTAATATTAACTCAGTTAGGCAAACAATTATTTTCAAACCTTAAAAACTACTAAATTGGTATGTAGAACCAAGAATCTACTGCTACATAGTCATATGCAGGCATAGAATTCCTACTCAAATAACTGATTCATGGCCTTAATCCCAATATACATCGAAACCTGAACTACAAACATGTCAGATGAAAACAACTTCGTTTTGTGAACATGGCTGAATATTCTACAATTCAGTATGGTCAAAATTTTAAAAGGAATGAAATGAGATACAACAGTCTTTGCTTCTTGATGGGTAGAAATTAGTAGAAGTTATAACTAAAATCTTAGTTATTGGCTGTACTTATCCAAGACTGTAAAGCTTTCACTTTAACTTTTGTTGCTCCAGAAATATCAATTTGAGTAGTGCTAAAGATTTATCTTCCATTTTCTTCTTGTTCTTGTTTATCCCTAATGTTCTCACCACATGGGTTACATATTTTCCAAACCAAGTATTATGTATTGTTCTAAGTAGTTTTTTCTATTTATAGTTCACTGTTATGTATATAGCATGAGAATTCAAATTCAAATGATTTGAACGGAACTATTCGATACAGAGATGTCAATAACACAAGATACGATTGAAAGAATTATTGATGAAAGACTTTTACATCATTCTCCCCCATTCTTCGTTATCCTTATCATGTACAGACACAATCAACTTTGGAGTATTATCCCCATCAGTAAATGACAACAACAAATTCAATCAAGAGGAATTGAAGAACATGCAGCAGTTCAGATTAAACAACGAATTTTGATATAATTTTCTTGATCTACCTCAAATAGTATCTCTAAACCAGAGGGATCTAAATACTGCCTACTTTCAGATCTAAACAAAGCAGTAGCTATCTGGTTAAAAAGGAAAATGAAGCTAACAAATTAAAATTTTTAACCCTATATTCAACTTTCCTATGAATTAGAACACAGTGTTAGCAATGAAATGATATTTTCTAGTGTATAATGGGGCAATTTTCATGTTGACAGAAAAATGAAAGGAAAGGAATGGCTATTCGACAGGTACGGAATGGCGATTTAGCCATATTAGTTGAATTGTCAAACCAATTGGAATGCCTATTCCATAAATTTTTAGCGAACCAAACATCAGAATGAGCATTCCGATCCAACTTTCATTACCATGAACCAAACACTGCCTAAATAATGAGCGGGCAAAAAAAAAAAAAAATTCTATTTGTAAACAAATGACAAACACATGAAGTTAAATAGCAAACAAAATGAAAGGAATCATGGTCCAAACCGGTATACAGCAACGGAGGAAAGAGAGATACAAAGAAATCTACAAATAACTAACAAGCTAGAAAAGAGAAGAAGAAAAAGAAGAAGAAGAAGAAAGAAAGTGATTGTAACTGAACCAATTAATAAAGGATTGGTAGTCAAACCTTTTATTTTATTTTTTTTGAGATTCCATGGAAACTGAACCATTTGAAGATTCTCTTTGCTTGATTTTTCTTTAGATTCTATTTTACCTACACAATATAACAGAGCAAAATTAAAAACCGAAAATAATTTAACAGCATAGTAAAATTTAGAAAGCCGGCAAGGCAACGACAGAATGCAGCATCGAAATCTTTTCTTCTTGTCTAGGGACATTTGCATTCAGGCATAAGTAAAGTAAATGAAAGACTCAATTATGCTACAACGTCAATTGTAAAATGAACAAGACAATGGAGTTCTATATGTTAATAGAACCAAATACCTGAGAATTCCATTTTTTCCTTATGCACTAAATCTGATTTTGCTCTATATTTTGGGTATTAGCAATAATAAATGGGAAATAGGAGAACCAAAGCAAAGAAAAAATTCATAGCCAAAAAAAAAAAAAAAAAAAAAAAAGATAGAATTTTTTGGGCATAAGGCTCTAGTGTTGAGAGAGTAGTGCACTCTAACATCTTCTTCCTCAAAGAGTTGCAACAGCCTATAATGTTAGATGAAAAGAAGACCCCAGACGCCCACCTTGCAAAATATTTCATTCACGATCCAAAGAAAAATTATGT
The DNA here is from genome assembly GCA_030407325.1 of Camellia japonica. Classification (NCBI taxonomy): domain Eukaryota; kingdom Viridiplantae; phylum Streptophyta; class Magnoliopsida; order Ericales; family Theaceae; genus Camellia; species Camellia japonica. The sequence continues at coordinate 98,254,628 of JAPPVO010000029.1, forward strand.
CTATCTACATGCACCATGTAATTCACTATTAAATAAATAGACATATAATATATATATGTGTGTGTGTATATATGCACACCTGTATATAAGCATGCAGATTAAAGAGTGCAAATAGAACCTGGAAAGCAAAAACTGGGTAAGACTGGTTTAGTGATCTTTCCACTACCCAAGCAACTAATGCACTTGCTTTTTGAGCACAGTGACACCAATCGCAAGAGTCTCCTTCCTTGACAATCACAGATCCATGAACATGCGTTCGAGATCATTGACATGGTTCTTCAGACTATCCTTGAGCGTATGCGTCGCAAACTTGCATCCGACACCAATCAACTATTTCCCCATCACAACAAAACCTTCAAATTTTAGAATCCATCTACAAAAAAAAAAAAAAAAAAAAAAAAAAAAAAAAAAACACAATCAACAATCAAAACCCAAAAATGGACACAGAAACTCTAATTTGGACTCAATCAGGACCGTTTGATTGAACAAAAGCTTTGAAATTGTTAAGAAACCAAGAGTTTATATAGAAATTGGTGAGGAAAATTCTAAGAAAATTTCCATATAAAAAAAGGTAAAGAATCGTTTGATACCTATTTCAAAACCAGAGAGTCTGAGTAAATAAAAGGAAGTCTGGTCTGGGAATTGGTGGCTAAGTGGCTTCAGCACGTCGCTGTTGAGTCATTCTTGACAGTGCATGGATTTTTTCAGAGTTAATCATGCTCACCATGAGGAAGCCTCTCAAGGCATAACAAACTCTGTTTCGGAACCGAGAAGGTTAGAGAACTAAAAGAATGACCAAGAAATAAGCAAGACATGCAGAGAGAATCAAACCCAAAAAGAATTGAGGAAAATAGATAGAAAGACGGAGAAAAAAATATGAAATCAGATGCAACCATACACCATCTCCCTAGTAAAAATGGAGAGAGAAGATGATGCTTTTTTCTCTAAGAAGATGCAACCATACTAATCTTCAAAATACTCCCAATTTAATAATGAATTCGAAGCTCTCACACAACGATACAAACTTGGCTTAAACACAATATAAGGATAAAAGGAAGGCTGTCAATTTACTGAATAAACCAAATAGTCTCAAACAAACAAAAGTTGAGTTGAATAAATGTGAGGGACCAAAATGGAAAGGAAAAAGTGAGCCATGGTTTACTGTAGCTCTCCCAACTCCCTCTTATATTATATTAGTATATATATATATATATTCACCCATTTTTTCTGAGGATGCTAACGATTTCAGCATGTGAATCTTTTAGTGCAAGCTGAAGGTGTAAGAGGGTGGTTTGTGCGAACTAGCATCTTAAATTAGTGCTTGCATGAAGGCATTTTTCAGGACCTTTCTTGATGCCGTGAGAATGGTGCTTTGGTAGTTTGACACCCATTCAATGTTTTAGAGAAATGTTTTGCTTGACTTTTAGATCATCTTTCTTTTGGTGGTGTAAATGTGGTATTGCCTCTGTTAACAAAGGACAGTTGTTTTAGTAATTATTGAAAATTTAGAATAGCAATAATTATTTCACAATTAACTTATCAAAAAAAAAAAAATAGAAATAAATTATAGGAATAGAAGATAAAGAGGAGAAAAAAAAAAAAAAAAAAAAACAGTTGCTAAAGGCTTCCATTGAGGCCCGAAGATGTTGCAATGAGTGTTAACTCACTTTCATGCTCTGTAGTCTGTTGTATGCTCTCTTTCCTTTGCTATGACTAGTGAACTCTCTCTCTCTCTCTCTCTCTCTCAAAGTGACTGTAAAAATGATGTCATGGTTTTGAACCTTGGCCATGACTTTGTTGTATTGAATTGAATTGACATTGCTGTTTTTTCTTTTGTTGATGAATTGGGATTATTTTGAAGATTATAAGTAAATGCTCAATGCTCAAGTGCTTAACAATTGTAGGTCGTAAACAATAATGTGATATGTAGCATCTATGAAGGACTTAAACAGATATATGCTACATTCATACGCATCACCACCTGAGCAACTATTATACCGTCGGGCGTAGCCAATTCCACAAGGATGGAATAAGGCAAGAAGGATGGATAGGAGAAGAAGATTTTAAAATATACATTATACTAAAATATTGGCATCAAATTCAAGTTGTTATGATGGGTTATTTTGATGGAAGATGGTTGCCCTTTTGTTTTCAATAGTTAATCTTGCATTAATCCACTCTGTTTAACAGATTTACGCACATATCGGTATCCGTGTGCGCGCGCGCACACAAACATATATGTTCTTTCGTCAAAGTTGGAGGTGTAGGCAGTAGGAACGTGTAGAATTCTCATTCACACCCTTTGGCAAAAACCTGGAGGAGTGATCAAACTTCGGTCAAGTCTCTTGTTCTTTCTTTGCATATTCATGCAGATTTGTACGCACTAACTTCATGTGAAACTCATGCCTCGTTTGGGTACCTCATATTTTAGCCAAAGAGTCGAAAAGTTATTAAAAAAATCAAAAAAGCCTATAACCTATATTAAAAAGTCAAAGATTCCATTTTCTCTCTTTTTTTGTATATCTTTTTGTAAAAATTAAAAAGTCATTCCAAATATACTAGTTTTTTTATCTTATATTTTAGCCAAAAAATTACTAAAATAGTCTGTTTCCAAACGAGGCTTCAGTGCAATGTCACAGCGGATCACCAAAATATTTGTAGGCTTATTTTGCTTTTGATTCTCAAATTTGTATTTAGACAAGCTCATAGATAGATTGCAATTAAACCCTTTGTCATATGATGCATGCCTATCCTTGAACTAATACCACTTCCTATATTGAACATGGAAGTCATGCTGATGATGATTTAATTTGATCATTACTTTTCAGCATTCCTATACCACTTCTATATGCTTTCAGCATTACTTGTCTAGTGAAATGCTCTGGTCTAATAATTCAATTTGATTATTGACATGGGTAAGCCCATAAAGATTATAGCTCACCATTTAGGATCCAATACACAACTCAAATACTAAGGCTCAGCACTGTCGAAGCCCCATGTAGCAATAAGAACCAATGACATCAAGACACATGTCAAGAGAAGGGCAAGCCACATAAGCAGACAAAGATCTGCAAAGTTATTGCCACTGCACATCGCCATTAATGAGGCCCCTCACAGCATTTATTGCGACAAGCCCTCTCCATCGGGATAGAACGTCTTCACCATGAACAAGGTAAGGTAGAGCATAGACTTTCGGCCAGGGGAACAGGTCGGAAGGGACAACGAAATAATTACCAGAAGATATGAACAGACGTTGAAGACAGGAAGAAGGTTAAGCTTCCTATCTCTAATTCATCTTTACACTCTACTTCTCTCTCTAACTTGCTTGTCGGAGGGTTCACTGGGGGACTCCCCGTTCCCCGTTGAACTCGTGTGCAGGTCTTTCCGTTGGGCTTGGTCATTCGGACGTAGGATTGAGGGGCGTGGATCAGTTTGACCCGTTTCGTGGAACGAACTGTATCATCAGTTGGCGCCGTCTGTGGGAACTCTCTTACTCTGCGCACCAGTTGTGCTCATTGTCGCTGGAGGCCTTTTCCCAATAACCCCTTTCTACCACCTGCAAAGGTGAATGGTCACAACTAGATCCATGGTTCTCACCCCAATGTTGTCGACCATCAAGCCGACCCTCCCAATCCAAACAACCCACCACAGTATTTCACCGAGCTCACCAACAGCATTAACCACCTGGCTGAGCAAAACCAAGCCTTGATTAATGCTCTACTCCAAAGAAACCTTCCTATGCCTCCTCCACCACCTCCAGATATCCCACCCAACCAAGAGCGAGCCCCAAGCCATACTATCCAACAACCTAATCCACCCAACTTGGAAGGCTTGCGACCCCCTTCTCTAGATATAAATCCACCACCCCGAGCCCCACATCTATCGGTCCTGGCACCGACCCTTGAAGGAGAGGCCAGCAGCGTCCAGCCCCTGCTTGCCTTCGGTGGCGACAACACTCCTCTCTGGGATGCGGAACTCCAAGCCATGAAGCTCCAACTCCAAGGAGTCATGCAGAACATACAACACAAATCCTCCACCATAGCCAACTCACCATTCGTTGCCTCCATCCGGGACAAACCTCTACCCCCCAAGTTCAAAATGCCCACCATCGACTTTTTTGACGATACGACGGATCCAGTCGACCACTTGGAGACCTACAGAACCCTCATGATCCTCCATGCATTCCCTGACGAAATCATGTGTCGAGTTTTTCCCGTGACACTCAAAGGGTCAGCTCGACTTTGGTTTAGTCAATTGCCAGCAGACTCTGTCTCCACTTTCCAACACCTCAGCGACTCCTTCCTCAGCCATTTCATTGGAGCCCAATGCCAGCGGCGTCCGGCAACCCAACTCCTTAACATCCGACAGACCGAGGGGAGTCGCTGCGCAGTTTCGTCACCCGCTTCAATACCGAAGCCTTGCAGGTAGTGAAAAACGATGATAAGGTCATCCTTACGGCTTTCATGGTCGGTCTACGGTCGTCTGGCTTCATTTTCTCCCTCTTTAAAAACCCCCCGACCTCCATGGCAACCCTACTCTCCAAAGCCCAAAAATACATCAACGCCGAAGATTCCCTAGCCGCTCGCCAAGACCCTACAGCAAAAAACCCAACTCCCCGAGAAAAAACGAAAAGACTCAGAAACCAAAACACCCCGTGTAATAACCCAATAAGTCAGTATACCGACCGACCCCCCGAGCGACCGATCGGCACCAGCCCGACCGCCCAGGCGGTTCGAACCGGTACACATCCCTCAATTCTCCCATGGAACAAGTCCTCAATCAGATTCAGCGGGACTACCCCCCAAAATGACCCCAACCATCACGGACTCCTTCCAGTCGGAGAGACCAGTCCAAATATTGCCGTTTTCACCAGGACCATGGCCAGAATACCGAGGAGTGTGTTAAACCTCAAAGATCAGGTCGAGGGCTTGATTTGTCAAGGACGTCTTAGTCGATTCACGGATACTTTCCCTCAGCAGAGGCAACGGACTGAACCTATCAGAAACAACCGTCGGCGCACCCCTTCCCGACAACCAGCACAACCTAACCAAGGCCACGATCGCCCTCCACAGCAACCTCGGGCACAAGGCAACCCTGCCCCACCTGTTGGAGAAATCAGAGTTATTGCTAGTGGGCTTTCTTATGGAGGACCATCCCGCTCGGCCCAGCGGGTAGAACTCAGAAAAATAAGGTAGGGCTCAGATAAAGAAGTTGCCACATAGGACCGACCCCCCAAACAGCCCCGGCAGTGGACCAAGCCTATCACCTTTACGCACGCCGACTGCACAGGCATCCGTTACCCCCATGACGACCCTCTCGTCATTTCCGTTCTCCTCTCCAATTACAAGGTCAGACAGGTTCTCGTCGACAACGGCAGTTTTTCAGACATCATCTTCCTTAATTGCTTCCGCCAGCTCAAGATCGGGGAAGAAAGTCTGTCTCCTCTCCAAACCCCTTTGGTCGGTTTTACTGGCGACCGGGTGACCTCCATCGGCTCCATCGATTTTCCCATCACAATCGGCGAGTACCCGCGTCAGACCACCAAGTTACTCACCTTCCTTGTTGTTGACTGCCCCTCTGCTTACAATATCATTCTAGGCCGCATCGCCCTAAATGCTTTCCAAGCTATCACATCAACTTACCACCTTTCCCATCAAGTTCCCCATCGATCTTGGGGTCGGGACAGTAGGGGGAGAGCAGACCGTGGCCAGAGAATGTTATGTCGCCTCACTTAAAGAAGTCAAACTGAAGGAGGCTATGATCATTGAAGGACTCGATGTCAGAGACGAGGACGAGCTGGTTAGGGGGGAACCAGTGGAAGAACTTGTCGAGGTCCTCATCGATCCCACCAACCCAGCAAAAACTGCCAAGATCGGCAGCCAACTATCCACCCAGGCAAAAGCCGACCTTACCGCCCTCCAGATCGAGCACAAAGATGTATTTGCCTGGACCCACTCTGATATGCTGGGTATCGACCCCTCCTTCATAACCTATCACCTCAACATTGAACCCCATTTCCGACCCTTCCGCCAGAAGCAACGCATCTTTCATCCAGATCGCAACACTCTCATTGCCGCGGAAGTAGATAAGCTCCTTAAGGCACAATTCATCAAGAACGTGGACTACCTTAGATGGTTGTCAAACGTGGTCCTGGTCCGTAAGAACAATGGTAAATGGCGACTCTGTGTCGACTACTCCGACCTCAACCGAGCTTTCCCCAAAGACAACCATCCCCTTCCTCGCATAGATCTGCTGGTTGACGCCACGACCGATCATCAAATGCTCAGCTTCATGGATGCCTTCTCCGGGTATAACCAAATTCTGATGCACCCGTCTGATCGGGAACACACATCCTTCATCACCGACTGTGGTACCTACCATTACCGTGTGATGCCATTTGGGTTGAAGAATGCTGGGGCCACCTACCAACGGTTGGTCAATGCTGTCTTTCATCATCAGATAGGCCGGAACATGGAAGTATATGTCGACGACATGCTAGTCAAGAGCAAGCTCTCCACTGATCATCTGGCCGACCTGCGAGAGACCTTCGCCACCCTACGAAAGTACCAAATGAAGCTCAATCCGGAGAAATGCGCCTTCGGCGTAAGATCTGGGAAGTTTCTGGGTTTCATGGTCAGTCAGCGGGGCATTGAAGCTAACCCTGAAAAGATCAAGGCCTTGATTGAAATGCAGTCACCCAGAACGGTTAAGGAGGTTCAGAGACTTACTGGCCGAGTTGCCGCCCTCAACCGCTTCATTTCTCGCGCAACGGACAAGTGCCTCCCCTTCTTCAAAGTTCTTCGGCAAACTTTTGAGTGGACGGCCGAGTCCGAAGAGGCCTTTCAACAATTGAAACAGTGCATGGCCAACCCCCCTCATTTCTCAGGCAATCACGGGCGAACCCCTCTTCCTCTATTTAGCCGTGTCAAACACCGCAGTCAGTGCAACTCTCATCAGGGAAGACAGCTCCGTCCAACGGCCAGTCTACTACATCAGTCGGGCTCTCAAGGGAGCGGAACAGAATTACCCATTGTTAGAAAAAATGTCCTTGGCCTTGGTCACCGCCTCCAGATGACTCCGTCCTTACTTCCAAGCCCACTCCATAGTGGTCCTCACTGACCAACCATTGAAAAAGATCATGCAACAACCAGAGCTCTCCGGCAGACTTATGCACTGGTCGAACTTAACCAGTTTGATATCTCCTATCGGCCTCGGACAGCCATTAAGGGGCAGACTGTTGCCGATTTCATCCTGGAATTCACTAATCTCATCTCAACCACAGCTCCTCTGTAGACACCCCATTTTTGACCATCCTCAAGACTTGGACGTCATCGTTTGAACACCCGGTGATTATCCATGTTGTGTTCGTTTTGAGTTCCTGGAGTCTCGGCTACGCGCTTGCCTCAGGATCTCCGAACTCGGACCGTTTAGTGTCTGGTTTTGCACCAAACACTTGTGTTTTGCTTGAGGGGCAGGGGATGCCTTGTGGGTCTCCCCACACTCCACCGGCCGTGGCTTGAGGCCACGGCTGTTGTTTTTTGTGTCCATCGGCTATATATTTGGCCGACCGGCACTCTTGTTGGCCGACCGGCCATCAATTTTGTCAAAATGGAAATTTTGAGCAGCCGACTACTGTTCATTGCTTTTGCAGATTTTGGACAGCTGTGTGGCATTTAGTTCCCCTCCATACACGTGTATGGAGGGATGGCCTCCTTGTTAGCTTATTGAATAAACTTTGCAAGGTAGGTTGCCTTATAAGAGAAAGGGGTCTTCTCTTGGCATTAGGGTTAGGAAAATTTTGTGAGAAAAACATAGAGGAGAGCTCTGGTTCTAGGGTTGTACAAGAAAGGGGTAACAACTATTCTATCTCTCTTTTTCTCTTCTATTTATGTTAAGTGCTTTTGTCATACTATTGCACATAAACACCTAGTCTTTCAACCTTTTCTTGGTTCTTGAGGGACCTGAGGCCTGTTCTTGCTGTTATTGGCTGGATTTGAGCTCAAGGAGGCAACAAAAACATCTTTGTGAAGAGGTCTACAAGGGTAAGACACTAACCCCTTTTTATCCCATTTTTGCACACTACTTTTGCCTATCTTAGAATTGTTTTTGAGCTTAGTGTATAATACAAAAAAGTTTGTTTTTAAGCCCTCTTAATAGTTTATTTAGAGTGTTTTGTGGTTTGGAGGTGTTAGACCCCTCCTAAGCCTTGAGAGGCCTCATTTTGTGCCATTTTTGGTGAGCTCCGAGACTTTGGTGCTTGGGCCTCCTCACCACTGAAATCTTGAGGATTTCAGTGGTAAGGATGGTGCCTTAAAGTCTCAAGAAGGAGAGGGCCATCCCCTCTCCTCGTTGTCCTTGAAAAGGACCATTTTTGGCCTCTTGAGAGAGCATCATGTTTGAGTGTTCGTTGACCATGCCATGGCTGTCTTTTATGCTTATTATGCCATGAAATAGTATTGTTGTGTGTTGGTTTTGGTGCATCATGTTAGTTTAACATACATGCCATGTAATGCCACTTTGATGCCTTAACATGTCTTAGGTTGTAAGCCCTTATTCTAGCATGTTTTAGGCTTGGTCTTGTGAAGCTTTTGTGCTTATTTCACCATGTTTAAGGTCTGTCCATAGTTGTTTGGGTCGATCTTGGCATGCTTTGTGTGGCTCCTTTGCATTTTGGTTAGTTGGCCTTAAGTGTATAAGTGTGTAGCTTGCATTACTTGCTTCGGTTTAAGTGGTTTGGCACCATTTGTAACATCATTTCAGCCCCTTTGATGTGCTTGTATGCTTGCCTTAGGCACCTCTTTAATGCTTTGAAGGCTTGTGTTGTATGCTCCATGTTTTGGCCATTGTGCATGCTTTTGAATTTGAGCCACTTAGATGCCATCTAAGGGTCCCTTTTGCATGGTCAAGGACTGCCTTGAACCTATTTTAAGCCTTCTTGGCCTTACGGGGCTTGGTTGGCTTAGCCATGGTTTAAGCCTCTTTGACTTACTTCAATTACTTGGACTATTTGCATGCTAATGTTTGTCTTGTTTGAGTTGGTTTGGCACTTCTTATAGCATGATTTTCAGAGCTTATGTTGCATGCCTAGTGTCCATGTTATACTCCTTTCAAGTGTGCTTGAGAGTTACTTGCTTAATGCTTAGATTTGTGTCTTAACATGTGCATGTGTGTATGTGTGTTTAGCCCTCATATTTGAGCATTTTGGCCACTGCTTTGGACCTAATTAGAGCTACCTAATTCATGTTTAAGTCCATCCCTTCATTGGTTGCATATGCTCCTTGTGTGTTGTAGCATATTGGTAAGTTGTTGCATGTTGGAATTTGCATGATTGAATAAAGTCACATGCTTGTTTGCATGCTTGAACATCCACATTACATCTTGCATGCTTGTTGGTTAACATTGATGTTTAATGTCTTGTATGCTTGTTAGCTTGTATGCTTATTTGCATGGCCATGGTTGCATACTAGTCAATGTGCCTAGGATTGCATTGCATCAATGTGCATGCTTGGCCTCTTGAAGTGAGTGTGATAGAGGTTGGCCCTTTTATGTGATTATGTGCATTGCATTCATTTGAAATTGAAATGTGCACACTTGGTTTTTGGGCCATCATGCATCGAAATGCTTGATTGGTGGTTCGAAAACCAAGGACCATGTCCCTTTGAGTTCTACACATGATAAGGGTATGGTTAGGGCATACATGGTTTGAATTGCATTGCCATGCAAGTTCTGTCCTCTGCTGCTGTAAGTTGCAGGTTCTGCAGGCATTTTTGGCCGACCGGCAACATATAGTGCCGACCGGCCATCCATTGGTGGCCGATGGATGCATCTTGTGCCGATGACCACACCCCGCTGCCGGTGGTAATCCTACTCAGCCGGCGGTGTTCCCCAGTATCCAGGGAATCAATTCAGAGACTTTGGCAGTCTTCAGAGGGGCAGAGCAGGGAAAACAGAGGCAATCTATGCACGGCAGTGCGCTTCGAGCAGGATCCGAGCATGTATTGCACCAGACTCTCCTCCGAGGCGGTTTACTGTTTTTCCTAGCTTAGTTAGTTTGTTAACTAATTAGGTAATTTGTAATAATTAATTAGCTCGTAGTTAATTAATTTGTATTATTCTTTTGGTCCCTCCAAGCGAGGACGTATTCTGTAATAAGTGTGGGTGTGTGTGTGTGCATGTCTTCCAATCTCCACTTCTTTCTTCCCTTTTATTTACCTGCTTACGATGGTAGATTAGGGCATATTTAAATTAGCATACAATATGCTATGCATGCGTGCATCCATACATTTGTTTTGCATGCACCGGGCTCGGTACATCATGCTAACTGCATTTGTACTTCAATTCCAAATTGAATACGTGCATCAATTGATTGCATTTCACACGCCATGTTTAGGTCAGCCGAGCCTACTCTAATTGCATCCTGTATGTGTTGCATTAGTCAAATTAACATGAACTAGGACCATGCATGTTTGCTAACTAGTTTATTGTTTTGGCACGGAGTACGATGTAAGTATTTTCACGCTTTAGCATACCGCATGTGTGTGAATGCTATCATGACAGTATGTTTACCATGAGGCTAGCTGCTTATGTGATAAACTGTTTGAATGCCTGTGAGTGAAGGTTGGATTGTCTAAGTTGGAAAAACTCGTTGAAATCCGTATTTTAGCCTACTTGCGAGTAGCAAAATCCAAAGTGTTTTTCGAGACAAACGGATATGCAATGCTTATTTCCAAATTAGGCAATCTAGTCTATGCTTGTTTGCTGTGCGCATAACATAGTAATTCTAGGCTAATAACCAGAATAAGAACATATAATGTTTTCAAAACAAGATATCATGGTTAGTAGAGGCCGGTCTTCGAACCGGTCGAGAGGGGGTGCTCATAGCTGACCTTCCCCAATCGTACCCAAGTTCCCGAGCCGAGGCAACTTTGGTGATGACGGACACGTGGCCTTTGGCACCGAGTCAGGGTTTCCTAAATTCCCCCATTAAAAAAATATTTAGGTGGCGACTCTGTATCTAGCAAAGCAGTCCACGTTTGGCACTTCTTTCAAAATCTGTTTTCTAAAAACGATTTGCCAGATTTGGACTCTTTGGTTCAAGATTAAGAACCGTGACAATTTGAGTCCGAACTGTAGTAAACCCAAAAGAACAGAACGGGACTCATCCTCCCGGGGCGTTCGGGGACGTCTATATCCTCCACCTCCACCAACCTCTACCGAACTAGAAAACCCCCACTCCTAGACTCTCAATGTCGACGGATCATCCCGCAAGAGAGGCAGTGGGGCTGGTCTCATCCTCACCACCCCTGAGGATGGTTATTTCAAATGCGCCCTCCGTTTCTTGTTCGATCCAAGCAATAATGAAGCCGAATATGAGGCGTTGATTGCAGGTCTCCGCCTTGCCAGAGACATTGGTGTTAGCCATATCCAAGTGTTTAGCGATTCCCAGCTCATTGTCGGTCAAATCACCGGGGAATTCGATGCCAAAGAAGACACAATGCAAGCTTATTGGGATATTGCACTCCCTCTCGTTCGGCTCTTCACTAGGTTCCATATCAAGTACATGCCTCGGGCCGAAAACTCAAAGGCAGATGAAATGGCTCAGTTGGCTTCGGCAGACCAGTCAGACCTCAACCACGGTGTCTGCCTTGAGTACCTGACTCACCCAGCCATTTCCCCAAACCAGCCGCAAGTCTACTTCCTCCAAAATGAACCCATTCCTTGGGCGGCTAATATCTTTTTATTTCTGACAGCGGGGGAACTACCAGCCGACAAACAGCAGGCCACCAAAGTGAGGGCCCGGTCGTCCAACTACATTCTTGTCAGCAGCCTCTTGTATAAACGCGGCTTTTCACGCCCATATCTGCAATGCCTTAATCCAGCTCAAGCAACCTATGTGATGAAGGAAGTCCATGAGGGTATCTGTGGTAATCATTCAGGTGCCCGGTCCCTAGCCTACAAAATACTTTGCACTGGTTATTTCTGGCCTACTCTTAATCAGGATGCAACTGACTTTGTGCTCAAATGTGATAAGTGCCAACGTTTTGCCAACATCCCTTATGCTTCTCCTACGGAATTGATCACACTTTGCAGTCCCTACCCATTCGCCAAATGGGGAATCGACCTAGTTGGCTCATTGCCCACTGGCTGAGGCCAGACTAAATTCATCATCGTCGCCATTGATTACTTCACTAAATGGGTGGAGGCAGAGCCCCTTGCCACGATTACCGAGCGGAACACTACCAGATTCATCTGGCAGTTGATCGTCTGCAGATTTGGCATCCCTCAAGCCATCGTCTCCGACAACGGCAGACAATTCGACACCGCTAACTTCAGGAAATTCTGTGCAGAGCTTCGAATCTAGCCATGTTTCTCTTCCCCAGGTCATCCCCAAGCCAATGGCCAAGTTGAGGTCACCAACCGTTCTCTTCTGAAGATCATCAAAACCAAGTTGGAAGCTACTAACAGACTCTGGGCTGAGGAACTACCAAATGTACTCTGGGCTTACCACACTACCGCTCGAATTTCCACTAGAGAGACCCCCTTCCGCTTAACATATGGCATTGAGGCGGTCATCCCAGTGGAAATCGGTCTTCCTACCCCAAGGGTTCTACGTCCGAATCCAGAACTAACTGAAGAGCTGCGTCGGGCAGACCTGGACCTAATTGAAGAGCTTGAAGAGCTTCGAGAAACCACTGCAGTCAGACGAGCCTCATACCAATAGAAAATGAGAACACAATACAACCGCAAAGTCAGACCGAGGGAATTTGCAGTGGGGGATCTTGTTTTGCGAGAAGCAACCCTTGCCACAAAAAATCCGACTGAGGGTAAACTGGCAGCCTAGTGGGAAGGACCTTACGTTGTGAAAGCCAGACCTCGTCCGGGTACTTACTGACTTTAGGATATGGAAGGTCGAGACCTCCCCATCCTTGGAACGCTGAGCATTTGAAGCGTTATTTTCAATAAAATTTGTATTTTTGTATTGATCAATCGCTGTATTTTCTTTTTGACAATCTACGCATTCGCATGCTCTCACTCTCTCCTCATATGGTGTACATTTATGCTCAAATGGGCTGCATTTTATATGACAACAAGCTTCTATCTCAGTTATTTGTGTGGTATTTCAATAATGCCTTGATTGCAGCCTCATCCAGACTGAGCATGAAGAACTCGGCCAACCGAGTTACGTAAAGCCTCAGCCAGATTGAGCATGAAGAGCTCGGCCAGACTGAGTTACTTAAAGCCTCAGCCAGACTGAGCATGAAGAGCTCGGCCAGACCGAGTTGCTTAAAGCCTCAGCCAGACTGAGCATGAAGAGCTCGACCAGACCAAGTTACCTAAAGCCCCAGCCAGTCTGAACCACCATTACAACTTTATGATCGTGGCATAGTGGCCATACTTAGTCAAATTCCGGTTCAACGTTTTCTAAGTCAAACTGGCTCCTTGCTGGGTCATGATTCACAACTTCACTCTGCATTGAGGTTTTCTTACATTTTAAACTTCACTCTGCATTGAGGTTTTCTTACATTTAAACTTCACTTTGTGTTGAGGTTTTCTTACATCTTATACTTCACAATGATTTACACAAACATAAGTTGAGGTTCATTGCAAAATCACAAACATAAAAACAACAGTATGCCAAACGCAAGTCATAATGTTATTTATTCACAAACTTGTACATGAGTTTATTACAGCATTTCAAAAAAAAAAAAAAAAAAAAAAACAAACAAAACGCAAAACAACCAAAATCCTAATTACAAATTTTCTCCACACCACTCACTCCTCTTCACTTGAGGCGAGATCTTCTTCTTCAACGCCCTTGTCTAGGGGGTTTGGGCCACGTCGTCTTCATCAATCCTGACCCTGCTGAAGTCTAAGTCTAGGAATAACTCTTCTGCTTTACGCTTGAACATCTTCCACCCGCTGTCCCAGAACTCAGCCATCTTGTGTTTGTAGAAGTCCGACTATTGGAAGCTTTGGATTACTTCTTCTTCACTCCTGCTCCCAGAGGTCGCTCCCGACGGACTAGCCCCCCCCAGACGCCTCCCTTGCCATGTTACTGGCGACCGCAGCATCGATTGCCATCTGGAAGTCAGTAGACCCCTTGAACTATTCCACTGTGGTGACGCATATGTCGGGGTATGCTGCCCTCTCAGAGGCTGCCTTGGTCTTCTCTTCCCTTAACTCCTTCTCCAACCTCGCCTTCTCCTCCATTGACTTGGCCCGCTTGTTCGCCAACGCCCTCTCCAGCTCAGCAACCTTCTGATCCAACTGTTCTTTCTCTTTGATTGACTGAGTTCGAAGATCTTCGTTGCTAGACATGGCCTTCTCCCACCGATCATTGGCGACAATGCAGGCTACCTGGGCCTCTTCTAGCTTCTTCTGCTCGTTCCCCAATTGGAACTCGAGCGACACCACCTTGCGGCGTTCCGCTTCCAGCTCCAACTTGGTCTCTAGCAGTTCAGCATTGGCTCGCTCGGCTAAGTACCCCTGTACTATTGCCAACACTTGCATCTTCTTGGCCTTCTGGGCCTCTTCCAACCCCCTAGCGCACACATTTCGCGCAGTCTCCCTCCCTCCAGCAGTTTCTCTCCTCAAACTCGCAAGTTGGGCCTTCGCCTCCTCCAACTTTGCCTTCACAGGTTTCACCTCACCTTTTACAACCGCCGCCTTTCTCAGCAGAGCCCCTGCTAAGGTGGTCACTTCCATTTGGACAGAGCACTGCCTCCTGAATAGCTCAGCCTCATTGAACCTGGCCACTGAGAGCACAGTTGCTTCGTCCACCGCCCTCACAAGACGATCTGCAGCCGCCCTGGCCGGGCCCTCTTCTCCCTCCAGTCGCCTAGCCATTGCGCGAGCATGGTAGATGGTAGCCGTCAGCCTGACCCCCTCTCCTTGGGGCGCAGGACCCCCTTTGGGCTGCTGCTCCATCCCCTCTTCAGGACCAGCTGACCCACTCTCCACTTGCATTTGGGGGTCCATGGCACCATGGGTTCTCTTTCACTTTGAACTTTGTCCTCCTGCGCCTCTGGGACAGCCACCCCTTCTGGAGTAGCCTCTACCATCACCTCCTTCCTCCTCTTTAGGGCCGGCTTTTCCTTATTCTCCCTCACCCTCTTTTTCTTCTTCACCACGCCTCCCATCTCCCCGATGGCCCTTTTCTTCAACGGATCGCTTGGGGGCGATCTCGGCTCAAAATCACCCAAGTCCTTTTCCCCCAGTGGCTTAGGGCATGGTTGGATTCTTTCCCTTGGGGTTGCCTTCGGCGGACGGTCTGCCTGTGCCTCTTTGTATTTATTAGCGTTTGCAAAACTCACCCTATCCTCCGCCTCCTGCGCCCTCCTCCTCGCCTCTAACTCTGTTGCGGCCAAATCCCCACCGGTCGGCTGAGGGCCCAGCTTGGCGGCGAACAAGGCTGAGGGTTGAACGAGGTCGTCCCATCTGGCGCCCTCCTTCTCCCTCCATGCCTTCACCTTCTTCACCCTCTCCTTTGCTGCCGCGCTCAGTTTTGGCTTCACAGACTTGTTGGGCACCCTCCACACCGTCCGCACTCCAACTCCTCCGTTCACGGATACGTAGAACCACCGCGGCCTCCACCCCTTAATCGACAATGGCAACCCTGCTACCAGGCCTTTCCCTGCCGCCGTTTGCAAAGTCACCCAAGTTTCTTGCTGGCCCGAAGCCTTGTAGCATGCAAAAAACTCGTCCACCGTCATTTCAGCCCCCTCGTTCGCTTGCGGCCACGTGCTCACACAGGCTAGTAGGTTCTTCCACGCATTGGGCATCAGTTGGCCTGGAGCCACCTCTAACCGATCCAACACATCCACTACTATTCGGGGAAGTGGCAGCCTCAAGCCCTCCTTAAGCGCCTCCTCGTACGGGACGAACTCCCTTAGATGAGCGTCAGATGCCCTCTCCTTTGACAACGGCAGTTTCAACTCTATTTCTGCAGGAATCTGGTATCTCTTGCGCATACCCTCCAACTCCCACACGGTAACGGTCGACTTGTTGGTCTTCGTATGCCAGTGATCTGGCTCAACCTGGCTGATTGGCTTAGGAGCCGCTATCATTGTAGCCGAACGAGGTCGCCCCGACAGCTCCCCCTCACTCCCCACTTGCTTCTCCATCCTGTATCGCTCCGCCAAATCCATCGCATCGTCGTCCCCTAATGGATCAACCCTGGTGGTTGCAACTTCTTTTTGGGCCATTTCTGTGGTATGTTTGTGAATGGCTTCGGATGCGGGCGCAAGAAAACTCACAAAGTGTTGTAGGGGTGTATCGCTAGCAACGAAGGAGTTTACACTTGGAATGTTGATTTTCTGCAAAAAGGTAGGTAAAGCGAATAATACCAAAGGCCCAAGGTTTCCTTGTATTCCAAGGGTCACAATTAAATTTCGCCAGCTCGAAAACTTTCAAAAATTTGCCAAAACTGTGTTTTCAACACCCTACAATGACCTATCGTTTCACTTTTTGCCCAACGCCTAACCTTCCCCACTACGAGATTCTGCCACTTGTACAACCACGATTCAATGCCCCCTTTCCCTACCCTATCTTTTCCACTTCAAATCACCACGTGCCTCGCCGTCCCTCGAGCCTTGCGCACCAGCACCAACCCTTCGCAGTCGGCCCTTCTTGCAGTTGGTCTCCCTTCGCGGTCAGCCCTCCTCACGGTCGGCCCCTCCTCTCAGCCACCTTTCATGGTCGGCCCTCCTTGCAGTCGGCCCCTCCTCATGGTCGGCTCTCCTCGCGGTCAGCCACCCCTCGTGGTCAGCCCTCCTTGTGGTCGGTCACCCTTCGCGGTCGGCCTTCCCTCCTCTCGGCCACCCTTCGTGGTCGGCCCTCCTCGCGGTCGGCCCTCCTCGCGGTCGGCCCTCCTCGCGGTCGGCCCACCTCATGGTCGGTCCCTCCACTCGGCCACCTTTCACGGTCGGCCCCTCCTCATGGTTGGTCACTCCTCTCGGCTGACCTTCACCCTGCCGGTCTCTCATCGCCCTCATTTTCTTGATTATTTCCTTCGTTGGACTAAAGCTGCACTCGGGAATGGGAGACTACTGACATGGGTAAGCCCATAAAGATTATAGCCCACCATTTAAGGCCCAATACACAACTCAAATACTAAGGCCCAACACTGCCGAAGCCCCATGTAGCAATAAGAACCAATGACATCAAGATACATGTCAAGAGAAGGGCAAGCCATATAAGCAGACAAAGATCTGTAAAGTTATTACCACTGCACATCGCCATTAATGAGGCCCCTTACAGCATTTATTGTGACAAGCCCTCTCTGTCGGGACAGAACGTTTTCACCATGAACAAGGTAAGCTAGAGCATAGACTTTCAGCCAGGGGGACAGGTCGGAAGGGACAACGAAATGATTACCAGAGGATATGAGCAGACGTCGAAGACAAGAAGAAGGTTAAGCTTCCTATCTCTAATTCATCTCTACACTCTACTTCTCTCTCTAATTTGCTCGTCGGAGGGTTCGCTGGGGGACTCCCCGTTTCTCGTTGAACTCATGTGCAGGTCTTCCATTGGGCTTGGTCATTCGGACGTAGGATTGAGGGGCGTGGATCAGCCTGACCCGTTCCGTGGAATGAACTGTATCATCAATTATATTGAATGCCAAAGCATGCTACTTCTTCCAAAGATGCAGGCTTTCTGGTGAAGTTACAAAATCTTACGTGTCCATATTCCCAACACTTCTGTTCAATCAACTTTTGACTCTTAGTGCACTTGAAGCCTTGAAATTTATTAGGTCGAAAGGCTCAATTCGTAGGCATTTATAAGCTTGGATGAGTTTTAGTAAATAACTATTTCTGGGTATAGTCTATTTGTGTGTACCTTTTGGTTACTTGCAGAAGAGACAACTTAAAAAAGCATTACACCATGTATATATTTTGTTTTTGGTCATGTACTGTGTATTGAAGTAGTAATTTGGTCAAATCCAACATAACCTATTCTATAGTTCTGAGAGGAGGCATGTGTTTGCAATAAGATGAATGAAAATAAAAATGTTTATTTTGTTCTATAGTCTGGAGGGCATGGTTGGGCTATGGATTTGATTTAGTTAAGGGTAGAAGGTTGATATCTTGGCTTGTGCTTATGTATGTAAGCTATGTATGTTGAAAAATATCAGAGTAACTTTTTAAGGTATGCATTTTTGTTCTGTCATTGAAGTGGAAAGTCACTGGGCTGAGTAGGAGATAGGCAAGGTAAAAGGAATCTCTTATGCATTATTTTCTGGGAGTGGTGTGTATAACTTTACATCCCTTTGATCGCAACACACGCTTTGAATTGGGCACTATAAGCAAATGCTGGAGTAATTAATTGGTTATCTACATCAGTGAAATTGTTTTGCATTGATTTATGTTTCATGCCATGGGGATTATAAGCAACTGCTAGAGGAATAATGGTCCTGATACCTTGCATCACGCTCGACATTTTTCTTGTAATTGTTGGCTATCCTTTAATTTCATATTTTTCATTGTGCATTTTTGGAAAGTGAAGTTTCCTGCATTCAGGTCTGATTAAGTTAATTAGTGTTTGATGCGTCTTGTAAAAGTTCAGATCATTGAAAGAATTTGCAAGATTGAGGTTGGCATCTTTGTTTCCAGGAAAATATATCGAAATGATCGAATGGGGAAAATATGCACATGATGAAAGGGCAAAAGAAAGATGAAAATTCTTCATGGACAATCATTTGTGTGCACTGTGAATGGCTTTTAAGTAGGTGATCTAAATGAGAAAAATGACTTCACTAGTTTTATGTATAAGTTGGGATAATCTTGTGTTTAGGCAACTTTGGCTCAAACTAAAAAGCCAGCTTATTTTTTTGAATTATTTGTCCTTTTTGAATTTTTCTGGTAAAGAAAGCCTAAGCCCTTGTTGACACAAGCTTTATGTTTTGGAAGGATTTGGATTCTCTCAAGTTGGCTGTCCAACTTGAGAGAACATTAGGTTTGGTGGATCTATTTGTCTAAGTGATTAGAACTATTAATTTTTTTAAGATACATTGAGTAGAATATTAATGTGAAAAATTAAGATTATCAGATATCGGTAGCTATATGCTTAATTAATATTTTTTTTTAAAAAAAATGGATGACAAATATAATTTTAATAAAAGCCACTCATTTTTTTTTTGGTAATATAAATGTGATTCAAACATATATTATATAATTATCTTAATTTTTTACATGAATATTTAACTCAAAAATTTTAAAAAAGTGAACAATTCGGATTACCAAAATAAATCCTAAAATGGGCTCACTAAATTCAAACTATCTCTCAAATTAAATGAACAACTTGAAAGAATTCAAATCTTTGGCGAAATTCTAGCTGGTCATGGTTCCCCGGATCGTCGCCTCGCGTTTCAGTTTGGTGTGGTCAAGCTGGGTTCTCACAAAGAGACTTCGAGAAATAGACTCAAAAGAGGGAGCAGAAAACTCACTTGACAGATCAAGCCGGCTGGGATTTGTTTACCAGCTTGAATGAGGAAGGGGTGCCTTGGGGAGCAGAAACTTGCTACCTTTAAAGGAAGATGAAATGTAGACTAACCCCCGGGCTTGGATCCAATTAACTGGCTTGCAGTTATAAGCGGGAATAGACTGTAAGAGTAGAAACCTTAGCTTGGATGTTACCCTAACCCAACCCGGGAATGGTCGGAGGGAATCGCAGCGTGGGGAATGTTAGCGTCTCGTTGCAAGGCTCATTTTTAGTTATGGGTCATAGGGCAAGCTTCGGGCGGGCAACTTTATTTAATCAAAGGTCGGGGCCAATAATTGGCTACCCTGTTACAAAGAGACCACCCAACTTCTAAGATGGAGGGGCTCCATTCTAGATCATCTTCTGGAAGCGTATAACAAACTAAACCCCACCTTCATCGAAGGCATGTTAATAGATCAGCTGTAGACACCCCATTTTTGACCGACCTTAAGACTTAGACGTCACCAGTTGAGCGCTCGGTGATATTGCATATCGTGCTCGTTCAGAAGTTTCAGAGCCTCGGCTGCGAGCCTTGCCTCCGGACTTCCGGACTCTTTCGTGTCTTGCCTCGGTTTGCGAACCCGGCTTTATTTTCTCTGTTTTCTCTTCCCGAAGGGAGAGAGAGGTCTCGTAGATCATCTTTCAGTGGCCGTAGGCTACGTTTCGTGGTTGTAGGCCATTTTTCCCGTTTGGAGCCCGGTTTCCGATTTTTCGGAGCCGACGATCGTGTGCCTCGGTTCGGGACTGCCCAACCACCTCCGTTTGCTCCGGTTTTTGGTTTACACCTTATTTCGTCCCTTTTGAGGAACACTGTGGCCCGAGAGACCAACTTCGTGGTCGAACGCCACCTCCAGTGCTTAACAGCCCATTTTCGGGGCCCCGGGCCGCGCGTTTCGGTCCCCGAACCTCCGTTTTGCATCCGTTTTGTTTTATTTTTGGTGGAGACCTTACTTTCTTGGTTGGGAAGCTTGTAGGAGGGTGGGAGGCTAGCAATTGTTCTGAAAAGCCAGCTTTATTTCTTCATCGCTCTCCGACGCCCGTTTTCCTCACTTGAAAGCCAATGTTGACCACCCCGGGGCCACTTTCTTGAACCCTAAACCCCATATTTGTGTCGTACACACCTGGGAGGCCACAAATATTTGGTGGCCGGCCAGCAATTGCACTTGACCCTTTTGAACCCCTCTAAAAATGGGTTTTTCTCTCTCCTGGTTCACATTCTCCGGATGTCAACCACATATTTGTGTTGTGCACACATGGGAGGCCACCAATTTGGGGTGGCCGGCCAGCAATCATTCTTGAACCTTTTGACCCCTGGCCGGCCGGCCATGGGGGTGGCCGGCCGGCCACCTGAACCTTCTGAACCTGGTCGGCCTGAACCCACTCTCCAAGTGTGTTCCAGCTGTGTATTTTGTTTCCCCCCAGATTTTGTATCCGGAGGGGTTGCTTTTGGGGAGGAAATTTGAATTGGTTTTCCCTCCCTTTTCCTCCACTCCTCCCTCTATAAAACCAGACCTCCCAGCTCCTATTTTGAGGGTTACAAAATTTGGTTTTGAGCTCTTGCATTCAATCTCTCTCTCCCTCTCTTCCAAGCCTCAAAATACCCTTGATTCTTGGCCATTTCTACACCAACTCCTAGCCTATCAATCCACACTCCATTCCAGCAACTTGGAGGCTGTTTTTCAGAGCTTAGGAGCACCATTTCTTCAATCAAAAGCTGCTGGTTCATTGGTCTTCAAGGGTGAGTCCTCTTTCTCCATTTTCTAGTCTTTTCTTGCTCTATATCTAAGCCATACTTGCAAGCTCTTTGGGGCTCCGACCCAAACTGTAAATAGTCATATTTTGAGCTCCTTTTCATGTTTGATCGAGGACCTCTTGCTGTTTGAGGTCTCCTACTGTCACTTGTCCCTTTATCTCTCTTTTAGGCCAATTTTTGCATGATATTTTAGGCTTATTTATGAGCTGTTTTGGACTTGGTCATAAACTGTGAAATGTCTTGTTTTGAGCCCCTCTTCAACTTTGTTGAAGGGCTTTCCTCTGTTTGGGGCCAGCAGCTACCACTTGTTTCTTTACCCCTCTTTTAGGCCTTTTTCTCGCATGATTCTTTAGCCTCACTTGTATTTATTTTTGTGGCTTGATGTAAACTGTAAAGTTCCTTGTTTTGAGCCCCTCTTAAACTTTGTTGAAGGGCTCCTTGCCATTTGGGGCTAGCTGCTGTCCCTTATCTCTATTCTCTCTTTTAGGGCCATTTTTGCATGATAGATTAGCCCTACTTGTATTTGTTTTTGAGAGTTGTCATAAACTGAAAAGTATCTTGTTTTAATCTCATCTTCAAGTTTGTTTAAAGTTCCATTTTTGTTTGAGGTCATATGCTTCCTTGTATGCTTGATTGTCTCCTATTTTGAGCCTTACACCTAAGCCCTTGTTACATGCTTTGTTTGGCCTTTTAGCCACTGAAATCCAGTGGATTTTCAGTGGCTAAGACACTATTTTGAGCCTCCAAATCAGAGGGGGGTAACCCCCTCTCTCCTTCTCTTGTTTGGTGGCCTTTTCGGTCTTCCAAAGAGACCCTATCTTGCATGCTTCGAAGTCACATTTCAGAGTCAATTGGGTGAGTTTTGGGACTACCATATTTGATTTCCAGAGTTTTTTTGGTCATGCTTCATGTCTATCTTGTATGTGCTTAAGAATCCCTTGCATAGCCCTCTAAAGGAGCTCATTATTTTTGCATGCCATGGTTGCATATCAGTGGTTATTTGGGCCTATTTTCACATGATTTATTCACTGATTTTTGACGGTTTGGTCAGATTCCATGTGCATCATATACTTGCCATGTAAACCATGTTTGTTAGCCAATCTTGCATGCTATTTTAGTCCACCATGCTAGCATCTTTTGGCCATACTTTGAACTGGAAATGTGCATGTTTTGGGACTGCCTTGGCTCTGTCTTCATGCTTCATGATCAAATAATGCATGCTTTGTATAGCTATAAGTCATTCTATGTGCCTAGTTTCGGGTTTCGGGGTTCATTCCATGCATCGGGTGCCATGTTTCCATGTTTCGGGGCTGTTTAGCATCATGTTTTAGCACTGAAATTTGCATGTTTGCATATCATGTTTCATACCTTGCCATGCTTTGGTAGAGTGGCATTCGTGCCTTAGGTTCGGTCCTCGATTTGCGTGCATGCGTGCACGCATTTCGAGAGTCTCATTTTCATCCAATGGCCGCTGATTTGAGTGTGGCCGAGGTCCACTCATATTGGTGTAAGTCCATTGTGCATTGTGTATGCCATTTCATTTCATAGCATTGTATATGCTAGGTTGTATGTTAGCGCATTGTGTATGCCATGTTACCTCGTGCATCGTGTATGCCATTTCATAGCATTGTGTATGCTAGGTTGCATGTTAGGATTGCATTCATGCATGTCATGCATATTGCATTGTGCTTGGGATAGGAGTTAGCCCTATCCCAAGCACGGGAAACGAGGGACGTTCCGTACTCCGAGTGACGGAACGTGTCTCAATTCCCAGTCACCGACACTCCGGATTACCCATGATGGAGTCTAGGTCTTGTTGTGCTTATATGTGCATTCATTTCATATTGAGTCGTGCAATTCGACTCCTCGGCCATCATGCATCGATATACGTGATTGGTGGCACGAGGATTGAGGACTACACTCCCTGAAGAGTAGTCATGCATACATATGTGAAAATACTTTGCCATGCCCCTTTCTTGCTCTCTGTTACAGTAAATCAAGAATCAGCAGCCTTTCGGAGTTTGGCACGCATTCCAAGAACAATTGCAAACAGAGGCTAATTGGGGCATCGCAGTGGATTTCCGCACAAGGCAACTCAAGCATGCATCATTCATCATTCGGAACAGAGCCGAGGTAGTCCACGGATTCGCGTGCAATTTACTGCTTTCCTAATTTAATTTGTTAATTAATTAGGGTTTTGTACATATTTGGACTGTATTATTTATTTGGACTGTATTTATTTGGGACTGTATTATTCTTTCGGACCCTCTGCGCGAGGGCAATGTTGTAATAAGTGTGCGTGTGTGTGATGTATGTCTTCCAACCCCACGTCTTTCTCCCTTTTATTTACCAGCTTATGATGGTTAGATTAGGGCATGTTTCAATTAGCATACAGTATGATAGCATGTTTGCATTCATTCATCTGTCTTGCATGCACCGGGCTCGGCGCATCACACTAACTACATTGTATTTCAATTCCAAGTTGAATACGTGTTAGCTGTAGCATTTCACATGCCATCCTTAGAATAGCCGAGCCTATCTTAGTTGCATTTTGCATGTGTTGCATTAAGCATTTCTGTATAGTTAGGATCATGCATGGATTTCTAATTAGCTTCTGTTTTGGCTTGGAGTACTCGGTAAGTTTTTATGCTTTAGCATCCTTGCATGCGTGTGAGTGATTGCCATGATAGCATGCTTACCATGAGGCTATATGCTTATGTGATATAACTGCCTGAATGTCTGTGGGTGAAGGTTGGATTATTTGAATTGGAATAAATGCATTGACTGTGAGTTTTAAGCCCACTAGATAGTGGCAAAATCATGTTTTCTAAGCCCACCCGAGGGTGGCAAATCCACGTCTTAGCCTACTTGCGAGTAGCACCATCAAACCATTTGCAAATAAACAAACATGAAATGTTTTGTTCCAATTCAGACGATCCAGTCTATACTTGTATGCTGTGCGCATCACATAGTAAATCTAGGCTAATAACCGGAATAAGAACATATAATGTTTTCAAAACTTGATATCATGGTTAGTAGAGGTCGATCTTTGATCGGGCGAGCGGGGTGCTCACGAAGTGACCTTCCCCAATCATACCAAAGTTCCCGAGCCGAAGCAACTTTGGTGATGACAGACACGTGGCCTTAGGCAACGAGTTAGGGTTTCCTAAATTTCTCAAAAATAAAATATTTAGGTGGCGACTCTGTATCTGGCAAAGCAGTCCATGTTTGGCACTTCTTTCTAAAAATCTGTTTTCTCAAAACGATTTTTCGGATTTGGACTCTTTGGTTCAAGATTAAGAACCGTGACAATTTGAGTCCGAGCTGTAGTGAGGCCCTCGGGGCGCGTCTACACCAGCTGAAGATGGAATAGTGAACGTTGTGGAGCCTAGAGCGCGAGAAGCTCTAAAGGTAAGTTCAAGTTGGAAACATAGTGGGAGTTATGAAGCTTATGAGACGAAACAGTTTCGCTGTCCTTAGATTGTGTGGTAACATGAGCCAACATCCGCAGAAAGAAGGAGACGGAAGGCTGTATTCAATAAGCAATGATACAAAAGGTGTTGGGAGTGCATGAAGGAATGGTGTGAGTCTGTAACAAAATGAAAGAAAGGGGGCTATATTGAACATGAGAGATTGGTCTGGCTGAGTTGCTATGGTGTACAATTGAACCTTTGGAGTGCTAATACTTTCAATAAGATTGGAAGGCTATGAGGGGAAGTGATATTGGATGTGGAAACATCTCATTTCCTTTCCTTTAGATGTGGAAAGGTTAAATTTCTACAAAAACCATGAACTCCATGGAAAAATGATATATATAATCTTATTTCTTCCCTCTTTTTCTCACCCATAGACACAAGTGAATGAGTCACATGTACATTTATTAATGTAAACCCTATTTCTTTTTATTTAGGAGTGATAAAATAAAGGAATAAATGAGATTATGTATAATATTGTTCAAACCAATGTTTTAAAAATCAATTGGTGAGCAAATCATAAAAGGAATTGAGTGGATGGACCAGCAGTTTAATCGTTGAATCAAATCGAATTGAATTGTGATATCATTATTACATTATAAATATATAAAAAAAGTATACATAAAAATATTAAAATTAAAAATTAATAAATAATAAGCATTAGCATAAGAGTAAAGTTAGCCCTCTCCAACATCAACGATGTCAAAATGTTGTTGTAACCGCCATACATGCTTCATTCGTTAGGCCAAGAGGCTGCATCCAATGGTACGCCCTATGACCTTGATGACGAGGGCCTTTCTCCATGGGGCTCTGAGTTTCGCTAACTCCTCTGGTGGAATAGAGAGGCGAGGCCAGACAGAGGTGGATGGTGCTACAGCAAAGAGGAGTGGTCATGCAGCGTGTGGTGGTTTAATTTGGGTGGCCCAAGGGACATGGATTAGTGGTTTCAAACACAAGCTGGTGGGGTATTTGGAAAGGGCTTCAGCACGCTTGGACGCAAGGGCACTGTCAGATTATTCTTGAGTTTGATTCGGCAAAAGCCATTCAAGCATTCAAAAAGGTGAAACTTACGCAACCTCAATTTAATCTCTGCCAGGAAATTTGGGAGTTGTTGGAACGAGACTGGGAATGGGATATCCAGCAAATTTGGCGCGAGTTCAATGGGTGTGCCGATCTTCTCGCAAAGCTCTTGGAATGAATGTATTGAATGAGGTGCTTTAATTTGGCTTGGTTTAAGTATAATATATTTTTATATATTATATTTGTGGAGGCTCAATTCAATTTGGATACAATTAGGGTTTGATTACAAAATCCTAAATTAACAATATATATATATATTGTTTTAGTGTGCTGTGCCGCATATACATAACAACATTGAAAACAAATTTGGTGGGTTTTTCAATTGGTGTTGATTGTGTAGTGTTTTTGACTTGGTCAAATTCAATGCCTTGTTGCTGCTTTGGTTCGGTTGGCTGCTTTGGATTCAGCTGTTTGGGTTAATTATTTTGGGTCTTCTTCAACTCTGGTTCTGAAGATTTTGGTTCATCTAGTTAGTGAGGTCTTTCCTCTTGTTTATTTGTGATTATTTGGAATTCACCTAAGGGTGGTTTATGAGACCATTCGTGTCTCGTTTGTAATCGTTTGGAACTTATTTGGTTGATAGTGGAATCGGATTTCGATCCCGTGGACGTACCTCACATTGAGGGAACCACGTAAAATTCTTGTGTTGTCTTTGATTTAATTTTTCCGCATTAGTTTTTATTCCCATTGATTGATTTACTTGTGGAGAATCACATATTTTCCCTAACAACTGGTATCAGAGTTTACGGTTTATTTGGGTTTATTTATTTGTGTAAATCAATGGAGGGGAATGTGGGTCGTATGTCTAGCTTCAATGGAAGCAATTGGGTAACTTGGAAAACTAAAATGGAGGACCTATTATTTTGTAAAGATTTGTATGGACCCATTGAGGGTGATAGTGGTAAACCCGAAGATATGAAAGATGATGAGTGGAAGAGGCTTAATCGAAAAGCCGTTGGTGTTATCCGTCAATGGATTGATGACAGTGTATTTCATCATGTTGCTACTGAAACTTCGGCACATGATTTATGGAAAAAATTAGAGAGTCTTTATGATAGAAAATCAGCCACAAATAAAGCCTTTCTGTTTTGTAAGTTGGTTAATTTAAAATATAAAGAGGGCAGCTCTATTCCGGAACATCTGAATGAAATAAAGAGTATTGTTAACCAACTTGCTTCTATGAAAATTGTTTTTGATGATGAGTTGCAGGCTTTGATGCTACTTAGTTCCTTACCCGAAAGTTGGGAGATTTTGGTTGTGACAGTTAGTAATTCGGCAGTCACGACCCAAACCCGCCCCTATGGGTTTAGCACCGTAACCGGCCAGTAATCCAAGATTACCGAAGGCCTGCTTAACAGTAAGACAGTATAACAGAGTACAGGGGCATGGCGGAAGCCAATACAGTAAATAAACAATGTCCAACGAGCTGTGACAGTCTGTATGCAAAAAGATTTTTCATACATTAATACTTTCAGTACAGAACAGTATGCATCATATATACAATCATTCAGTACAGGGACTTAATCCCTATTAAACAGTACAGTAAACGGCACAGTACAGTACTATCAGTCAGTACGGTTATACAAAACAGGTACAGAGACAGATGGGGGAAATAAAACACCCCTAAGCCCCTAAGCCATAGCTTGATAGGCTCGGAACCTCGCAGTGAGGCACAGTGGTTGGCTTGACAAAACTGGAGTTACCCTGACGCTGCTAGCAACAGTCTGGTGCTTGAACACCTACATATATATATATGAGCAGTGAGCTAAAGCCTAGTGAATAACACAATGCGTAAAGAGGTTAAGAGTAAATATCCTTTCAGTATTGAAAATAATCATTTCAATCAGTTTATCAGTCATTCAGTTTGTATCTCATATTTCAGGCCATAACAGTCATTCAAGCAAAACAGTGATATGTGGTACATCCATTAGCATACAGTACAGTAAACGGTAGGTCTTGAAAGACCGGGTCTTAACAGACCAAACAGTGAATGATGGCCATCGGTAGCAGTACAGTAGCAGTAACAGTACCATTTCAGAAAACAGTACAGTACTTATGGATTCAAGAGGTGTCTCGCACAGACTCTAGAGGTGGCTCACTCTGTAGCACTTAGCTCCGTGCAGCACGTTGTTCCATATCAGAAATACAGAATGGCCATCATAACAGTAAACAGTAGTGGTTCCAAACTTGGGGACCGACAGAGATCTCTGTAACAGTGGCAGTAACAGTGAACAGTAGGTGCTAAGGATGCCACAATACATTTCAGTAAACAGTTCGATTCAGTAAACAGCATCAGTTCAGTAAACAGTTCGATTCAGTAAACAGTTCAATATACATTTCAGTCAACAGTATCAGTTCAGAAGATAATCATTTTTGAATATATCTTTACACAGTTGTTACTCACAGAGTTTGGGGCTACAGTAAGCTAGAGCGTCTACTCGGTAAGCCAAACCTACACAGTTAACAGATTGAACACACACTAAGCTACACAGTTGGGAAAGATAATAACTTAATCCCTAATTTGCCTCGGTGTGTTCTACATCTATATCCTCAATAAGATGCCTTAACCTAGGCCTAAGAATGCCTAGGATGGAATGAGGATGCAAAGATGCACTCAGAAAACAGTTTCAGAATTTTCAGAAAAACAGTTCCCTGCTCGAGCGCAGGTTTCCCCGCTCGAGCGGACATGCAACAAAGGTCCCCGCTCGAGCGTAAACTCCCCCGCTCGAGCGTGTGACACAAACCCCCGCTCGAGCGTACAATACCCCGCTCGAGCGGACTGTAAAACAGTGAGAGATGCTGGGAGCTCGATTTCCACGCTCGAGCGGAACTTCCCCCGCTCGAAAGGACGACCAAAATCTGGAAATTCCAGATTTGAACTGCAAGATCAAAACCAAGTTTCAAAGCATCAAAATCGATCCTCTTGGGCTGAATTTCTGGAAAACTCTTGTAAACTCATAATATTACATGATTCCAAGCTCAATTTATAAAATCAAAGCCCAAGGGTAGCTTAATTAAACTCATTTGAAACCAAAGTTCAAGAACAACAATTCAAATGTGACATGGAAGGCTTTAATCAACTTCAAAGCTCCAAAGCAAGTTCAAATGAGTCTAAACTTCCAAAAACATGATGAAATCATGGACTTAAACATAAATATGAGCATGCATGTAACATTTGCCATAAAAACAACTTCAAACTTATCAATACAAGCATGTATGCATGGAATGGGCTTCAACTCAACACTATTGAACCAATTCATGCCTTAGATCACTAAAGACCCATGAATCATGCAAGAATAAACTCGAATGCACAATAAAGAAGGTCAATGATCTACCTTAGGTCTTCAATTACAAGTGTAGAAGTTCAATCAAGCAAGAACTCCCTTAATCTTCATAATTTCTAAGCAATGTACAAGATGAAGGCCAATCTTCTAAGTTCCTCTCTCTCTAAATTCGTTGGTGTGCTCAAAATGAGCTGATGAAAAGTTTGCAAATGAGTATAACAAGGCTTAAATATGTTATAATAAAGGGTCCACTAACAATGGCATTAATGTAAATAACGTAACTCTTTGATTTAGTTTATTTTAATCTAATTTAATTACACCAAATCGATTTTCAGATAATTATGCCATAAAATCACATTAATTATGAGGAACACAGAACATCAGTCAATTTCAGATTTGGCCGCCAATAAGGCCTTCAATTTGCAGTTTAAACATACCAATTTGAATAGATAATTAAACAGTCAAACAGATAAATATGCAATTGAACAGATACGGTCAATCGATTCAGTTTCGGATCTCAGTCAGTCAGTTCAGTATTTCAATCAATTCAATTATCAATCATAATCGGTCTCGGCCTAGCAGTAATCAGTAACTTATCGGTAATCAGTGCTGAGGGTTATTACATCGGCGCCCGATGGAGTTGTCACTATGGGCCAAGTCACTAGTAGCTTGTTGAATGAAGAAACTAGAAGAAAATCAGCGGGTTTCTCTCATTCAGAAGCATTTGTTGTGAAATGCCGAAGCAAAACAAGGGGGAGGAGTAAGACTCCTCATGGTCGTGATCAAAGCCGTGACAAATCAAATGATGGTTCTTTTTCAAAGAAAGACCTTGAGTGTTATTATTGCCATGAGAAAGGGCACATGAAGCGAGAATGCCGAAAGCTCAAGAATAAGGAGAAAATGTGTGACAAAAGTGTGGATAAGAAGCAAGAAGACACAACGACAGTTACTACCGATGATCTCATGGTCGTTTGTGAAGATGATTGCATCAATTTTGTGGGCCAAGAGAGTAATTGGGTGATTGATTCCGGTGCTTCTTTTCATGTGACTTCTCGAGTTGATTTCTTCACTACCTACACCAAAGGAGATTATGGTTCTGTTCGAATGGGTAATGAAGGTTTCTCTAAGATTATTGGTATGGGTGATGTTTGCTTGGAAACAAATTTGGGCTGCAAGTTGTTGCTTAAAGATGTGAGGCATGTTCCCGACATTCGCCTCAATTTGATCTCTACTGGGAAGCTAGATGATGAAGGCTTCAACAACAAATTTGGTGATGGAATATGGAAGCTCACAAAGGGTTCTTTGGTGGTGGCTAAGTGCAAGAAGACTCATACACTTTATTCGATGCAAGGAAAAATTTGTAAAGGTGTTGTCAATGCACTTGAAGATGATACTTCTACCGAATTATGGCTTGGCCATATGAGTGAAAAGGGGCTACAAGTTTTGTTCAAGAAAGAGCTTCTACCCGGTTTGAAAGGTACACATCTTAAAACTTGTGTTCATTGTTTGGCGGGTAAACAACATAGAGTTTCTTTTCATAAAAATGTTGCTTCTAGAAAGGAAAATATTTTAGAGTTGATTCATTCGGATGTTTGTGGTCCTTTAAAAGTTAGAACACATGGTGGTGCATTTTATTTTGTTACTTTCATTGATGATTATTCAAGGAAAGTTTGGGCTTTTCTACTAAAAACTAAAGATCAAGTTCTAGAAGTATTTAAGCATTTTCAAGCCATGGTTGAAAGAGAAACAGGGCAGAAATTGAAGTGCATCCGAACAGATAACGGTGGTGAATACATTGGGCCATTTGATGAGTATTGTCGCAGCCAAGGTATTCGGCACCAAAACACAATTAAGAAGACTCCTCAACAAAATGGCGTTGCCGAGAGGATGAACCGCACCATTGTAGAAAGAACAAGGTGTTTGCTTTCACAAGCTAAATTGCCAAAATCCTTTTGGGGTGAGGCAATGAGTACAGCGGTTGACGTGATCAATTTATCTCCTTGCTATCCTTTGAATGGTGATGTTCCTGAAAGAGTTTGGACTGGCAAAGATGTGTCTTATGAGCACTTGAGAGTGTTTGGTTGCTGAGCTTTTGTTCACATTCCAAAGGATGAGAGGTCCAAGCTTGATAGTAAGTCAAGACAATGTATTTTTCTTGGCTATAGGCGTGATGAATTTGGGTATAGATTGTGGGATCCGGTCGACAAGAAAGTCATTCGAAGTCGTGATGTTGTGTTTCTTGAAGACCAAACAATTGAAGACTTTGGCAAAGGTGATCAACCGGAGCAAAAAACTAGTGATCTCATTGATATGGATCCATCTCCTTCATCTTCAGTTGATGATGAAAATGGGGGAGATGTGCAGCCACCTATTGAAGAAGTGGAGGATGATGCTAATCCTAATGAAGTTGAGCCAGAAATTGAGGAAGAGCATCCAACTCAAGAACCGCCACCACAACTTGAGTTGAGGAAATCTACAAGGGACCGACAACCTTCAAGAAAGTATCCTCCCAATGAATTTGTGTTGATTTCTGATCAAGGGGAGCCGGAGAGCTACGAAGAAGCAATTGAGCATGTAAAGAAAGATGATCAGAAAAAGGCCATGGAAGAGGAGATGAACTCCTTACTTGAAAATCACACCTATGACTTAGTGAAGTTGCCTAAGGGGAGGAAAATTCTGAAAAATAAGTGGGTTTTCAAATTGAAGAATGATAGGAAGAATCTGAGGTACAAAGCACGTCTTGTTGTGAAAGGCTTTGGGCAAAAGAAAGGTATTGACTTTGACGAGATTTTCTCACCGGTTGTAAAGATGTCTTCTATTCGGGTTGTACTTGGTATGGCTGCAAGTATGAACCTTGAAGTTGAGCAACTTGATGTGAAGACCGCATTTCTTCATGGTGATCTTGAAGAAGAAATTTACATGGAGCAACCGGAAGGTTTTGTGGAAAAAGGGAAAGAGAAATTTGTTTGCAAATTGAAGAAAAGTTTGTATGGCCTCAAGCAAGCTCCACGGCAATGGTACAAAAAATTTGACTCTTTCATGATGAATAATGGTTTTTCTAAAACCACTTCGGATCATTGTGTGTTTGTGAAAAATTTCCCGGATGGCAAATTTATTATTCTTTTGCTTTATGTTGATGACATGTTAATTGTGGGTCAAGATTCTACCATGATTAACAGGTTGAAATTGGAGTTGAGTAAATCTTTTGCTATGAAAGACTTGGGACCGGCAAAGCAAATACTTGGTATGAAAATTGTTCGTGATCGCAAAAAGGGGATGATTTGGTTGTCTCAAGAGAGCTACATTGAGAAAGTTCTTGAGAGATTCAACATGGATAAAGCAAAGCCGGTTAGTTGTCCACTTGCGGGTCACTTCAAGCTTAGTTCGAATCAATGTCCTACAAGTGAGAAAGACAAAGAAGAGATGTTGAAAGTTCCTTATGCTTCTGCAGTTGGTTCTTTGATGTACGCCATGGTTTGTACAAGGCTGGATATTGCTGACGCCGTTGGTGTGGTGAGTCGGTTTCTCTCTAATCCTGGTAAAGAACATTGGGCAGCGGTAAAATGGATTCTAAGATATCTTCGAGGGACTTTGAAGGTGTGTTTGTGTTTTGGGGATGGTAAGCCGATGCTTGATGGGTTCACAGATTCTGACATGGCTAGTGATGTTGATTCTAGGAAATCTACTTCAGGGTATTTGATGACTTTTGCAGGGGGAGCTGTGGCATGGCAATCTAAATTACAAAAATGTGTTGCTCTCTCAACTACCGAAGCTGAATTTATTGCCATTACAGAAGCTTGCAAAGAAGAGTTATGGTTGAAGAAATTTTTACAAGAGTTGGGTTTAAAGCAAGAAAAGTATGTACTTTATTGTGATAGTCAAAGTGCTATTCACTTGAGTAAAAATTTTACTTTTCATTCGAGATCGAAACACATTGATGTGAGATACCATTGGATTCGTGATGTGTTAGATTCGAAATTGTTACAACTCGAAAAGGTTCACACAGATGATAATATTTCAGATATGTTGACAAAGACTTTGTCGAGGGACAAACATTTAAAGTGTCGAACTTTGGCGGGTATGGTTGATGTCTCCACCTAAGTCGGTAAGGGGAGAATTGTTGGGTATACCTCCTTATTGAAGTGTGGGACCCAATTGGTTTTGGAAAAAGAGTTTTAATTTGGCTTGGTTTAAGTATAATATATTTTTATATATTATATTTGTGGAGGCCCAATTCAATTTGGATACAATTAGGGTTTGATTACAAAACCCTAGATTAACAATATATATATATATATTGTTTTAGTGTGCTGTGCCGCATATACAGAACAACATTGAAAACAAATTTGGTGGGTTTTTTAATTGGTGTTGATTGTGTAGTGTTTTTGACTTGGTCAAATTCAATGCCTTGTTGCTGCTTTGGTTCGTTTGGCTGCTTTGGATTCAGCTGTTTGGGTTAATTATTTTGGGTCTTCTTCAACTCTGGTTCTGAAGATTTTGGTTCATTTATTTGGTGAGGTCTTTCCTTTTGTTTATTTGTGATTATTTGGAATTCACCTAAGGGTGGTTTGTGAGACCATTCGTGTCTCGTTTGTAATCGTTTGGAACTTATTTGGTTGATAGTGGAATCGGATTTCGATCCCGTGGACGTACCTCACATTGAGGGAACCACGTAAAATTCTTGTGTTGCCTTTGATTTAATTTTTCCGCATTAGTTTTTATTCCCATTGATTGATTTACTTGTGGGGAATCACATATTTTCCCTAACATGTTGATGAGCCTCCTGCCCTAGTCGTAGCCTCGGAGTTTGACTTACAAGTAGGGGTGAGCAGCGGATATACCGATCCGCCAAAACCGACCGAACCGAACCGATCCGTCGCATTTTGGACAGATGCGTGATGACGAGCGGATGGTTACGGATTGATTTTCTCCAATCCGCCAATCTAGCAGACGGATGGCGGATTTGAGATTCCTTTGGCCGCAACCGAACCGCCAAACCGCGAGCACCCCTAGTAATTTATAAGACTTTGTATTTTCAGTTTGTTTAAATATTCTGTTTGTGTTTTCAATTAAAAAAGAGTTTAAAATATTCTATTGAAAAAAATTTCAACTTGAATATCTTTTTTGAATTGAAAAAAATAAACGTATTATTTATCTATATTTTTTGGTTTTTAAATCTATCTCTAAAAATAATAAATAGAAAATATGATATATGCTGGTTGGTTTTTGTTTTCAAAAACAAATATAGATGTAACAATACAGAGACATATAATCTCTACTACTGCTCTGTTCATAGTTTTGGTGGTTTGAATTGTTTTTATATTTTAAGAACCACAGATTGTAATACTTTATGTGGATGAGGTATGCTGTGATTGTAGTATGTGGATGAGGCATGCAGTGATTGTGATATTTTAAAGTTTGAAACTTTTTTTCTTTGGATGAGGCATGCAGTGATGGTAATATTTTTTTAAGTCATTGACTGTAATACTTTCTTCTCTTTTTTTTTTTTAGGAAGTGCACAAGTTGAATTATGTTGAAAATTTATAAAATTTGAAACCGCCAAACCGATTCGCATCCATCCGCCAAACCGCCAATCCGCTCAATCCACATCCGCCGGATTGGCGGACGGATGTGGATTGATTTTCTCCAATCCGCCAATCTGGCGGACGGATGGCGGATTGGAGGTTTCGTAGCCGCAACCGACCCGCGCCCACCCCTACTTACAGGGGACTGGTTCCTCCCGACTTGTTTGGGTGTAGTTTTTTTTGTACGTTGGTTTCGGCCCGTTGTTCACCAAAATAAGAAAAGTTAGTGAGGTAAGGGTGGATGTTAGGGGTTGTTTGGAATGATCTAAATAAATGTATTTTTTTGTCTTTTTACGAAAAGATGTGCAGAAAAGTAGAGAGATGATGTGATGGAAAAAAGATAAAAAGATGGATTATTTATGAAATGCCAAACTTGGCCTTAGTATGTTGCGGGATTTCGAGAAAGCATATGTTAGGGCTCAAAATTAATTTCTATAACGATGTGCTTGGTTAGGGGATTTGAAAAGGAAAAGAAAAAACATAAGTGAAATATGAATAAAATATTTACATTTCACCTAATTTTACACATATTTTTCCTTTCTCTTTCTAAATTTCTCTCTAAATTTCCAAACCAAACCAAACCAAACCAAACACAACGTAAGAGTAAAGTTAGTGGGAGTACGGGTGGATGTGAGTATGCTGAGGGATTTTGCTTCTGTGTTGAACTATGAAGTTCAACCATTTTTGATAAGAATAATGGTTCATTTATGGAGAAATTATAATATGCTCCAAGGGTAAATCTAAATAGTGTTTTAACATGCATTCCATTGGCTAAAATAGTGGGTTCCATCACTTTTTGTCTCTTATGAGGAGACAACACAAGTGTCATGGTTTGTATGGTGTAAAACAATGCTCCTGGACCACTAAATAGCTTCTCTCGAATATGAGAGCCCGAGTTATGCCCGAATGAGGTGGCAAATACTCCTGGACCACTAAATAAGTTCTCCCGAATATGAGAGTTCGAGCTCTGCCCGAATGAGGTAGCAGTGCCCACGTGAAGCTCACGCGAGTAAAAGAGGTAAAAAACTCTTTTCAAATCAAACTTTCATATCTCTCCTCTCTTCTACCCACAATCTCTCCGGCCAGCGACCACCATCATTGCAACATCTACCGGTGACTCTCTCTCAACCCAGTGAGATAATTCTACCATATCTGGCGCCAACCCCACCGACAATTTCCCTCTTTAACCTCATTTCTTCAATGGCGACCTCTCTCCGATTGTCTCTCGTCGATCACCATTTTTTTCAATTGTATATTGTCAATTACAGACTCATCTCTACAATCCATTTCTCAACAACTTAAAAAACCCCAATCATTTGAAAAAGAAAAAAAAAAGAAGAGAGAGAATTTGGATTTTGAGTTTATTTTCTTGAAAAATTAAGGGATTGGATATCAAATTAATACCCTCATAAGTGCGGTTGCAATTAGGAGGGGGGTTTATTGGGTTTGCAATATTGTATTATTTTGCTTTGCTTGGATTTTCAATTGGGGCATTGTCTGATGAGAGTGGAACCTAGATCTAAAGACAACGAACCTAGATCTGAAGATAACGAACACGATGGAGCAAATGGCAATAGATTTGAAGACATATATGTGTTGTGATAATTTCACTACCTTCATTGTTCATCTTTTGTCGACCGTTTATTAGTGTGAATCAAGAAATCTAAGACTTGCATCGGAGAGAGACTCATTGTCGGGAAAGGGAGAAATGCCAGAGAGAAGGCGAGAGGATTGGTCCGGTCGGCTTTAGTTGGTGGTGATTGTTGTTTTAGAGAGAGCCATTTGAGAGAAGGAAGAAGGAGAAGAAGAAAGAAGAGGAAGAAGAAGATGGTTTTGTTGTCTGTGTGCTTCAAGCATACATGTAGCAATTGGGGCTCAATTGGCAGCAAACTTTGACACCTCATTCGAACAATTCGGGCTGGGGATTATTCGTTGGAAATAACGGTATTGTTCCGATAAATTATCTTGTGTTGCCTCTTGATGTGAGCCCAAGGTTGAAATCAACTCGGAAATCAGTGCTCGATAAGTTTAAGAGGAAGCTTGTGCCATGGAAGAGGAGGTTCTTATCATTTGGGGAAGACTAACGGTGATCAAGGCAGTTCTGAATAGCTTACTATTACTGTGATAACCCCGCTCTGTGTTATGTCGCTAATTCTTATTTATACTTGTGATCATGTGTTTAATGTGATTTTGGATGCTAATCATGTGATTATGTATGTTTTTGAATTCATATTTGTTTATCGTAGGAAAATCTGTTCGGTATTCTGTAGTAGACTAAAATTGAGGGCTGTAGAAGCTACAGAAACCAAAATTGACTGTACCATTGTAATTAGCATAATTTTTAGAGCCTATGGTGAAATTTGATTAAAAATTGATTCGGATCAAAATAATTAGATTAATTCAATTTAAGTGAGCCTAATTAATTAGTACTAAACCTTGATTAGCCATTTTGATTAGTCAAGCATATATATATGTTCTAATTATAATTAAGCTCATTCTTGAGCTCAAAATTATGAAGTTATACACTCTAGAGAGAGAGGGAAGTGAGAATTCAAGGGAAAGTAGAGGAATGCTTGAGGATTTGCTCAAGAGATTGTAGGATAGTCACAACAAAAAAATTCACTTTTAGCAGCGGCCAAAATTGCCGCTAAAAGAAGGAAAAAATGTCGTTAAAAACTAAAAGATCTTTACCCGCGGTTGAAATAGTAGCGGCAAAATCGCCGCAATAGGCCCTCGGCATATCCTTATAGTGACGTTTTTATCAAACGCTGGTATAGTTATTTTTATTACGACGATTGATGTAGCAACGGTTACAAATGTCACTATATCTTAAATTTACCCATTACTTGATAAGTTTATAGCAACAGGTTGATTGCTGCTACATCCTTCACTTTTGTGACGTTTTGTGAACCGCTGCTATATTTTGACTCTATTCCATAAGTTTTACACTGTCGCCATACCCATAGAATTCTTTTTGAATTTTATTTGCAGCGATGGTTATTAACTGCGGTTATTGGCTATGTTTATTATTCAATTACCAATAATATATAACTTGAAATTTTCAATGGCTTGCTAACCATTAATGGTTGTCTCTCACTTATCCTTGCTCATATTACATAACCACAAAGCACTATTTTATTCTAACGGCTCAATACTCAATAATTGTAAAAGGTAAAAGAGTTTGCATTTTCATAATCTCAAAATATCCAAAACATTTTAATTAAAAGGTTCATTACATAAGCTTGTCATACCAAAATAGATCAAATATTTCTAGCAAACTAATAGCCATGCCATAATCCAAAAAGTACATATAAACTTGTCACATGAAATTAGTACTCAAAAGTATTACTCATGACGTCATTTTATAAAGAGTTCCATGAAAAATGTTCAAATCGAGAAATGATGTCCATTGTTTGATGCTTTCATATTGTCTTATTTCCTGCAATAAAAATGATTGAATAAGCAAAAGTATCATTTTCAATTTCAAAATCTATAAAGAAAATTTAGACTACAAATAATTCTCAATAAGTCTTATATTTTTTT
This sequence comes from Camellia japonica, assembly GCA_030407325.1. Classification (NCBI taxonomy): domain Eukaryota; kingdom Viridiplantae; phylum Streptophyta; class Magnoliopsida; order Ericales; family Theaceae; genus Camellia; species Camellia japonica. The sequence goes on from JAPPVO010000029.1 coordinate 98,292,825, forward strand.
TGGTAAGTATGTGGTTCACATATCAAAAAATAAAGATTACAAAGAAATTCAAGATCATATTTGCATATTAAGAAAGATAAGCCATTAAGAGAGAAAACAACAGCAAATGGAGAAAAAAAATACAGTAATGCGGAAGTGTGTTAAAGGTGGCTAAAGATTTAAGAAACAAATTGTTCTCAATTTGGATTGAATCAGCCAATAAAGCCAAACATTAGTAGCAGCTACCAAATCAAGCAACCAATAGCAACATCCAAGGGTCTATTTTTAATTGTCTATTAGTTTGATAAGTTGTTGATATTCAAATTTGTTCGTTTGGTATTTTTACGGATGCCAATAAAAGAAGCAAAGTAGAGAAGTCAACCTATCAAATTCAAATTTTGTCCAAACCAACTAACAATATATTGGTAAAGAAGTCATTAACATTGGTTCTAAATTTGTGTCAATGTATGTGTATTGTAACGATGACTTATCCCGATTAGAAGGTTGCATTTCATGACTCCCAAAAGAGGATCTTTGATGTGTTTGTGGAGAAGCCTGATCCGAAATGCCACTAGATCCATCTGTCGCCTAATTTATACAATAAAATTTACATGAGTATGCATAAATTTCTAAAAAGAATAACATATGATAAATACATCATATAAAAGAATATGCTATATGCAGTTATACCTGCAAACCACTAGAATTATGTCTCTGTCTCATAAAGAATGCTACTTGCTTTTTTAAAGAGTTTATTACAACATCTTGAGCTTGCAATTGAATACCTTGAGTTTGCAACTGATCACCTTGAGTTTTTAGTTGTTCATTCAACTCAATTATAATGTCTTTGTCTCTCATTCTCTCTCCATCTGAAACCATTCTTAAGTGGTCAAAACTATTACATTGATAATTAACTAAATTGAAGTACCATGAAACAAAATAAAAGTTAAATCTATTATATAAAGAGTTATCTATACTAACATAAAAAAGCACTGCATAATTTAGTGTAGATACACATAATAAAATTATTTTTATATGACTTTCCTTATATATCTGTAGCTTGCTTTTCGTGCTCCTCGGAGGGGTTTTAGTCTCTTTAGATACTATAGCCCTATAGTTCGGACTCCCGTGGTTCTGAATCTAACTTCACAAGTGCAATGTGAAACAGATAAACACAAATGAGTCCAAATCTGACTAATCTTTTGGAAAATTGATTTTGAATAAAAAATGCCAAAAATGGACTGCATTGTCAAATTTTAGAGTTGCCACCTAAATATTTTGAAAAATTTAGGAAACCCGTGACTCGTGCCGAATGCTACGTGACGGTCATCACCAAAGTGTCTCGGTTCAGGAACTTAGGTATGAGAGGGAAAGGTCATGAATTGAACACCCACTCACCTAATCAAAGATCGGCCTTTACTAATCATGATGTGATTCCTATTTACATTATATGCTCTTGTTTCGATTATTATGCTACCTTTACTATATGATGCACCTATAGACTATTGCGCCCAATTTGGAATATTTTGATTTCATGTTTGTTTTGAAAAGTGTTTGAATATGTACCACTTGAAAAAGTGATATCATATGTGCATTAATCATATCATCCCAACTTAAGCGAAAAAGCCTTCATTCACTAGCATTCAAACAGGTATATCGAATAAGCACTTAGCCTTATGGTAGTATACTTGATATGGCCACACAAATACACATGCAATATACTAAAGCAAGAAATGCTCACCTAGTACTCAACCGAGGCAAGCCAAAAGAAATGAAACCGTTAGAAAAATGAATGCTCTACTATGCAAGTGACTAATGCAACACATGCAATATGCAATTAATAGGCTTGGCTACTAGTGTGGCATGCGAGTCAATACAAGACATGCGACGAAGCATGTATTTGAGTAAGGCATTTGAAATTGATATTGATTAGTATGATGAGCCAAACTCTTATGCATACAAAACGAATGGATACAAGTCATGAAAAATGCTAAGGAAAATATGATGCTACATGCAATCCATCATAAGCGGATAAATAAAAAGGAGAAAGAAATGGGGGTTGGAAAACATACACAATATTACACTTTTGCCCTCGGATAAAAGGGTCTAAACAAATGTCCTAATTAAACTAACTATGAATCTAATTAATTAATTATGACACATAATTAATTAACTAGGCAACTAGCTATTACAAATTCAAAGGAATTTAGCTAAAAGAATGAACTAGCTATTACAAGTTCCAAATAAGTCTACAAATTAGCATTAATTTCATGAGCCATGGGAAGTAGAGAAATGTGTATGCATGAATGGGAATATCGACTCAAAAACATCTTTATTTTGCTGCCAGAATTGTTCTATTTTGTAGTTAGAAAAATAATATGTTTTCATCCTAGCCTCTACTCTGTTCTACCATGAAAATGATACTGGTTGCATAAAATAAAGTGGCCAGCCGGATGGACAGGTGGCCGGCCGGCCACTGTTTTGGAGGTCTGCCTTGCTGCAGTAGAAGGGAAATAGAGTACAAACAGAGTGTTTCTAGGAGATGTTTGTCCTCTCTGTCTTTTCCTATCATGAAATAGATCAAGGGAGGGGTAGACTCGATTCGCAAACCATCAATTGACGCAAACTCGTTACGTGATGATCTATGAATCGATGGGACAATGTCTCAATAAATGACAAGTAAAGACCAACGAAACCTCATTCTTATCATAGAGTTACCTCTCTAGGGAAGTGGTATACATTGCCTCTCGAATCATTAACATCACTAATGAGTATGTAATGACTCGAGATGCAATAGGTTCAATTAACGTCCGATTGAACCCAAACCAATTTTATTACTCTTGTTACCACTTTAGTCCAATTTTATTAGCCTCTTTTATTACCTTTCCATTCTTTAATCATTTTAGTCCAAAATTGAGAATTATGTCCACTAATGAAAAGAAGCGTCAAACAAGAAGTTGGTTTTGGTATGAGAGAGATGTAATGCCTTGGTTTTGAACCTCTGAAGAGATTAAACCATTAAGTATGGAAGGTCTTTTTCGCATGCCTTAAACAACACTCATTTGAAAAGACTCTCAAACAAAGAAAACCAAGAAATGAGGGAGGTTGCAGAGATGATTAGTACAAGTGGAAGAATATGCATGAAAGCTATGAAAATAAAAGCTACCAACTCAAACCACCAAACTTGTGAGGACTACAACACTACAAGCATACTATACAAAGCATGAAGGAAGTAAACACACTAAAACTTACAAAAAAGTGCTGGAATTACCTTGAAAAAAGCCAAAAAAAGTAAGCAAAAATGAGAGGGAATTCAAGCTAGTAAACAAGCTAAAGGAGGGGTGGTTAACCCATTCACCTTTTGGACCTCAAAACCACATATTTTAGCCTTTCAAAACTCTGAAAATCAATAGCCAAAAGTCGAGAAAGAAGTGGGAAACACAAGGACAAAAGTTTAGAGAACAAGGTTCAAAGAAGGGTGGTTAACCCCTCCACCTTTGGTAGCTTTAAGTCACAAGTTTGAGCCCACAAAATAGTCCAAAAATAATATATAAATAGCAAGAAAAGAGAGGGAACAAGTAGTGTAAAGAAGGCAAAAGTTATACCTCTCGAAGAGAGGTTACTCTTTGATTCACAAACCAACAAGTGATCACCCTCAAGAGCTGAAATTTTAGCTCAAGAACCTCAACAAGGAGCCTCAAATTTTTGGTTTAGGAAGTGTATGTATATTGCAAGATAGAGAGGGAGAGTGATTTGCAAGTTTTAGAGCTTTTGGAATTTTTTCTCACTTAAAAACATAAGGTATGGTCAAGTATATATAGAAGAGTTGGTTGCTATCTTGGAAATATCTATATTGAGCCAACTGGTGTAATGCATGCACATGGGGGGGAGGGGGGAGGGGAGGGAGACAGCTGGCAGCAAAATATCTACTTGTCGGGACACTTGGCCGACTGGCCAGGTGAAGGATGGTCAGCCACTAATTTTTGGCTAGCTGGGCTATCTGTTGGCTAACAGGCCTCTAGGTAGTCAGACTTGGAAAAAAATCAAGTTTTGGTCCAAAGGTGGTGCAAGATTCTAGGCTCTATAACCTAAGAAACGAGGCTTCTTACTGAGAAAATCGAACGTTTGTACAGCGTAGTATTTCATCATCAAGTAATCAACATGAGGTGCCCAACTCTTAAGGGCTGTAAAAAATAGGGTGTCTACAATATCTTTTACTAAAATTGAAATAATATATATTGATACGTTTCATTTTATTTTTTATTGTTTTCTTGGGTTTCATTTTTACAATTTATGTAACATTTTAATTTTTATGAGTTATGATTTTTTACTATGTTGACCCCATTTGATGGGACTTAAGGTTTAGTTTTGTTTGGTTATGATTTTTTACTCTCTTTTATGTGCATATAAATATAGAACAAACCAATAACCAAAAATGTAGGCACTATTACTCCATTGTGGCATTTTATCAAATATCTAGTATACATTAGGGGTGGATGCGGGTCAGTTGCGGCCACGGAACCTCCAATCCGCCATCTGTCCGCCAGATTGGCGGATTGGAGAAAATCAATCCACATCTGTCCGCCAATCCGGCGGATGTGGATTGAGCGGATTGGCAGTTTGGCGGATGGATGCGAATCAGTTTGGCGGTTTAAAATTTTATAAATTTTAATTCAACTTGTGCACTTCCTCAAAAAAAAAAAAGAAAAAAAAGAAGAAGAAAGTATTACAGTCAATGATTTAAAAAAATATTACAATCATTGCATGCCTCATCCAAAGCAAGAAAGTTTAAAACTTTAGAATATCACAATCACTGCATGCATCATCCACATACTACAATCACAGCATGCCTCATCCACATAAAGTATTACAATCTGTGGTTCTTAAAATATAAAAATAATTCAAACCACCAAAACCATGAACATAGCCGTAGTATAGATTGTATGTCTCTGTATTGTTACATCTATATCTGTTTTTGAAAACAAAAATCAACCAGCATATATCATATTTTCTATTTATTATTTTTAGAGATAGATTTAAAAACCAAAAAATATAGATAAATAATACGTTTATTTTTTTCAATTCAAAAAAGATATTCAAGTTGAAATTTTTTTTTCAACAGAATATTTAAATTTTTTTTAATTGAAAACACAAACAGAATATTTAAACAAACTGAAAACACAAAGTCTTATAAATTACTAGGGGTGCTCGCGATTTGGCGGTTCGGTTGCGGCCAAAGGAATCTCAAATCCGTCTGCCAAATTGGCGGATTGGAGAAAATCAATCCGCAACCGTTCATTCATCATCACGCATCCGTCCAAAATGCGGCAGATCGGTTCGGTTCGGTCGGTTTTGGCGGATCGGTATATCTGCTGCTCATCCCTAGTATACATAATGATTCCTCAAGCATGAGATTTTATATTGGTCAATTTGTACATAAAGGTAGGCACATAAATTTGCACATAAACAGTAACAATTGGCTTAGTATAAATTAAGGATTTGTTATGTATTTGTAGATAGAAATTGATTTTTGAATGATACACACACAGTATAACTTGCTATAAAGACAAACAACCATGTATTTATAAGTTTTTAGTAGTTGGGCGAAGGTCATTTGCTGCTACTTTTGGTTGGGTAAGACATCAACAAATTTTCTGGTGCATATTAGCAAGCATATGGTGTGCATCATTTATAAATAAATTAAATTAAAGGAAAAGAAGGACATGGACACCACATGGCGGAACATCTCGAAAGACAAACATGGAAGCAACTAGATTACTGTGTGAACTGACTGGCTGTTTTGCTCGTCAAAAATAAGAGGAGCTCCATTGTAGCATCAACAACAATCCATTCACTTCACTAATTATATTGCTCAACATGTTAATCAATCTATTTTCTAAATTATTTTCCCAAATCAAAATCATTCAAGATGTTCATGAAATCCTTCAAAGTAATCAAGGCAAGTATCTCGTGTTAACAATGAATTCCATAGACCCAAACTTGTCCAAAGATAGTGAGAGAGAAACAAAAACAGAGACAGTAGAAGAAAGAAAGAGGGGTAGAGAGAGAAATTGAGAAACCAGAAGAAAGAGGGGATATAGAAAGAGAAACAAAGAGAGCAGACTAACCATGAAATCACAGTGGATTATAGCTTGACGTCGTCAACACGCCATGGTGGAGGATGAACGAAGGCTCTGATACTTTGCAAAAGAAGTGTTGATAGACTAGGGCACAAATTGTAATCAAGGAGTTGAATGATTTTTTTTTTTTTTTGGGACTAAAATTTTGATATGTTATTTATGAATTTTTTTTTTTTTTGATTTCGCGTGAAATGGTAATTTTATTTGGCGGGCCTTTTATTTTGCTTGGCTTTTTGTAGCAGTTGAGGTTAAACCGTCACTATAAAAAAAAATATGGCAGCGTTTTAGGAAAAAATTGTTACTGAAGTCTTATTTTTAGTTGCGGTCAATAACCGCTACAATAGCCCATCTATAGCAACATTTTTCAAGCCGATGCAATAAAAAACGTTACTAAAACTTGATTTTCTTGTAGTGAGTAAATCTAGGCTCAAGAACTTGCTAGGATTGGAGGAATTAAAGCCTCTAAGTAATTGAACCCTAAATTCATAAACTTAAGTCATATAAATGTGACTTCAAGAAGAATGTGTAGTTAAGTATGTGAATTGAGCAAAGATTATAGGAATTGTGATCAATTTGGACATGCATGCATGAATTTGTTTTGATTCTTCAATTTTGAGCATAAACCTTGTAAATTATGATGAGTTGGAAATTATATCTTACATGCATGCATGAGTTATCATGTTTTAGAGTCCAATTTTAAGTTTATAAGTCTACAGATGCAAGATTTGAAAAATGATTCATATACATGAAGTTTACGGTTTGAATTTTGATGAATTCATGGAATTTTGAACTATGGGTTGAAACTAGCTTCAAATATATGCATTTGGGAGTGTTCTTGCATATTTGAGTGAGTCATGCATGAATTTGAAGCCTTGGTTGTGTGTTTGAAGCTCAAACAGAATTCTGGAGATTCTAGAATTTGAGCAGTTCGCTCAAGCGATGGAATTGTCGCTCTAGCGTACATTTCGAGCTCCTAGTACTTTTGCAGACATTGGAGATTGGCTTGAGCAACCAAAAGACAGCTCGAGCGACCACCTTTTATTTTCAATCTTGGCTCGAACAACCAAGAAGTTGACACGAGCATAAAATGAGAGCATCCAATACTTTTGCAGACTAAGGGGTTCACTCAAGCGAAGTACCCTATTTCAAAAAATTTTGAAAAGTTATATTATGTTCCAATTTTCATTCTTTTTCATTTTTGAGCATTCTTAGGCATACATTGAGCATCCTAAATGAACTAAAGAGTTAGAAAGAAGCCTAAGAAAGATTAACGAATTTGAGAACATATTGAATTGTATTATGGCCCAATTTCTATATGTGTTACGAATTGTGTACGTTCAACTTTGAGAACGAATCAACCAACTGAACACTGTGAGTAATATCTTAGTAAAGATATTTTCATGTATGTTACTTTCTAAATACTACCTATGTGGTAAGCTTTCTGAACTCATGAATTTGTATTATGAATGAGTATTTTGCCTGACTGATTTGTAAATGGCTTGAAAAGGTGATTGATAAGCACGAACCTATAAGATTGGACTGAAGGTCGTTTTGTACGAATACAAAATGGGCCCAAGGTCATTTGGTATATTTGACAAAGACACGAAATGGGCCTAAGGCCATTTAGAATGTTTGACAAGATAGACCTAAGGTCATCTTATATATGAATTAGACTGAAAGTCATTTTGTATGTTTGTTAAATGGTCCAAAGGTCATTTTGAATAAGGAAATGATTAGACTAAAGGTCGTTTTGAATATGAATATGAATGTGAACATGATCATGACTATAAAAACGACCATGGAATTGAATGGACCAAAGGTCATTTTGAATATGAATACGAATGTGAACATGATCATAACTATCAAAATGACCACGGAATTGATTGGACCAAAGGTCGTTTCGGGTATAAATACAAATGTGAACATGATCATGACTACAAACGTGCTCACGAATAACAATTTGAAAATAATGTACTTGAGGTCATTTTGTACATGTGTTTTGAAGGACCAGATGGTCATTTGTGTATGGATCCATTAGACCTAAGGTCAGTTTATGAATAAATGTTTGGACCCAAGGTCGTTTTGCCCCTTTGATATGCCTTGAGCATAAGGAATGGACTTGAGGTCGTTCTGTTTTGATAATGATCAATATGTGTTATTCATGAGTATGATTTACCTATTTAAGAGTCTCATTCATATAACCTTTTTATTCTGGTATTATTCACTAGGCGTTAGCTCACTCTTTATCTATATGTATGTAGGTGAGCAGCGGGATGTTCAACCTAACCTAGTGAAATTGTGAAAGAGTACCAAGTTTATGGAGTCAGCCTAGGATGCCTCATGCAAGAGGCTTTGTGTAGACACCCCATTTTTGACCATCCTCAAGACTTGGACGTCATCGTTTGAACACTCGGTGATCATCCATGTTCGTGTTCGTCTTGAGTTCTCGGAGGTCTCGGCCACGCGCCTTGCCTCAAGACCTCTCGACTCGACTGTTCTGTGCTTGGTTTTGCACCAAACACTTGTTGTTTTGCTTCTGAGGGTAGAGGAAGGCTTGTTAGCCATCCCCACGCCTCACTGGCCATGGCTTGAGGCCACTGGCCCTGTTTTGTTGCTATCGGCCATTGGTGATGGCCGGTCGGCACTCTTTATGGTCGATCGACCATTGATTTGGTCAATTTGTCATTTTTGGCCAGCCGACCACTGTTCATCTTCTTTTGGCAGATATTTTATGCCAGCTGTGATAGCTGGCATCCGCAGTGCACTCCCTCCATACACGTGTATGGAGGATTTGCACCCTTTGCACCCTTTTGTTCTAAGCTTCTTGAAGAAGCTTGCACCCTTTGCTCTAGCTTCTTGAGGAAGCTTGGACCTTTGTCTTAGCTTCCTCAAGAAGCTTGAACCCTTTGTCTTAGCTTTCTCAAGAAACTTGACCCCTTTTGTTTAGCTTCTCTAAGAAGCTTAGGCCCTTCTCTTGCTCTATAAAAGAAGGCCTCTCTTCTCCTTTAAGGAGGTTCAGCAAATCAGAGATATATATGATATATATATCACTCTCTCTCTATATCTCACTCTCTCTCTACATTTGTGTGTGTTAGAGTGTCCAAAAGTGAGTTTTGTTCTTAGTTTTGCACTAAGACACCTAGTGTTACACCATACCTTGGTTATTGAGGTGTTGAGAGGTTGTTCTTGGAGCGTTTGAGTTGTTTTTGATCAGAAAAGGGGCTGGAGTTTTGGTTCTTGAAGTGTTCTTCAAGGGTGAGCACTATTGCTTTATATTCCCCATTCTTGGACTAGCTTTTAACCTATCTTGCATTTGTTTTTAAGCTTAGTGTATAACTGAAAAAAGTTCTAATTTTACTTTCTTTTGAACTTTGTTTAAGGTTGTTTTGAGGTTTAGGGTTGTTTACCCCCTCTTAGGCCTTGTTTGGCCTCATTTTTGTGCTATTTTTGGTGAGCTCCGGGACCACCTTGTATTGGCCTCCTCACCACTGAAATCCAAAGGGATTTCAATGGTGGGGATGGTGTTTTGAGGTCCTAAGAAGGAGAGGGCCATCCCCTCTCCTTGTTGTCTTCAAAACTTGTCATTTTTGCCTCATGTGTGAGCACCTTGATTAAGTCCATGTTGGCCATGTCTTAGTTGTTATTTGTGGTTATTTTGCCATGTTATAGCATTGTTTTAAGTTGGTTTAGACACACTATGCATGCTTTGCATACTTGTCTTGTAATGCTATGAAATTGCCTTAACATGCTTTGTGCTTTGAGCCTTGTTTTTAGCATGATTTTAGCTTAGCTTTGTAAAGCTCTTATGCATGTGTTGATATTCTTGAGGTCTGATTTTGGTTGTTTGGGCCATCTATGACTTGCTTTGTATAGCTACCATGCAACCTAGCTTGTAGGCTTTGAGTATTGGATCCTCTAGCATGCTCTACTTGCATCATTTTAGTGGTTTGGCACCATTAGTTATGTCATTTCAGTCCTTATGACATGCTTGTATGCTTGCATTTGATGCTCCTTTAATGCTTTAAAAGGTTGATGTCTTATGCTCCATGTTTGGACCATTGTGTATGCTTCCATGGGTAGGCCATTTAGATGCCATCTAAGTGTGTTTTGTGCTTTGTCTCGACTTACATTGGGACTGTTTTGAGTCCCCTCGATCCTTTGGGACTCGCCTTGCATAGCCATGGTTTGATCCCTTAGGTTAGCCTTAGGCCTTAGGCTTTCTTGCATGCTTTGATTGCTTGATTTGGCATCATCTCCTACTTGTTTTCAAAGCCTAACATGTTGATTTAATGTCCATATTTATTCCTTTTAAGTGTGCTTAAAAGTCTCCTTTTTATGCTTAAGTGTTGGACCATGTTTGCATGCATGTTTGTATGTAAATTTGCCTTCATTTCCATAGCATTTTCGTTACTTATTTAGACATGGCTGAGGCTTGTCCATATTAGTCTAAGTCTATCTTTTGCATGTTGCTCAAATGTTGTTACATTGCTTCATGTTTGCATGCTTTGGTTGCATCATGTCTTGCTTGCTCATTTGTTTGAATATTGTCACATGCTTGCATGTTTGCATGCGTGTTTGCATTTTCATGTTGCATACTTAGCTCGCATGCTTAGGTTGCATTTGGCATGCATGCCTTGCCTCTTGAATTGATTATGATAGAGGTTGGGCCCATTGTGTGTTTATGTGCATTACACTTGACATCAAAATGCATACTCGACTTCTTGGACCATCACGCATTGAAATGCACGATTGGTGGTCCGAGGGTCGAGTACCAAACTCCCTTAAGTCCACAACATGATGGGGAGGTTGGTTGTGCAAACATTTGCTTAAAATGCATTGCCATGCCTTGTTTGCCCTCTGCTGCTGTCAAAACAGGGTTCTACAGGAAAGGATGGCCGGTCGGCCATCTTCAGTGCCGGCCGGCTATCCATATTTGGCCGATATCTTCATTTGTGGTCGATGACCACTTCCTCGTGGCCGGTGGTGTTTCCTTTTGGCCGGTGGTCTCCCACAACCCTCAGGGAGTATTTCAGAAACAACTTTGAGACTTGTGCAGTCCTCAGAGGAGAAAAACAGTGCAAACAGAGGCAGCTTGTGCATGGTGGTGGATTTCCGAGCGGAGCCGAGCACGCATGCATTGGACCCTCTTCCCGAGGCTGTTTTACCGCTTTATTAGCTTAGTTAATTTGCTTAACTAGTTAAGTGGTCTGTAACTATTTAATTAGCTTGTTAGTTAGTTAAATTTGTATTATTCTTTTGGTCCCTCCGAGTGGGGGCGAATTTGTAATAAGCGTACATGTGTGTGATGCATGTCTTCCAACCCCCATTTCTTTCTCCCTTTTACTTACCTGCTTTTGATGGTTAGTATTAGGGCATATTTCAATTAACACCCTTATGCTATGCATGTATGCATCATTCATTAGTATTGCATGCACTGGGCTCGGCGCATCATACTAATTGTATAGTATTTCAAATCTAACTTGAATACATGTTATCTGTTGCATTTCACATGCCATCTATAGATTAGCCGAGCCTACTCTAGCTGCATTTTGCCTGCGATGCATTAGCCATCTTAACATGGACTTGGATCATACATTTGATTACTAACATGTTCCTTGTTTGGCTTGGAGAACCCGGTAAGTGTTTATGCTTTAGCATCTCGCATGAGTGTGAATGTTAACATGAAAGCATGCTTGCCATGAGGCTAACTGCTTAGTTGATTTACTTTTTGAATGCCTGTGGGTGAAGGTTGGATTGCTTGAGTTGGAACAACTCGTTGAAATCCGTGTTTTAGCCTACTTGCGAGTAGCAAAATTCAAACTGTCTTTCAAATGAGCGGATATGCAATGCTTTGTTCCAAATTAGGCGATCTAGTCTATACTTTTGTGTTGTGTGCATCACATAGTAAGATTAGCTAATTAACCGGAATAAGAATGCATAATGTTTTCAAAACTAGATATCATGGTTAGTAGAGGCCGATCTTTGATCGGGCGAGCAGGGGTGCTCATAGCTGACCTTCCCCAATCGTACCCAAGTTCCCGAGCCGAGGCAACTTTGGTGATGATGGACACGTGGCCTTAGGCAACGAGTCAAGGTTTCCTAAATTCCCCCAAAATAAAATATTTAAGTGGCGACTCTGTATCTGGCAAAGCAGTCCATGTTTGGCACTTCTTTCTAAAAATTTGTTTTCAAAACGATTTGTCGGATTTGGACTCTTTGATGATTCATCGGTCTTGCATTGCACTCTGCGAGATTAGATACAGGACCGTGACATTGAGTCCTGAATTGTAGTGAGCCCAAATGAACAAAACGGGGGGGATTTCCCTCCCGGGACGTTCGGGGACGTCTACACTTTGTTTTTAATCCTTTCTCATCTTTTGACTTCTCATTTCTTTTTGTTGGTCGCTTGACCATATATGTAAATATTGTAAGCTTTAAGCTACATGTGAAGAAACGTTTGGATGGTCCTGGAAACACGAACTTTGTAATTATTTATTGTGTGAGTTATCATATACATATGTGAAAAGTTTTGTTATGTCATGTATGCATAGCTCAATGGACCAAATTTAAAGTTCTGCTTTTGTATCTGGCCCCATATTATTAATTTTTTTTTATGGCTTTCAGTTTAAGGCCGTAGGTAATCTCATGATTACTGGCTGGTTATGATCCTAATCTATAGGGGTGGGTTGGGGTCATGACAATTACCTATCTCTATTCTGCATGTCTGTCTTAATGGATACGAAAATCGACAAAATCCAATGCGGGTTTTTATGGGGTGATTAGGAGGCTTAGGCTTGAGAAATTAAGGGAGATGAATGACTCTCTACTGTTAAAGTGGTGGTGGAGGAGAATGAGAGATTATGGAGAAAATTAGTATGTGATTTATATTGCCTTCATGAAGTGTGTTGGTTACCCCAATTTCCTATTAATGAGATCCAGTTTAGGACTCTAGAGGGAAATTATGCTGGTGGAAAGAAAAGTCCAGTTGTATTTAATTTGTTTTTGAGAAATGTTATTTTTAAGTTGGGTGATGGGTCTAGAATGGCATTTTGGAAGGATAGGTGGCTAGGAGGAGGTGGTGCACTAAAAGATCTCTTTCCTAGATTGTTTCACTTAAGCATCAATAAGGATGGAGGTGCGGCTGATTTTATGGAAGTCGTCAATGGAGTGATCTCCTACAAATTATTGTTTCGAAGGTCTTTGTTCGCTTGGGAGGAAGAGGAGGTCATCAGAATTTAGCTGTTGCTACACTACAGGAAATCGCATTTTTGCCGACTAAAAATTTGGTCGGCAAAAGTCTATTTTAAGTCGACAAAAGCTATTCACGACCAATTTTTTTGGTCGCCACTTTGGTCGCCAATTGAGGGTCGGCAAAAGTAATTAGCGACCAAAACTTTTGTTAGTCGGGAAAAAATTGGAACAAAATAAGTAAGGAACAAAATGAAGAAAAGCAAGAAACTTGTATAACCACATTAGGAAAGTACCTGCTTAAATGTAGTACTCGTCCTAGACCCATTGTATCCAATTAAAAGAAAATTTTGAAGGATTCTTTGCTCAATGTAGTCAGGCACAGCTCGGCTAACCAGATTATTCACTTGTTCTCCACAAGGATTTGCAGACTTGGAAGGAACAGGAAGGGATAGTACAGCACAAACCAGCTTTGTACCAGCCTGAAAGGTAACTAAGTTTAACTAAAAAAAAAAATAGTGCTCTTCTTTTTTTTTTTTTTTTTTTTGGTGTGGTTAAAAAGATGCAGAAGTATATGGACATCGATACACACCTTACCCAAGATATACCCTCTTGTATTTTTCTATTCCTCTTCTTGGTATAAACCATCCTCATTCATGCAAAAGTGTGGGTTTCCAGCACATTGGACCCCTGCCAGCTACAATGTTCAACATAGTAATATTAGGAACAACTCGGGAATGTCATGGGTAATAGGTGGGCCATGGTACTCCATGGAAAATGAGTATTTTGCTCCATCACCACCTAAATTCGCCCCTTCCGGTGACATTTCAATTACCTTTCTAAATTACTCAAAGTTTGGTTTCTAGGTATATAGACAAAAAAACCACCCTAATGAAATAGAGTAAATCATTTCAAGAAAAGCTCTAGCTTTACAATTTCACCATCAAAAGAAATCTAAACAAGAAAAAGCAAGAACTAATCAAATTGCATTCCCTAATCCTAGTTTGTGTTACAGACTATAGAGCAGTGAACTGCGAAAATTGAAGGGAAGGATGGGAAATTAAGAGAGAAGAGAAAGTGGGATTTGAATTTCTTACCAGGGATGCCTCCAAACACCATAATCTATCAAAGATTAATGTACCCACAAAAATTTAAAAAAATGCAAATACCAGATCAGATTTCACCATTAACATTAATTTTCTATTCTAGAAGATGGCTCGCATATTTAATTAAGTAAATGAACAAATTCTAAATACATCTACATAATTCAAGAAAACTTAAATGATAATAATTTTTAATGCATTTTCATCATCCAAAAAACAAAAGAACAGTAGAAATCTGAGTCGGCTTTGTTACCTTAGGCAAAACAACAAGAACGAAAAAAAAAAACAGAACATGAACACAAACATTGAGAGGAAGAGGGAGAGACAGACAGAGAATGAGTAAGAGAGGGAGAGAGGCTTTATACCTCAATTTGTTTTTAGGGAGAGTTGAAGGATTTCTACCTCAAATTGTATTCAGAATTTCTACACAGTAGGCTCAAAACATGATGCACACTAGCAATAGAATTCCCAAACCCAGGAATTGGGGCCAAAATAACCACTAATCAGACACTAGCAACAAAATTCCCAAACCCAGGAATTGGGGCCAAAATACCCACTAATCATTAATGATGCCATTTTGGTATTAACAAGACAAGACTAACAAAACAATATGAAAACCCTACATACACTGATTGATTTTATAAATGGGTTAGTTTCAACAAAAATGAGGAAATGCTTACCAGGCAGTGTCGGTAGAGGATTTCTTGATGGCTAGGCGAGACCAAGCGACGACCTTGCCGAAGCTGAGGGGCTTGATTGGACAAGTGTAACGACGATGCCGATGAGCTGTACGGAGTTATAGAGCTCCTTCTTCCACTGAAATTCTCTCTTAAGAACAAGAAGAGTATGAGAAAGAGAAGTAAAGGAAACCAAAGAGAAAAAGTGACATAGAGAGATAGACAGAAGCTTGAAAAAATATACCTAGATAATGGTGACGAGGCGAAGACGGACGGTGGCGCTGATGGTGGAGAGGCGAGGACGACGGACGATAGCATTGATGGTGAAGAGGCAAGATGAGTGGCGCGACTGAGAGGGTGGGATCGAATAGGCGTGTTTTTGTGAAATATTATAAGGGTTTGAATTTGTTTTCCCCTACAACAGTATTGGTCGGCTATTTGGAGTCTGTGAATTTAACAAGAAAAATGACGTCATTTTGAAATTTGCGACTAAATTGCAACAGTCGCTAAAAGATTTTAATCTCCCTTCCAGTGTTTCACTTTCCCGTCTAAATTTTTGGCAACTAATATTTCAAATTAGTCGCGAAAAATCACTTTTCAGCGACTAAATTACTTTAGTCGGTAAAAGTATGAACTTTTGCCTACCAATTTTTTTCTTAGTAGCCATATGTGATTTTTTTGCGACCAAAATATTTTTGGTCAGCAAAAGTGGTCAGTAAATGTGTTATTTCTTGTAGTGCTAAATGTAAAAGTAGTCACAAGGTTGAGCGAGCCTGATGCGATGGCTTGGAAATTGGATCCTACAGGAATTTTTTCAATTTCTTCACTCTATAAAAGCTTCAAATCATTGGTGGGATCACCGGTTAAGTTACTCAAAGTGAAATTCTTTGGATGGTTAGCTTGGTGTGGGAGGATCAAATCGGAAAATCGACTTATGAGGATTGGGATTATTTCTAAATAGGAGAATGGGATGTGTAAGTTCTATAGCGATGCTATTGAATCAATTAAGCATGTTCTGATCTAGTGTGGTAAGGTTTGGAAAGTATGCATTGAAGTCTTAAAATGGTAGGGAATGATTTGGGTGGTTCCGGGGTTGGTCAGCACTCTATTGGAATGGTGGCAAAAGTGGAAGTATAAAAAAGCAAAGAAGGTGATCTGGGAAGTAATCTCATTTGCAGTTATATGGTCAATCTAGGCTTAAGGAACAAATGCATGTTTAATAATGTGCAACCAGATTGGGGAGAGTTGGTTGATTTAATCAAGCACTATGTCGTATTTTGAGCTAGTGTGAAATCTGAGCTGAGGGGGTATCCAGAAATAGCATCCTTTACTGTTGGCATGATCTTTCATTGTGTATCTAAAGGGGTTGAAGATAGGTGCTATTGTTGGGCTGTGCACTAAGGTCTTCCAGAAGGATGTGGCTCGATTCATTATTGCACAAATGGTTCTATTGACTGTTTGGTGTTGCTAAAGATTTAAGTTGGGGCTGCTACGCTTTTGATATGCTTCTGTTGTTATTATTGCCAAGGTGAGCTTGGTGTGGTTTATTATTTGCTATTGTGGTGAATGGTGTCTAATGAGGTGGTGAATTGTGTGGGATTTGCATATGAGGCTATTGTTGTGCAGTGAAAATCGTGTTTGGTTTTATTAGTGCTTACTTTGTAGCTTTGTTTTTTTGGTTGTTGTGTAGTTGGTGCCTTATTAGCCTTTGGTGTAGTGTTAGTAAATGATTGGACTTGCTTGTTAGTGTCAACTTAGTTGGGATGATTGAGTTTGCTTTGATAGTTTTTGCACTCCCTTTTTATTGATGTTTACATGCTTATATGTTTGATCTTATCAATAAAATTTTCTTTTGCTATAAAAAAAATAAAAAACATTTGTGGCATCAGTTAAATTGAAATGGTTAAGTGGGATGGTTCGGACCGGAACTAAGTTTGGTTTTCGGTTCAACCGGCCAGTTTGATTTTCAAAACCTCTCAAACTATTTTTTTTTTTCAAATTTATTTTTCCTTTTCAAATTTTATCCAAATAAAATATAAAAATGAGTTATGTTATTGATTGTTACACTTGCCTCTTGTATAAAGGGATGTCTGAATTAAAGAATTAGTTTTCTGCTAAGTCCATTGACCGCCACACCAAGTTTGAAGTTGTAATTTGTAAATTAGTACTTGATTAGAACCCACTAAAAAGCACTGTATACATAAAATAAAAAGAAAATGGTGATATAATCACCGTATTTATTATTCAAAGTCTATGTGACAAACAATACTCTCATCCTCTCCCTATAGCTGCGATTACTTATTATGCATACTGAGAGGAAGACTTGTGCCGAACAAATGGACCGAGCTACGGCAGCATAGGATACGATATTGGGCCTTGTGAGAAGATCATGTGCTTGACTGAACAACCAACGCGGCTCCCCGGCCCATTACGTTGGGCTGGGCAAACCGACCAGAATGTGGAGGGTGCAGGTGTTCAACCGAGTTGTTGTTCAGCGAAATTCGATATTCGGTTAGATCCGCACTGATGTGTTGGGCCGAGTTACGGATAGTCCGAACTGACGTAGGACCGAGGCATCCTTTGAGATAGTAGAGTGAGGCCGAGATGCCGAACCGCGTACCCTACGTGTAATGACCCCAAAATGCGTATAAGAAATCATCTTTATTTACCTATGAGAGGATGTGTTTTAATTTAATTATAGCTATTAGAATTGAAGCATTATCTGTTGAGTTACGGACTTAAAATTTAAATTACTGACCTTTATGGGTTCAGAAATTAAAATTGAGTACTTGGGTATGTTAATGGGAATTTTTAGAACTATTGGGGAAAATTAATTGGAAATCTAATTTGTCTGATTCGTTAATGCACGTTTGGGTGGTTAACTTTGTACTGCAAATTGAAGACCCTAGAGACTTCAGAAACCAGAACAGGGGACATATTTATGATCAGCACAATTTTTAGAGTCACCTGGGAACTTTAATTGAAATTTGATTTTGCGTGATTCGTAAGGTCACGTTTGGCTCTCCCTATTGTGCTAAGCCTTGTGTGTGTGTTTATTTAGATATATGATGAGGAACTCAACATTTTGAGCCCAAAAATATCTAGAGAAAAGGGGGGAGACACGTGAGAAAGAGAAGGGAGAGAGTTTTGGAGAGAACTCAAAGAGAAGAAGGAAGAAAGAGTAGAAATGGAAGAAGACATCAAAGAATTGGCTTGAATACATCATGATTATGCAAGAACAAGTGATGATAAGGGCTTAAGGTAAGACTCTCCCTTTCAACACTTGAAGATCACAAGCTAAATAATGAGTTCTTGGGTTATCTATAATTGTATGTAAGGGTTTGGTTTATTCAAGCAAGAAGATGATGATGAATTAATGTTACATCTTAACTTCTTGTAAGGATTTTATGGCTCTTAAAGAGGCTAGAGAGAATTCACCATGGGAATGAGTTTTAAACCCCAAATCATGGTTACCTTATGCTTTTGTGTTTTAATTTGTAATCTTGTTCTTGTGATTGGGAAATTGAGTTGTATTTTGGAGTTATGAATTGGAATGGAAGCTAAGAATGTGAAATTTATCTTATATTAAAGGGTTTTGGGCTTTGATTTACATGTAATTAAGGTTTGATTTTGGAGATGAGAAACCCCAATTTTTCAGCCATTTTCGGACTGCAAACTGTCCAGGCCGCACGTGCGGCACTGTTCCCCCGTACGTGCGGAGACAACTCTGTCCAGCCAACTTTGAACAAGCATATCGTTTGCATCCGGACTCCATTTTGAGTGATTCTTGAGCCTAAAATCAAGCCCCGGAAGTCTAGTTTCTAGTGGCGATGATCTCACGCCCAAAATATAAATACAGAAATAGTTATGCTCAAATTAGTGACGACTGTTCACTTTCAGTCAACCAGTTTTGTACCATTTCTTCACCTAAACCATTTCCCATTGATTTCTCCTGTTTTCTGAGACATGGATTACAACTTATTAAAGAATAATGAGCTTGGTACCACCATGGCTAATTGATTGAATGATCAAAGAGAATAAGTAAAGGATCGAGTATAATCTCATATAATGTGTTGTGCAATGTACTTGTAGGTCGAGACGAGGACATCATCCTATTACTACCGGGAGCCGATCACTGTGAGTAATAGTACTACAAATGTACATTGTCTACCATTAAGAAAATTGTTAACAACATTCTATTCTCCGTGAGCTAATATGTTAACATGTGTGTTGATTGGGAATTGATGTGAACATTGAAAGAGGTAGCACACATCGGTATGACTCTGAACCTACTCCGTATTTTGGGTTATGGCTAATGATTATTGTCAATGTACCATCCTAAGAATTACCTATAATTCTGTATAAGAATTGCATACAACTATTAACACTGTGAAGTTGGTTAATACAAAAGAATTGCGTATCAACGACATTGTTATGTAATTCATGTTATGATATGAATTGTTCTGGCCTATTGATGTAATGGTCCATTTACCTTCGGATTATTGGTAATGTTAAGGTTCTGTTAATTACGAAACAAGTATGTCTATTTACAAAGAACCATGAGGAAATCTAAGCGCATCATTGTACCATATGTTTTGTTTGCTATTGATAATTAATGTTACCATTCTGTTATCTGCTAGTTAGTGGCATTGGAACATGATAAGCAAATGGGATGTATATGCATTATGGAACTGTGGTATCTACGTATTTCTGAAAGCGTTCAAGCTGTAAAATATGTTTACCTTTTTCTAACAATTATCGGCAACGTTCTGTTAAACTTATGTTATTTATGTTTATTCATGTGATTAATGGGAAGAATGTGTTTATCTATATTAATCTGTTCTGATGTTTTCTGGTATGGAACAAAGTGCTGTACGGAACTAAGTGCTGCACCTTGGTGGGAGCCACTTTTAGAATCCGTACGAGCCACCTCTTGAGTCCATACATCTATTATTTCTGGGCCGATGGCCGTTCTGATATTTCTGGGCTGATGGCCGTTCTGATATTTTTGGACCCATGGTCATTCTGCATCTGTAGGCCCATGGCTGTTCTGTATATGCTGGGCTTAAAGCCACTCTGTTACGGAAACTGGACCCATGACTATTTTGGAAATAATTACGGAATGTAGTTGATCATATGTATCTGCAGCTATATGTTTTATTATTCAGGTTAAACATTACATTATTTATGTACTATTATTCATTGAGTTCGCTCATTCTGTATTTTGTCTGTCTATTTCTGTAGGTAATCAACCGGGAGTTCAGTCCTAACCTTTGAGGCTCGTCTTTCTCTTGTCAACTTTGATGCATCCTGGCACCACCTGAAGCCGTGCATTTTGTAAAGTGTTGTTAGGTTATTGATTTATGCTTTGGTTGTTTTTCATTAATATTTTCGTTACACGCCCAATTGTGGGTCTAAGTATGAATGTATAAGTGTGTAACCGAAGTTCGGGTGTATGTTTCTATATATTATGTACCTAATGCAATGTGTGCGGTCCTGGCATGGTAGTGGTAGCTCAATGGATGATGTTTTATGTTATTTTATATTGATAATACTTCCGCTCAGGCCCCATATGTTATGTATAACAGGTTAAGTGTCCGTTTCTGAATAGGTCATACCCAAAACTTTTAGGGGCGGGTTTGGGGCGTGACACTACGACTAATCAATTCAGATGGACCGATATATTATAGCTCGGCCATCCCAGTCTGTTGTGATGTGTGATTCTTCCAAGTGATAGCCTGGTTGTGTAAGCCACCTGGACCAATGGTGAAGAAGGGGAAATCCACTCCTGGTATGCATCGATTTCATTTGGCGATTCGACAAATACTGTTTGGAGGTTTTGGTCTGTACACGTGTAAGGAAAGTAGAGGGGAGCACAACCGCCTGCCCAAAGGAGGACATTAGAGGTAGTGCACCCACAATCTCTAAGGCTACATGGCCAGCCTAGAGAACGAGAGGTGTGAAGACGTTAGAGGTAAGCAATCTGAAGCAATTTGAAGTGTGGAGACGTTAGACGTTAGAGGTAAGCAGGCCAATGCGTAGAAATATGTTCGCAAATACAAAAAATGTCAAAAATTTGCTCACCAGATTCACCAACCGGCCAGAGAGTTGCTCTTCCTTACAAGTCCTTAGCCATTTGCACTTTGGGGGCTAGACATTGTAGGACCTCTTCCCGCAACTCTAGGCAACCGCAAATTTTTCATCGCTGCTACCGACTACTTCACCAAGTGGGTGGAGGCCGAGCCATTGGCCACCATCAAGGAAAAGGACATTAAAATATTTTTCTGGAAGAATGTCATCACTCTGTTTCGACATCCCAAAAGCTTTCATTTCGGATAATGGCACTTAGTTCGATGGAAAACTCTTTCGCGGGTTCTGCGAGGAGTTAAAGATTGAGTTCTTTAATTCTGCACCGGCCTACCCCCAATCAAATGGTCAAGCAGAAGCTTCAAACAAAACCATCTTGGATGGGTTGAAGAAGCAACTGGAGAAGGCCAAAGGGAAATGGGCCGAGGAACTCTCAAATGTGCTCTGGGCATACCGCATTACACCAAGGCGCTCAACTAGGAAAACTCCAATCGCCTTGGCTTACGGCATGGAGGCAGTCATACCATTGGAGATTGGCATGCCAACCATCTGATCTGAAAGTTTTCAACCAGACTTGAACAATGAAGCTGTAGCCCTGGAGCTTGACCTAGCCGAAGAAAGAAGGGAACGATCTCTAATCCACATAGCAACTTACCAACAAGAGCTCTCCAAGAAATACAACAAGACCGTGCAGCCTAGGCTATTTAAGGTTGGAGACTGGATCTTGAGGAAGGTAATGGGCAACACAGTGATCCCTGGCGAGGGCAAATTATGAGCAAATTGGGAGGGACCATACAAGATAACTGGCCTTGCGAGCAAAAGGGCATATTACCTGGAAGACTTAGATGGTAAAGCTATCCCCAGACCATGGAATGCGGCCAATCTCAAGATATTTTACTTTTGAAATGTAATCTTTTTTACTTCTTTGCTCCTTGTAACTTGACCTTTTGGCATTGGGTGTAATCTGTAACATGTAATAGAATATGACCCATTCTTTCTCTTATGTTTGCGTTTCTACACAGAAATGTTACAAAGATATTAAGCTGCTATGAGTACTAGGGGCAAGTGTTCCAAACCGGGATAAGTTTTGCAGAACGAGCGGTTATCCAGTTATGAGTTGATTTTGCTCGTTGAACTGAGCTGAACTTGCTCAACCGCCCAAATAGTTGGTGTTTTGCCCAACTTGTATTTGAGTCGAGCCAATTTTATTCATAATTATCCGAGCTTATTTTTGCTCAGCTTTGTGAAGCTGATTTTGCACATCATTGACTGAGCTGGTTTTGGCTCGCCGATTGAAGAGCAGGTTTCGCTCGTGATTACCCGAGCTATTTCTTGCTCACCGATGTAGAGCTGATTTTGTTCACTCATTGAGTTGATTTCACTCGACCACATGAACGGAATAAATTCTCCCAACTTATATTGTAACCGAGCTGACATTGCTCGCCCGCTTAAAATGTTGGTGTCTTTACTTAGTTCTGAATAGAGCCGAGCTGACCTTTCTTGGCCTATCTAACAGTTGGTGTTATGTTCAACTAATATTTTAAACCAAGATGAATTTGCTCATTAAACCAAGACCATTACGCTTAGAATGCACTGAGACGATTTTATTTCAGCCAAACCGAAGAAAATGACAACAACAAGGCGAACAAAAATTTGCATACATGGCGAGCAAAAAGTTCACTTTTCATTCATGATAAAGTTTGTTTACAAAAGTGGAGCTTGTAGCTCGGCTACATCAACACAAATAAAAAAGAAAAAAGAAAAAAAGAGAAAGATCAATCCAGGTCCACGTTGTTCGCCTGGTCGGTCACCCCTATCTCGGCATCTTCCACTTGAGCGCCGACCACCGCGTCCACCTTTTGATCGGGCTCCTCACGTTCTTGGGCTCCTCCTTCCTTGGACACCTCAGAAGGAGGATTTTGCTCAGTTTGTTGCATGGTGGAGGCTTCTTCCGCAGCTGCTAGCTTCACCTCTTTTATCAGTTTTTTCTGCACGGCGCTGGCATAAGCCTGTATGTGGACCGGAATGAAGGCGACATGGGGATTTTGGAACACGTCTGTAACGCCCCGAAATAATCCCAACATGAATGATACATCAACAACATACATTCATTAGTTTCAACCATTCCTATTTGCTATATCAAAATCTCTATAGTTCATACAAGGGTTCCACATGCAAATTATACATTCATGGGTAAGAAAACACATGAATCTATAGCATGTGAAGCATAAAGTTCCAAAATAAATAGAATACCCTTACGGGCTACAACTTCCAAGGCTTAAGCCTGGTTACACAAAAGTGGTCTCTCGGACCCATACAAAAATAGCCCTTGGCTAGCAATTTAATCACAACAACAAAAAGAGTATTACTCTTCACAACAATTCCACGCCTTCAATTCGGTGGGATCACCACATCTTTACCTGCACCAAAACCCATAGGGGTGAGTGTAAAGCCTAGTAGAGAAATACCAAAAAAAGTATATACATTTATGTTAGATGGCCAAAATTGAATGCAAGTGCATGTGCGATGCAATACTCTTTTCAAAATATTAGTTATGTCTTTCTTGAGAAACACCATGCATTTCATTTACAATTGCAATCTCATCAATTTCCAAATTTCAACTTTTTAGTCACAAGGGGCGGTAAATACGACACTGGTAATCCCTAGGTTGGTGTCTGCAAGTAGACTCTACGAGTACTACCAAACTGTCATTTTTACCGGTATTAACCGGAAGGCTTGGCACCTATCCGCGCGGTTTTCTGGTCTTTCACCATGGACTCTTAGGCCAACTTATCAAATTCATCTACACCCCCTAACCGTACTTACCACCACATTTACCCTATACACAATTTCATAGTTCACATTATAATATAATCCTTCTCAAAATAAACATGATGAGAATGTGCAATGATAATGATAAATCCAATGGAGGCATGATGCAATACAAAATAACCCAAAATATCCTTCAATTTCAAAACATTTCTACAACAAAAAATCAATTTACTACATTATTCATTACTTCCCCTCAACACTATTTCACAATGGCCAAGCCACCCATTTATAGCAACAACAATCCCTCAACATGACCAATTCATAACAAGTTATTCCCTTCAAGGTCACAAGAGATACTTTTCAAACATCAACCCCCATGTTTCTCGATCTTTCACAAAACCAAGATACACAACCATTTATTAACTCACAACAACACACTTTTAAATACTCAACCATAATGTTAAAATCACATCTCATTTTTCGTGCATCATGTAAATTGCCATACTTGCAAACATATGATGAAAGTTTACTCTCTTAATATAGAACACCAAGATATCTCTAAGCATGTTCACATCTTTCAAAATTTTCGCAAAAGTTCTAGGGTTTTTTGTCAAAACAAAACAAACATCTCCATCTTTTTAACAAAAAATTTCTCTCATGATATTCCCTCTCTTATTATGTGAGTTATACTTCTCATGAAAATAGTTAGAAGGAGAGAGAAATCAAACCCACCATTCAAACTCTAGCATTTATGAGACAAGACCAAACCCCCAATACCATTTATGAAACCCTTAAACCAACCAAACCAAACATAAATATATATATAACTCATGGAAATTTCCCTACCTCAAGTTTGATGGAGAAATAGAGTAGAAACCCTAAGATTCAAGGATGAGAGAGAGCTTTGATTTCCCACCACCACAAGTGAAACTCTTGCTCAAGATCTTCAAGGTTATGAGAGATGATGATGATCTAACCCTATGGAGCAAGAATCAAAGGTTTTTGGTGCTTTGGTTAGGGTTTTTAGAGAGAAGGATGAGAGAAAATGTTTTTAGAGAGAGAGAGAGGGAGAGGTATTAGAATGAGACACAAACAGCCCAAAAGTGTAAAAAAAATTGAGTTTTCGGACTGGTCCCGCCCTACACGTGCGGCACGTGCCCTCACACCTGCGGTTACCCTCTCCCTCACGTGCGGCTGGTCCCGTACTACTCCTCCGCACTTGGAATTTAAGCAGAATGCAACACACTCCGACTCCTCTCTTCCCGCACGTGCAGCTTGGCCTCCTGCACGTGCGGCCACAGTCTAATAGCCCAGAATTTCCTAATTTGACTCCCGGGCGCTCCGGACGCAATAGCGTATCCTCCGGAATAAGTGAAATCTCTCAATAAACAAGACAAGAATAAGAACTAAATCTCAAGGAGTATTTCCGGATACCTCAAACTCCCTAAGAGCAAGAAGAAAATGGAGTGAGGACGGAAGAAAAGAAAAGAAAACAAGACCCGGTCGTCACAACGTCAGAGTCTTGACCAAGGCCAAGTTTTTCCACGACGGCTTTCAAACCACACCGGAAAAAAATGTCCTTGGTCTCCTGCACCTGCCGTTCATAAGCTTTTTCACCCTCTGCATAGCGTGGTCTTCAGCATCATCTACCTGCTTCTCCAGCTTAGCTTTGTGGGCTTCGCGGAGTTTGCATAGCTCGGCGATGTATTTGGCCTTGGTCACTTGTAGGGTATTTTGCTTATCCTCATCCGGCCTGGCCAGCCGCTCTGCAAGTCGGTCGCGCTCGGCCACTGCCTCTTCCTATGTGGCTTCAACTTCTCTAGCTCGGCGGTCTTGGCCTTGTTATCGGTGATGGCCTCCTGCAGACTTTGCTGCACGGCGATCATTCGCTCGTGGGCCAGGTGGTTCTTTTGCGCGGCCTACAAGGAAAGAGGTGTCAACACGCCAAAACCGAGCAACAAGTTAACGACAAGGGGGCTTGTTCACTTACCAGCATGATTGACTTTGCTGTCGAACGGATGACTTTTAGATCGGACAATTCTTCATGTTTCTTCATGTAGACAGGGAGCAGCAATCCCTTGGTCATGTTGAAGTCGAGTGAGTAATCCTTGTCGGCATAGACCGAGTCGGCGGTAGTGACTGCCCGGCCTTTGTATTTCATCTCGGGTGACCAGACTGGGGGGGCATTGGAGCGGGTAGATGGCTCGGTGATTAGTTGATCAGTCTGCTTCCCCAGGTCAGCAGATGGATGCTCGGCGGAATCTTCATCCACCAAATGTTGCTCGGTTTGGTTTCTTCTCGGCTTCTTTTTAGACCAACCGGTAGCTTGCTCACTGGTGAGAGCCAACATTGCCATTCGTCTTGCACAACTGGCGTGGAAGATTGTCCCTCAACTGTTTCTATGGCTGAGAGTCGCTCGGCTTGCCAGTGATCATCGAATTGATAGCCCGAATCTTGGCCATTTCCTGCTCGGCAGTCAAAGGAACTAGTTTGATTGGGGGAAGGTTTGGATATGGCTTTGGAGAAGGGGCACGAAGGAAGTTGGTCACCCTGCTCCTGTGTGGCGCCGTGTAACGGTAACTCGGTTCGTAGTTGAGCAATTTTTGAGGCTTTCACTCCTCGGCCGGGTGCCGCAATGAAATCCTTATGGCTTCTTAGTTTGCATGAGAGTAATCTTCTTCCAAGAGTCTGTAGTTTGCAACAGGAAAGCAAGGGTTAGATCGGCAAAAACAAGAATAGTTACAAAAAAAAAAAAAAACATGCCAAGATGCTCACTAGCACTCCTAAAGTCTTTTCTAATGTACCAGCCCGATATGAGCCCTTCGGTGTCCTCATAATTACCGGACACCCACAAGAAATCGTCATCGTTTATCTCTTTATCCGGGTTACCCTCAATAAGTTTCGCTCGGCCTTTCTTGACTTTGAGGTACCAACAAAATCCTCCTTTATTTTTGCTAAGAGTGTATTGGTGGAATATCTCAGCGAGGCCGAGATTTAGACCGAGTATTCTATTTAGCGTGGCCACGCCATTTATTATTTTGTATGTGTTGTTGGAGACTTGGGTAGGGCACAGCCTAGTTTGCCTCAAAAATTCGTAGACTAGGGCTTGGACCGGGAAACGTAAGTCGCCTTCCACGATAGACACGACCGTGAAGGGGCATTTGTCCAGCTCACCCCAGGAAGTGTCTCCTTTCTTGGCCAACTCCAGGTGGACATCGTCTGGGATGTTGTACTCCCTACAGAATTCAGCCATTGCCCCAGAAGAGTTGACCATAAAACAGTATTTCCCCATCTATCTTGGTTTTATTTGTATGGTGAATTAGTTGGTAGCTCGGTCAAAATTGAGCTGCTCAGATTATTATTTGCTCGGTCTTTGACCTCATCGATGTAATATTGATGTGCCTGGTCGGTCCTAGTTCTGCATTATTAAAAATTAGTGCAAGCGTTAGTGTGACAACGAGTGCATGGCTCTCAAAAACTCTCGCATACTGAACTTTTACACGGTTTTGGGCGTTAGACCGGTCGTGAATTGTTAGGCTAGTTGTGGGCCAAGTCTTAATTACTTAACGGCTTATCTTGGATAGATGAGACCCTTAATGCACTAACGCGGTGGCTGTCACATGGAAGATCTACAAACTACTTTCAACTTGGTTCAATCCTATTTGAGGATCTAGATTGGGATCTAGCTTAGTTTTTCCCTAAAATCAATATGTTCATCTTAAAATAGAGGCCAGATACAGAAGCTAAGGAAGATGAGGGGCATGATGGCCCCATGTGCATTCTGGGTTTCAATTTTACCTAATTTCTACAGATACAAATCGATTTTGCCTCTTGAGAGGAGCTTGGGCAACATATTGACAGTCCCAAATGAAGAACACGAAGAACACGAAAATGGTGATGAAAGTAAGAGGAACTTACAGATTTGAGTACCAAACCAAGCTCCAATTTTCCTCGACCTTCGTTGTGATGCTCGATGAGATGGAAAACACTGGGAATGATACAAGCGAGAATGACAGCGGTGATAACAATGGCAGAGCAAGCTAGGGCTCAAAAGGGTTTAGGGTTTAACTCAAGGATGAACAATGATAAGGGGGAGGGAGGCATGCCTTTCGTATGTATGAATGATGCGAAAGGGAGCCAACCTTTTGAATTTCGAAGATAGTGAGACAGTTGTAGGAGTGCATGGAGCCAGTCAATGAAAGCCACATGGCATTGAAAAGACGGTTTGTCAGTACGACTGATTGATCGATGACAAGACTACTGGCACAATCCTCATTGACCAACCAAATCGAATAGCTCGGTCAGAATAGTAATCCTAATCATGATCAGCTCGGATGGGATTAAGGGGCAATTAAGAGGGAGACTTGCGCCGAACAAATGGACCGAGCTACGGCAGCACGAGATATGATATTGGGCCTTGATAGGAGATCATGTGCCTGACTGAATTGAACCAACGTGGCTCCCCAGCCCATTACGTTGGGCCGGGCAAACCGACTAGAATGTGGAGTGTGTAGGTGTTCAACCGAGCTGTTGCTCAGCGAAATCCGATATTCGGTTAGATTCGCACTGATGCGTTGGGCCGAGTTACGAATAGTCCGAACTGATGTAGGGCCGAGACATCCTCCGAGATAGCAAGTTGAGGTCGAGATGCCGAACCGCGCACCCTACGACCAGTCAATTCAGATGGACCGGTATATTATAGCTCGGCCATCCCAGTCTGTTGTGATGTTTGCTTCTTCTAAGTGATAGCCTGGTTATGTAAGCCATCTGGACCAATGGTGAAGGAGAAATCCACTCCGGATATGGCGGTATATTATACCATTTGGCGGTTCGACAAATACTGTTTGGAGGTTTTGGTCTCTACACATGTAAGGAAAGTAGAGGGGAGCACAACTACCTACCCAGAGAAGGACAGTAGAGGTAGTGCGCTCACAATATCTGAGGTTGCGTGGCCAACCTAGAGAAGAAGAAGTGTGGAGACGTTAAAGGTAAGCAATCTGAAGGAATTCCCAATTTCTCTCTCTAGAGCGTTCTCTATTCTTCTTCCTCTCCTTCAAGTGTGTTGATTTGATCGTCAGAGGGTTTATCCGGCAGCACACCGCTGGGCAGCTCACCATCTTTTGGTTTTCAGGTTAAGCGGTGTTACGTGGATAGTGGCGGAGCCAAGAAAATAAATCAGAGGGGGCACTTTTTAATTACAATATTAAAATATTTACAAAAATATTTCATATAAATTTTTACGATTGACTTCGAGAAAGATAAAAAAAAATAAAATAATAATCAGTGTGTTTGGTTTGAATTTTTTGAATTAAGTTTTTTGAAAATTATGTTTTTTATTTTTTATTATATTATATTTTATTTATTTTTAGTGAATATTTTTAAAATTTTAAGCATTTTTTTTTACTTTTTTAGATGCATGATGTATCTAAAAAAATAAAATATTTGTGAAAAAATATTTTAAAAAATTAATAAATACATAAAAATACGAAAAATGTACTGATTTTTTGTATTTTTTTTAAATTTTTGGTATTTATTGAATTTTTAAAGATTTTTCTCAAAAATTATATATTTTAAATATATTTATGTTAGGTGTGTCTAAAAATTAAAAAAATTGCTGAAACTATAAAAAAATTCAATAAAAACAAAAAAATACGAAAAATAAAAACATAGAATTTTTTGAAAAGTGTTTTTAGAAAACTCAAACCAAACAAAGTGAATATGTTATTTGTAATTAGTGTATCATGGACAACATTAAAAAAAGTCATGGATATAAAGTTTTAAAATAAATTATATAATGATAAAGTAATTTTTTATTCAAAATATGCATAAAAATTCAATATAATAGTCATGCCACGCAATTATTGACATGTGATATTACCAACCAATAATAAAGAAACACATGGAGGATGAACCTTGCATATTAAATGTAATTAACAATTCAACAAATTTTATATTTTTATTGAGATTAATTATATTTGCACATCAATAATGATAGAGATTACCATTATATTGAAATTTTCATATATAATAATATCGTAGTCTCTTTATTTTCAATCAAAACAATCATTATTGTTCTTATAATTTTAAATATATCATTGACATTTCACTCTAAATAATATTTTTATAAATTTTTTTATATAAAATATTTTCTTTATGTTTGTAAAAAAAATAAAAAATAAAAAATAAAAAAATCTAAAACTCAGGGAGGGCACGTAACTCCCCTGGCCCACCTTCCCTCCGCCCCTATACGTGGAGTTTGGATTTAAGGAGTACGAATAACTGACAATATTTCACCCCCGTATATATACAAAATTACAAACTGATTTTTTTTTAAAATTAATTTTTGCAGACCAATTTGATAGAAAAATGAAAGTATAACAATGATATAATATTATAGAGAATAATGAAATCCTAAGTGGAGTGAGAGGAGTGGTGAACTAAAAGCCAATGATCTACTTCCACATAACCATCACGATGGACATTAGAGAGACAACTATCCAATGGACTGTTCCTGGCAGAAATGAGGAACCTACGCCCACAACAAAACAAAGGATGATGAGAGACAAACACAATTAATTAATAGATCAATCCATGAATATTTAAATATGGATGATGAGAGACAAACACAAGTAATAGATCGATGGATGAATATTCAAACATGCCCCCTTATTTGATTATCAAACATGTCCTTAAAGATTTAAAGTAGTGTGTTGAAATGAGATTCCTACTTCTTGCCTTTTAAGTATTATAAAAAAAATAAACAAAAATCTTGGCATGCAATAATTGGTCCGTGTAAATATTTTCTATATGAAGGTAGACATTTTAATTCACATATAATAAAAGAGTGATGTTATTTAAGTTTAAAAATTAGACTAACTTTTTAAAATAAAATAATTTTTTCTCATATCTTCTCTAATTATCAATCAATTATCTTACTTATATTGAATTTAGAAAAGTAAGTTTAAAAAAATAGATTTATGCATCATTTTCATAATTAAAATGTGAATTTTTTGAATTTCATCAACTATAAAGCGGCACCTATAACAGATTACTAAAATATGTTTTAATATTAAATCTATTAATGACTTTCTTAGTCCAGCCCAAGGATTCAAAAACCTGGGTCTATCAAGTATACCACAAACGGCTTTCATGGATGCAATCAATATCTGTGGGGACATATTTTCACAGAACCAACACGTGGCAAGATAACGCCGACGTGTCAGCCGAGGTGCCACGTGTCGTGGTAGTTATGCCGAGGTGATTTCGGAGTTGCCGAGATTATGTGCGAGAATACCAGAATCCGAGATAATCACTCACAATTTGGCGCCGTCTGTGAGAAAGATAGACGAATAGATGGCCAGCAACGGATAGAAAGAAAAGATTGGGGACGATGCTCCTACTGGGAGTAACAGACCTATCAACCTTGACGTCGAAGGAGACAACCACAATACAGAAACTCGTGACCAGGGCCACGGAGGAAAAGACGTCGGCCAGGAGGGCGACACTTCGAAGAAGACAGACCAAAGCAGGTACTATAATGAAGATAACCTCCAGGTATGGAGGGACAGGTGCCTACGGAGGATGATGAAGTAAAAGAACTGGCAAACAAGTTGGCGGACCTGCAGTCGGTCGTCAACTTCATGATGCAAAACAATGTCATGCAGCCACCATACCCGCTGCAGGACACGCCGATTCCAGCAACAAATACCCAAAAAGGAGGAAGGAAAACAATTCCAGAAGCACCTCAGCACACCAAGAGCGGTAGGCACTCTCACCGGCCTTCCAGGGAAGTCGGACGAGAGGAGCCGAGACAAGAGGAGTCCCAAAGGACGCATCACACGAAGGACCCAGAGCCCAAGGAACATCGGCATGTTCAAGGGCAGGCGCTCTGCTTTGACACAACCCATGGAGAAAGATCAAAACGGGCCCACCACGAGGCCGAGAGTAGTGTGCCCAAAAGATTGAAGTCCAAAGATAGCCGAGCTCCAGGGAGGAGTAAAGAAGACTTGAGAAATTACCTCAAGAGGAAGGAATAGAATGCCCAAGCCGAGGTCACCTCACCCGACAAGCCGAGGAGACCATTCTCGGTAGAACTGGACAAATTTGAGGCTCCGAAGAGATTCAGTATGCCGAGGTTTCAAATATACAGTGGTAAGTCAGACCCTAACTTCCACGTAGGATTATTCTTGAACTCAATGGCATTACACAGTGGGAACGAGCCGTTGCTCTGCAAAGTGTTCCCCTCGTCCTTCGGGGAGATTGCATCAGATTGGTTCCACAAACTGCCAAAGGGAAGCGTGAAGACTTGGGAAGGCCTAGCCGAGATGTTTGTGGCTAGGTTCGTGACAAACAAGCTGCAGCCACTGAGGGTGGACGCATTGATGGCTCTGAAGATCAGCAAGGATGAAGGCCTTAGGGCCTATGTGAAAAGGTACTATGAGGTGTTCAATCGAATACCCGAATACAACCAAGAAGTGGCGGTCGTGTCTTTCAAGAATGGCCTGAAAGATAATTGTCCACTACGGAAGTCTTTGGCAAAGACATTGTCAAAAAGCATGGAGGAGCTCATGGCAAGAATCGAGAAGTATGCCAAAGCCGAGGAGGATACATCGGGGAATAGGGAGGTAAAGCAGGAAAAAGGGAACGACTCGCCGAAACGAGGCCGAGGTAACAACGGATTTAACAAATCAGAGATAGAATTGAGGGGTAAACAGGCAGTGACGACTGTGTTCCGAATCCCGGTCCACAAAGTCCTGGATCAAATCCGAAATCAACCTTATTTCAGAGCACCGGCAAAGGCCCCAGGGGAATACATGGGAAGGAACGTCGGCAGGCGTTGTGCTTACCACAATGAAGAAGGGCACCCAACTCAGGGCTGCAGAGCCCTAAGAGCACACTTAAAGGACTTAGTAAGGCAAGGCCATCTGAGGGACCTTGTCGATGAGGCCAGGACAAGAGAAGAACATGCAAGATTGCCTCAAGCACCAGCAGCCCCGCCTCCCTCGGCACAGCAACCACAGGCAGGGGGACCACGGGTGGTTAATGTAATTCACTCACAGGTGAACGAAAACGACATA
This sequence comes from Camellia japonica, assembly GCA_030407325.1. Lineage (NCBI taxonomy): Eukaryota > Viridiplantae > Streptophyta > Magnoliopsida > Ericales > Theaceae > Camellia > Camellia japonica. Next base: position 98,325,848 of record JAPPVO010000029.1, read on the forward strand.
CGGGGGGAAACCCAAAAGGTTAGACACCTACAGCACGTGAACCAGGTCGGACAGAAAAGACCTCGGTCTGAAGAGTGCCAAGGACCAATGATAGCTTTTACTGAAGCCGACCTAGAGATGGTCCAGCATCCGCATAATGATGCCTTGGTAGTATCCCTCCAGGTTGGGGAATGCCAAGTGAAACGCATCCTAATTGATCAAGGCAGCTCCTGCGACATCATGTACGTTAGATGTTACAAGGAGCTGGGCCTTCACCCAGATGACATGGAGGGATCTAGTGGCCCGATGGTCGGCTTCAATGGAACGCCGATGTGGCCACTTGGCGCAACAAGCTTGGAAGTACAAGCCGGCACTAAGAAAATCAGGACAGAATTCGTCGTGATTGACACGCCTTCACCTTACAACATCATCTTGGGAAGGCCATGGTTACATGCAATGGGGGCAGTTCCCTCAACGTTGCATCAACTATTGTGATTCCCCACAGAACATTGGATTGAAGAAGTCAGAGGAGACCAACTGCAGGCAAAGAATTGCTCCATGGCAGCAATGAAAACTACCTGCAACATTCGAGAACCAGGGAAGGCAGAGATTGAAGACGGGGACATGGAGGTCCTAGATGATGTCGGCAAGGAGCCAGCCGAGAAGAGTGAAGAAACACTAAAGAAAATCCTCGTCCAGGAGGGCGATGAAGAGTGCTTCTTTCTTCTCGGCTCAGGCTTAGCCGAAGAAGAGGAAAGAGAACTGGAAGATTTTTTGAGAACAAACATAGAGGTATTCGCTTGGACACCTTATGAAATGCCTGGTATTGACCCCGAGGTCACATGTCACAAACTGAACGTCGACAGGTCGGCCAAACCTGTAATACAACGAGCCAGAAGACCGACGTTGATGTACGTCGAAGCAGTAGAGGAGGAAGTAGACAGACTTCTGGAAGCCAAAGCCATCAGAGAAGTCAATTACCCAACGTGGCTATCAAACACTGTGGTAGTAAAGAAGAAGAATGGTAAATGGAGGGTCTGTGTAGATTTTACGAGCCTGAACAAAGCCTGTCCCAAAGACAGCTTCCTCTGCCCAAAATTGACCAGTTAGTGGATACCACATCTGGACATGGAAGGATGAGCTTCCTGGATGCTTATAGGGGGTATCACCAGATAGCCATGTACCCCCCAGATGAGGAGAAAACAGCGTTTATCACCCCAAAAGGCCTGTACTGTTACAGGGTAATGCCTTTTGGATTAAAAAACGCAGGAGCAACTTACCAAAGGTTGATAACCAAGATGTTCAAACACCTGATTGGCCAAACAGTAGAAGTCTACATCGATGACATGGTCGTAAAGACCAAGGAACCAAAGGGTCATCTTGCCGACCTAAAAGAAGTCTTTGAGATCCTCAAAACGTATCGGCTCCGACTCAATACATCGAAATGCGCGTTTGGAGTTGGATCTGGTAAGTTTTTGGGGTACCTAGTAACAAGAAGGGGCATTGAGGCCAACTCAGATCAGATCAAGGCCATCCTAGATCTACAGAGCCCGGCATCGGCAAAACTGGTACAAATGCTTACTAAAGGCCGCAGCCCTAAACAGGTTCATAAGCCGAAGCTCGGACAAATGTAAACCTTTTTTCAACCTGGTGAAAAAGGCAACGGACTTCCTATGGACTGAGGAATGTGAGGCCGCTTTGGCCGACCTAAACAAATATCTGACCACGACTCCAGTCCTCTCAACACTTGAACCTGGGGAAGAACTGTTTTTGTACTTAGCAGTGTCAGAACACGCAGTAAGTGCAGTACTAATCCGAGAGGAAAAAGGGGAGTAGAAGGCTGTTTACTATGTAAGCAAGACCTTGGCCGATGTAGAAACAAGGTATCTACCACTAGAAAAATTAATGCTGGCCTTGGTAATGGCTTCAAAGAAGCTGAACCATTACTTTCAGGCGCACAAGATTGTAGTGCTAACAGAGCACCCACTAAAGTCCTTGTTGCAACAAGGAGACTTAACTAGAAGAATAGCAAGATGGGCAGTGGCCTTGGGCCAATACGACCTGGAGTTCAGGACGAGAACAGCAATCAAGGGCCAAGTTTTAGCCGACTTCGTGGCCGAGTTCACGCCAGAATCCATCGAACATTGGGCTCCGTTGAGCTGAGATGAACGATGCCCAAGCAAGCATGGAGAAGCCTAGCCAAAGGAAAAAGAACAAAGAAGGGAAAAACTCAGACCCTGCAGCATTTACATCGGCGACTCCTTCAGAATGTTTGTCGATGGAAGTTCAAACCGACAAGGAGCAAGGGCAGGAGTACTACTGATATCTCCAGATGGAGAAATAGTAGAACAGTCCATCCGTTTGGGGTTCAAGGCCTCAAACAATGAGGCAGAATACGAAGCTTTAATTGCAGGAATGAAGCTGGCAGCAGCAGCTGAAGCAGATGAGGTAATAGTTTTTTGTGATTCACAACTCATTGTTAACCAGTCAACAGGAGAATTCGCAGCCAGAGACGAAATGATGTCGGCATATGCAAAAGAGGTCATCAGATTGGCAGCCTTATTTCAAAACTGCCGACTACTCCAAGTAAGCCGAGATGATAACAGCCACGCCGACGCGTTGGCCAACCTGGCAAGTTCAATGCAGACTGGGAAAACAAGGACAATTATGATTGACTATATGTCGGGCCCGAGCATAGAACCACAGAACACAGAGCATGAAGCAATGTGTGTGGACATAGAGCCAAGCTGGATGGATGCAGTAGTTGCATTCTTGAAAGAAAAAAGCTGCCAGACGACCGCAAGGAGGCACACAAAGTTAGATTGAAGTCGGCAAGGTTCAATCTGACAACAGACGGACATCTCTACAAAAGGTCCTTCACTGGACTCCTTTTAAGGTGCGTACATCCCTTGCAAGTCGAAGATTTTTTATATGAAATTCATGAAGGAGTTTATGGAAGCCACGCTGGGGGCAGATCGCTAGCCCACAGGGCTATTACCTAGGGGTATTGGTGGCCCTACATGTAAAAAGATGCAGAAGCATACGTGAATAAGTGCGAACAATGCCAAAGGTTTGCACTTTTGATACACCAGCCAGCTGCTGACCTGAATCCAGTATCCAGCCCTTGGCTGTTTGCCAGCGGGGCATGGATCTTGTTGGCCAACTTCCCCAGGCAACTGGGTAGAGAAAATACTTGCTGGTAGCAACAGATTACTTCACGAAGTGGATAGAGGCAGAACCTCTGGCCAAAATCCGAGATGTGGATGTCAAGAACTTTATATGGAAAAACATCATCACCAGATTTGGGATTCCAAGAGCAATAGTTACCGACAACGAAACACATTTGACAGCAAACTCATCAAGAACTTTTGTGCGAAATTCAAGATCAAGAATTACTTTTCAACACCAAGTTTTCCCCAAAGTAATGGATAAGCTGAAGCATCCAATAAAGTAATTTTGGATGGAATAAAGAAGAGGCTGCAGGCAGCAAAAGGAAAGTGGGTAGACAAATTGCCCAACGTGCTTTGGGCATATCGGACTACGCCGAGAAGATCAACAAGAGAATCCCCCTTTGCCATTGCTTATGGCACAGAAGCAGTCATTCCACTGGAAGTCGGCATCCCAGGGATCCGAACCCAGGGAGTTGAGAATGGGACTAATGATATACTCTTAGCCCGAGATCTGGACCTTTTGGAAGAACGAAGAGAGAAAGCTGCAATTCAGCTCACAGCATACCAGCAACAGCTTGCCAGAGCTTACAACAAGAAGGTCAATCCAAGGGATTTTCAAGTCGGCGACCTAGTCCTGAGAAAAGTCGTCGGCAGTAAGAAGGATCCCAGAGAGGGCAAGCTTGGCCCAAACTGGGAAGGACCCTACAGAATCACTTCGGTATTAGGCAATGGAGCCTACCGGCTTGAAGACAATGAGGGCAAAGCATTGCTAAGACCATGGAACACTTGTAATTTGAAATTTTTCTATCATTAGATATGCATTGTTTTTGATCGATGGCATCAATAAAAGCTTAGCAGAATTCTTCAAACACTTATGAACTGATAAAAGACGCATAATGTTGTTTCTGAATAATGAGAACCTAAGTGGAACTCAGGTTCACATTGGGGGCAGAGAGAAGAATAATATGCTTAACACTTGTTGAAATTTGTAGCAATTTACAAGTTGAAGTTAAGCTGATTCCTTATCTTCACTTGTTGAAATTTGTAGCAATTTACAAGTTGAAGTTAAGCCGAGATTATTCCTTATCTTCACTTGTTGAAATTTGTAGCAATTTACAAGTTGAAGTTAAGCCGAGATTACTGTTTCTCTCCGCTTGTTGAAATTTGTAGAAATTTACAAGTCGAAGTAAAGCCGAGGTTATTGCTTAAACACTTGTAGAAATTTACAAGTTGGTTAACCCGAAGAAGATGCTTAACACTTGTTGAAATTTGTAGCAATTTACAAGATGACGTTAAGCCGACATATGATCATCTGTTGAAATTTGCAGCAATTTACAGGTTGAAGTAAAAGCTAAGTATATTGTTTAAACACTTGTTGAAATTTGTAGCAATTTACAAGTAGATCATTGTTTAGCACTTGTTATAACTTGAGGAAAGTTTATAGGTTGAAATTAAAACAGTATGTGTTTTACACTTGTTGAAATTTATGAAAAGTTTGCAGGTCAGTATCTTGCCGAGGAAAAGCTTGTAGTTATTATACCCGAGGTATGTAACCCCGAGAAGATTGCACAAATGAGGCAAAGTATGAAAGGCATGCAAAATATTCTAAGTATAGAATCATGCAGATACAATCAAAGAAAAGAGCAAAAGAAATAAAGCCTTCAGAGAAAGAAAAATATACTGATCATTCAATAGAAACAGGAGGCACATCGGCCATAAAAAAGAAGCTTACATTGTCCAGAAAACAAAAAAGTATAAAAGGAAAGAAAAGAAACACAACAAAGCTAGGATTCTTTAGCATTAGCAAGTGGATTGGTTGGGACCTCGGAAGATTCTTGCGGAACCACCTCGGCAACCTTTTCTGCAGCCAGCTCAGCGCTAATTTCTGCAAGTGTTTCATCAAGACTTTTTTCGGCTGGAGGAACGTCAGATGATGCTTGTTCAGGAGTAGCCTCCTTGACAACCCCCTCGTCCTCCTCATCATGAGTCAGGTCTAGAACTTGATCATCTTGAGGAGGGGACTTGGTCTCAGAAGTGCCTTTAGGCTTTCTTACCAAAGCTTCATCATCATTCTTATCCTCATCTTCAGATTCAGACTCAGATTCATTTTCAGATTGACTTGGAGGAGGAGGCGGAGGAAAAGAAAGAGGAATAACATCGGCATTACGGAAGGGTGACTCAGCAGGGAGATCAAGTTTTTTTATCAGGGACATCCAACCAAGGAAGAGGCCCCTGTTGCATGCCTGCCTGACTTGAAGTTTGTATTCTTCAGTGACGTCGGGCATACCCTGAGAGTATGCCTTTTCGTCGGCGTCCTTAATTTCAACATCCTTGGTGGCCAGGGCTTCTTGAAGTTCCTTTTCGGCTTGGGCCTTTTTGTCTTCGGCCTCTCTCTTCTCGGCCTCGGCGACCTTCCTTATGGCCTCGGCATATTCAGCTTTTTCCTCGGCTATCTGTTGGGCCTTAGTGGCAGCCTTGGCCTGGTCCTCCAATTTCTTCATTTTTGATTAAAGACCTTTGTTGGTCTTTTGAAGGGCAGAAAACTCCGTCCTCATCTCGGCCATCCTCTCCCAATTCTTAAAAGATTGCATTGAAAACGAATGGACATGCTGGATGGCCTGAAAGAAAACAGAAGTGTTAGAAAATATTTTAAGTATGAAACAGAAAGAAAGTAAAAAGTTCCAGGCAGGAACACTTACTTGAACGGAGTGCTGGAGCATTAAAGCGTAGTTCTCATACTCACTGTACCCGCATTTCGCTCCAGATCACCAGGAAGAAGCAGCGCCATACTGAGGGCAACGCCGACATTAATGTCATCGGCGCTTTCACTAGGGGGCCCAAGGGACATCAGGTTTTTTGGACGCCGAGGTAGTTGCTGAGGACGACCTCGGCTTCTTTGACTTTGTGGACTCAGAGGGTTGGGCTTCCGCAGACCTTTGGCAGAAGCAGAAGAAGTCTTCTTACTCTCAGCCAATTATGAAATTGGCAGGGTGTCTTCAGTCTCAACTTCAGTGGCTTTGGCCTTTGGCTGAGCCTTTTTGGTTCTTTTCGGCTTTGGTGGGGGCATGCTCTGTGTTGGCTGAGTGTCAACATCAGTAGGGAGATCGGCATGAAGATCCTTGGCAACAGGTTTTGCATGACCCATCTCGGATGTAAGGAGGACAAGTCTTCGCTGACGTTTTCGTTCTTGTACTGGGATCAAGTACAGGGCCGAAGTAGATGGCTGATTAGTTGGGTCAGATGTTGATCCTTGATCCGCCCGAGATGTAGAGGCGGTTTGAGTTGTGGCAGTAGGTGGAGAAAGGCTTTGCTTCTTTCTTTTGGGAACGTCGGGAAGAGTAGATCTGTATGTCAGAATGAAGTTGAGAAGAAGAGGCGCCCTCCGTTTTTGGACTGGCAAGTCCAAAAGTTTCTTCAAATCCTTGTTGGGAACAAAGGATTGGCGAAAACTCTTTGGTGGCTTACGAACGTCTGCAAGAAGAACAAGACATAAGAAACAGATAAAGCATTGAGGACTCGAAAAGAAACAACTAAGTGTTGGCACTGGGCTCTTACCCTTGCCCTCTTTAACTGATCGGGGAGAGGGTAGAGATGGGCATCCTCGTCTGGGGCAAACTCCCAATTTCCCGAGGTAATAAGGTAATCATCTCTAGCCCCCTTGTTGGAGTCTGGGAGGCAGGCTACAAGTTTGAACTCCGTGGATCTGGGCTTAAGATAATAAATGTAGCCTTTCTCTTTCAAGTTAAGGCTGCACATGGTATAACAGTATTGAACGTCGGCTAAAGTGATCCTAACGTTTTCCAGTTTGGCTAGAGCTATGATACCGTTGATCACCCGGTAAGAGTTGATAGCAAGTTGCATAGGGTTCAACTTATAATAGTGAAGAACCTCGCGAAAGAGGATGTTGAGCGGGAGCCGAAGTCCACACTCAATAAAGGCTACTATGGGGAAGGGCATGGAGTTGTCAGTAGGCATGATGGAGTCGTCATCCCTAGCCAGCCTCAGGTGGACGTCGGCTGGGATTTCAAACTCCTGTCTAAAGAATTCTAATTTGGATAGGGTGTCTACCCTATGTCTCCACATACCCATAACGTCGGCCTAAATTCAGAGGGTTGGGTTTCAGAAGAAAGATATTTCAGAAGGGTTGCTGGAACCTCGGCTTCAAATCTGGGTAAAGACTGGTAAGGGTTGTTTCAGTTTTTCCTAAGAATTGGTAGGTTCTATTAACAAATCCCAAAACTGAATCTATGAAAGCAGAGATTGGGGGCACAGATCTGGAAAGAAACACAGAAAACAGGAAACAAAGAGTGAAGTTTCAGAATCAAGAACAGAGTAGGGTTCTCAAAAGTATAAAGAATACAGGAGATATAGGGTCAAGAACAGTGACAAAAAAGTGGTGAAACAGTGCAAGTGTTCAAGACATGGACAAAAGTAAAATTAAAGCATTCAGATATGTGGTTTGCAAGATAGATGTTTGAATAAGACAGTAATGGCGAACTAATAATGAAGAATATCGAAAGCATTAAGAACGAAAGGAACGGTGGCTTACCAGGAAAAATGAAGCCGGTATAAAGATTGCCGAAGTTAGGCGACGGCTGCAGACACAACGGAATGACGAAAGCTTCACTGGAATGGAAGAATGATAGCAGTTGCAGAGCTTGAGGTTTGAGCAATGGCAGATTCAAGGGAAAGAGTTTAGAGAGAGAGAGAAAGTAAGTAAAATCGATTGCAAAAGTGAAGAGACAAAAGCAAGAGGCAAAAGTTTTGTCAAAACACTTGAAACGGCGGCAAAAATAGAAGCATTTAATACGCCTGGAATATCGCATGCGTCAGACGGCGCAGACAGATGCAAGACGGCTTACGAGCGCGTCACGGACACGAACCAATGAAGGTGAAACACGTAAGTAGAACGGTTGAAAAGTGATGCATAACAGCTCATGTACGTAAAAGAGTTCATTAGAATTCTTGTTCTTAGAAGAAGACATGTCGGCCTGAAACGAACGATCTCGGTTGAAGAGTTCTTATGCCGATGTACTTGAAAGAGGAACGATATAGGTTCCATCACCTCAGAATGCCGATGTAATAGAACCTAGGGGGCAGTTGTGGGGATATATTTTCACAATACCAACACGTGGCAAGGTGACGCTGGCGTGTCAGCCGAGGTGCCATGTGTCATGGTAGTTATGCCGAGGTGATCTCGGAGTTGCCGAGATTATGTGCGAGAATACCGGAATCCGAGATAATCGGATAAGGGATAAGGGACAAGAGTCCAAGGATGAAGAAAGACTTCAGGATGGATAAGGATAAACACTCTTAGGGAGTCTATCCTTATCTCTTGAAGAGTCCAAAGTAAGTACAGAATTGGAGTCCATAGAAGTCATGCTTCTAGTGGGACTAGGATTGAGTAAACTATAAAAGAGAGGCACCCCCATGGGTCTAAGATAGGCGATTTATATTCTGAATAGTGAGTTAAGCACATTGGTTATCTTGAGAGATATTGAGTACTGACTTGATCGTCGGAGTACCCCCAGGTGGAAGAACCACCATCGGAGCCTTCTCTTTCTGTGCAGGACAACAGGGTGCCATCTATTCTGCCTGTGTTCTACAGCTAAATTACTAAGGTGGGCAGTGTGATCGGAAAATCACTCACACAATATCTTTATTTTATAATTAACAATTTGTGAAAAATTCACATTGATAAATTCAATTTTTTTTTAAAAAAATTATTATAATGTTCACTTATAGATAGTTGGTTTTAAATTGATGATGTATTGGGTAACCTTATCAAATAAAATGAAAATTTCTATTTCATAAATGAAATAGAATGAATCAAAATCCATTAAACTATTTACTTTATGGAGTTGAATCCATTACTTTTTTTTAGACTAAGCCTTTAACATTGTATTTGGTTGGGAGAATTGATAAGAGATTTAAAAAGGAAATGAAAAAAGTGTGTGAAACTAGTTAAAATATAGGTATATTTTATTTACATTTCACCTGTATTATCTTTTTTTCTTTTTAAATTCTCTAAGCAAACACAATGTGAGAGAGTCATGTAGCCAATTAACCTAGGCTAGCCTAGTTGGTTGCAAACCAAAAAGAAAAAAAAAAAAAAATACAAAACACAACTGGAAAGAAGGGCTTAGAAGTTAGGAGTGATTTGAATGGTCATCTCACCTTGATTGCTATTGCTTGAAGACGTTGAGTTTGAAACCTTAATTCCAAGCTTTGCACAGTCAGAACCAAGGGCACCTAAACCAAAAAACAAAATACAAAAACAAATATTAGAAGCCACAAAATCATTGGTGTACGAGAACGAAATAATTCTCTCGTATAATCTTGTTGATCAAGTTTGCACTCCTCCAAAAGTCGTCGCTTTACTACCTGAAAACACAAACGTGAGCTAGCCTGCGGATGTGTGCCAGAAACCTCTCTGATGCCTAAGTCAGCAAATAGACAATAGACACAAAAACTCTGTGTATTCTTGAGTAAAAATTGTGATACCTGTACATAGGTCCTGTATGAGCTTTTGTAGATGCTGCGTGGCACAATCCTAGTAGGACTCCAACTCTCCTCAACAGAGTCCTCCTAGGAATCACACTCCCAAAGATAATGCTTATCCTGATAACACCCTACTCACTACCAACTAAGTGAGATGGCTTAAACCTCCTTACCTCGGTTTGGTAACAGCTCAACCGAGCTAGCATGGTCGTGCCCTACGCCTGACTTAACCGTACTCACACAGCTCGGTGCTACTTTAGGCAACACAGCAAGTCTTTACTATTTAGACGATGCCCTGTAGAGCTATCATATACCTCGGTCCTCCTTCCAACAATACCTCGGTCTAGGATAGCCAGACCAGGCCACTGGTAGCTTGCCTCTGACGGAACTGTCGGGATAAAAGACCAAGCTTCATAACCTCGGCCCGTAGTTCGGCCCAACATCTAGGAGATTGCACCTAGCTCGGTCCATTTCAATAGTTGCACTTAGCTCGGCCCAATTTATACATAAATTACCCTCTCAATTGCCCTTTAATTCCATTTGCATAGCATGATTAGGATTATTAACTTCCAGCCGAGCTGCCCAAGTCCAACCTTGTTGAAATAACAATTTCAGCAAAGATAAAACAATGAATCTTGCCGAACTTAAGTCTGTTTGGCTTCCTGAACTTGCGTCGGTCGCCCGACCTGTCGTTTCAAAAAATTTTGACAACACGTCCTTATCAGGACACGTGGCACACGTTGATTGCTTCCTGGTACTATGCCAGCCGTTTCACATTGCTCAAAAAATTTGAAAAAGGCCCGCCGTTTTGCCTCCATCATAAATATAACCCCTTCATTTCGAACAGTCACCTTTTTACTGTTCATCTTCGTTCTGGAGAGAATCTCTACATTCTGAGTTCCATATCCGTGCCTTCTGAGCTCCAATCCCAAACCAAGGAACTATAACATCCGTTTCGCTTGCCTTCTTGCTAGTTGGATTTTGTCCTCATGCTTTTGTACTCGTAAGTTTGCAAATGCCTCTCTCTCCCTTTTGCTGATGTTCCTTTTTATTTATTTCTATATTTCCAGTGCTTAACCTCCATTTGTGTGTTATATACACTAGAGCATTTGAGTACTATACAAAAAGCAAAAACCTCACGCTCAATCCTAAACACACGTATATGACCTTCAGAACATGATCTTTGATCCAAAATCGTGCTATGAACGTACTAGGCACTTGTTTGTGACCTTTAGGCTTGTACCTGACCGAACTAGAAATACATTGATCACCAACTGTGCTATAAACTATGAGTCGACCCTGTTTTATGGCCGAACTAGGAAATACTCTGTAAGGCCGTTATAACCGAACTAAATTTACTTAACTTTACTTAGCCCGTCCAATTTTTTGGGCATAACCTGTTATTTCCACTTTGCAGACTTGACTAGGTTGGCCAGGCACACCCTAGCACTTTGCCTCTGGGCCATTTTGCTCAACCGAGCAATCCAAAGTCACACCAGCACCGAGCTAGGCCGCCATGCTCATTTTTACACAACAATTTTTTAGTCTTAATGGGTAAATACCGATTTCTGGTGGACTCGCTTGGAGTCATGGCCAAATTTCGTAGAGACTACCATATTCTGGACGACATCCACCTCTCCTTGGCCGAGCTAGACACCACACCCTGGGGCAAACCGGGCTTCGTCCTTTCACACTTATTCATCGTAGAAGTCGGGCTTCATTCCCTTGCAGCTCCTTATCTGCAGTTCCTAAGGCAAACTAGATTGTGTCGTACCCAACTATCTACAAACACTTATAGAATAATAAATGGTATTGCGAGCTAAACCACCGGCTCGCCTCAACCTCGGATTGGCCGAGTATTCCATCAATATTTGCTCAGCCAAAATGACGAAGGTTGGGTGTACTACCTCAGAGTAAAAAGAGGCGAGAAAAAATTATCAAAAACACACCGGACAAAGACTTAAATAGATGATTTCTTTTGGGTTTCTGGCCATTTTGAAGATCAAGAAACCCAATATTGGTCTACAATATAAACCGGAATAAAGAAACTCTGTAAGAACATTCCGGTTCAACTTCTTTTTTGTTTCAATAACCACCGCCTAACCCATTACGTTCCTTGTCTTTTTGGATTTAAACCAGCTTAAATCACATTATGCCTACTCCAATCAAGACGCCCTTGTGTCCGTACTTTGATACCGCCACCGAGATTGGACCGAGCTACTAAATTTTGAGCCGACCTATTGGTATAGCGGAAGGAGAAAAACTAGGGTTATGACTTCCTTTTTGAACCATTACCCGAACCGGACCCCAACTTGCCCTAGATCAACCTTATCCCCCTAATCGAAGAGCAAGAGATGGCAAAGGAGAGCCGTGGGCTCCGATCACCGAATAGGCATCTAACTCAAATGTTGAGGTTCAGACTGTGCAACTATAACCTGTCAGACCATCGAAACTCGTCGTGTTGCCCTCCTCTGGGCTACCTCATCTGGCCCAACAAGAGGCTGCGCACCTTGTCCTCTCAACCGTAGCAGCAATGGATGAAGAGGATGTCGAACCATAAGAGAATGAGCTACCCGTAAGCCAACCGAGACAAGGGGAAGCCGCCACCGGCCACGCTAGCTCCTCTTCGGTGTGGGCACCGGCTTTAACTTTCAAAGGCCGTGCTGTTACACGACGGGATTCCGTCGCTGCCGAGAAAGACCACTTACTGGCTTTGGTTTATCCAAAAGTTTGTGTCTCTCCTACCAATATGGAAAAGCATGAGAACCTGACTGAGCTGAAGGCTATTTGGTCCACCACCAAGTCGATGGGCCTGGTAAGCTTTGGACTTCTCAGTAAATCTATTTTTTCCCACAATCATTTTGTACGGTTTAAAACTTATTTTTGCGAACACTGTGAAGGCCATCCAAAAAAATCACACTGTGCACCAGCATGTGATCGAATTGCGAAGAACAGCCAAGACGGTTGTCGCCGATGTGAAAATAAAAGATGCCGAGCTACAAGTCCCAAAGGCTTCTCTGGCCGAGTTAAGTGCTGTAAATGAAAAACTCAATGAGCAGGTTAGCGCGGCTGAGGCTGATAAGTAGAAGGCCTTAGCTGAGAGAAAAGATTGCTATTTGCACGAACTCGCTAAGCTTGAGAAGAAGAAGGTCGCCGAAGATAGCGGAGCTCGAGAAGAAGATGGAGGATGGGAGGAAAAGAAGGTGAAGAAACCTACGTCAAGTAGTGCGAAGCTACGAAAGACATATTCTTCAAGTGCGGCTGGAAGGCGCTGAACTGAAAAGCTCGGTCAGTCGCCCGACTCCCAGATGTTCCTCCATCCTCTTGAACATTTTATTCTAGTCTACATGACGGACTAGGCAAACGCCATTTAGAAAAAATTCCTTGAAGTGGAAGCTGAGGAGGAAGAGGTCCCAGATCTTGCCTGACATTCCATACACCGACTTCTCATCCGCCAACACGTGACCTTGGTCGCCAGTCTCTTTGCTAGCCCTGGTCAGGAAGTACCCAACCAGCCGTGCTGGACCTTAGTGAAGCGACTGAGCAATCAAGCAGTGAAGCGAAGCTGAAAGGAGCTCTGAGTCGATTTGGATGCCGAGCTGGGATGACTCTTTGCTGATTTACCAACACTTTCTATGTTTTTGCTTATTTAAAAAATAGTAACTGGGTACAAGCTCTCCCCTTGTACTTAATTTCAAATGAATGAAATCAAACTTTCCTTTTTTAACATCTCTGTTCGGTTTACATCACTTTTCCGTTTGTAGTGTATTAGGTTTTGCGCCTAGCCGACCTAGTTAGCTCAATTATGCCTTTATCATACCCATCCTTTGTTCGGCCGAGGTACTTATCCTGGCTGAAAAACACACTTTGGGAAACTGCAAAAACTTTTGTAATGAGATGTGTGGCTGGATCCTTATCTCGGCTAAAAGAAAACAGGTTTGATTAACCCTGCAACTACTTCGAGCCTAGGATCCTTATTTTGGTTTGAGGGACGAACTAGTGTTTGGTCAAACCTGACCCACCTTCTTGAACCGAGGTCCTTATCCGGCTGAAGGAGAAAAAAATCTGTTGGTCAAACCTGCCAACTTCTCTAAGCTTAGATCCTATCTCGGCTGTAGGGAAGAGCAAATGTTGGTCAAACCTGCCAACTTTCTTGAGCCTAGATTTCCTTATCTCAGCTGAAGAGAAAAAATTTGTTGGTCAAACCTGCCAACTTCCTTGAGCTAGATCTTTATCTCAGGCTTAAGGGACGAGCTAAATGTTGGTCAAACCTCCAACTTTCTTGAGCCTAGATCCTTATCTCGGCTGAGAGAGAAAAATTTGTTGGTCAGACCTACCAACTTCCCTTGAGCCTAGATCCTTATCTCGGCTTTAGGGAGAACTAAGTGGTACTGCCAACTCTTGAGCCTACACTAACGCTAAAAATGTTGTCTCAACTTTCTTGAGCCTAGATCCTTATATCGGCTAAAAAAAA